>CM054134.1:20940300-21075300 GCA_028751875.1 Rapana venosa
AGACAGATGTAGAGATAGACAGGCAGACAGGGACACGGAGAGACTGAGACTCATTTAAAAAATCATTGATACTATAATTATTCTTGCTTCAATGTACGATGATAAACGTGTTCAGTATTTTCTGCTTTTACTATATCAGAACTTTTTCATACCTATAATGGTTTCTTCGTGGATGCAAAAGTGGAAAAAAAATGTCTTCTATGTTCGTGCAGTCCAGGGACCAGTCCTTCCTTGACAAATGCCATTTCCACCACAGCGGAAATCCCTTGTACGAGAAGCCCCGGATGTCTGACCCCGAGTTTTGCATAATACACTATGCTGGGAGGATCAAGTACAATGTGAGTCTGACAGAACTCCTCTCAAAACTGCCCGTGCCACTCTATGTTTAAGCTATGTGTCTTTATATAAGGTATTCAAAATGCACAATAAAATGTGCAGTTAAATCACCGTAGACATAAGTACTGATGTGTTGTATTTGTATTTCTGGAACACGCTTGTTGCATGGGATACTTTTTGTAATCGCCCCCTTCTAATGGAGAAATGGCTTTTTACAATAAAATATCATTTTTCTTATTCTTATCAAGATGAAACCATACCATTGTTGTAAGAATTTTCCGTGTTTACGGATTTAATGTGATTTCTGGATAATGATCTGTGTTACTGCATGTGGCGTCCATTGAAAAACTATATCCTTGGATTTTTTTGTGTTGCTGCAATGTGTGTTTGAAACAAATTTTTGAGAATTTTCTGCTTTTGTATGAATCTAGTAAACTTCTTAACTAAGTGGAAAGCGGTTGCATGTTCTATTTTGAAATCAGACCATTTTGCGGGCAAGAACTGATTTGCAGATCATAGTAATTAGCTTGGTGTGGGTGCTTTTATGTGAGGGATTAGGGCAAAAAGATGATCAATAGTTGGTCATTTAATTTGCTGAAGGCTGGTCAGCAGGTCAGTCTATGGACTGAGTGGGTCACTGGTGGAAATGACTGGGTCACTGGTGGGATGTGTATTTGACTGGTTGGTCGGCTCATATCTTTTAAACTACTGGCAGCTTAATTACTCACTCGGAACCATTAAACAACCATTAGATTTGTGTTTGTATAATGGGTGTAGCTTACATACGCACATAAAGGTGCACGTGCATGAGTGTAGACACTAGTATTAGGTATGTTTTTGAATAGTGTGTATCACTCATATGAACGCTTAAGAGTAGGCTTACATGTATGTGAAAATACTGTTGCTGTTGGGCGCTCTGCAGCTCAACGCCCTGAGAGTTACCTAGAGCATGCACTCATGAGTATGTTGGGAGTGTGGAGCATGGGTGTGATTGAGCAAATCAAAGTTGGTGTGGTCATATTTGGGGGATCTGCTATGTGGTGTTTTTTTAGGTGATTCACTTTCTGGAGAAGAACAAGGACACGCTCAGAGCTGATGTGGTGGAGCTGATGTGTGAGAGCCAAAACAAGGTGATTAAAGCTCTGTGTATGTATGTGTGTGTGAATGTACGTGTGTCTGTATTTGTTTGTATGTATATATATATATATATATATAGAGAGAGAGAGAGAGAGAGAGAGAGCGAGAGAGCGAGAGAGAGAGAGAGAGAGAGAGAGAGAAGCTAGCAATGGGAAAGCAACTTACAGATGCCGTAAAATACATATCAACCAAAAAGCAGCATGCACAAATACACACATAGCCAAAAACACACAGAAATCTAACGATCTTGCTGCAAAACCATATACACCAACTTGTTGTTGGCATCCGTCTGTCTCGGGAGACAATGGAGAATGCGCCGTGGGTCAGTCAGTCAGTGGTGGAACTGCAGCGCCGACTGTGGCCCAATCCTGGAGCGGCAGATCCTGTTGCAGGTGTTGCATGTAAAGACGGAATTGTCTGATGGTGCTGACTCCGCTCTCCGATGTCTGCGTGCTCGTCTGTCTCCCACTGCTCCTCCCTCTTATGCTCTGCTCTCTTGATGGCTGACCTGGTAGTGGCTCGCCAACTTCTGCGGTCTGCTGCCAGTGCTTCAAGGCCTGCTGGTGCAATGCCACCCGCCTTCAGGTGCCACTTGCACACATCTTTGTATCGAAGCATTGGCCTTCCTGTTGGTCTGGAGCCGGTGGCAAGCTCACCGTACAGAATGTCTTTAGGCAGTCTATACACCAACTTAAAAGACACACAATCAGAGTATAATCACTGTTTTCCTGACACTACGTAAGGCACGTGCCATGTGTTTCATGGGCAGATCATGGCCCAGATGTTCAGCGACCTGAGGGACAGGCTGGTGACAAAGACGCTGAGCAAGACCACAGGGCGGTACGTGATGGCCAAGCCCCGAACACCGACTGTGGCTGCCAGCTTCAACGAGTCCCTGCTGTCCCTCATAGACACCATGTCCAGGTGAGACAGGCAGCTGACTGACCTCAGGCCTTCAGGTCACAGGATTCTCCATATCTGAGTTAAGGGATAAGAAAATTAATGTTCCAGTGATGTTCTGGATGGTCCATGGCATCTTCATGGAATTTTTTTGATCAGTGTGACCATTATGACCAGTATGGCAATAACAATGACAATGACATTGACTTATCTATTAGGCCATAGCCCCTCTCAAAGGGGTAGGGAACAAAATATGGTAGCTATTATCAGAGAAGACGAACTATTCAATCGTGTGTAGTTCATCATACCATCATTGTGGTTAGTATGGGTTAGTTGAGATGAGTGTGTGTGTGTGTGTGTATGTGTGTGTGTGCGAGCGCGTGCGCGCGTGCGTGCGTGTGTGTGTGTGTGTGCGTATGTGTGTGTGCCTATGTGTGTGTGTGTCTGTTTGTATATTTACCTGTCCCTATCCCACAACCTGTTTTCCTTTTCTCTTTATTCTTTTTCCCAACTTTCACCCCCATCCTCCTCATCCATCTTCTACCACAATCTCTCACACCAAGTTTCTTTTGTTTCTTTTTGACAATGACGAATAGTTTAATGTCACACCAAGTTCTTTCTGCCCACCCCCATCACCAGGTGCCACCCTCACTTCGTGCGCTGCATCAAGCCCAACAGCCAGAAGGCGGCCATGCTGTTTGAAGACGTGGTGGTGATGGACCAGCTTCGCTACACGGGCATGCTGGAAACCATCCGCATCCGCAAGATGGGCTACCCTGTCCGCGTCAGGCTGCCTGTCTTCATACAGAGGTATTATTTTGTGGTGGTAGAGTGTGGCGGTGGTGATGATCGTGGTGATGATGGTGGTGGTAGTGATGGTGGTGGTGGTGGTGGTGATGATGTATTTTTGTTCGTTGTCAGTGGGTATATGTGTAGCCTTGGTCATTTACGAGTTGTAACGTAGACTTGGCATCTAAGATAATTATGCTTAGTTACATGTCCTTTTTTGGGGGGACAGTGTCAACATTATTGAAAACATTTAGTGAGAAATTTTGCCACAGTTGCAAGGCAAAATAGTGGACTCAGATGATCCATTTTTGTTTGTAGGAGAGTTTCTTCCCATGACTTTGCATGCATGAATCTTAAAAGTCGTGTTGGCGGAGCCACACATTTAAACTCATTGCTGAATGCTTCAAAATATCATTTAATGTCTACCTACCCCTTGTTGGTTTGATCTGTGCACAACAATATTAAACGAAAAGTGTTTAAAGATCTGCACGAAACAAAAAATTAATAATTTCCAAGTCTTTGCGACAGAGTTGATAGACTTTGTTTTTGTGTCGGCTGTCATTGTACTTTCTTTTCATAAGGATTCGTAACTTTCCTTTTGTGTTGAAAAGTGATTTAGATTTTGAAAGTGTGTGTGTGTATTTGTACGTGCCTGCGCGCGCACGCACGCTCGCGCGCGTGTGTGTGTGTGCGTGTGCGTGTGTGTGATTAGTTTCTTGCACGTTTAGGTACTTATATTCGTGCATACAGGTACATGTTTTGGTGCCTTTGCTTTTACCTTGACATAAGCATTGTCCATCCACTGCAAAATGTAAACCTTCTTGACAACCCTTCATCGGTTCCTGCCTTGTGCCTCTCTGTGTCATGTCACATGCTTTTTGCTGCCCTCGATGCTTTTGCAAATATGAATAGCCTTTTGACAAAGTATCTCAAGTAGATGGAAATATATCAAAATTGGTAAATTTATCACTCATTTTTTTTCGTTCCTCGGCTAGAGCTCCTAGGTGCACCAGATGATGAGATTTTGCGTATGCGACCATTTTTACCCACCATGAAGTAGTCGCATTCCCACTTCGGGGATATCACTGATTTAAAATTTCTCGAATATTTGGTTGGCTCACCTAATTCTGGTTGTGCCCAGGTACCGGTGTCTGTTACGCGGTCAGAAGGTGGCGGCCCGTCAGCAGCTGTGTGACGTGTGTGCCGTGATCCTGGCCACCCAGGCCCCCGCCTTCAAAACCCAGTACCAGATTGGGACGTCCAAGGTAGGTGTCATTGATTTCTGCAGCTCACCTTTGTCTCCTGAACAATAGAGGGAAGCGTGTGTCTTTTGTATGTTGTGACGGATTAGGAATTGGATTTCCTCAACTCACTTTTCAGAGTTCCTGAGGGTATCCCGTTTTTATTCTAAGCTTTTAGGATTCTGTGCTTTTCTTGTAGTCTGGAACTACTAGAAAGCTAAGCTGTTACCAGTCTCTGCCCTGTTTTGGAATCCTCAGAGACAGATACCTGTTGAAAAGAACTATTTCTCAGTTTCTTACATTTTGATACTCTAATTAAACAAAAATGAGAAGGAAGGTGGCAGGATGGTTAAGACGTTTGCCTGCCAACAAGTAAACCGTGAGGATCTGGTTTCGATTCCCAGCCTCGCCCTTTCTTCCCAGTTTGACAAAAAAATCGAACTGAATGTCAATGTCCTTCGGATGAGACTATAAACCGAGGCCCCGTGTGCGAACGCATGCAGAACATTTTGTGCACACGTAAAATCCTGTTCCGCTTTTCGAAAGAGTAGGCCATTGTGGGCCAGTGGGAACAGATGCCAAAATTTACAAAACCGCATACACACGGGGACTGGATGTAAAAAAGCACATGAGTGCTTATTCCATTATCCTCGATATAAAAATATAAAAAAATTGACGGACGCCATATCCGAGTGGTTACGACCGTTCGACTTCAGTCCATGGGTCTATGAAGTCGTGGGTTCCAGTCTCGGCAGCGTCTGGTGAATTATTAAAGGTGGGGATTTTTTACGATCTCTCACGTCAACTTCAAGTGCAGACATGCCAGTGCCTTAATTCCTTTCGTGTATATACACATACCGAAGATCAAATATACACTTTAAAGATCCTGTAATTCATGCTAGCGTTCGGTGGGTTAAAAAAATATGAACATACATAGCATATAATCCCTGAAGTGGGAACTCATCTATCTTCATGGCAGGCAAAAACAGTCGCATACTCCAAATCACACCATTAGTGAACCTTGGAGCTGTAGTGAAGGAGAAAAAACAAAATATCGCTATTTATTTCTGTTCGAACCTTTTAGCCACACTCTGGAGATGTGTGGCGGACTTGTCCTTCCTGCAGGTGTTCCTGAAGGAGACCTTTGAGATTCACCTGGATGAGGCAGCGGCCAGAGTGCAGCGAGAGGCCGCCATTTGCATCCAGACCCGGACCCGTGTCTTTCTGGCCCGCAGAGCCTTTCTACGAATGCGAGCAGCCTCCTGTGCCATTCAGTGCATGGCCCGTATGTGGCGAGCAAGGTATGACAGAGAGAAGGGAGAGAGAGAGAGAGAGGGAGAGAGAGAGGAGAGAGAGAGGGAGAGAGGAGAGAGAGAGAGAGGGGGGGAGAGAGAGAAGAGAGAGAGAGAGATGTGTGTGTGTGTGTGTGTGTGTGTGTGTGTGTGGGTGGTGTTGTGTGTTGTTGTTTGTGTGTGTGTGTGTGTGTGTGTGGTGTGTGTGTGTGTGTGGTGTTGTTGTGTGATGTGTGTTACATACCGAATACTTTTATTCACCGTGGAGGTGGGGGGGGGGGGGGGGGCCGTCAGTATGAATATTATCCACACCTGCAAACTGTGCTAGGAATTCTCTCTCTCTCTCTCTCTCTCTCTCTCTCTCTCTCTCTCTCACTCTCTCTCTGTTCCTGCCTTGTTCCTTTTCTTCCTGTCAACTTTTTCTTTTCTCTTTTCTTCTTTTTAGGTCCATTTTCCTGCCTTTTGCCAGAAAAAAACTTTAACGATTATATTTTTTTTCCCATGCCGAAGTTGGATGTGCTGGACCTGACTTGTCAGGCGCTTAACAGCAACGCAACGCATTTTCGCTCATATGACAGACAGCAATAGCTGCTGTCTGAGCGTTCAAAGAAGAAGCAGAATATACCGGAGACTGATGTAGTGCATTAAAATGCTATAGAGCTATAGATCACGGCTGTGTTGCGTTTAGTGTTGCTTCATCATGGATTTACTGTGCAGGCAACTTCACTTAGTTTGTCTGTTTTTGTGTCTGAATAGTATTTTCAGTTCGATTTTCTCGTTAAACTGGGAAGAAAGGGCAAGTCTGGGAATCGAACCCAGAACCTCACGGTTTACTTGTTAGGTAGGAGAACGTCTTAACGTTTCTGCCACCTTCCTTCTTGAGAAACGATTTAAATAGACCGTTCAGCGGCATTTCAAACCGCAGGAACAAACCACTAAGCTGCAAGCATTTAGACCGACAACGTTGATAGGTATTCAGGACTGGTCAAGGGCAAGGTGACTGCTATCAGCAGGGACTCCAGGGACCAGTGCCAGTAAAGCCTCTGATAGGTGTTACTGGCCTATTGTAGCTAGTGGACTTTTCTCCACTTTGCAATTCTTATTATCAATCCCACCCGGCCTCTACAAGCCATTAGGTCCTGAGCCAGTCACTCCAGTTGTCCCGACAAAAAAAATTTTGGGGGCATGTCGACTTTCGAGTTACAGTGCCGTGTATTTTTGGGGGTAATGTCTTATTGGTTGTATTTGTGGATTATTAGATTTTCCTTCACAAAAGAAAAAATCGGAAAGCTGCTTGCATTTCGCCAGTCTGGTTCTGCTATCGCACATAATTTGATTCCAAGCCTTCCCTTATCTTGACACACAGAGGTCAGTTTGCTCAAGCCTGTAACTGTCACCTTCCTCAGCAATTCGTTTTCTTACTGGCTATTTAGACCCATTTAGGGCCAGGTTTTCCTGTTATCTTGTAACATGGAGACCACTTACGTTGCAGACATAGCTTACATTGCAGACATAGCTTGCATTGCAGACATAGCTTGCATTGCAGACATAGCTTACATTGCAGACATAGCTTGCATTGCAGACATAGCTTGCATTGCAGACATAGCTTGCATTGCAGACATAGCTTGCATTGCAGACATAGCTTACATTGCAGACATAGCTTGCATTGCAGACATAGCTTACATTGCAGACATAGCTTGCATTGCAGACATAGCTTACATTGCAGACATAGCTTACATTGTAGACAGCGCTTACATTGCAGACATAGCTTACATTGCAAACATTGCTTACATTTGCTAACATAGCTTACATTGCAAACATCGCTTACTTTGCAGACATAGCTTACACTGCAGACATAGCTCACATTGCAAACATCGCTTACATTGCACACATTGCTTACATTGCAAACACAGCTTACATTGCAAACATAGCTCACATTGCAAACATAGCTCACATTGCAAACATCGTTTACATTGCAAACATCGTTTACATTGCAAACATAGCTTACATTACAGATATAGCTTACATTGCAAACATAGTTTACATTGCAAACATAGCTTACATTGCAAACATAGCTTACATTGCATACATAACATAGATTATATTGCATACATAACATAGATTACATTGTAGATTGTCATGTCTTTGTTCAGTGTATCACACTTAGCCCTCGCTTTTGCACAAGTCAGAGCAGTGCCAGACTGAAACGCTTTCTGTCAGGAAATTTCTCCTAAACGGAAATGCCACCATTTTTCCTCTTGTTTTACGTAGGCGCAAATGAAAGATCACAGACATGTATTTGTCCACACATGCACAAAATGCAAGTGGACAAAAAGATTTTATGACCAACCCATTGACTCAAAGGTGACATAGAAACGAAGCATTGCAAAACAAAAACCAAGAGAAACAATAATAATAATAATAATAATAATAATAATAATAATAATAATATAAAAACAGTTAACAACCAAATCTGCATGCAATTTCATACTTAGTTCATAACGAAACTCCAATGATCATACCACATTGTTACTTCAAATTTAAAAAAAAGAGAGAGATAATGCAAAAACCCGGATCATTGACAACTCTTCCAAGTCTCATGTCCTACCGTTCATCATATGTTACCATTTAGTGCATTTTGTCCCAGGGAAATTCACAGACATGAACACTGAAACCGCGTGTATCAAAGTTGCCATCAGTTGTTAATTTTGCGAAGCGCTGACAGAGCAGACGCCCTGACTGGCCTACCTGCCAGCTGTTACCTACCGTCTTCCTTTCACAAAGGGGGCAGGCTCCTGACTGTGCATGCATGGTGTAACAAAAGTCTGCTCATATTACACTGCAGAAAACTGTTTCACAGCTGGCTAACACGGTCAATGTCATGTCACAGACAATTGATAATCTGCGCGCAAGACTGAACTTCAAACCAATTCAGTCTTGTTGTTTATAGCCCGGCCCGTTGACAGCAGAGGCCATAGTTAGGGAGGAGGGGGGGAGGGGGGGGGGGGAAGGCTGTCGCCTCGCTCTTAGCATTTCTATATCTCAACTACTGCACACTTCACTCTTAGTAAAAAATATAAAAAAATTAAGAGAAAGGCCACAGTTTTGTATAAATTTTTAGATTTTCGTCTTGGTAAGGTTTTTATTCTATATCGTTTGGAAAGAGATAGTAGACAAGCAGTTTTGTCGACTTTATGTTTCGTTGTAACAGTCAGAACGTTTTGAGTTATCAGAGAGAGAGAGGAGAGAGAGGAGAGAGATGGAGAGAGAAGATGAGAGATGAGGAGAGAGAGAGAGAGAGAATATTTTGACAATATTTTATTGTAATAAGCTGTTAAAGCCATTTACAAGGGGACAGTGGGAAGGGGGACTGGGCACAAAACACGTATTTTCAGAAATACAGATGTATCATTTCTACAGCCCAAATGGTCGACATGGCATGGATTCACGACATGGTGAAGTGTTTTACATTACGATTCAGATGAATTGGTGCCTAACACTTTCGCCCATTTGCTATGGGGAAAGGGAGGGGGGAGGGTAACAACAACCACAAACTCATTTAAACACCGAGTCTGTGACAGGGCTTCCTGTCCCACATTCCGTCTGATCCGGTAACTCATGCTCTTTCCAACACGTGAAAAACCTAACTCACAATATGCTAACCTCTGTTTTGCTGAGAGAGAGAGAAGAGAGAGAGAGAGAGAGAGGAGAGAGAGAGAGAGAGAGAGAGAGAGAGGGGAGAGAGAGAGAGAGAGAGAGAGGGGGGGGGGTATAGTCTGTCATTTAATCTTCGGGATGTATTCACAGACACGCGAAGTTTACTTGGTTGATATATTATCAGCTTGTGGCTGAACAGTCGCGTGATGAGTCACACCACAGATGTATGTTTTTCTGGGAAACTTAGTGTCTTCACGCATCAAAAGAAAAGTAGAGACGGATGTTATTCGCAGTGTCAAAATCGATATCTTATGCCATATACAAATGTTACCAAAGCAGCTAAGATACTGTTACAAACAGTGTTATTTGTAGGCTTTTTTGTTTTTGTTGTGTTTTTTTGTGCTATAGCTTTCCTGTATGGTGTACAGTTGTGTACAGTTGTGTAAGTTCCGAAGATTTAATCAAACAAATGTGTCCAAAATCAAATTACAGAGTTATAAGCTTGATTCGTCTTCTAAGTCTGTTACTAGGTAAGAAACCAAGGTCACCTAACATTTATTTTCTCGACATATGTTTAGAAGGTAAAGCGCGTGCTTCTAGATAACAAAACAACAACAACAACAAAAAGAAACAGCTGGGATTATTAGCCTGTTGTGGTCAAATCTCTTTTCAGTGAATTATCTGCAGTAATATCTGTTATCTTTGTCTCGCTTCGTCCGTTCTGTTCATCTTATTCTCATTAATTTTGTTAAGTGCCGTTTCTCTTTAAGACGATTTACAGCTATCTCCAACCTGATATATAGAGGAAAAAGGAGGAGGGACGACGACGACGACGACGACGAGAAGGCGGATGGTGATAATGATGATGCTTACAGGGTGTAAAACGGGAGGGGGTAGGCAATCTTCTGTGTCCCCTGCTTAACATATTAACACTGTCTCAAATAAACACACAAATGATAAACATGATGACAATCACAATGTTTTCTTCTGCCCTAGACTTTAAAATAATACCTTGTCTCTCTATCTCCCTGTTTTCCTTTCTGTCTGCCTTTTTGCTTGCCTCTTTCTGTCTCCCCCTGCGTGTCTGTCTGTCTCTCTCGCTGGTGGTGGCGATTGTGTGTGTGTGTGTGTATGTGCGTGTGTCCGTGCGTGTGTGCGTGTGCGCACTTCTTCTCTCTCTTCAATATGTAGTTTTTGGGTACACTATGTCGACATGCCTTAATTTTTCAAATGATCTGGTTAGATATTGAATGTTTGTCAGGGCGCAGCGTTGACAGCTTTTGCAATAAATCACCTGGGAAAAAAAGAGTACCAGTACGAAACCTATCATTATCTTATTTTGTTCCTGGTACCCGACTGTTAAAAATCATAGCTTAGTTATCGTGCGTAGTACAGACACCAAGAAGTTCCCTCTCACTGGCTGTCACCCCCACCCCTTTTTCTCTTTGATTATTGTTGTCGTTTTCTATACTTGATGTTTGTCTTTTATTTCTGTCTGGCTCGCTCTGTGTGTGCGTGCGTGTGTGCTGTGTTGCGTTGCGTTGCGTAGCGTTGTGTGTATGTGTTCTGTGTGTGTGTGTGTGTGTGTGTGTGTGTGTGTGTGTGTGTGTGTGTGTGTGTGTGTGTGTGTGTGTGTGTGCGCGTGCGTGCATGTGTGTGTGCGTGGTGTTCATGTGCTCACTGATACACCAATATGTGTTCATGTGTGTAGAAATATATAAAAGGAAGACTCTTAGCTTATGCTAGTCCACGCTGACTTTGGCCTGCTTACTCCTAGGAGACTGATAACTGTCGGCTTGACTGGCTGTCAAAATCAATAGTGTATGCGTAGAGAACAGGTTCTTGCCAGGATAAGTTTAGTGATATGGTTGACATAGGATAGCCAGGTTTTCGTTTTCTTTCCAATTTGTGTGTGTGTGTGTGTGTGTGTGTGTGTGTGTGTGGTGTGTGTTGTGTGTTGTGGTTGGTGTGTGTGCGCGTGTGTGCGTGTGTGTGTGTTACTTATTCATTTGTTTATCTGCTGATGTGTTTACTTTATTCTTTCGTTCATTTCAAGGAGAATAAAACAAGCACTAATGTGTTTTCTTTGTCCATTTCTCGTGTGCAAGCTGGTTTGTAAATGTTGTCATCTGTTCCCACTAGTACAAGTGGCATACTCTTCTAAAAGGCGGAACAGGTTTTAGCGTGCACGCATGATGTTCTGATGCAAGTAATGCTAGGTGCATGTGTACGCATGTGCGTGTGTGTGTGATGAGAGAGAGAGAGTGAGAGAGATCTAGATAACTCTATCTCTCTATTGCTCTGTCTCTCTATTGATCTATCTATCTATCTAATATTCTCTCTCTATATATATACATATATAGATATAGATAGATAGATAGATAGATGGATAGAGAGATAGATAGATAGATAGATAGATAGATAGATAGATAGATAGATAGATAGATAGATAGATAGATAGATAGATAGATAGATAGATAGATAGATAGATGTGTCTGTGTCTCGGTGTGACTCTGTGTGTGTATGTTTGTTTATCTGTAGACATGTTAGATACGAATATCTAAATTTGACTTCACCCATAATTGCATGTACGGGTGCATGCAGGCAGATCGGGACACGGATCAATCAGTTCGTGTTAATAAAGCCACCCAAACACCCACATACACACACCCACACCCACACAACACCCTACAAACCCTATTCACAATAACCACACAGCCATACACCACCCTGTCTCAATTTATTGACTCTCTCACGGACCGCTAGCCCTCAGCGCAGAAATGGGAACAAAACTGCTCTGCCTGTGACTTTACACACACCCCACCCACCCCTCTCTCTCTGTCTGTCTCTCTGCCTGTGGGTGATTGCGACAGCTGGGAGGCCCCTCATGCTCGTGTACAGTATATCATTTCACTTCTCGGCTCTGGAAGGTAGTGTGCTGAAGGTTCGAAGTCGTTGAGGTGTGCACCGTTTTGGAGTTGTGGTGCCGAAGATTTATCTGTGTTTTGAGGTTAGTGGGGTTGTTACTTTTTATACTCTTAGTTTTTATGGGGAAAACCGTCGTACATATCTTATCTTATGTTTGGACACCTACTACTTCGCTGTTGTTCTTATATATTAAACACACACACACCACACACACACACACACACACACACACACACACACACACACACACACACACACACACACACACACACACACACACTGGTTTGCAGGCAAAATAGTCAATTTTAACAGGAAGAATAAAATGACTGGGTTTGTGTTTTTAATTGTTTGATTCAACGAAAGTTTTTAAAAAATTCAAAATAGGCATATAAGCTATAGCTGTTTGACTGGTGTGTGTGTGTGGGGGGGGGGGGGGGGTGCGCGCACGCGCGCGTATGTGTGCGTGCGTGTGCATGTGTGTGTGCATGCGTGCCTCTCTCTCTGTGCGTATGTGTGTGTACACACAATTGCATGATTCATGCGGGATTGTGTGTATGCATGTGTGTGTGCAAGCGTTCACGAGACTGTGTACTTTGGGCTAATGAATAGTCACACCCATATCAAACTATTTTAGGAAGAAATCTGATCGACACGATACGGTCTTGACAGCCTTTAACAGCACCTGCTTCAAAACCTCCACTGAAGCTTGATCCCCTCGTGGTTCCTGCTTATGTATGTATAGAATTTCACATCCTTCTTGCAGACAGTAACAAAACACAGACACACCATGCGAGCCCGCGCGCGCGCGTGCGCAAAAACACACACACACAACACACAGGAACACATACACGCACGCACGCACGCGCGCACACACACACACACACACACACACACACACACACACACACACACACACACACACACACAAGCCCTGATTATATGACAGTGTGTGTGTACAGTCAGTGAGGGGGAGGGGGTGGGCAATCTGTGTCCCTTGCTTAACATATTAACACTGTCTCAAATAAACACACGAATGATAATAATAATAATAATAATAATAATAAATGGAATTTATATAGCGCTGTATCTTGCACAGACAAATCAAAGCGCTTAATGATAAACATGATGACAAGAGGGAGGAAAGCCTGCCTTGCGTAAAACCGAGGTCTGTGGCTTGTCTGTCTTTCTGTCAGTCTTGTCTGTCTTTCGCGTGTGTGTATGTGTGTGTTTGTGTGCACGCGCGCGCGCGTCTCTGTCTCTCTGTCTCTGTCTCACTCTGTCTCGTCTGTCTGTCTGTCTGTCTGTCTGTCTTCTTCTCTCTCTCTCTCTCTCTCTCTCTCTCTCTCTCTCTCTCTCTCTCTCTCTCTTTCATTTGTGATGTATGTTCATGTGGCATTGAAAAGGGTAAATATTGTGTTATCGTAACACGTCGAATGTCCCTGTGTTTATTCTGGTCTTCCAATGGCTGTTGATAATCCAGCTTTGTGGTCACTTGTCGCCCTTTGTTTTCGTAATTGCGTGTAATCTCCTTCAAAAAAGGGCCGTGACCTAAGTCGGAATAAACTGTTTGTATTCTCTCTGTGTGTGACTCTCTGTCTCTCTCTCTTTCTCTCTCTCTGTCTCTCTCTCTGTGTCTGTCTCTCTGAGAAACAGATAGCAAAAAAGGGAGAGAGAGAGAGAGAGAGAGAGGATGTGTGTGTGGTTGTGTGTGTGTGTGTGTGTGTGGTAGTGTGTGTGTGTGTGTGTGTGTGTGTGTGTGTTGTGGTGTTTGGTTGTGTGTTATGTGCAAGCACGTGCATACGCGTGTAGCCTATATGTCTGGTTTGGGGATGGTAATTCCAGTGCAAGATGGTTTGGTTTGTGTGTTATAGAATTTATCATCATTGGCATTACGGTACAGAAATCTGTGTCATCTTGACAGTTACATTCCTATCGTTTCTGTCCGTCCATCCGACCTCACATAGTCGACCTGACGATGAAAGCGATTAAAAGCCAATGACAAACCATTAGAGATAAGATATGTGATTGGTACAAGGAATCTATACGATCAACCATGAAGATTACTTTCTGCCTTATCGATTTCTACCTTATCGTTCTCAATCTCCGATGACTATCATACCTTTCCTACTATACTTAGATCACTGGTCTAAAGCCACATACAGGTAGGTGTACGTAAGCAAGCAAGTACATGTACACGCACGAAAACTAGGGTGTTTATTTATTTTTAAAAAGGAGCAGTGAAAAGTAGGTGTGGTATTTGTGTGTGTGTGTGTGTGTGTGTGTATGTGTGTGTGTGTTTATACGCTAGCACACACACACACATATATATATATATATATATATATTATTATATATATATTATATTATTATTATATTTATATGTGTGTGTGTGTGTGTGTGTGTGTGTGTGTGTGTGTGTGTGTGTGTGTGTGTACCAGTCTTGTTTGTTTGCGCTCGTGCCATCTGCACCAATCTCTTGGTTATGATGTTCAGCTCTCTCTCTCTCTCACTCTATGTGCTTTTGTATGAATGTTGGTGCAAGTGTACTTAGGTGCGCTTGTGCACGTTCAATAAAGCGTGTGACAGTTTTTCTGTGTTTTTGTGTGCTTGCATCATTATGTATGTACTTGCTGCAAGCCCATCACCAAAAAGAAAAAAAAACAGACAGAAAGACGGGAATGAATGAATGAAGGAAGGAAGGAAGGACGGAAGGAACAAAGAAAGAAACAAAGAAGATAAAGCAATGAAACGATGACTTCTTTGTTACTCTTGTAGGATGGTAAAGACTGTTGTTGTCAAAGTCATCGTAATTATCAACTCATCGTGATCACATTTCTGTGTCTGTCTATCTGTCTGTCTGTCTGTCTTTATGTCCTTCTGCCTGTCTGTCTGCCTGTCTCTCTCGCTCTCTCTCACTCACACTTGTCAGAGCTTTTGTTGTCGATTGCTTTGAGATGAAATTGATTACAGCTGACCTTAGCAGTACCTTTGTTGGTGGAAAAAAAGAGAAAGAAATCGAAAAAAAGGGAAAAGAAGGAAAAAGACAGACAGAAATAAAGAAAGAAAGGAAGGAAGGAAGGAAGGAAGGAAGGAAGGAAGGAAAGGAAGGAGGGGAGGAGGAGGAGGAGGAGGAGAAGCAGAAGAAGAAGAAAAAGAAGAGAGAGAGAGAGAGAGAGAGAGAGAGAGAGAGAGAGGAGAGAGAGAGAGAGAGAGAGAGAGAGAGAGAGAGAGAGAGAGAGAGAGAGACGAGGCAAGGCGAGGAGGTAACAGTGAGGAAGAAGGATCGTGATGAAGATGGAGAGATACGTGACTGAGCATTTCTTATCAAGTAGATGCGACGTGTGTGTGTGTGTGTGTGTGTGTGTGTGTGTGTGTGTGTGTGTGTGTGTGTGTGTGTTGTCTATGTGTGTGTGTGTGTGTGTGTGTGTGTATGCGCCCACATGTGCGTGTGTGTATGTAAGTACGCAGGTGAGTGTGATTGAGTCTGTGGGTGTATGCGTGTCTTTGTGATCGTAGGTGTGAATACAGGTAGACATTGATTGATTGCAATGAACCAGCTTATGAATATTTAATTAATCATGGAGGCTGTGGCCACCATGTGCATATGGGGGTCATTTGCAGCACTGTTGCGTGCGTGATTATGCATGTTGACATCTGTACTTCTTAGCTACAGTTTGGAGATTATATATATATAATATATATATATATATATATATATATAGAGTATGAGAAGAGAGAGAGAGAGAGAGAGAGAGAGAGAGAGAGAGGAAGAATAACAAATTCTTTTATTTCGAGGATAATGAATAAGCACCCATGTGCTTTTTTACATCTAGTCCCCGCCCTTAGCGATATATATATGTACGATAATAAAGTAAAATAAAACCAATACCAGTACACTCAGAGAGAGAGAGAGAGAGGGGGGGGGGGGAGGGAGAGAGACGGACAGGCAGACAGACAGACAGACTATTAAATAGACCGACAGAGGAGACATATACACGACATGTGGATACGCATTTATACCGACAGAAATGGTGATGACAAAACGATTGTCACTAAGGGGACAGTTGTCAATATCTGGGCTATGATCAATTGCTGTAAGATGAAATTGATTAGCCCTGACCTCCTCAGTGAAGGTTGCAGCGAGGAGTAGGGAGGGGGGGGGGGGGGGGGGAGGAGGCATAAGAAGGGGACTGGAAGAGGGTGTGTGGCGGGGGGGGGGTGGGGGGGTAGTAGTGATGGACTGGCGACCAAAGACTCCAAACTACTTTGTCATCCCCGAAGAGAGAAATAACGAGAACTAGTGTTCAGGGTCATTTTGAAATCGAAGGAAAAAACCAAGGTTGGGTGAATTTAAATGTCATTGTTAGAGGTCTTTGTTACGGTTATTGTTCACCCGTTTCTCGGCTAGAGCTCCGGGGTTCACCTTTGGTGAGAGTGTTGCGTATGCAGGCGTTTTGGCCCACCATTATATATATATATATATATATATTATATATATATTAATAATTTATTTATTGATATTGATTGATATTGATATATACATACATATATATATTATATATATGCATCCATTCTTGAAAAAAACAGAACTCTTTTTAACGTACGCGCGTTCTCACATGGGGCATTGGTTTATAGTCTCATCAGAATGACTGTTCCGATTTGTAAAAAAAATTGATATACTTTAGCGTGGTTTTTGCCTTAATACTTTGATTCTTTGCTAAAACATACCATGCATTTTTGTTGTAGTAAAAGTATTGCTTTTGGACTACATATTCTTCAGTTTTCTGCTTCTCCTAGCATATTACCCCCCTTTTGGAGATGAAGAGCTGTTTTTCCAGTTTGCTCCATGTCTGTCGAGTATGTGCCAAAGCCTGGGTCTCTGAACAATGGTTTGCTTGTCCAATTCTGGAGTGTGGTCTCTCCATCGCTTTTTTTTTTATATCCCCTTCTTCACTGTTCTCTCTCATCCATGCAGAGTAGAACATTTTTATCGAGACCGTTGGATTTTGTAACCTGGCCACACCACTGCAGTTTATATTTATTGACTGAAGTCAGCAGGTCTTCGTATGAACAGATGTGCATGTGATGTCTGATGGTTTGGTGAGTTGGGTCGCTGGTGATATGATCACTTGTCTGTGTGCTGGTGATTCAAAAGAATATGTGGTGTTATTTTAAAAATAATCTTACTATTAAACATATAACCACACAGGTAGTTTCAGCTAAAACTATCAGTATACGGAATAATAAGATTTGGGGGGATTATTTCTACTGTTTCATCTCTGTTCAGTTGTTTTTGCAGTGAAATCTCCTTAGTGCATATTGAAGGAATAGGACAAGTGAAGAGAATAATTCAAGCCTGTTTTTGTGCATTTCTAACCTGTCTCTTTTGCAACAAAGTAGCAATTGAATTTTTGGCACACAGTGATTCTTTTTGTGATGACAGTTATGACTCAAACTTCTGGAAGCAGAGAATATACCACGGCAACAAGGGTAGTCGTATATATTATGTTGTGTTCTTGCCAACCGGTATGTCGGATGCAAAACCAATATTGCGTTAATGATGCGTAAAAAAAATGCACGCGCGCGCAAATACGTACACACATACACGTAGATGCACGCGCGCACATCCACACCCAGACACCCAGACGCCCAGACCCCCTCCCCCCCACACACACACTGATTTTTAGTGCCCTATAATTATATACCGTCAAATAAATAAACGGCAGTTATAAGCCATACCTTGTTTTCTTCAAAACCAGCGGAGCGCTGAGGCTGAGATTAGGCCTGGCTGACAAGGAAGAAGGAAGAAGATGGCGACAGGACCCCAGCCCTTGGTGTCGTCGGCACTGCAATTTACATGTGTTATGCTATTATGGAAAAAATCTGAAGATTAGATCGTCTGTGAAGCACGAAATAAGCCCCCACCCCACCCCCTGGGTCTCCACTTCTTTTTCAGTTTAAATGATATTGATTGATTTTTTTTCTATCCGTCGGGCTCATTCCTTATTCACAACTGCCATAGAACACAAGTGTTATGTATGGTTAAAAAACAACTGACTGATTTTTTGTTGCATTCGTCCAACCCAGTCCCCATGCCAAACCGCCACCCTACATAAATGTCATGTTTATTCTTTCGTTGCACCCAACTTCCTGGTTAGGTTAAAAGAACCGCTCAAAGTCGTGGGTGTACACGAATACATGTATACTGACGAACATGCATGGTGTATTGTATGCTTCTGTCAGTCACAGAAGATGTTTTAGCTAAAAATTGGAGCTGCTCTCCTCGGGTATATGCGTTGCCACATAAGCAGCGCCACCCACATTTGGATGTTTTTTCTGTATGCCTGAGTATGTCTTTCCCCATTACAGTGGCTTTCTTCCACAGGATCTTGCTGGGGACAACTCCTTTGTTTCCATGACTTTTTACCTTACCTTACCTATCCCGTAGTCTTGTAGATCGTTGGAGTACGACTGAAGATTTTGCAACCAGCTTCCTCTATAGCTCAAGATTTTTTGTTTTTTATTTGTTTGTTTTTAGCTTTCCGTAACAAATCGTTCCACTCAAGGCCAGTCCACTCTCTGATGTAGTCTTCCCATCGTTTTCTCTGTCTGCCTCTTCGTCGTCTACCCCCTTGTACTGTTCCATAGGCTTTTCCGTGCGCTAAAAGTGTGTTGCATCCTCTCATCAAAAGACTAGACTCAGACCACCACTCAAGGTCACATGGTTGGGGGGCGCGGGAGGGGGGTTGGGGGGATGAAGAGTTCAGGCTTGAACGGGTATCGAACCCCGGACTTCTCTCATTCTTGATGGGTGCGTTATATCAAACCACGGATCCACATACTTTATCTGTACATACGTGCAAACAGAGGCAAAGACCGATGGACAGATCAAACACACACACAGAGATTCAATTTAATCAGTTAGGGAGGTGTCGCCACAGGGGGAATAGCCCATATCTGTGTGCTGCATCACATCTGTTCAGTCACAGGGGGGGAGGGGGGGGGGGACAGAAAAGGGGTGAAGTGGGGTCATCTTAGATGAGACGGAATGTTCCGTTTGACTGATGCAGATGCTCAGGCGCTTGTCAGGTATCGAGTTTCTGTTGTAGACATGTGCATGACTGTGTGCATGCACGAAGCGCACATATTCTCAGACACACGCACACAGCCCCCCACCCCCTCCATGGTGTATGTGTGTGTGTGTGTGTGTGTGTGTGTGTGTGTGTGTGTGTTGTGTGTGTGTGTGTGTGTGTGTATGTGTGTGTGTGTGTGTGTGTGTGTATGTGTGTGTGTGTTGTGTGTGTGTGTTGTGTGTGTGTGTATGTGTGTGTGTGTGTATGTGTGTGTGTATGTGTGTGTGTTTTGTGTGTGTGTGTGTGATGTGTGTGTAGTGTGTGTGGTGTATGTGTGTGTGTGTATGTGTGTGTATGTGTATGTGTGTGTGTGTATGTGTGTGTGTGTATGTATGTGTGTGTGTGTATGTGTGTGTGTGTTATGTGTGTGTGTATGTGTGTGTGTTGTGTTGTGTGTGTGTGTGTATGGTGTGTGTGTATGTGTGTGTGTTGTGTGTGTGTATGTGTGTGTGTGGGGTGTATGTGTAGTGTGTGTGTGTATGTTTTGTGTGTATTGTGTGTGTGTATGTGTGTGTGTGTGTGTGTGTGTGTGTGTGTGTGTGTGTGTGTATGTGTATGTGTGTGGTACAGTAGTGAAATAAGGGTACTACAGGAGAAGCCGGATGTAGTAGTTGGAGGAGGGGGGGGGGGGGGTGGCAAGAGGGGAAGGGAGGGATCAACAAGATCTTGGCTTGTCTCTTGACATTTAAAAAAAAAAAAAAGTACCTTCAATACCTGCTGTGTGCTGGGCCTTAGGGGACAAGCTGACATATTGTCGAGAGAACTGTGTGAGTGTGATAGGCGTGTGTGTTGTTAGGTGACTGTTGTCTTCCATTTACACGACAGATCTTGTGCTTTTGTTTAAACGACGTTTTTTGCTCGCCTATTATTATTCAGTGTGACGGTGCATTATTTTGTGCTTTTGTTGAAACTTGTCAGTGCCTAATTTTTGGGGGGTTTGGTTTCTTGGTGTTGTAGTGGAGCAAGTGTTTGGCTTTCAACCCAGAAAGTACTGGTCTTGAGTTCTGGTCTCGTTGACGCCTGGTGTGTTCAGTTGGAAGGTGTTTTTTATTGGTTTTGTTTTGCTTTTGTTTACTGAAGTCAGTGTACGTGCAAGTATTTGTTGTTGGTTTTGTTTACTAAAATCAATAGTCGTGCAAATCTGTCTGGTACCAAACAGCAGACCATCTTTATCCTGTGTGAACGAATTCGGAGATCCGTCATGTTAGAATTTGATAGGTTATGGAAACAGAAAATTATCAGTTGTGCACAAGAGAGCTCACTAAATGCATTAGGCTTTCGTTTATCAGGTATCTGCTGAGTCAGTTTCTCTTGTGTTTTTTTATTTCGACGGAAGAAAGGGATTTTTAGGCAAGTTTAGCTTGGTGGAAACCTGTAATACAAAATAACACAATGCAAAACAATATAGTACAATTCAATGTAATACAGTGTAACACACTACATCACCATGCAACACAGTGCAACATAACACAATACAGTATAAAGCAATACAGTACAACACAATACAATGCAATTTAATGCATAACAATACAAACCAACGCAATACAATGCAATGCTATACAATACAACACAATACAATACAGTACAATACAGTACAATACAATTCAAAACCATGCGTGTTTTTAATAAGCCATTCATTTTTCACTTCACTCAGGAGGCTTGACATGATTGCAACAAGTAGGCTACTATTTAATTTCACTACTGACTTCACAAAAATTCGTTCTTTTGTGTTCTACATCAAACAAATTTGACACCCCAGAGAGAAAGAAGGCTATTTTTGATTTAAAAGTAGGCCTACTCAATTTTCAACAGGTCGATTTGCTGGAGTCTATTGTTCTGCTCCGCTTTAATATCAGGTTTTTAATATGCAGATATTTTGAAATGTTATTTTGTTTTTTTAAGGCCCTATATTGTGTAATCCTTCCAGATTTCAATCCAATACATTCATATTGTTTATAGCCCTGCCGAACACAGATGCCATATCAGGGTTGTCACCTTACTAAAACTTTGAATTTTATATTATCCCTGAAGTCGGAATGCGGCTGCCTAAATGGTGAAAAACACGGTCGCATACGCAAAAATCTGACCATTGGTGAACCTCGGATCTCTAGCTGAGGAACAAAAAGAAAAAAAATCGCATATTAAAACTGTGCAACTTAAACAGATTAAAACAAGATTAAAACCAGCTTTCCCGTCGTTCCTCGTGTAACTAGCCAACTGTAAGGGTCAACCCAAAATGATCATCGCGTTGGATTTCTTAAATGATAGTAAGGCTAAATTATTTTCTTAAGAACCATAAGGAGAGCTAGACAGCGAATAAAAAGATATCCATAACCTATATGGTCGTAGGGGAGCGAGGCGTCAGAGACCTCACTTCTCTAGGGGCCAGCATATTGAGGGCGGCTTCCATCTCCTTTCCTTCGCTGCTTTACCTTCCGTGACCCTAAAGAGACAGGTACCCATTGACAGCTGGGTGAACTGGGGGACTGTACTGAAGCCAAGGCGCTCAAACGGTCACCCATCCAAATGATAACCTCGCTCGACGCTGGTTAACTTGGTTGGGGGATAGCGAGTGCTCCGATCACTGAGTTATCCAGTCCCCTAGACAGCGAAAGGCCTTATAAAAGAAAAAGTTTGCTAAATGTTGTGGTCAGGCAGAACGCGGCCCGAAACCACGAGACCGGATAAAAATGATGACCGCGCGTGGGAGGGAAATAAGGTGGTGATGGTCAGCAGTATGGTGAGAGAGGTTGGTGGACTGGGGGTGTAGAAGATGAATGGGGTGTGTGTTTGTGTTTCCACTGGCTGACACATAGGCCACTTCCCATCTTTCAGGCGGCGCTACCTTCACACTCGACATGGCATCGTCAAAGCCCAGGCACAGTTTCGTATGGTACGGCAACGTAGGAAATACCTTCAGGTAAGTTTGAAGCTAGGGGTGTGTGTGTGTGTGTGTGTGCGTGCGTGCGTGCGTGTGAGCGTGCGTGCGTGCGTGCGAGCGTGCTTGCCATTCTTTTATATCAAGGGTAATGGACTAAGCACTTATGTGCTTTTTTTTTTTAAACATATATAGCGCGCGCTTGTGTGTGTTTTGGAGAGTGGGTGGGTATGTGTCTGCAAAATGCAAACGTAGCCTATATACAGTTTTTTCCTTATTTATTTTTGTTCTCTTTCGTTTTCTTATCTCATATCCCCCACACTTTCTCTGGTGCCAAATTTTTATATGCTGTATAAAGTGTCGAAATATTCGGAAGAAAATGCTTATTACTCCCAAAAGTAAGTGAGGTACATGCCAATAGCACTAATGTATTAATCAAAGAAGAACTACACTGATTGTTCATATAGATGTCCTGATGAGTCTGATACAAGATGTCAAGCACTGAGACTTTCTTTCCTGGGTGTGGGGGGTTATGTTGTAGTTATTGTTGACCAAAATGGACCGAAAACAACAGCAACTGCAAACGGTTTAACTGTCTGAGATAGACGTCCGCGTACATTTACACTTACACGAATACACACACACACACACACACACACCACACACACACACACACACACACACACACACACACACACACACACACACCTGACACACACATATACTCGCGTGAGCGTAAGCACGCACTTAACTCATTCACTCTTTGCACCCACTTTAACGCACAGACATGCACACAAGTAGTATCACAGTGTTTGATTAGTTCATGGGTAGGTTTTGAGAAAAGCCTACCTCACACCTTTTGTGTTTTTAGTACATAACCAGCAATAAGCACCATCGTGTGTGTGTTTGCACTGAGAAAATAATAAAGAACAAGTTCAAGAAAACTTGAGCAGGGCATATGTACCGAGGGAAGTCTACCGTAAGTAAACATTTCGATCCTTCTTTCGAGAAAGCAGGGTAGTCATGAATATTCAAACACACGCCCGAACAGAGGTGGAGGGGATCATATGTGGTCGTGACTAAACCTCTACCACAGCTGTCAGTTCTCGCAGCAGTGTCACAGCTCTTGTCATGCATGACAAAACGTCAACAGGTTGGTTGTAGGGAAAGTCATGTCACAGTCAATCATTTCTCGTTTAGTTTGACATTTGAAGGTGAATTTGTACATGTTTGTTGTTGTTGTTGCGTGTTTTCAAATTTAACACACTGGGGTTCACCCAGAACATGCACTCTGACTCGTTCTTTCCACCTGAGAATCACTGTGAGACCATTAAGTACACATTGGATGAGAAGTTTGCGTGTATAGCTGTTTTCAAGTACCTCGCTATATAGGCAGCCATACTCAGACGTCAGAGGACATTTCCTCCTTTAAATGCGAACATAGGCTGTTTTGCCTAGCGTTTGCCATGGCTGAAGAAAGTCTCAATATTTCATAGTGTAAAAACATCTTAATATAGGCCTTGGCACTTAGCTTACATCAATAAAACATGTATGGTGTGTGTCTGATAGTTTTGGCTGAGTTTGATGATTATACATACCTTATTGATTTTGTCTAATGTTTGGTTTAGTTGATTTGATTTTTAAAAAGTCTATATTTTCGAATCTGTTTCAGCCTAGGTACTTTTGTAAGTTTTGGTTCACGATGGCCTAGTGTAACAAAGCTGACAGGGCCTAAATAGGGCCGGAATTGGCAATAGAAATGCAGAGAGTATGTCTATGGTAAAAATCAATCGCTTTGATCTCTTTGGCAGTGGCTGTACAGGTTTACAGTTAGCCCTACGTTATGCCAGGGAGTTTTATTGAGATAAAGATAACAACTATCACTTCTCTCTGTCTCTCTCTCATCATCCATCAATCCATCCATCCTTCCCATCCATCCACCCATCTCTCTCTCTATCTGTCTCTCTGTCTTTCTCTGTCTATCTCTGTCTCTCTGTTATGTATGTAAACATACATACATACATACAATCGTATATACATACATACATACATACATACATACATGCATACATATGTAGGTAACTGCCAAACGTAATTACCCACTTTCATAAAAGGTGTAAGATCAAGACAGGGGAGAACAAGACAGAAGTGAGTGTGTCTGTGTCGATAAAGGCAGACCCTCAGGGGCCGCAACAGGCAGGTAACTACGCTGTCTATAGAACTGACAAAGGCCATACAACGTGTGTGGCCAAGAGAGGAGAGGAGAGAGGGAAAACATAGTGAGTGCATCTGACGGTCGGCACAGCCGAGTGGTTAAGACCGATTGACTTCAATTCTGTAGGTCCATTAAGCTGTGGGTTCGAATCTCGGCAGCAGCTTTTGGTGAATTTAGGGTATGCATGTTTAGGATGTCGCAGGTCACCTTAAAGTGCAGACCTACCAGTACCTTCATGCCTTTCGTGTATAGACACATGCAGAAAATATGTATTCACGTTAAAAGTTTTCGTTATTTATGTCAGATCTGGTGGCTTAAGGAAACCCGAATATACCCAGCATGCATTTTGTTAAACTATGAGCTTCTATGAGGTCGGAATGTGTCAGCTGAGGCCAGTGGCCAGACCTCCTGCAGAGCTACAAGCACAGGAGAAGACCAGGCACTACCCATCCCGCCCATTACGAAAGCTCAGAGAAGAGAAGAATGTTTGCTGGTGTGGGCAGACCGATGAGGACAGTAACCAGCTATTAAATACGCAGTGTACAGAGCAGACAGATAGCAGGTGTTTCATATGTGTGGCCACACGATGAAAGAGAACAACATAGGAAGAGGGTCTGTCTGTGTTGATGTGGGCAGAGCCGTGAGGATAGTAACATGGGCATGGCTATTTACCGCATATCACTAAATACCACCGCATATCAGTAAATATCACCGCATATCACTAAATATTACCGCACATCGCTAAATATCATGGCACATCGCTAAATATCATAGGCTATTTACCGCACATCACTAAATACCACCGCATATCACTAAATATCACCGCATATCACTAAATATCATCGCACATCGCTAAATATCATCGCACATCGCTAAAAATATCACCGCACATCGCTTATCGGGTGTGTGTGTGACCTTGTGTGTGTGTGTGTGTGTGTGTCTCTGACTCTCTCTCTCTCTCTGTCTCTCTCTCTCTGTGTCTGTGTGTGTGTGTCTCTCTCTGTCCCTGTCTCTCTCTGCCTCTCTCTCTGTCTCCTGTTACATTTGTAAATGACGAAAGAACAAGAAATGCCTTCCAAAAGTTATTTATAAAACAGAATTCAATTAAAATTAGAAACAAATTCTTATTCTAATAGAATTGCTCCTAGTTGGAACAAATTGACATAAACAACTAAAAGTAAAAGTGCAAAAAATGTTAATCTTTTCAAAGACCTCCTGGAAAGGAAAAAGGAAATCATGGACAAACATTTGAATGTGATGAGTGATGATTATCACTAAATTTGAATTACAAACACAATCCATGTCTTAGAAAAAAAAAAAACTTAAAAGCTCCAAAGAAGCAACAAAATAACAACATAAACACAACTGAGAAGAAAATCATTGACAAGAGAAAAGACTAGGGCACCTAAAAAAGACATGAGGCTTACTTTAGCCCTAAATTCAAGTGCAAGTTCAGATGTAACAGTCACAAAAACGTGTACAACAAGTCGAAATGGGTGGGACCGGACTTAGTATAAAAGTTTAAAAGCACATCTATAGGCTATTAGTTAGTTAGTTAGTTAATGTTGTTTATAATGTTGTTTATAGCCCAGTCGACCCCAGAGGGCCAAAAACATTTACAATTTCAATGTCCCAACAAAAACAAGTCTAGTCACACTCTCCAGTCAGATCTAGTCAAAACCAAACAATTTCCCTACCTGAAACAGAAAATTGTACATAATCAAACAAATCCCATACGCCCAAGGCGCCGTACCATTCCGTACAATTTATCACCTTTGAGATTCAAAAAAAGCAATGAGAAATAAGAACTATTACACATAAAAAGCAAAGCATAAACAATGCAACCTATGGCAAAGCTACGCAGAGCAAAAGATACTATAGGCTATTCAACTTCAACAACACAGATATGAAAATAAACACATTGAAAAAAATAGTGAAGTAGGTTGCTAAAACGGGACAGTATAAACACAAATTGGGCTTGAGCACTCACCCATAGGACTAGAAATGAACTGACAAATACAACAAGACATCTGTTTAAATCAACTTTGTATAAAATGTGCATTAAAAACATGCCTCTTAGTCTTAAACACGGCATTTACTCTTCCTACAAAAAGAAAAGCCAGAGTCAGGCCTGTCGGTTCAAGGCACTACAATGTGAAGAGATAACATCAACCCAGAGCACTTTCAGACAGGCTGAAAAGAGTTGAATAACCAGTTAGATATTGGGCAAGTATTTCATGATCTGACATTGACCGAAGATAACACTTTGTTTACATGCCCAAATAATTCAGTGTGTAAGCCTCGGCCTGACTTATGATTATCGCGTCTTGAAGATGTACTGATGGAGACTAGACTGGGATAGCTTTAAATACAAGCTTTAAACACAAACTGGGCTTGAGCACTCTCCCATATGACTAGAAATGAACTGACAAACACAACATTATTACATTTTGCTTTGACTGTGAACAGCCATCTCAAGACGTCCCACACTGTCCACAAAAACTTGTATGAAGTGCATTGAAGTTCATAGGAAGTGTCTCTGGATGTGCGGAAATCTTGGTACTCTAATCTAATCTTGACCATGGCCGATAGGTCTTGGCTTGTGTGTGTTTAGCCTTCCCTATTTTTGTTCAGCCTAAAGGTGAGTGCACATTTTGTTCACTATGTCGAAGTCTGCTAATGATTCTTCGTCCAGAACTCCTCAAATTCCGGATTCTGTTCTCCCACTCTCGATAACCATTCAAAGCGGTACCGTACTTGATTCGGAAAAGAAACTTCTTGTGTACAAGACCAAACCATCTGCGGTGATATTTAGTGATATTTAGCGATGTGCGGTGATATTTAGTGATGTGCGGTTGATATTTAGTGATATTTAGTGATGTGCGGTGATATTTAGCGATGTGCGGTGATATTTAGCGATGTGCGGTGATATTTAGCGATATGCGGTAATTATGCCACCCGTAGTAACATGACTTCCCCTGTGGGAATGCCGGGGGTTTGTCAGCAGTAATAACATCCCCACCATCTGGAAATTCTGTGCTAGTATTTCCCTCTTTTCTACTCCTCTCTTTGTTTCAGCCTGGTTCCTTTTCTTCCTGTCATCCCCTTCTTGTTTATTTTCTGCCTTCTTGGTTCATTTTCCTGCCTTCTTTCAGAAAGACTTAAAAAGAGACCGATTCTCTCCCATGCTGAAGTCGGATGCAACGTGCCTGATTTGTCAGGTGCTTAACGACAGCACAACGCATTTTCGCTCATATGACAGACAACAATAGTTGCTGCCTGGGTGTTTGACAACGACGAAGAAGAAGTAACATACAAGTAAACACGCAGTATACAGATGGACAAATGTCACGCGTGGCCACACAATGAAAGAGATAAAAAAAAAAATAGGAAGAGGGACTTTTTTCTGTGTTGATGTGGAAGTAGCCGTGAGAACAGTAACATGCAAGTAGATGCGCAGTATACAGAACAGACAAATGTGTTATGTGTGGCCACACGATGAAAGAGGAAAAGATAGGAAGAAAGCTGATTGGCCTGTGTTGATGATGACAGACCCGTCAGGACATCCGTCGTCGCCTAGAGGAGCAGAAGCTGGCCAAACGACAACACGAGGTCAAGGACAAGTGGCAGAGAGAACAGCGGGTGAGTGTGGTGCTTATTCTGCGTGGTGTGCAGTAGAGGTGTGTGTGTGTGTGTGTGTGTGTGTGTGTGTGTGTGTGTGTTTGTGTGTGTGTGTGTGTGTGTGTTTGTGTGTGTGTGCGTGTGTGTGATAGTGTGTGTGTGTGTGTGTGTATGTGCGTGTGCCCATTCATCAACACGTGCAGGGATATCTGCTGTAAGGAGAGGCGAACGGACTTAAAGAAATCCAGTCTTTTGGTTAATCGACTGCTTTTAGTTTAAAGACTGAGAGTAGTTTGTTTACAGTCTCTTGAGTCAGGTTGTTGAAATATCTCAAATCCCCGTGTGCGAACGCATGCAGATTAAACGAGAACCTAAATCATCTCGTTATGAATGTCAAAGCTGTTTGGTTGTTGTTTTAAGCCATTGCATTCAGGCTTCTTTTTTTTTCTTTCTTTTGATATATGTACTTCTCTTCATACAACACCTTTTTCTTCTTTCTTTCAGACGAATGTCAAAGTTATGTGTGGAAACGTGAACAATCAGCCAGGTTTACTAGGGTATTTGTCTAGAAAAAGCAGTTGCTGAAGCATTTACTGAGTAAAACTATTGTAGACGGATGGAAGTGTATATCAGATAACCCTTACGTACCACCTGGATGGGTGACTGTTTGCATGCCTTGGCTTCAGTACAGTCCCCCAGTTCACCCAGCTGTAAATGGGTACCTGGCTCATTAGGGTCAGGGAAGGCAAAGCAGCCGGGGAGAGGAGATGGGCGCCGCCCTCACTACGCTGGCCCAAAAAGCCTCGCTCCTCTACGACCACATAGTTATGGGATACCTTTACCTTTTCTACGTATAGATGCAGAAACTCATTTTTCAATCGTTTATCAACCTGAAAGGTGTTTTTTTTATTGATCACATTGGCTTTACATGATTGAGGTTGAAAGAGCTGTGATTGTTGGTGTGTTTCAATGCCAAGCAGTCGAGCATTCAATCCGCACTCCCTCTGCATTTTCTACATACACTGAATGAGCGTACGTGTTTCTGACTTTTCTTCTCTCAGCCCAGTAGGGAAATCGTGCGTCGAATTTCCCAACTGCTGTCCTCTAGCCAGCTTCGCCTGTATATCCACAGGGTAACAACGCTGGTCTCTGCTTTAGCTGTTGTCCTTTTCCACAGGTTATGTGTCAGACCTTAGTGATGTTGTGATACCCGACCGTTGTTGTTCGTCATAATTATATGCGCGGCCAAGATTCCGGATATGATTCCTGTTAGTCGCACGAATAAGTGGTGTTGCTATGATATGTTCATGATATTGTTGTTAGGAAAATGAGTTAAATGTTACCATAACGTAGTACGCCTTTATGTGTTGAATAGCTGAAGCATTGTAATGAGTCATGCTGATTGCATGTTGACTGAATGTGGACTCTCCTCCTACGATTCTAATGAGTTGATCTAATGTAACGTACTTGCTTATGCATGTACACAATATATTTTAATAATTATTCTCGTATCTTTGTTGTTGTTGTTTGCCTGGGTTTTCAAAACTTTCTTTTTGTTTTTTCTTTGTATCTACTGGTTGTTGTGTGCTTGTACTGATGTTCAAAACATTTGCTTGGTTTTCGTCTTGCATCTTCTTCTTGTTGTTGTTATTGGGTTTTTTGTGTGTTTGTGCATTTTTGGTTTTATGTTATTCCTTTGTGCTATTGTTTTAAAGGATCATTCGAGCAGAAGAATATCTCACAGTTTTGAAGTTTTTCTTATAGTCAGTTGTCTGATGTAGGGCTTCTTTTTCATTTGGTATAGTTGGCATGAAGTGTCGTCCTGATAAATGGTAGACTGTTGTGTTCTGTAGTGCTTGTGATTTTGAGCAATTCAAACAATGTTTCAAGAATAATGATGATTTTGAAAACAACAATGAAATGCTGATGGGGAGGAGGAGAAGGAGGAAGAGGAAGTGGTGGTGGTAGTGGTGGTGGTGATGATGATGGTGGTGGTGGTGGTGGTGGTAGCAGTAGTAGTAATGATTGATTATGATATAATAATAACGATAATAAGAGTAATAATAATGAAAACACAAAAATACTACTAATAATAGTAGTAATAAAAATGATGATGATGATGATGATGATGATGATGATGATGATGATGATGATGATGATGATGATGATGATGGCAATATCAAGGACGACAGTTACAACGACCACGAAAATACTAAAAAAAAAAAATAATGATAACAATAATGGTGGTAGTAATACAAGGATGTTGATGTTCTTGTTGCTGCTGCTACTGATGCTGCTGCTACTGGAGGAAGGAGAAGGAGAAGAAGGAGGAGGAGGAGATGATGATGATGACGATGACGACGACGAGGATGAAAAAGAAGAAGAAGAAGAAGAAGAAGATGATGATGACGATGATGATGATGATGATGATGATGATGATGATGATGATGATAGTTACGCTGGTCACTGTGTCAGGAGCGGCAGACGAGGACAATGGCTAACATAGCTGACCTGGAGATACCGGGGGAGCTGGCCTATGTCTACAACAAACTGGACGGTCAGTGCAGCTGGTCTTCTGCGGTCAGGCCTCTTACTTTAAGTACTGTCCTTAACTCTAGATTGATTGCCAGATTGGTATTTTGGCAGAATTGGTATTTTGGCAGAAGATGTGTGTTTGAGAGAGAGAGAGAAGCTATCACAAGAATAGGGGGTTATCAACAACACAACACAATGCAACACACCATTCCACTACACAACACAATACACAACACAACAACACAACTCTTCGAAGAGTGAAGGAACAGTTGAAACACGACCAGTACCAGTGATACATGTATGCACAGAGCAGTGGTGTGTGTGTGTGTGTGTGTGTGTGTGTGTGTGTGTGTGTGTGTGTGTGTGTGTGTGTGTGTGTGTGTGTGTGTGTGTGTGTGTGTGTGTGTGAGAAGCTATCACAAGGGGAAAGCGTAATCAACAACACAACACACCACAACACAACACAACACAATTCTTCAAGGAGTGAAGGAGCAGTTGAAATCCAACCAGTACCAGCGATACATGTATGCGCAGAGCAGTGATGTGTGTGTGTGTGTGTGTGTGTGTGTGTGTGTGTGTGTGTGTGTGTGTGTGTGTGTGTGTGTGTGTGTGTGTGTGTGTGTGTGTGTGTGTTCAGACTGGCAGCCAGTCCATGACGGCAAGAACATCATCACAGCAGTGGGGGAGGTGCAGCCCATGGACATGGGGTACCGCTTACCTGTGGACATCAACTCTCACCCCTTCAGCAAGTACACCAGCGTCTACTTCAAGGTGCGCGACTGTTTTGATGTTATGGAGATTGTATTAATTATAAGGAACTTTTATTTTAGCGTCTATTTCAAGGTTTATGACTTTGAGTGTTTTAGTTTCGTATCATGAATATTATATTGTTATATAAGGAACTGTTGTTGAGCGTCTACTTCAAAGTTTGTCACTTAGAGGGGTTTATTTTTTAGGGAGTTTTTAGTAACATAAAGATAAGGATTTGCCTTTCAATCCTTACGTTTTTTTCTTCACTCAGCACACAACTTTTTAAAATCATTTTATACCATTGTCGTGGGGTGGGGGTTGGGAGGGTGTAGTGGTTAGAATGTTGAGCTCGTGATCTGATGGCGCGGGTTTAAGCCAACACCGACACGCCCGTTCGAGGGAATTTTCCCCTGAGTTCACATCATGGCTGACTCCACTTCCCCAAATGTCCTTTAGATGAGAACATAAACCAAGGCCTCATGTGTGAACGCACGCAGAACATCTTGCGCACACATGAAAAAGATTTTGTCTTTTGCAAGAGAAGGTCATTGCGTTTCGATAGAAACGGATGACAAACATTTTTTTTAAAAACCGCATGCACGCTGGTGTCATATTAAGACATTAGCGCCGAAGTCGGAATGCTGCTATCTTAATGGTGGGCAAAAGGTCGCATACGCAAAAATCTTACCATTAGCGAATCTCGGGGTTCTATCTGAGGGGCATTCCCCAAAAAACAAAACAAAAAAGCTCCCACAACAAAAACAACAACAACAAACCAAAATGCCTTATCTTGACTGTGCAGAATCCGCAGTGGGGTGTGAGAACAGAGCCCTTGAGCACGTCCCTGACGGCTCTGCACGGGGAGCAGCAGACACAGCACGCTCTGGCCATCTTCAAACTGGTCAGTTAGTGCCTCATCATCGTCGTCCTCGTTGTTGTTGCTATCCTCGTTAGCTGTCTCCACCACCACCACCATTGCTGAACCCTTCATCTTCATCGTCGTCGTTGTTGTCTTCGTCATTATCATCACTGTCGTCATCGTCATCATCATCATTATCATCGTCATTATCATCGTCGTCGTCGTCGTCGTCGTCATTATCATCATCATCATCATGTGCTTGTTTAAGTTTATTGTCACCAAGAGTGAACTGACTTTAAATGAAAGAACAGCAACAGCAACGTCTTTCTGAAGCAATAACAAAACGCAATCTCCGTTTGATTTGATTAATTTTGTATACAATGGCTATTATAATTACTTTGAATTATTCTTTAGTCAAATCTGTCTATCACAACAAGGCTATCCGTATCCTTGGTTAATGAAATAAGGTAGTAACAAAGAAGGTATGACATTTATCTCTAATGACGGTGATGTGGGCAGATTGTGCGCTTCATGTGCGAGAACAACATGTCTGAAAAACGAGAGAAGGCGCTGGCAGATTACATCATACAGATGGTAAGGATGTCATCTGTTCTCGTTTTTCAGGACTGCTCAAAGTTCTGCCTATCATAGTCTTTTGCTCTTGACTTTTCATGGACTTTTAGTCGCGTCGGGTTTTTGTTTGTTTGTTTTTGTCCATTGTTTTATGTTCTGTATGTGTTCGTTCTCCGTGTTCTTGCTCTTCATCACTTTGTATCTTTCCCATGCCTTCATCTCTCCCTCTCTCTCTCCCCCCCCCTCTCTCTCTCTTTCTCTCTCTCTCTCTCTCTCTCTCTCTCTCTCTCTCCTCTCTCTCTCTATATATATATATATATATATATATATATATATATATATGTATGTGTGTGTGTGTGTGTGTGTGTGTGTGTGTGTGTGTGTGTGTGTGTGTGTGTGTGTGTTATCTCTCAGAATTCGGTCTCCAGCTGAGATTTATATATGTATATATGTGAGATTACTTTGAAGTCTTCATATATCATTTACTTTTTTATACAAAAGTTCTTCGTTTGTAAAATGACTTCTTAATTAAAAAAAATTGTGGTCACTATCTTTGTCATCCTAGTGATTATTATTGCTTGTTATTTCGTGTTTACATGAAAAAGATTAAGAGTCAGTCATACCAGGAACGCCTTCTAGTATAGCAAAAAAGAGAGGTCACTTAAAAAAATAATAACCATAGTCAGGATGCTATTTCAGTTTTGAAAACCCCTCAGCTTGTTTCTGTTTGTACTTTTATATAATTGTTGTTTGTAGTGTGCTTAAATGAAAAGATGTGTTGATGAACAACTGAGGTTATGGCCCTTCTGGGATCAAGAAAATGCATCGATGTGTTGCCCCGTGTATGTCATTTAACCTGTATAGGCTAATAGTTGGCAGAAGGCAAAAAGGTACCTGGCTTTAACTGACATAATTATGTGCCTGTTGTCTACTTTGAAAGAACAGACAAAAGTGACCATTTTAGTGTTATTGTTGGTGATGTCAGGGAATGCGAGAGAAAGAGGTCCAGAACAAATGCCTGTGTCTAATCTAGAAGAGCAGGCAAGAGTGACCAGTTTTGCACTGTGTTGGTAACAGGGGGTGCGAGAGGAAGGGACCTGGGAAGAATGCATTTGTATTGTATTGTATTGTCTTGTAGTGCATTGTATTGTATTATATTGTATTGTATTGTATTGTAGTGCATTGCATTTCTTTGCATTGCGTACTACTTGTGTACTACTTTTAACCACGGCAGAGTTCTCTACGTAAAATTTGTGCTGCTCTCTCTGGGAAGAGCACGTCACCACAAGAGCCGTTCCACCCATCTAAAAAGGAAAATTCCTGTCTGCATGTATACATGTTTCCCTATCAGATACCATGGACAACTCTCTTGTTGCTGAGTTCTTTTACCTGTGCATAATGCGTGCTGCACATAGGATATTGGTTTGTTGTCTTATTCCAAATACTAGTACCCAGACCACCACCCAGGGTCCAGTGGATTGGGGAAAAGTTCGGGCTCAGACAGTAATTGCACTAGCACATCTCGCTTTCTAGACAGAGAAGTTACTTCTAAACCACCGGTCCACCTGTCTTGATTTGGAAGAACAAACAAAATTGACATAGTTTATACTGTGACAGGGAGTGTAAAAGGAAGGAATTCGGGACAAAATATGTTTGTCCTTTGGAGAAGATCAAACAAAAAGTGACCAATGTTGTACTGTGACAGGGAATGTAAAAAGACGGGATCTGGAAAAAAAATAATACATTAATTTTGTTTTGTGTAGAAGGGCAAACAAAAGTGACCAGTTCTGTATGATGTTGGTGACAGGGGGTGCGGGAGGAAGGGGTCCGGGACGAAATCCTGTGCCAAGTGGTGAACCAGACCTGGCAGAACCAGAACAGCGAGCAGGCGGAGAGGCTGTGGCGGCTGATGGCCTGCTGCCTGTCTGCCTTCATGCCCAGTTCCCCGCTCTTCAAATACCTCCTCAAGTAAAGCTCAGGCTGTTCTTTGTTTTCGTTGCTGTAAGGGGTGGTTCGTTGGTGGTGATGGATTTGGAGTATAAGACATAGGGGTGAGAAATGGCGTTCAGAGAGAGAGAGAGAGAGAGAGAGAGAGAGAGAGAGAGAGAGAGAGAGAGAGAGAGAGAGAGAGAGAGAGACAGACAGACAGACAGACAGACAGACAGACAGAGACAGACAAAGACAGACAGACAGACAGAAAGACAGACAGAGAGACAGACAGACAGAGACAGAGAGAATGAGTGAGTGAGTGTGCATGTGTGTGTGATGCGCGCGCGTGCTTGTGTGTGTGTGTGTGTGTGTGTGTGTGTGGTGTGTGTGTGTGTGTGTGTGTGTGTGGTGTGTGTGTGTGTGTGTGTGTGTGTGAGTGTGTGTGTTGTGTGTGTTTTGGAGCTTATGGCGAAGTTGTTCAGACATCTATGATTTTATTCTTGAAATGGATCAGAGGTCAAAATCTGCCAACTGACACTCTGAAATTGTCCCCTGGCCAGGTATGTTTCGGACGTGGCGGTTAACGGCTACAAGTGGGTGTGCCAGCACAAAGTTCTGCAGTCGGCAAACCTGCGACCACAGCTCAGCCGCAGTTATCCCCCATGCTTCCTGGAGTGGCGCTGCATTCAGCGGAAAGCTCACATGGCTGTGGAAGTCAAGTTCCCGGATGGTACTAAGAAAATCTTTGGCACCTTTCCCTTTTTTGTATGGATTTAGATAATTATATTTTGTACTTGGTGATTTCAAAAAATTGCTGAAAATCGTAGACAAACAAGACCCTGTTTTATACATCTTTGCCTTATTCACTATGCACTCTCCCTAACTGTAATGTTTTAATTGGTAAACCTATAATTGCATTTGTAATTAAATGCTTATACGTTGAGAAGTAAAATGTAGTTCGTACTTATTTGTGATTCCTGAGAAAACATTCAGCTGTTTATTTTTTTGCACAGAAATGGCATAAAAGAGTTTGATTCTGTTTCTAGCCAAATGCATGCACAGAATGTGCTGCTGGTTTAACCAAACAGTTTCTTTTTTGCAACGTGTTTCATGAATTGATTATGTTAATTCCCTCACTTTTGTAAGACTGATGAATTTCTGATTCTTTACTAGATATCAACAAGACTGGGCATGTGGAATCTTGGACATCGGGAGAACTGTTGGCATCTTATCTTTTGAAACAAAGGTATGTTCTCTCGGTCAATTTAGTTCGTTCTTATTCTGGATTGCGTGTGGTTTTATCATCAATAATTAATATTTTTTATATTTTAATAATACCCCACTTTGAGATCTTGTATGAAGTTTGTAACCATATGTTTATTGGAAATGTGAAAGTTATTAGTATCATGCAATTTCATAGCATAGCAAAGATATCATTATTTCAGTCCTTTGTTGATTGTTCCACAACAGGGGGATTGAGGACAACACGCAAGGCTGGACGCTGGTGCTTGAGGACGACGTGGAGTACTACGAGCTGATGGGCTATGACTACGTGCTGGACCTGCTGAGCGAGATGGAGGTTGCCCCTGGCTTCCCTCACAGCACGGCCTTCTTCCTCGTCTCTGTGGACCGCAGCCAGGAGCGAGGCCATCACAAGAAACACGCCGAACCCCATAACGCTGAGCAGGAGCGGGTTTTGAAACTGCCGGGCCCCCTTCCTCAGATGCTGAAGAGAACAATGCCTGTAGTCAGCGCTGATCAGGGTCTGTCCTCCAGGCCACGTGGAGATTCTTTTGAGAGTTCTGGGAACAGCGACTTTGGGTTCTCCACCACCAGCATTCTGAACCAGCGTCCTACAGAGATTCTGGACGTGGAGCTGTCAGACAGCCGGATGAACCAACGATACAACAAACGCAGAGCTGCTCCCAACGGACACGTCCATGACGGGACTCTGGGTGCCGACACCAGCGTCAATGGTGATGGTTTCACCTTCGAGGACAACAATGCCGATATTGACCTGTCTCAGACACGCCTCAACGGACGTTACTTTCCAGACAAAACGCTGAACAGCGAGATGGACTACCTCTCCACCACCAGCAAACTCAACGCGCGCTATGCCAAGAAACTGCCGAGCACGACCAGTGCAGGCACAGGCAGGTCAACGGCCCAGGACCAGATCCGAAAGAAGCAGAGCCCGGCTTCTGCTGACGCCATGTCGGTGGCCTCGGCTCAGTCTGACTGGTCTCACTGGGTGGAGGACGTGTTCAACGACGCCCTGGACGAGCACGACGACGGGGTGTCAGAGGGCAGGTCCCTGCACTCCCGCATCAAGGGCGGGGGCAGAGGGGTGCCGGGCCTCTACACACAGCAGGTACGCTGAAACCGTCTCCGTTTTGTGTGTCTCTGACTTGATTGCTCGATTTTTAAAAGATGGGTTTAGTTTAACTGCCTTTTGTTTTTATGTTACGTCATACTCCATTCTTTAACTGAAATCCGTTTGAAATTTGTCAGACTTTTTTAAAATGAAGTTTTCATTCCTAGCTTCAAGTATTTCAGATTTTTTTGTTTCCTTTAAAAAAAATTGTTGTGCTTTTCATATGCCCATCAATCCATCTTTCCTGTATTTTCATTTCATGTGGTTGTTTTTTGCATGGGTTGTTTTAGCTTTCCAGTCAGCTTTCTTACCCATCTAATGGGCATTTTATTTTTTTAAACTTTAGTTTCAGCTCCTAACTGTCTTCAACCTTCTTTTATCTATGTACGTGTCTTTATTTCGTCTAACTTATTTTAAAACTTCATTTGCACAGGGATTTAAACAAAAATCAGTTATGAGGTTTTAGATGCTTTTCTTCCATTTCCCTTTCAGCAACATTTTTCATTAATGATGTCTCTGCAATGTCTTGAGTACGTGTTGGTATATGGGGTTGTAAAACAGCAAAATTTGATCAGTTGTCTGAAAATAACCAAACTTGCACATATCTCTCAACAGGGGCAGCCAGTGTCAGCGGAAAGTTTTCTCTTGCAAACACTAGCACAGAGCCAGTCAAGTCAGGTTCCCACCACAGTCCCTTTGTATCAGCTGCAGACACCAAACTCAGCTCCGCACATTCCTCTGACGGCACACACCCCAGTCAGCCACATACCCCCTTCTGCGCCCTTGTACCAAACCCCTTACTGAGTCACACTCCCTCCCACCTAGACCCGCTATCAAACATGAGCCAGTTTTCTGAACCCAACTCTGCTCAGTTCCCTCCACCCATGTACAATCCGAATCAGCCCCTGATTCCAAATCTAAGTTCTAGCCAGATACCATTTCCAGGAAACCTCAACCTGACACCAAATCTCAATCTGAATTCATTGCCAACACCACTCCTGACTTTGAGCGAGGTCCCCGCTCAGAACTGGAACATGGCTCCTTTACCCAGTCTGACGCTGAATCAGATACCTGCACAGTTTCCGACATCGAGTCTCTTGCTGAACCCTAGCCCTCAGTACCTAGTAAAGTATACCTTTGGTAGTCTCCTCTGTGCGGTTTGGGAAGGGGATAACGAGGGGGCTGCGTTTTCAGGTGAAGGACTAATGTATGCAGCACTAATCAGGACTGGGTTGTGTATTGCTGTGGGGTGGTCTGTTTTGGATAAGGTTTTCTTTTTTTATTAGGTGAATATCTCAGACTTGTTCGCTTGATCTGGCGGGTTTGTTTTTTTGATGTTGGTGCTGCTGCTGCAATTCATATTGTTGCTGTTTCTGTTTGTGCTGTCTGTTTCCTTATAGTGATGTAGTCTTTCAAGATCATCCAAAATATCACCATTAATGTAGGTAACTTTTCTTGCTAAAATTAACGGACTTCCCTGACCATTTTTGACAATTTTGTTGTATAGGCAGCTATGATATGACCCTAAAAGGTATTGACTTTTTCATAATAATGAGAAAAAGGGGTGATGATATATCATGCCTCTATACAGTCCCCATATAAAACAGCTATATGAGTGTAATATGACGGCAGAGACAAAAGAACAGAACAGGAAGTATTTCCAAATTCGTAGCAAAAATTACATTTGCAAGAAGTTTGTTATTTTGCCACCAAGGTATTTACTCCATCATGACTAAGTAGGTAAAAAGGTAAAGGTGTCCCATAACCTATAAGGTCGTAGGGGAGCGAGGCGTCAGAGACCTCACTTCTCTAGGGCCAGCATATTGAGGGCGGCGCCCATCTCCTCTCCCTCGCTGCTTTACCTTCCCTGACCCTAAAGAGGACAGGTACCCATTTACAGCTGGGTGAACTGGGGGAACTGTACTGAAGCCAAGGCGCGCAAACGGTCACCCATCCAACTGGTAACCACGCTCGACGCTGCTTAACTTGGCTGGGGGAAAGCGAGTGCTCTGACCACTGAGCTATCCCGTCCCCATCATGACTAAGTGCTTTTAAATAATTGGTGAGCCTATCGAAACGATGTGAGCTGCTGTAAAAGAAGGGGAATCAAACAGCAAAGGTTTCTCTCTCCTAAGTTGGGTTTGTTTGCCAGTTTGTCGGGTGTTTTGCGGTGTCTTTTGACATATAGACACAATATAGGTTAACAGATAAATGGGTGGATGGAAGCCACGTAGACTGACAGATATCGACATATGGAAAGTTTTGTGTCAACATTCATGTTCTATTGAATTGATGGAAAGAAAGACACACGGACAGACAGGAGAGAGAGAGAGAGAGAGAGAGGAGAGAGAGAGAGAGAGAGAGAGAGAGAGAGAGAGAGAGAGAGAGAGAGAGAGATTTATTTGTGTAAAAAGTCAATTAAAAAAAAGAAACCTCAAAACGATGTAATAACTGCGTATGATACTGTAAATGCATATAGGTCTACGAAAGTAGAAATTACCAATGAGCTTAAAAACTAGTAGATGAATGAAATTAAAAACTTCATGAGAATTACAATTAACAGACTTAGGCAGGTATTTAGAAAAAAAGCTGATAAGGAATTCTGAGAGTTAAAATGTTATTAGTCGTCTAAACGTTTAAGGTATTCTTTGTTTTTGTGTAGGTATCTTTTTAAAATTTGCATGACGATTTCTATGTCTTGTAGACGTTGTTAAATAACATGTACTTATCTGAGTTAACATTTTGATAAGGACACTTAGCGTTTGGGTGGATTTTAGATAGATAGACAGAACAGTTGTGATTATTTCTTCTTTCATGATCAGTTCGAAGTGGCAGATTGTTTGCTTGTTCGCGTGTTTATTTATTTGTTTGCTTGCTTGTTTGTTTCTTTGATTTTAACGATTGCAATTTGCATGATCTCTTCAGACCAACGTCCCGCCAAATCTGAACCTGGGTGTCGGCCTGACCACCCCCACCTTGTCAGTTGCTCCCCCGGTCATTTCTCCTGCCTTCGCCTTCAGCACACACCTGACCCCAGGCCTACAACCACAGCCAGGTATAGCAAGCTCATGGGTTTACATAGGAATTATAGCAGCAATGAGGGGGCAGGGTAGCCTCGTGGTTAGAGCGTTGAGCTCGTGATCTGACGGCCTGGGTTCGACCAACCATGTACAACCGAGCACCCGTTCGAGATATTTTCCCCCTGGAGTTAAAATAAGTGCTGACCCCGCTCCCCCTGAAAGTAATAATAATAATAATAATAATGTATGGAATTTATATAGCGCTGAATCTTGTAAAGCAACAAATCAAAGCGCTCAGATTTTATTTCATACCACTTTAAGTCATGGCAGATTTCTCTCCGTGAAATTCGGGCTGCTCTCCCCGGGGAGAGCGGGAGAACGCGTCGCCACTTAGCGCTGCGCCACCCTATCACCCTTTTTTTTTTCTGCAGCTGTATTTGTTTCCCTATCAGAGTGGCTTTTTTCTAAGAATTTTGCCAGGGACAACTCTCTTGTTGCCGTGGGTTTTTTTACGTGCGCTAAATAATTACGTGTAACACACGGGACCTCGGTTTATCGTCTCATCCGAAAGACTAGCGCCCAGACCACCACTCATGGTACTTCGGATATAACAATAATCCAAGGTCCCGTGTGTGAACACTCGCAGAACGTCTTGCGAACATGTTGAAACCAGTTCTGCCATTTTGGTATAGAGTAGGCCATGGCGTACCGGTGGGGACGGATGATAAAATCTACAAACCCGCATAGACACGGGAACAGAATTCTGAAAAGAATATAAAAGTTTATTCATTACCTTCGAGATGAAAGAATTGAATTGAATTGAAATTAATTTAATTGAAACACTCTCTCTCTCTCTCTCTCTCTCTCTCTCTCTCTCTCTCTCTCTCTCTCTCTCTTATTTTGCTGTAATATTCTTGTGTCTTCATCTTAAGCTTTGAGTCTTGTCTTTCTGGTTTACACGACGCATGCGCACATTCACGCGCACAAACACATGAGCTCACATACACACAAACACAGACTGACAAACAGAGAAACGCACACATACACACATTCGTTTCTATTCGCCTACATGCCAGCTGTAGGTGATATAGTCATGTACTTCTGTTTATTTTGGAGATGGAAAAGTCACCTTTCTTGGTTGTTCTTTAACTTTGGTCAATGAACACTTCATGTGGATGAAACTGGATAAGGTAACAGTATACATTATAACTTGCTCCCTTTATTCACCAGCTCACTGATCACTCCTTCATTCACTCCCACAACATTCATTTACCTGCCTGTGTGCTGCAGATCCGCTCCAGCAGCTGGTGAACCAGCAGGCTTTGCAGCAACAAGCGGCACAGCAGGCGGCTTTCCAGTCCCTGCTCCTGGTGAGTGCAACTCTACAGTGCCTCAGACAGATATTCTGCGATTATGTACCTCAGAGATGGACAGGTCTGATCTTTTGGGCTTGGGCACAATCTGATTTCTTGCATTTGCTTTTAGACATACGATGTGTGGACCTACAAATAAAAAGCAACTGAACTAAACTTACAAACGTTTGTCGGTCAGTCAGTGATTCAGCCAGTGAACTTGAGAGTAGCTGGGTTGCTGACTGGTATGTGATTTGATTGATTGATTGATTGATTGATTGATTTATGGTTATTTGTTGTTTTGGAGTAGGAGTAGGAGGAGACCTATGTGAATGCTGTTTAGCAAGTAAGCAAATGGGTATTAAATGAATTGATTGACTAACTTTGAGGCATATGTTATGTATCCCTAAGGATTTTGTAAATGAACAAGATGGCATCATACATGACAGTAACCACTTCCTTTTTGTACTTTTGCTCCCAACAGCAAAACCAGCAGAGGCAGCAGCAACAAACCCTCCTCCATACCCTGACCCAGCAGCAGCAACAACAGCAGAACCCTCTAGTAGCCCACGTGGCGGCCACGCAGATGGCTCTCCAGCAGACAGAGTTGGAGAACAAGCTCCTCAAGCAGTCCATCGAAAGGGAGAACCTCCGGAAACAACTCCTTCAGCTGCAGCAGTCGGCAGGGTCTCCTCCTGCCAGGACTCAGGGGCAGACAGCAGCTGCAGCTGCACAACAGTTTTCCAGTCTGGATACCAGCTATTCATCAGCCGGCCTGGCCATACCTCCCGGAGTGCTGCCTTCACCTCAGCAGGAGCAGCAGATGCCCATCTTCAGCACAAACGGCGCGACAGCAGGCGCGTCTGCGGGAGATTCTGGTGCAACGTCTAAGCGTGTCTCCATCCTGAAGGCAGCCTTCGACAGTCAGCAGTCAGACCAGGAGGCAGCCCACAGGGCAGTGAGCTTTGCCTCTCCCTCTGAAGCACAGGGCGACAGGAACGAGGTCTTCAGTTATCCAGAGCCTGTGTATTCTCCGCATCGTGGTCAACGTCTTCCAGCCTCGGCCTCCCCTCCCCCACCCCCTCCTCCTCCTGAACTGTCCTCCCCGCCCCTAAACGAATCATCGGACGACATCTACATGGATGGGTTCAGCATGGTGCCACCATTGCGCACACAACCACAGACTCCTTTCCCTCCGCCCCCTCCCCCGCCACCCCCTCCCGTGAGTTCCACGCCCTCGGGCCTGGAGATAGACAAGGAGAAAGGGACGTTCACCATTCGAGACAAGAACGGAAAGGCCCGCACTGTTCACATTGGGAAGGTACGTGAGAATTATGGTCCTGTGGTCCACGTCTGCCTGTTGTCAGTTCTCTTGGTTTAGGAATAGAAGTCTGGGTTTTAAGCTTGTACCAGTGGCAAGTCCAGACATTTTCATAAATGACCGCTAGTACTACTTTGATTTGACCAATAAAGGCATTGTGGTGAGGAAAAATATCTATTTAAGGAGATGTGATCAAAACAGACGGTATAAATCGAAGAGGTCGCACCATGTCATCTGTGGCCTGATTGCAACCGGGCATGTATAGTTTCTTGTGTCCACTAAGGTATGGCCTATAGCAGAGTGATGGCAGATTTATCCACATATAACAGAAAGTCGTTTTGAGAGCAGCGAGCCCGAGCTCCTTTTCATGAGACTGAAGAAATAGATCTGTCTTTTCATTACTCTCTGCTGCATGACAAGAGACAGATGGTAAAGCTGGGAAACAATCAGAGAAAGAAATGGCATGCTATGGTCCTATCAGTAGCATCCCATAAAATCCTAAAACACGGCTAGGTACTAAACATACTGCTAAAATTATACAACACGCTATTCTAAAACCATGTTTCAACACAAAAGTTTTTTCTGTCTGGAACTGAAGTGGTTTCTCTCTCATTCTTGATCGCTTGAACGACTAATAAAATGCAGCTATATGGAGAATGACCCCGAAACGCTGTAGGAAGGTGGTTTTTTTTCAATAGTTCCATTAGCAGGGTCAGTTTTCCTTTCACATGAGTTTCAGATATTGTAGATGTTTACTTCACACCCAATTTTAAATATAGCACTTTGAAACATCCTTACAGTTGACTTAACTGCCTTTTACAAATATTTACAATTAAAAACCACTTGAGTTGGGAACTCATTTCTGAATCTTGCAGAACTTTCAAAGGCACAAAGGCTGTTGCCGGAGGTTATTTATTTTACCACTAGACTATCACAGTGGTTGACTGAACGCTTTCTCGTCACGCTCATAGAAGAGGACAGTGCAGAGGAAAGGGACACCATCATTCACTCGTGTGTGCAGGTGGTGTGGCCTCCCCCCTCAGAGGAGACGCACAAGAAAGAGGTGAGCGTGGGCAAGCTGGAGATCAACGAGAACCTGGCCAAAGGCATAGAGAACCAGATGGTGGGCAAGAAGAAGTGGCAGAGGCCTCCAGCACCGGAACCACAGGAGCAGCCCAAGTCCATCCTCAGGAGAGACAGTGAGGTCAGTATTGAGCGACGATTAATTTTATATGGTGTCTGTACTGGATCAGTGGTCCAAAGGTAACGCACCTGCCTAGAGCGTGAAAAGTCCGGGTTTTAAGTGTGCGGTGGTTTGATCCCCGTTTGGGCCCGAAACTTCCCCCCCCCCCTCTTCCAATAGACCATGAGTGGTGGTCTGGGTACTAGTCTTTCGGATGAGACGATAAACCGAGGTCCAGTGTTACGCATAGTTGTTTAGCGCACGTTAAAGGATCCACGGCAACAAGAGAGTTGTCCTTGGCCAAACTATGTAGAAAAAAGCCACTCTGATATGAAAACAAATACAGCTGCAAACAGGAAATGGAAAAAAAAAGGGTGGCGCTCCCAAGGAGAGCAGCACGAAATCCTCGCAGAGAAATCTGCGTGACTGAAAGTGGTGTAAATAGATAAATAAATATAATAATACATAAAATGGTGTTTTATGGGGGATTTGTTTTGTGTTGGGTTTTTCTTTACTTCAACTCCTTTTACTTTTCGTGGACGACAGATTCTATATGTTTGTTTTGGTTTGTACTGTTTTCTTCTTTTTTTGCTGCCTCATCTTCTGTGACGTCCCCCGTCTTGCTATTCCCACGCCGCTCATTCCAATCTCCCCGCCACAGCCATACCCAGATTCGTTATGTCTCATCCTCAGGGTCGGAAGTCCACAGGGAGCCCATCATTATCAGGCCGCCGTGGGGCCACCAGCCAGAGGGGCTGGGTCACTTTGGTGGTGTTCAGTGGTGCCTGTTCTGAGCTAACATACGCAGGGCCTCACCTACTAAGCCCCCTACTAACGACAGACTGAGTGAGTTGCCCACCCGAGGTGGCAACCACCACAACGTCCCTCCAACGACCGTCCCCCGTGAACCTCCAACCCCAAAGGCTTTGACACAAACTCACCACAGGCACAGAAGTGTATGGGCAAACCGAATCTGAGGTCACCATGAGACCAGAGCAACCAGGACCACCAAATCAGAGGCAATTTTTTTTATTGCATGATGATCAATGACAATGTGTATGACGTAATGCTGCTGCTGTGGAAGTGCATATGCTTTGAGACTACTTGACAGGGTTATACTCTACGCTTACTATCATAATATATCCCGCGTCAACCGGGCCCAAGAGATAAAGACACCTGCAGTGTTGGTCAGGTAATTTGAGCAACACTCTCAAACTCGCATCCGTTAAGTGAATGAAGTTCAACTGTGTGGTCCCAGTCTTCCCACTGAGCCCACAGCACACTCACTCTGGGTAGGAGCCGGCCGGAGTCAGAAAAATCCCTATGACTCTTATGGGAATCTAACCCGCGAGTCTTCCAGTCCGTAACCCAAAGCACTAACCACTGCGCCACGGCGGCTGATTTCTGCCCTTAATTCCCTTGAGGAGTTATTGGTGCACCTCATGGAAACTTTCGAGTAGTGTCTGCTTGGCAAGATGGAACCTGGTGGACTTCTCTCCTAGTTGCTAGGCATCTTTGTACCGTCCACCCCATCGGCAACAGCTGGATTCATCTGCACAGACAGACAAAGACAGACGGAGAGACAAACAGACCCGAAAGACAGTCACACAGACGGATTAAAGTTTAAGGAAAACACCCAGTCCTAAGTCCAAAACTATTTGGTATAAACAGCTTGTATTCAACAACTGATTACACAGAAAAAAACCCACAAGTCAATAACAGCACAGCAGCGAGATCGAAGAACATCAAGCCATAACTTATTAATTTTACTCTCACCCTTGGGGCAAACCAACAACAACACTTCATACTTAGCGAACAATGAAGCAGCAAACCCTGCTGACAAAGCTACATCACAACCTTCCCCCCAAAAAAACCCCAACAATACAAAACAAAACCCTCTTGTCTGTCTCAGGGAGGACCAAAGCAGTCACAGCGCGGGAAGCTGACAGAAAGCTCCGCTCACTCCGCAGCCATGCAGCTGCTGGAGTCCAAGCTGAGCGGTGCCGCCGCTAGCCCTGCCAAAAAGCCCCAAGAGGCCTCCTCCTCCTCTGCCTCCACCGCCTCGTCCTCCGCCTCCTCCCGCCCCCTCCCTCCCCTTCCCCCGACCAGCCAGACCCCCTCCAGGCCCTCAGAGAGCATCAGCGTGCAGACGACAGACACCCTCAGGAGGATGAACTTTGTCGTGCCTGAGCTGGAGGAGGAGGAGGAGGAGAGGGAGGGAGAGGGGGATGGGATCTACGCTTCTGCTATAATCAGAGGTATGGGGGAGAAGTGTCCTGGAGAGAAAGTGTATGGTTGTGTGGTGTTTGTAGTGGGCTAGTTTTTGTGTGTACGTGTGTGATCAAGTGTGTGTGTGTGTGTGTGTGTGTGGTGTGTGTGTGTGTGTGTGTGTGTGTGTGTGTGTGTGTGTGCGTGTGTGTGTGTGTGCGTGCGCAAGCGCGTTTGACTCACAGCTCACCCTCACCCTCCTGTCTGTATATAAGTCTCTCTAGTCCATGTTTACTCCATTTTTTCCCTTCTTTTTTACCCTCTTTTCTGTCTGTACTTTCTGTCTGACTCTTTTTCTGTGTCTGTCTCTCTTGGTTTGTATATTTTCTTTCAATTTCTGTCTGTCTCCCCGCTCTCTTTCTCAGTCTCTCTGTCTCTCTCGCTGTCTGTCTCTGTCTCTGTCTATTTGTCTGTCTCTCTCTCCCTCCGTCTCTCTCCCCCCCTCCCTACCCCCTCTCTCTCCCCCCTCTCTCTCCCCCTCTCCTACATCTTCCTCCTTCTCTTCCCCCCTCCCTCCGTCTAGTATGTCTAGTCTAGTAGTAGGATGTAAAAAAGCACATAAGTGGTTATTCCATTATCCTCGATATGAAAGAATGAAATAAATAAATAAATAAATAAAATAGTATCATTCCGTTTCAACAGCAAAAATCAGCGAATTCAAGTCTTCAAAACTTCTTTCCCTTCCAGACGAACCTCCCCCCAGACCCACACAGGCTAGGAAGCCGGAGCCTAAACAGGACCGACGCCACGAAGAAACGTACGAGTCGGTCGTGCAGGCCGACCCGCCTCCTGCAAGGGAAGACTTCCAGAGGCGTGTGGAGCCCGATGTGGTCAGGTCCCCCAAGTCACCTCCGCCTGCCCGTCAGATCGACTATGCCGCTTTTGAGCGCGTGGTCACCGAGCTGTTCCCGCAGAACGCCAGGCATTTCCTCATGTACAACAAGGTGCCGTGGGTTCTGCACGTCAGGAAGGAGGTGGGTGGGTGGAGGATGGGGTGTCCTTGTGGTGGTGGACTGCTTTGGGTGCAGGCTGAAGTTCCATCGCGCTTAGGTAGAATTGCATTGATAAACAAACACACATGGGTGCGTAACGTTCTCAGCCACTTCTTCCCATGCCCAGTCTTTGAGCACGCACCATCCTCATCTCCCATCTGTGAAAACGCATTCATTCCACGCACCCACACACATCCGAACACACACGCACGCACGCACGCGCGCACAAACACACACACACATTCCTGGACTATGGTTCCGAAGTTCACCAACGGTGAGATTTTGCATATGCGACCGTTTTTTGCGCACCAAGAAGGAAGCCGCATTCCGATTTCGGAGATGTATGCTCAGTATGTTCGTGTTTCCGTAACCCACCAAACGCTGGCATGAATTACGGGATCTTTAACGTGCATATTTGGTCTTCTGCATGTGTATGTACACGAAGGGAATGAAGGCACTGGAAGTTCTACACTTGAAGTTGCCGTGGGAGATTGTAAAACTCTCCACCCTTAATTCACCAGACGCTGCCGAGATTCGAACTCACAACTTCACGGACCCATAGGAGTGAAGTCAAACGGCCTTAACCATTCGGCTGTAGTGTCCATCAAAAGACATGTACAATAGATAAATGGATATTATCCCTCTTTGTCTGTGAGCAATGTTATAATGAGATCACATTACTTACAGGTGTTCTGGCCTTCGGAGCGTGTGGAGAACCTGACTGTGCGACACCTGCTGTACTGCCAGGTGGTCCATGACGTCTACAACAACGCCTGTGTCCGCCTCACCAGGGACCAGAGGGTCAAGATGAAAAGCATGCTGGGTCAGTACAAGATAGTGTTGAAGACTCTTATCCATGATGGTCATATGCTTGCGGTCAGACAGGCTGAACAGGCATGACAAAGGCTTCGCGCGCACACACACACACACTAATTTATGCTCAAACGCACGCAGACACTTACTCTTAATTTTGTATATGCATACTCTCACTTGCTAATTTACTCATTTTTTCACGCACGCACACACACACACACACAAACACACACACACGCGTGCACGCACACACGCACGCAACCAAGCACACACGCTCCCCCCCCCCCCCCACACCAACACACGCACACACACTAACATTAAATCATATATATATCAGGATAATACAACATGGGAATCATATCCATTTACCCCATTTTTGTCATACACACAAAAAGAAACATACACATGAAAGGTGGACCACATAGTCAAAGGAAACGTTTCTCCTGATGCTGTGAGCAGAGGGTTACGGCATCAACCACAGCAACTACCTGAGCAAGGAGCTGAACGGGCAGATGAAGAAGATCATCATTGACACCGCCAAGGAATGGCCTCTCTACTTCTGCCGCCTCTTCCCTGTAGCCGTACGTGTAGTGTTTGGCTGTTTGTCCTTTTCTTTTCGGTCGGTTTTAGGGGACTAGTTTACACTAGTATAGTTTGTGTGTGGATGTGTTCTGTGTGTGGGTGTGTAAGTGTGTGTGTGTGTGTGTGTGTGTGTGTGTGTGTGTGTGTGTGTGTGTGTGTGTGTGTGTGTGTGTGTGTGTGTGTGTGTGAATGTACGTGGGTATGTGAGAGATTTTTATTTAATTTATTTATCCATTTGTTTTATTCTTTTATATTGAGGATAATGGAATAAGCACGTATGTGCCTTTTTACATCCAGACCCCGTGAGAGAGAGAGAGAAGAGAGAGAGAGAGGAGGAGAGAGAGAGAGAGAGAGAGAGAGAGAGAGAGAGAGAGAGAGAGAGAGAGAGAGAGCATGAATGCTTTTTCGTGCTAAATGTCTTTGATATTAAACTTTTGCATGTTTTCCATTTTTATTTGAGAAGGCAAATCAGCTAGGAAAATTTATGTACTTGCATGCATGTTTACTTTCTTCCCATTACTTTGGTAGACTTTTTACTGTAGGGATACACCATTTTTTTTTAAAAGAGGGACAGGGACGGGATAACCTTGTGGTTAGAGCGTTGTGCTCGTGAACCTGGAGTTGACATCAGTACCAAATCCACTCCCCCAAAAGTCCTTGGGATGAGACTATAAACCGACGTTTCGTGTGCAAACGCACACAGACTATCTTCTGTACACATTAAAACCCATTCTGCTTTTGAGAAGGCAAGATGATTGCGTACCAGTAGAAGAGGATGACAACATTTCAAAATGCAGGAACACTGGTATCGTTTTAGCCATCATCCCCAAAGTCAGAACACGGCTGCCCTCATGATGGACAAACACGGTTGCATACACAAAATCTCATTATTGGTGAGTCTCGGAGCTGTAGCTGAGGAACAAGAAACCAAATTTTCTGATAATAGCAACAGTTTTTATGTGTACATATGTGTGCCTGTGCACTTGCATGTGTGGCTGCTGCCTTTCTTCCAGCCTATCTGCCTGCATACATCATAATGCCAGTATCATAATCATTGCAGAGTGATGGAGAGTACAGCGGAGTAAGGTATCTGGGAGTCAGTCACTCCGGCCTTCGTCTGGTGACCAGAGAGAAGAGTCTGGTGGATGATTATCTGTCGGTTGTGGAGGATATTCGGTAAGTCTCAGTGTTAGTGCCAGTACTTTCAGTGACAAGACACATTTACTTCTGTATCTCAGAAAAGGGTATGGCAGTGCGTAGACAGACAGAAACACAGAGATAGACATGGCAAAAAGATAGACACACCGGCACCCCTCCCCACACACACACCATAGTGGGCTGTTTTCCAGCAATCCTCTTCTCAGTCTGTGTAAGGGCAATACATTATGAAACTGTCATATGGAAAATCATTGATAGGCTTACTTTCTATAGACACGAAAATATATACTATCTTCTGTATGGGTTATCTGGGTAAAAATAAGATAGGCTGCTTTCCAGCAGTATTATGGTCAGTCTGTGTACATTGACGTATTAGTTAAGAAAAAAAGAGACGAAGAAAAAAGAAGAAGAAAAGAAAACAGAAACATACCAAGTAGCAAAATATTGATACATAGTCCTATTGATGACCAGCATGAAACAACTTGGCACTGCACTGTATAACACTATTATTCTGAACACATTCAGGTTTGAAGACGTTGTGGATGTGATGCTGCCCAATGACGTCACGGTACAGCTCAACTTGAGATCAAAATCAGTCCTTTTTCACACCCACAGGGTAAGAGAGAGAGACACAGAGAGAGAGAGAAAGAGAGAGAGAGAGAGAGAGAGAAGAAGACAGACAGAAGACAACAGAAGACAGACAGAACAGAGCAGAAGAAGAGAACGAGAGAAGAGGAGAGAGAGAGAGAGAGAGAGAGAGAGAGAGAGAGAGAGAGAGAGAGAGAGAGAAGAGAATTTACACCAAAGATTGTTAAAATGCTGTAGGTGAGAGAAGTGAAGTTTTAATTACAGGATGTGTTATGAAACTTCATATTGTGGCTGTGCTGTTAGTAAGTATGCTGGTTACTCTGTCAGAAGGCTAAATTGAAGTTGTTCATGATTAACACCGTGAATAAGCACACATGTACAATGAAAATAATTGAAGACCTAAAGTGGATACAAAGAAAATGTACGTGCAATTAAAATCATACAAAAAATCTATAAACGAGACAGGTAAACAGATAAACTAACTTGAATAAAGAAAGTAAGAAAATAGATGACAAAATCACAAAACTAAGATCAATACAAAAAAATGCATCAAAGAGATAGACACATAAAGAAACTGTCATAAAGAAACGAAAGGAAAGAGATGACAAAGCGAACACTATATTCCGCATTGCTTAATGACCTGTTCTGTTCCTCTATGACCCACACAGGCACTGCAGCTGAAGGACATGGTGGATCGCTTCTGTCAAGAGAGTGAGAAGGTAAGGAAGCTGGTCATCACATCTGTACTTTTTTTTTTTCGTTTATCAGCTAGAGCTCTGAGGTTCATCAGTGGTGAGATTTTTACCTATGCGACCGTGTATTAAGGTAGCCACATTCCGATTTCGGGAATGATGTCTAAAGACACCAGTGTGCATACCTTCGCGTAAGGGACTTGAGTTTATAGTCTCATCCGAAGGACTTTTTGGGGAGTGGAGTCGTTACTGATGTTAACTCCGGGAGAAAATCTGGTGTCTCGAACCCGGACCATCAGATAGTGAGCTCAGTGATCTAACCACCAGGCTATCTGCCCCTCCCCCTATGTACATTGAAGTTGGTAGCTTTTTCCCCCTTTATTATTTAATCCATAAGGTATTTTATTACAAAGAAGATAAGAGAGACTAATCAGGTATATCAAGGACTTAAGCATGTTTGTCATTTGCAACTTAAACTGTCTGTTGTTAAAGTAGCAGAAAGTGATACAATTGGCATGTCGACCACGAGCATCGCCTTACGGTTACTATGTACGAAGTTTAAGGTATACATCCCCACCACTACCCCAGAATTAATGAAAAAAATAAGAAAAGATCTAAGTGTTTATTGCAATGTTTACTACTTTTGCACTTCACGACTTTTTACCGCATAAAAGGCTAATGATTAGTATGTTCATATGACTATGGAACTTAAATCTTTTAAAGAATTAAAGAGCTGACAAAAAACTATAGTATGATCTTGATGGAGATCCAAATATCCTTTAAAAAGCAACAACCAAACAACAGTCACCAATCTGTTACGAAGCAGTAAACCTACTGCATGAGTTTGTAGAATGAGGACCAAGTGATGCACTCAATGATGACTAACTGTCTGCCGATACCAGGGCAACAAACACGTGGTAGCGGTGAAGGACTATCGTACCCGGGAGTCTACACTACTGAGCTTCAAAGAGGGCGACATCATCAAACTGGTGGACCCTGAGATGACTGTGCAGAAGGGTGAGAACATTGCCATTCTGGTGAACCAGACTTCCGCTGCTTCTATTTTTTCTTCTTCTACTGCTGCTGCTGCTGCTGCTTCTAAAATCATAACTACTGCTCCTCCTCTTCCTCTTTCTCCTGCTCCCCCTACTACTACTACTACTACTACTACTACTACTACTACTACTACTACTACTACTACTACTACAACTACTACTACTACCACCACCACCACCACTATCACTACTACAACTACCGCTACTACTCATACTCCTCTTCCTCCTCTCCTCCCTCCTCCTCCTCCTCCTACTACTACTACTACTACTACTACTACTCTACTATACTACTACTACTATACTACTACTCTCTTCTTCTTCTTCTTCTTCTTCTTCTTCATCTTCTTCTTTATGATCTTCTTCTGTTGTTCGTGTTGTTGGTAGTGTCGTTGTTGTTATTGTTCTTCTTTTTTCACTGTTATCATTTCATCATTATGATAATTATATTTATCATTATTACTAATAGTATTAATACTGGTATTGTTTTTGTTATTGTTATCATTGTTGTTAATGTTATTATCGTCATTGTAATCACCATCACCACCACCACCATCAGCAGCAGCATCGTCACATCATCATCATCATCATCGTCATCGTTGTTGTTGTTACTGTTATTGTTGCTGTGTTGTGCAGACTGGCTGTATGGGTCTCTGAACGGCATCGTGGGGTTGTTCCCAGAGCAGTACGTCAGACCACTGGCCAGGCATGAGGTGGAGACCACCAACATGAAGGTCAGAGACTGTGCAGCAGGTCATACCCTGCATCCAACCGTCTGCGCGCATTTAGGGGTGGACGGTACCCGGGAAGGAGATAATAATGATAATAACCATTGGGTTGGCTAGTCAGGTGTTTTGTTCATGCTTGGATGTGTGTGTGTGTGTGTGTGTGTGTGTGTGTGTGTGTGTGTGTGTGTGTGTGTGTGTGTGTGTGTGTGTGTGTTTGTGTGTGTGGTGTGTGTGTGTGTGTGTGTGTGTGTGTGTGTGTGTTATGTGTGTGTGTGTCAGTGTGAAAGTCAAAGCCAAACTGTTATTTCTAGATGTACATTGAAGAAGCAGTGCATCTGGTTTTTTTCATTTAAAAAATGTACGGGGGAGTGTGGGTGGAGTGGGGTAGGGGTTCGCCAGTTATAATTATGTAAAAGTACTCGTACCAGACTTATGCGCGCACGTCAGGCTTGACACTGGCATCACAGAAGAACTTTGCCCTTGACAAGATCTTTTGAGCAATGGAATAATCAATATTTTGAGTTGTTATACATAATTGTGTGCCTTTGAAGAATCCTTTCATTTACTCTCCATCATCTATCAATTGTTAGTTGTTTTTTAAATTTATTTATTCGTTTACTTTTCAGCCCAAACTGTATCTGCCTTCGCAATCATCACATTCACCTCTGCACACAGGCAGGGTAAGTGCTAGCAGAAGTGTTCTATTCTTGTTTGCAGTTCATCTGGAGAGATTGTCTGAAACATGCTATGTCTCACAAGGACAGAACGAAAGTATTTATGTGTCAAGCTTATATGCATTGTGTGTGATGTGATTAATCGTGCAGTGTCAAATTGTCATCATTATTGGAGGGTGTCTGAAGTTACATCTAAAATTAAATGGATTATGTAATGATCTGGATCTTCCAAGCTCATGCGTTTCAGGGGTGATCTTGAAAAATTCCTTTTCGATGTAAGGTTCTATGGTGAAAGGTTTTCTTTCCAGCTTAGCTTCCTGTTTTGATCTCTCTGTCTCTCTGTTTCTGTCTCTCTTTCTCTGTCTGTCTGTCTGTTTGTCTGTCTTTCTGTGTGTGTGTGTGTGTGTGTGTGTGTGTGTGTGTGTGTGTGGTGTGTGTGTGTGTGTGTGTGTGTGTGAGTGTGAGAGAGAGAGAGAGAGAGAGAGAGAGAGAGAGAGAGAGAGAGAGAGAGAATGCCAGATCCGTTTTACAGGGGGGGGGGGGAATCAGGAAAAGATGAAGAATAAGAATAATAACTACAATAATAATAATAATAATAATAATAATAATGATGATGATAACGATGATGATGAACAAAGTCATCGTCATCATCGTCGTCATCATCATCATAACAACAATAGCAATAATGATAATTGTAGTGATAACAACGAGAACAATAAAAATTGTGGTGGTGGGGGTGATGATGATGATGATGATGATGAGGATGATAATAATAATAATAATAATAATAATAATAATAATAAATAAAATTTGCATAGCGCTATATCTTGCAAAGACAAATCAGACAAATGATGATGATGATGATGATGATGATGATGATGATACAAAACCTGCAACATGTGCACGCATACACCAACAACACAGCTGCACAGATGTAGACACATTGCACTGTGCACGCACAGGAGGAGGCGGTGTCGGGGACAGACAACGTCAGTGTCAACAGTCACGCCACCTTCGTCACTGACGGCAAGTTCTCCATGATGGAGTTTGCCCTCCTGCACTTCAGAGAATCCATGGACAAGTGAGCCACTCTTTGTTTGTCTTTGTGTGGCTGTCATTGTCAATGAGTTTGTCTTTGTGTGGCTGTCATTGTCAATAAGTTTGTCTTTGTGTGGCTGTCATTGTCAGTCTGTCTTTGTGTGTGTGTCATTGTCAATAAGTTTGTCTTTGTGTGTCTGTCATTGTCAGTAAGTCTGTCTTTGTGTGGCTGTCATTGTCAATAAGTTTGTCTTTGTGTGGCTGTCATTGTCAGTAAGTTTGTCTTTGTGTGGCTGTCATTGTCAATAAGTTTGTCTTTGTGTGGCTGTCATTGTCAATAAGTTTGTCTTTGTTTGTCTGTCATTGTCAATAAGCTTGTCTTTGTGTGGCTGTCATTGTCAGTCTGTCTTTGTGTGTGTGTGTGTGTGTGTGTGTGTCATTGTCAATAAGTTTGTCTTTGTGTGGCTGTCATTGTCAATAAGTTTGTCTTTGTGTGGCTGTCATTGTCAATAAGTTTGTCTTTGTTTGTCTGTCATTGTCAATAAGCTTGTCTTTGTGTGGCTGCCATTGTCAATAAGTTTGTCTTTCTGAGTGTGTCATTGTCAATAAGTTTGTCTTTGAGTGTCTGTCATTGTCAATGAGTTTGTCTTTGAGTGTCTGTCATTGTCAATGAGTTTGTCTTTGTGTGGCTGTCATTGTCAATAAGTTTGTCTTTGTGTGTCTGTCATTGTCAATAAATTTGTCTTTGTGTGGCTGCCATTGTCAATAAATTTGTCTTTGTGTGGCTGCCATTGTCAATAAGTTTGTCTTTGTGTGGCTGTCATTGTCAATAAGTTTGTCTTTGTGTGGCTGTCATTGTCAGTCTGTCTTTGTGTGTGTGTCATTGTCAATAAGTTTGTCTTTGTGTGGCTGTCATTGTCAGTAAGTCTGTCTTTGTGTGGCTGTCATTGTCAATAAGTTTGTCTTTGTGTGGCTGTCATTGTCAGTAAGTTTGTCTTTGTGTGGCTGTCATTGTCAATAAGTTTGTCTTTGTGTGGCTGTCATTGTCAATAAGTTTGTCTTTGTTTGTCTGTCATTGTCAATAAGCTTGTCTTTGTGTGGCTGTCATTGTCAGTCTGTCTTTGTGTGTGTGTGTGTGTGTGTGTGGTGTGTCATTGTCAATAAGTTTGTCTTTGTGTGGCTGTCATTGTCAATAAGTTTGTCTTTGTGTGGCTGTCATTGTCAATAAGTTTGTCTTTGTTTGTCTGTCATTGTCAATAAGCTTGTCTTTGTGTGGCTGCCATTGTCAATAAGTTTGTCTTTGTGAGTGTGTCATTGTCAATAAGTTTGTCTTTGAGTGTCTGTCATTGTCAATGAGTTTGTCTTTGAGTGTCTGTCATTGTCAATGAGTTTGTCTTTGTGTGGCTGTCATTGTCAATAAGTTTGTCTTTGTGTGTCTGTCATTGTCAATAAATTTGTCTTTGTGTGGCTGCCATTGTCAATAAATTTGTCTTTGTGTGGCTGCCATTGTCAATAAGTTTGTCTTTGTGTGGCTGTCATTGTCAATAAGTTTGTCTTTGTGTGGCTGTCATTGTCAGTAAGTTTGTCTTTGTGTGGCTGTCATTGTCAATAAGTTTGTCTTTGTGTGCCTGTCATTGTCAATATGTTTGTCTTTGTGTGGCTGTCATTGTCAATATGTTTGTCTTTGTGTGTATGTCATTGTCAATATGTTTGTCTTTGTGTGTATGTCATTGTCAATAAGTTTGTCTTTGTGTGTATGTCATTGTCAATAAGTTTGTCTTTGTGTGGCTGTCATTGTCAATAAGTTTGTCTTTGAGTGTCATTGTCAATAGTTTGTCTTTGAGTGTCTGTCATTGTCAAGAGTTTGTCTTTGAGTGTCTGTCATTGTCAATGAGTTTGTCTTTGTGTGGCTGTCATTGTCAATAAGTTTGTCTTTGTGTGGCTGTCATTGTCAGTAAATTTGTCTTTGTGTGTATGTCATTGTCAATAAGTTTGTCTTTGAGTGTCTGTCATTGTCAATAGTTTGTCTTTGAGTGTCTGTCATTGTCAAGAGTTTGTCTTTGAGTGTCTGTCGTTGTCAATAGTTTGTCTTTCAGTGTCTGTCATTGTCAATGAGTTTGTCTTCATGTGTCTGTCATTGTCAATAGTTTGTCTTTGAGTGTCTGTCATTGTCAATACGTTTGTCCTTGTGTGGCTGTCATTGTCAATAAGTTTGTCTTTGTGTGTCTGTCATTGTCAATAAGTTTGTCTTTATGTGTCTGTCATTGTCAATAAGTTTGTCTTTGTGTGGCTGTCATTGTCAATAAGTTTGTCTTTGTGTGGCTGTCATTGTCAATAAGTTTGTCTTTGTGTGTCTGTCATTGTCAATAAGTTTGTCTTTGTGTGTCTGTCATTGTCAATAAGTTTGTCTTTGTGTGTCTGTCATTGTCAGTAAGTTTGTCTTTGTGTGGCTGTCATTGTCAATAAGTTTGTCTTTGTGTGTCTGTCATTGTCAATAAGTTTGTCTTTGTGTGGCTGTCATTGTCAATAAGTTTGTCTTTGTGTAGCTGTCATTGTCAGTAAGTTTGTCTTTGTGTGGCTGTCATTGTCAATAACTTTGTCTTTGTGAGTGTGTCATTATCAATCAGTCTGACTTTGTGTGTATACATGTCATTATCAATCAGTCTGATTTGTGCGTTGGTATTGGCCTGTCTAACTTGTCTGTTGGCATGTCTGTCTTGTCTGCCTCTATTTGCCTGTCTGTATTGTCTGTTTACATGTATGTTTCAGTTTGTCTATCATTTCTGTCCTGTTTGTTAGCACGTCTGTTAGCATATCTATCTTGTCTGTCTGCATGTCTCTTTCAGTTTGTCATCTCTGACCTCCTCTCCTGCTCTCTTACGTCTCATTGTCTTGTCTCTTTCTCTTCTCGCTACATCCATCTTTCTGTATCTCTTGCTCTGTCTGTCTGTCTGTCTCTCCCCACCTCTCTCTCATTCTCTCTCTCTTTCGCTCTCTTTCCCCCATTTTTTCCACCTTTTTTGTTCTGTTCGTCTTTCTTCAAATCAGACATGTATCATGTCGTCTTGTTATCAAAGGTATTGTTTAAGCATTGCTAACAGATGAGGGATTTTTCAGGCCCAGTTACCTGCCGAAAAATACGCCTTCAGGTAAACAGCATGCCGTATGTGGACAGCCATATTTAGCTTCAGTGATTACCCGGACTGCATGTCTGTCTCCTTTGCAGAGGAGGCCCCCACTATGCTTTAAAGCTTGCTTTTACCCCTTATAAATAAAGATTTATTTTCTTTAATGTCACTATGCTTGTTTTGCTTATTTGCTGATATTTGCTAATATTTAACTCAGCTGCTGACCTGCATTTTTTCTATTATTCTTTTGAACGTTATGCCATTTAAAAAATAAGACAGTAATGAAGATAATGTTGAAACAAATGTAGGGCTCTGAAAAGCACAGCCTAGAAATTCTTCAAACTGCAACCATTTCTTTGAAGGGAAAACCAGGAGAGAGACCAAGACTTTCTATTAGCTGATGATGACAACACATTTTACAATAGCTGGTATCCCCAAAGTCGGAATGCGGCTACCTTCATGGTGGGCAAAAACGGTGCATATGCAAAACCTCACCATTGGTGAACCTCGGAGCTCTAGCCGAGGAACGAAGAAAAAAAAAGCTGTTAAAGGCTTAAAACTTGCTTTCAGAATGGTCTGAAGGATATGTCTGAAATCTAAACGAAACTGTGTGTACAAGTTTCTTTCTGAGTAAAATACGAAGAATCGTACGGTTCTTCGGTCAAAACGGTTTCGATGAAGTTACGCCTTTTTACTTGGCATAGCACACAAGCTCAGTGGTCGGAGCACTCGCTTTCCCCCAGCCAAGATAAGCAGTTCGAGCTTGTTACCAGTTGGTATGTAGACCGTTTGTGCCTTGGCTTCAGTACAGTTCCCATTCACCCACTTAAAAGGGTACCTGCCCTTGGGTACAGGAAGGAAAGCAGGAGGGAGAGAGATGGCGCCGCCACTCAAATGTGCCTAGAGAAGTGAGGTCTCTAACGCCTCGCTCCCCTACGACCTTATAGGTTATGGGACTCCTTTACCTTTACCTTTAGCACACAATTTTCGGGTCAGTGACTTTTTTAATTGCCCTAAAACATTTTATCGATCAGAGCGTCATTGATCTGGCAAATATCTGTGGCAAAACGCACTAAAACAGGTGGGCTACACAACTGGAAAGGAGGAGGGAAAGATACAGATGGTCTGTGATGTCAAGCCTACCCAGCATGACTCAACCCCCCAGATTTTGCTGACTAAATCTGGTGTACGGACAAACAACATGGGTAGAACACGCTTTGTAGGTTCTTTACGAGACGATGCGTTCTGATCCTGCATGGTGTACTGCGATGCAGTGTAGTGCAATGGTATACTGCGTGCAGTGTAGTGCAATGGTATCTGTGTTAACTTAAATGTTATGGAGTAGGGTGAAGAATAGTGCAATGCACTGCAGTAAACTTTAAGACAGCAACCTGGATGGAACTGTGCTGCAGGGCAGTGCAGTAAGATGTGATGTTGTATCTCAGATCCTGAGCGACGTAAACTTACAGTTGCTTCAACGGAAACTATTATCTTTGAAGATGCTTACATCATCACACCAATATTTCTGGCTTTTCTGCATTATCTGCTGCATATCCATTTTCTGTCAGCAGATGTAAAAAAAATATGTATTCAAGAAGTAACAGCTTCTGCGCTTTTTTCAAAGCTTTTGTAGATATGAATCTTACTGCATAATTTATCTGTTAGTTTACTGAGCTGTCATTTAGACTCACATTATCAAAGCCCAACTCTTGATCTTACCCTTGGCGTAGAAATCCAAACTGATTATGATGTTGCAGTCACACAGGAGGGAGATTTCACGACTTCAGTATAACGCTGTTAGTAAGGACATAGGGGTGCAGGACTACAAGTGGTGGTAGCCAGTTACATACAGCTTGGGTTAAAGATGGGCCTTGGTGGTGTTGATTTCTGCAGGTATGAGATGTTGAGGACGGAAGATGGGTCCATAAGAGGGACGGTGAAAAAGATTGAGACCCTCAAACTCCATAGTATGCATGCAGAGAGCATCTCGAAGTATAGAGGTGATGTTGCTTACCTGTCTGTCTGTGTTTCCTTCGCTTTCTACAGGTTCTCTGTATACTCGCTTTGATAATCTTCATGTACTTGGATGCTTTGCTTTAATGACTTTTTGTCTCATATTTTCCTGTTTATGTAGTTGTCTCATTACATATTTTTTTCATATCTGTAGCCTCATAGATGGTAGATTTAGTAAAGCAAGGGCCATATTATCGTGAATATAATATGTTTATGTTGGTGTGAGGTTTTGTGGCAGACGCCTCATGTGTAGTTTGGTAATGAAAAAGGAGGTAAAAAAATTGGAAACGAGATTTTGTAATGCAGTTTTCTCCACCTCTCTTTCTCTTTTTGGTTTTTCAGACTGTCTGTCCGTCCTTTAGTCACCATGTCTGACTCATTTCGTGTGTCTGTCCGTCTGTCTGTCTGTTTGTCTGTGTCTCTTACCCATATGAATTTCATGTACACACACTCATGCACGGATGTAAGTACGCAATTAAGCACACACACACACACACACACACGCACGCACGCACGCACGCACGCACGCACGCACTCACGCACGCACGCACGCACGCACGCACGCACGCATGCACACACAAACACACACCTGACACTCTGACCATTGTCCCTTTTCAAAAGCGCTCCTCAATTAGTTGACCAACTGTTAGATGTAACGTTTCGAAAGTATGTCTAAACATCGAATGTCTTAGACTGTTTATTTATATTTTTTTTTTTATTTATTTATTTATACCACTTTAAGTCACGAGATTTCTCTGCGTGAAATTCGGGCTGCTCTCCCCGGGGAGAGCACGTCGCCACAAGAGCAGCGCCACCCTTTATTTTTTTTTTTGGTCTGCAACTGTATTTCTTTCCCTATTTACATGTTAACTCTTATCTCTTTACCTAATATATTTTTATCATGTACCTATATCCGTCAGTCCGTCAGTCTATCTCTTCATCTGTCTGTCTGTGTTTATTTTAGTCTATTTGCCAGCCTGTCTGTCTGTCTGAAGGAAGAACATCTTGAGATGATGCATTTGTTTAGAAAACATAGCTGTACTGCATAAGAGTGGCACAGAGTGATGCATAATGCCACGCCATGCGACACTGACCTGCATGGCTTTGTCCTTTTCCCCGTGCAGGTAACGGAGGGGACTGGTCTTGGAAAGAACAGGCTGACATGGTCAAATGGACACAGGTCAGTGATGTCGATCTATTTCACCTTCTAAACACTGGATTATAAAAAAAAAGTTAAGTTGCTCATATGTGTAAGGAGACACATCTGTAAACAATAGTGACAACTACAGCAACAAATACAACAAAAACAACAACATGTTTAAAACAATTGATGAAAAAGACGTGCCCTTCTGTACAATTATTCTGAGAGAAATGTAGATGAAGCTTGAAGATAGAATGGCTTAATCAATTTTTTTTTTAGGTAAGACGGAACGTTGGATAGAAATGTTTAAATATTGCATACTGTTGTTGTTTTTAATGGATTTTTTTTTATCAAGTCTTTTTATGGCAGCGTTTGAAGGTATTCTGTACCATGATTTTTGTCTACATGTTCTTATGCACGTGCGCTTGTGTGCATGTGCATATCTGAATGAATATCAATTTAAAAGATAATGAGCTATATACCTAGATAGAATGGGAAGACTTTTTTGTTTCTGGATCCGATTCATTTTGTACCCACGAATCGAATTGTGAAGGTCACCTCTTATGTGACCTCGATCTGGGGCCGGCTGGACTGAACACATTGTGCACTGAGTTAGATTTTAAAAATGTCATCATCATCGTCATTACCATGATGAACAGCCACAGGGCAGCACCTTGATATATTGCTGTTTATTTAGATCTAGGCTTATTCATTGGTAGTATTGCTGTCTTTCTAAAATGAAGATCAATGGCTTGATGTGTTTCAGTCTCCAATCCAAGCATCGCTGCTGAAGCTGCCGACATCAGACATGAACAAACTGGCCTTGGAATGTTTCCTGGGTAAGCATCCTGCTCCGTAGTATGAGCAGCATCGGCCCTGATCAGTGGAGTAAAGAGAGGTTGGGTGAGGGATGAAGAAGGTTCCACATCACTGAAATGATTTGCATGGAGTTCCTGTTTGATGTTGATCGATTTTAAATGTTTGAGAAATGAAGGATAAAGTGTGTTGTGTTGTAGGCAGGTTTTAAACACCGAGAGAAGATTGTTCTTGTCTGTGTATGGTTTCTTGTATCCTTTTTTCCCTTTTCGTCAGTTACAGCAATCAGGTTGTAGTGAAATCATCCCTTTAGGGCTTTTATTTATTGTGTTAATGCAGACTTGTCTGGAAAAAATGTTGTTTTTCTTGTCTCTATATACAGATTTTTTTAATTGCAAATAGTAACATTGCCAATACAAAGAAAATGTAATCAGACCACGAAAAAAACCTCTAAAGTTTTAATTCTTTGACAAATATATGCTGACAAAAACCTACGACTGTTGAATGTTGTGGTGTGGATGTTTCAGCCATCATGCGGTTTATGGAGGACTATCCCATGGGCAGCGATCAGACTGACTATGACTGTGTCATGAAGATTCTCAGGGTGAGTTCACTGACTCGTCTTCGGAGAGTGTATCTTCAACATCGTTTGTTGATGTTTGCTGTTTGCATGTTTACCACTTTGTCATGGCATATTTCTCTGTGTAAAAATTGGGCTGCTTTGGATTCTTTCGTCCAATGTTTTGGTAAAAATGTTTGTTAAAGATGGTAATTTTGAATGTCGGGTGTTTGCATTTATGTACGCCTATGTACTGTTGGTGGTTTGCTAATTGTGAAATGATAACGGTGCGTGGTTGTGTGTATGTGAGTGCGCGCGCGCGTGCGCGTGCGCGAAATATAACTCCAGATAACCGCATAGATATACTTGCCCGTAGCGGGTGTAAATAACGCATTGTTTGTCAGTGAGTGTATTTATATGTGCCGACATGTATGTAGACAAGGGACGGGATAGCTCAGTGGTCAGAACACTCGCTTTCCCCCAGACAATGCAGCAGCATCAAGCGTGGTTACCAATGGGATGGGCGACCCTTCGTGCGCCTTGGCTTTAGTACAGTCCCCCAGTTCACCCAGCTGTAAATGAGTACCTGCCCTTTTTACGAACAGGGAAGGTAAAGCAGCGAGGGAAACGAGATGGGCGCCGTCCTCAATATGCTGGCCTCTGGAGAAGCTGAGGTCTCTGACACCTTGCCCCCCAACGACCGCATAGGTTATGGGAATACTTTTACCTTTACTAATCAGGCATTATGAAGTGGGTTAATTTTGTTTACTCCATCTTATTCAGAGTTGCCACAAGTACACGGAGCTGAGGGATGAGGTGTACTGCCAGCTGTGCAAACAGACAACCAACAACCGCAGCATGAAAGGGTATGTTAACAAAAAATCGTCCTACATTTTCTTGCTATCTTGTTTTACCTTTAGTCCTGGTCACTAGTCATATTCTTATCGTTATCATCATATATTATCGTTGGTTTTATACTTCCATGTTTCCTGAAAAAGACCGGGATGGTTGGGATAAAAAGAAAGAAAGTCATAGTTAATATGGCGACTTTGATTGTGTTTTGATATTGTTGTTTATTGCAGAAGATTTAAAGGAAAAAGCTACCACGCATAGTCTCTTATTCTCTTACCTGTTACAAATTTGATTCCTCTGAGTCTGATTATCAACTGAATATATTTTTTTAGGAGGAGGGTGGGGGGCAGGATCTAGGATGAAACTGAACACACTCATGAGATGGTTTAATCTGTTTGTCAAATTTCTTTTTCTCTCTTCTTTTGCTCGTTCTATTTCTTTATAAACTGTAAGTGTTCCTGCTGGTCTTCAGAATGCACAAGTGTGTGACTGCGTGTGTGATATGCGTGTGTACTGTACGCTATGTGTGTGTGTGTGTGTGTGTGTGTGTGTGTGTGTGTGTGTGTGTGTGTGTGTGTGTGTGTTGTGTGTGATGTGTGGTGTGTGTGTGTGTGTGTGTGTGGTGTGTATGTGTGTGTGTGTGTGTAAGCAGTGTTGATTGCATGGCTTTGAAGATGTGTGACAGCGCACACATGGTCTTCTCTGTTAGTGTCATGAGAGCGCGCTTGTGATTCTGTGAGCACGTGCATGGGCAGGCGCGCTTGTGTATTTTTTTGAGGAAAGTAAAGGTTTGCACACCTGTGACAGAAGGAGCAAGGTGAAGGGGTGGCGGCTGCTGGCTCTGATCGCTGCCTACTGTGACTGCTCCGACACCCTGCACCCTTACCTCTTCAAGTACCTGGAAACCACCGCCACTGACGTCAACAGGACCTACAACCGTGAGCAGGGCCTTGGCTGTCCGTTCCCTCCTCCTCCATGCCTCACTTCTCTGTCTCTGCCTCTGCCTCTCTCCAATTTTGTCTGTATGCCTCTCTGACACACTCGTACGCACGCACGCACGCACGCGCGTGGGCACGCACGCGCACACACACACACACACACACACACACACACACACACACACACACACACACAAAGTATGTATTGAGCTTTCAATGTTCACGGATGTAACTTACAATCTTTCACTAAATATTGATATTCATTATATTAAAAGAACTGTGTTTCATTCGGTGTGAGTTGTGTTTTCACTAAAGGAGAACTGTGTTTGGGAGAAGATATACAAATTGCATCACTTCGTGTAGGACATATTTCAGGAATGTTTATTTCGAGGTGATTGAACAAAGAAAAGGAAAATATTGTCAGCTACGAGAGAGGAAAACAAAGAACAAAAACTTCATAAGTAGGAACAGTTTTTCCCTTTTTTTAGTGACAGTTTGGTTATGAAAACTAGTTATAACTCAGAAGATAGTTTGCGGAATAACTAATGCAAACGACATATATCCAGTATTGTTTTTGTTGGTTATGTTTTTACTAGCAGTGATATTGCTCAACTTGTATTGTGTTGAATATCACTTTCAGTCACGGCAGATTTTTCTACATGAATTTCCGGCTTGCTCTCTTTGGGGAGGGTGTGTCGCCACAAGGGCAAGGCCACCCATTTTTCCTCTTTCCTCATGTGTGGTTGTTTCCCCAATACGAGTGGCTTTTGTGTACTGAATTTTGCCACGGGCAACTCTCTTGTAGCCGTGGGTTCTTTTAATGCAATACGTATGTGTTGCTTACAGGACCTAGGTTTGTGGTCTCATATGAAAAAAAACTAGTCCCCAGACCATCACTCAAGGTCTAGTTGAATGGGGAAAGTTCTGGTTTAAACAAGAATCAAACCCGCGACTTGTTGCTTTGTATACGGGTGCGTGAAATCTAAACCACTGATCCATCCTTTTGACCGTTATGGATTTAGCAGGCTTATGATTATGTTGTGTCATTCTTTTTTCTGGTTGTAAAAATAATTCTGTGGTGTTTGCTGTCGATGTCTGCAGAAGCTGCTGTCCTGTGTTTACAAAACCTGCGGAAGACTTTCAAGTTTGGAGGACGCAAGAATGTTCCCCTCAGAGACGAGGTCCAGGCATTAGCAGTGAGTATTAGGGGAAAAAAGGTGCAACCCAGAACTGCGCAATAGAAGGAAAAGTCAAGATAGAAAAAGAATAAAACAACTGAAAAAAAGTTTACAAAAGTGCAGCATCAAGGTTTAAGTTTTTATTATTTTCATATTTTATTGTTAAAGGTAAAAATGTACATGAAAATGGTCGAGCCTAAAAATTCGATATTTCCATTTAGCATGTCTGAGATGTGGAGAGTTATGATGTATAAGGAAAATAAATTATTAGAGCTAACAGTTTGTGCATTGTAGGTCTGGGCTATACTATGCGCGTTTCATGCTGGCCACACGCACACACGCGCGCGCGCGCGCGTGCACACACACACACAAGCAGGAGGAGAAGGAGGAGAAGGGAGAGAGAGAGAGAGAGAGAGAGAGAGAGAGAGAGAGAGAGAGAGAGAGAGAGAGAGAGACAGACAGACAGACAGACAGACAGACAGACAGACAGCAGACAGAGAGAGAGACAGACAGATAGACACAAAGACAGAGACAGGCAGACAGGAAGCCAGGCAGGCAGACAGCGTATTATTAGACTTTGTATCTTTAACGAATGCCATACTTATGAGAAATTGTGACTTTCATAAATGTTTCTACATCATTACTATTTAGCAAATACACGATTAAAATTGTAATGATACGAAGAAAGAACACTTGCATAATTATTATATGAATAATGAATGTCAACAGGATGGGAGGAATTGCAGACGCTTTCCTTTCTTTTACTCTGGGTCACAAGTGCAGAGTGGGCTTCTGCAAGTCAGGTCTTGCACAGTAAGTGTGCGTGCGTATGTGTAAGTGTGTGTGCGTGCGTATGTGTAAGTGCGTATGTGGAAGTGTGTGTGTGTGTGTGGCATATGTGTAAGTGTGTGTGTGTGTGTGTGTGTGTGTGTGTGTGTGTGTGTGTGTGTGTGTGTGTGTGTGTGTGTGTGTGTGCCTGTGTGTGTGTGACGTGAGCGTGCATGCATGGGCACGCATGGATTTTGACTTTCAATTCTTAATAACTATATATAGATCCATGATACTACAACAGCCAGATTTCTGTGTACTAGCATGTAGGCACAGGCTCACTCATGCATAAACATTCAGAGTTTTGTTATACGGACGTGTTAACGCGCTCGCTTATTACCTCTCTCTCTCTCTCTCTCTCTCTCTCTCTCTCTCTCTCTCTCTCTCTCTCCTCCCCCTCTCTCTCTCTCTCTCTGTCTCCTACCTCATAATGGATACCATGTCTTACCTTCTAGCCTACCTCAAAGGAATACCACATAGAATGTTTAGAACCATATTGAAGAACATGGTGGCGATGAAGAAGATTGTTTTATATACGATTAGCAGATCTATGAAACATGATAATGTCATCGATTGATGGAGGGTTGTTGGAAGTGGGAGGATGATTGTGTTATAACTATGTGATGGTGTTGATGAGAAAGTATGATGTGGAGTGTGTTGTCTGACAATGATCGTGATATTTTGGGTTGTGAAATGTAACGATGATGATGATGATGGTGATGATGATGATGTGATACGATGACGATGAGTGTGATGGTGGTAGTGGTGGTGGTGGTGTGATGTGGTGGTTATAACGACGATGATGGTTTGAAAATTGCATGTATGTGATGGTACACGACGAGAGCAGATGCATGGTGCAACGATGACAATCCAAGATCTGAGTGGAGTGAAGAGGTGGTTTAACGTTAATCATGTGAACATGCAAGAGGAAAGTAGGACCTTTGTAATGAGGTGTGCAGTATCCCATCCAAGTCCTTGAATAAACGTCATTCGTCAGAAGTCAAGAAGAATAGAAAAATTGGACATTAGTATAAACATGAGGGCTTTGTTCTTCAGAATGCCGTGAGCTAAACAATTTCAAATGATCAGAATGTTCAAGAAGAATGTTGGAAATTATTTTGAACATTAATAAGTATTAAACATTCAGCTATTTTTTCAGAATGCCGTGAGTGGTGTATTCTTAGCTTTCTGACTTACAGGCTTACTTAGCAAAATTATGATCAAATCTGATGTGAAAATCATTTTCTTGGGTGTTTTTTTATAACATCTAAATCGTTTTACTTTGAAAATAATGGATAAGCACTTGTATGCTTTTTTTCTTTTCATCCCGTGTGCATGTGGTTTTGTAAATTTTGCTGTCTGTTCCCACCGGCACACAGTGGCCTTCACTTCCTAAATGTGCTATGGATTTTAACGTGTGCGCGAGATGTTCTGCGTGTATTAGCACACTATGTTCCTTTCTCATCCGAAGGACTTTCGGAGTCGTGGAGTCTGTTTATTTATTTATCTATTTTATAAAAAGTATTTATTTATTCTTTTATTACAAGGATAATGGAATAAGCACTCGTGTGGCTTTTTTTAACATTCAGTCCCCGTGTGTATGCAGTTTTGTAATATTGTCATCCGTTCCCACCAGCACACAATGGCCTACTCTTCCGAAAAGCGGAACGGGTTTTAACGTGAGCGCAAGAATTGTCTGCGTTGCACATGTGAATTCCCGGTTGAAAAATCCTTCTCCGAACGGATTTGGGGGTCAGCGTCGGAGGAGGGAGGTGGTGTGGTAGGGACGATGATATAATTTCAGAAAAACCTCGAACAGATGCCGGTCGCAGTAGTTTAGGGCATTCTCCGAGGTCGGGATCGTCTGGCTACTTATGCTGCAAAAATGGTCCATACACAAAATCTCACCATTGGTGAACCTCGGAGCCCTAGCCGAGGCACGAAGAAGAAAAAAACACCGGTTATGTATGAAGTCAAACAAATCAAATGACCCCTAAGGCGTTGTGCTAGAGATGCTGAAGGCAAACACAGGCGTGGTGGTGTGCGGCAGGGGAGGGCGTGTTCAGCCGGGTGGGTCCTGAGGAGTACGTGCTGGACGTGACGGCGGAGTTCATGAGGAAGAAGACTCACTACGACCTCATCTTCCAGCGCACGGTGTGGATGTTCCCCCTCAGCCACCTGGACAGTGACGTCTACGTGGACATGATGTTCTACCAGGTGCGGGGCCTTTTGCCTGTGTGATAATTATGTGAAGGGTTGGAAGAAGGAATGCAGGCACGAAAGCGCAAACGCTTATATTCTTGCATGCATGCACAGGCATACCACGCATGCGCCCACACATCTCTATCTATCTGTCTGTCTTGTCTATGTATATCTAACTATCTATCTCTCTTTCTATCTCTGTTTATTATTTATTTATCTAGTATCATCTATAGTGAATGCAGTACACACAACACACACTCTTACCCCCCCCTCTCCTCTCTCTCTCTCTCACACACACACACACACACCAGGCGACACGACGATCACTGACTGACTGACTGACCGGAACAGAGAGAAGAAAACCATAAACATCTCCACTTTTGTAAGTACAGGCGCTATATATCAGAGCAAACTGCAGCCTGAGGCAATAAACTATGATGGCTAATGCCTCTGTCCCTGGTTGCAGTGTATCTTTGACTACATGGACGGCCTGATGCTGGTCAGACCTGAGGGAGAGCCCACCCCACAGACCCTGGTCAGTATGCAGCTCTTGTCAGCGCTTCTGCCTCCATACTGTCCGTCTGTCTTCTGACGGTCTGTCTGTCTTTCTTTCTGTCTGTCTGCTTGTCTGTCTGTCTGCTTGTCTGTCTTTCTGTCTGTCTGCTTGTCTGTCTGTCAGGAGATTCTGTCTGTCGTCACAATTTACACAGTCATGTCAGTGGAAGTGAGCGTCATTTGTTTCTTTTCTTTTTAAAATTTGTATTGCATTTTGTTTATCTTGTATACTCCCCTTCATATGGGGCTTTGGCCTTAGTGAATTCAGAACTCTGTCTCTGTCTGTCTGTCTGTCTGTCTGTCTGTCTGTCTGTCTGTCTGTCTGTCTGTCTCTCTCTCTCTCTCTCTCTCTCTCTCTCTCTCTCTCTCTCTCTTTTCCCGAATGTGTGTGTGTGTGTGTGTGTGTGTGTGTGTGTGTGTGTTGTCTTCGATTTTACGTCTGTTCACTCTCAGTGATATTAGACGAGAAAGAAAAAAAATATATATACAAGGGGTGTATGATAATTGAGGTAGTTGTAGAGGCCCTACTGAAAAATGCGAATGGGAAAAAGTAGTCTAATCATGAAAAGAAACCGTACAAAGCAAAAGATATAATAAAAAATATTTTTTTAAAAACACACCACAGAAACAAAAACATAAAAAGTGATTAACGTTAATGAAACTATAACAAATGTCCTATAGGACTATGCCAGAGACCTTTTGCAATATCAAATGCCAAATTCAAATTATTGAATATGCTTCTAAGGGAGTTTTCAGAAAATTGAGGTAAAAAAGCTTTCGTATTCTTACATTCAAATATTATATGAGTATTAGAAATATTCTCACCACATAGACATTTACTGTTTCTACTGAATTTGGTTACGAATGCATTAAGTTTTATTCTATAAAACAAACTATTCACTCTTCTTGCTGTGGAGATATTTGAACAAGCCTTAGAATTGCTCACGACTCTTGCTTTATCAGTTTTGATGACAGATCTGTTTAGAAATCTCTCTTTTAGGTGATACGTTTCTGTGACCTTTTTCCATGATGTTTGTTCTAATAAGTGGTAGCCCTCTTGTAATGATAAAGGTAAGTGCAATGTTGCTGATTCCCGTTCATGCTTTGCTCCTCTTTTAGCAGCTCTATCAGCCCACTCATTTGGAAAGAATCCACTGTGTGAAGGCACCCAACAGAAAGTGACACTTGTGCCCTTTAAGGTTAAAAGGTGTATGACATGATTAATCTCTAATGCAATGTTTGAAGTTTTCTTGTACCACAAGGATTTTAAAGCATACAATACCGACTTAGAATCAACACAAATAAGGATTTGAAATATACACAATGGCAAATCAAGAACATAATTTAGAGCCATTAAGACTGCTACTAGTTCTTAGGTGTTATTCTAACTTCAAAGCTAACTTGGAATACACATATTGAGCACTTATTAACAAAGGCAAGAAAGTGCATAAACTTACTGAAGATAATTAGTAAACAGTTCTGGGGACAAGACATATTCAATCTAAAATGTTTAGCTACATCTCTTGTTCGTTCGAAATTATCATACGGACAAGAAATCTTTTTCAGCGCTCCAAAATCTTTACTTAAAAAGCTACAAAGTGTAGACTGCAAAGCTTACAGGCTTGCACTTGGAGTTCCGTATCATGCATCAGCTCTGGGAACGTACAATGAAGTTGGTACATTGCCTTTGGATGATTACCGTCAACTGGCATGTGCAAAATATGTTCTTAGAAACAGAAAAACTGATAATTTCATTTCTGAGGAAGTAGAAGTAAAATCTGAACTACAGTTTCCTAAAAGAGCAAAAGATATATCTTCCTTAATGCCCATTAACACATATGTGTCTGATCTAGTGGAAAATTCTAATGTCAACCAACACAGAATGGATAAACGAGAGGCAATATTACCTTGCCCATCGTGGGAGATGAATAGAGCATACTTCGACATAGAGGTAACTAATGCAAACAAGAATGAGAATCTGAACATTATGGTTTCTGATGTTCGATCCCACATCCATCATAAGTATTTTCATCATTTACAAATTTATACAGATGGATCACGTCTGGATAATCAAGAAACAGGTTCAGCTTTTGTTATACCATCTTTAAAAATTGAAAAATCATTCTATGTTGGTAAACATCATTCGATTTTTACCGCGGAATTAGTAGTGTGTGTGTGTGTATGTGTGTGTGTGTGTGAGTTGTGTGTAGTTGAGGTATATTTGTGTGATATCTTACAAAGCTTTTGGCATTCTGAAGATGTATGTTTATTCACTAGACAAGGTTTGCTTTTTACCGGGCTGAAAGTAAACTTGATGCCGAGTGTCTGACATCGTTATCTAGAAAGAAAGGAAAACGACGAGAGAATATCGTGAGAAGTTGCATGATGATAGCTTAGTGGTCAGAGCGCTCGCTTACCCCAACCAAGATTAAGCAGCATTGAACGTGGTTATCAAGTGGATGGGTGACCTTTTACGCGCCTTGGCTTCAGTACAGTTGCCCAGTTCATCCAGCTGTAGATGGGTACCTGCCCTCTGTAGGGTCAGGAAAAGTAAAGCGACAAGGGAGAGGAGATGGGCGCCGCCCTCAAAATGATGGCTTCTGAAGAAGCTGAGGTCTCTGACATCACGCTCCCCAACGACCGCATAGGTTATGGGACACCTTTTACCTCTTGGCTCGGTGATATTTATCTTTTAATGCTGTTTCCCATTAAAATTCGCAGGAGGACATGGTGTTGATGGCAGCATTACTGCACAAAGCCAACAACTTTGTTGGTCTACCCACTCTGTGAGTATCAATGCAGTGTGTGTGTGTGTGTGTGTGTGTGTGTGTGTGTGGTGTGTGTGTGTGTGTGTGTGTAGTGTGGTATGCACGCCGTTCTCTCAGTTTAAAAATCAATTTTCGCTTGATAAAACTTCTTCATCACGCTTATTATAAGTCATGGTAACACACTTCCATTGTTTTCACAACACTCTGCTGTTGTCTGATACGATCAGGTGACGTTCTAATTCATTCCTGAAATGTATACAGATCAAGCCATAAAATTTATCATTCTAACCAGCGACGATATTTTTTGTTGTTCCTCAGTTAGAACTCAGAGGTTCACCGATGGTGAAATTTTGCACACACAACCGTTTTTACCCACTTTTAAGGGAGCCGCATTTGACTTCAGGGATAGCTGATGATTTTACGGTCAAATGTCTGTATGTTTGTTCCATGCGTTTCAGTTAGTTTTGCTTTTTTGCCTGTATTGCTATTTTCAGTGTGATACAGCAGCTCCGCGATATGTCATGCACATCAGATTTATGCATCATGGCGTTACGTTTTGGTGTTTCTCTCTCTCCTCTCTTCTCTCTCTCTTCTTCTTTTTCCCGAATTGTGTGTTGTGGTGTGTGGGGTGTTTTGTGGTGTTGTCTTCGATTTTACGTCTGTTCACTCTCAGTGATATTAGACGAGAAAGAAAAAAATATATATAAAAGGGGGTGTATGAAAATTGAGGTAGTTGTAGAGGCCCTACTGAAAAATGCGAATGGGAAAAAGTAGTCTAATCATGAAAAGAAACCGTACAAAGCAAAAGATATAATAAAAAATATTTTTTTAAAACACACCACAGAAACAAAAACATAAAAAGTGATTACGTTAATGAAACTATAACAAATGTCCTATAGGACTATGCCAGAGACCTTTTGCAATATCAAATGCCAAATTTCAAATTATTGAATATGCTTCTAAGGGAGTTTTCAGAAAATTGAGGTAAAAAAGCTTTCGTATTCTTACATTCAAATATTATATGAGTATTAGAAATATTCTCACCACATAGACATTTACTGTTTCTACTGAATTTGGTTACGAATGCATTAAGTTTTATTCTATAAAACAAACTATTCACTCTTCTTGCTGTGGAGATATTTGAACAAGCCTTAGAATTGCTCACGACTCTTGCTTTATCAGTTTTGATGACAGATCTGTTTAGAAATCTCTCTTTTAGGTGATACGTTTCTGTGACCTTTTCCATGATGTTTGTTCTAATAAGGTGTAGCCCTCTTGTAATGATAAAGGTAAGTGCAATGTTGCTGATTCCCGTTCATGCTTTGCTCCTCTTTTAGCAGCTCTATCAGCCCACTCATTTGGAAAGAATCCACTGTGTGAAGGCACCCAACAGAAAGTGACACTTGTGCCCTTTAAGGTTAAAAGGTGTATGACATGATTAATCTCTAATGCAATGTTTGAAGTTTTCTTGTACCACAAGGATTTTAAAGCATACAATACCGACTTAGAATCAACACAAATAAGGATTTGAAATATACACAATGGCAAATCAAGAACATAATTTAGAGCCATTAAGACTGCTACTAGTTCTTAGGTGTTATTCTAACTTCAAAGCTAACTTGGAATACACATATTGAGCACTTATTAACAAAGGCAAGAAAGTGCATAAACTTACTGAAGATAATTAGTAAACAGTTCTGGGGACAAGACATATTCAATCTAAATGTTTAGCTACATCTCTTGTTCGTTCGAAATTATCATACGGACAAGAAATCTTTTTCAGCGCTCCAAAATCTTTACTTAAAAAGCTACAAAGTGTAGACTGCAAAGCTTACAGGCTTGCACTTGGAGTTCCGTATCATGCATCAGCTCTGGGAACGTACAATGAAGTTGGTACATTGCCTTTGGATGATTACCGTCAACTGGCATGTGCAAAATATGTTCTTAGAAACAGAAAAACTGATAATTTCATTTCTGAGGAAGTAGAAGTAAAATCTGAACTACAGTTTCCTAAAAGAGCAAAAGATATATCTTCCTTAATGCCCATTAACACATATGTGTCTGATCTAGTGGAAAATTCTAATGTCAACCAACACAGAATGGATAAACGAGAGGCAATATTACCTTGCCCATCGTGGGAGATGAATAGAGCATACTTCGACATAGAGGTAACTAATGCAAACAAGAATGAGAATCTGAACATTATGGTTTCTGATGTTCGATCCCACATCCATCATAAGTATTTTCATCATTTACAAATTTATACAGATGGATCACGTCTGGATAATCAAGAAACAGGTTCAGCTTTTGTTATACCATCTTTAAAAATTGAAAAATCATTCTATGTTGGTAAACATCATTCGATTTTTACCGCGGAATTAGTAGTGTGTGTGTGTGTATGTGTGTGTGTGTGTGAGTTGTGTGTAGTTGAGGTATATTTGTGTGATATCTTACAAAGCTTTTGGCATTCTGAAGATGTATGTTTATTCACTAGACAAGGTTTGCTTTTTACCGGGCTGAAAGTAAACTTGATGCCGAGTGTCTGACATCGTTATCTAGAAAGAAAGGAAAACGACGAGAGAATATCGTGAGAAGTTGCATGATGATAGCTTAGTGGTCAGAGCGCTCGCTTACCCCAACCAAGATTAAGCAGCATTGAACGTGGTTATCAAGTGGATGGGTGACCTTTTACGCGCCTTGGCTTCAGTACAGTTGCCCAGTTCATCCAGCTGTAGATGGGTACCTGCCCTCTGTAGGGTCAGGAAAAGTAAAGCGACAAGGGAGAGGAGATGGGCGCCGCCCTCAAAATGATGGCTTCTGAAGAAGCTGAGGTCTCTGACATCACGCTCCCCAACGACCGCATAGGTTATGGGACACCTTTTACCTCTTGGCTCGGTGATATTTATCTTTTAATGCTGTTTCCCATTAAAATTCGCAGGAGGACATGGTGTTGATGGCAGCATTACTGCACAAAGCCAACAACTTTGTTGGTCTACCCACTCTGTGAGTATCAATGCAGTGTGTGTGTGTGTGTGTGTGTGTGTGTGTGTGTGTGTGTGTGTGTGTGTGTGTGTGTAGTGTGGTATGCACGCCGTTCTCTCAGTTTAAAAATCAATTTTCGCTTGATAAAACTTCTTCATCACGCTTATTATAAGTCATGGTAACACACTTCCATTGTTTTCACAACACTCTGCTGTTGTCTGATACGATCAGGTGACGTTCTAATTCATTCCTGAAATGTATACAGATCAAGCCATAAAATTTATCATTCTAACCAGCGACGATATTTTTTGTTGTTCCTCAGTTAGAACTCAGAGGTTCACCGATGGTGAAATTTTGCACACACAACCGTTTTTACCCACTTTTAAGGGAGCCGCATTTGACTTCAGGGATAGCTGATGATTTTACGGTCAAATGTCTGTATGTTTGTTCCATGCGTTTCAGTTAGTTTTGCTTTTTTGCCTGTATTGCTATTTTCAGTGTGATACAGCAGCTCCGCGATATGTCATGCACATCAGATTTATGCATCATGGCGTTACGTTTTGGTGTTTGTTCAGAAAACAGATGGTTCAGTGATGTGTAAGATACACTTAATGATAGTACACATCGACATATATTATTTTGTTATACTATAGAAATGTTGATCCAGTGAATTGTCAAGTACACGTACGTAGACTCAGTGATATTACACATTGTTCTATTTTTGTTATACTTCATAAAACAGCAGGAAACGTTGGTTCAGTGAATTGTCAGGCACATAATATACTGATATTACACTGTGGGCTGTGATTTAGAAAACAGCTGAAAACGTTGGTTCCTTGACTTGACAGCCACAGGTAATGGTTTTACTTACACATTGTCGTGTCTTTCCTCCAGGAAACAGCTGGAGGTGATGGTCCCCAAGTCAGTCCGCCAGGGTCCCACCTTACGACCCCAGCAGTGGCTGAACCGCGTACAGGAGAGGCAGAGGGAGGTGGCCAGCCACACTGCCCTGTCCGCTAAAGCTCACTTCCTCGGTACAGTTGTTAGTTGCCTCACTAACTCATAGTGTTTAGTATAGTCCGGTGGTCAGAGCATGTATGGGCGAGTGTGAGTATACACACAAGTATGCGCTTATGTGTAGTGTGCAGGGGGATGGGGTGGGCAGGGGGCAGGATTCGTTCCTGAACATGCTTCCTTTTCACACATACCAACAATGCTTCCTGGCCCCTGTTTCAGAAACTCTGACCAAGTGGCCTCTGTTTGGATCCTCTTTCTTCCTCATCAAGGTAACGTGGATACACATCACAGCCCTCATCAGTATTAATTTACACTGTTGTCTTTTGTTGTTATACAGTTATTACATGCCAAACTTTAAAACACAAAAGAAATTGTTAAATATTAAAATCTTCTCCACAATACTTTTCATTTTCTCAAATTCTCTAGTAATTCCTAACCTAAAACCTTGCACATCTCAGAACTTATATCATACTTTATTCAAAAACAAAATTCAGGATTTAAATCCTTGCTCATGTTTTTGGATCCAAGCATTTCCAGTTTAACCGCTTCTTTTCTTTCCACCAATCAAAAGTGTCCACCATTTCCACCAGTCAGAATCTCCGGATTAACAGCCTAGCTATCAGATGGCTTGACGTTATATCGATCTCAACTCCACGCTGACTCTGTTTCTACAAGTAAGCCTTGGCATCATTGGTAGAAGGAGAAGAAAGTCTAGTGTCCTTCCTATGAACTCCACATAACTGCCTTACTTTCTGGTCGGTTTACAATAATTTATTCATAAACTGCCGTAAAGTGGTATACAATGCAAATGCAACTCAATACAATGCAATACAATACAACTGCCAAAACATCTACAAAACTTTCCTTCAAACAGGTTATAAAATAATGACAAGTCATTGTGTACTTTGAACTGATCCAGTTCTACAGTCAGTAACATTTGCACGTTGATGCTTCAGTGAAATAACACGAATAAGCATTAGATCTGGTACACAAACATGTTGTTATATCACCACACTAATAACCAAAAAAAAGGACATCTCAGAATGAATTACCTCATGATCAATCTTTCCAAGTTACAAGTAGTATCAGGAAATCAAACCATTTGGGATTTGTTTGTTTTTTGCATAGTTTCCTTTTTCCATCCCCCCATTTCGTCCCTCTTCAGGAAGAACAACATCTTAAAATCTAGATTTACTACAAGTCCAAAGGTTAAGAAAGAACAAGGAATACCCTGAGACTTTAAGCTTTGGAGTGAGGTAGCTAGGAGAATTCCTTGTTTGGCTTGACATACTTCAAAGCCGGGTATGATTGATGTGTCTGTTTGTTTCAGAGCATTCCAAGCATGACAGGAGAGTGTATGCTGGCAGTCAACAAGCAAGGCATCTCCTTCCTGAGAAGAGACACCCATGTAAGTGAACGAAGCATACGTGTTGCCAATGTTTGGGTGCTTTTTATCGGGTGATGTGTGCATATTAATGTTCGGATACTGTGTTGTGGTATCTTTCTGTGATTAATGTTTTCCTGTTTACTGTTTTTATGTACGACTTGCAACCTACGTGAATTTCTCTGCTATTGAGATAATAATAATAATAATAATAATGTATGGAATTTATATAGCGCTGAATCTTGTAAAGCAACAAATCAAAGCGCTCAGATTTTATTTCATACCACTTTAAGTCACATAATAAAGTATGTGAATTGTCTTGAAGTGAAGTGAAGTGAGACTGGCTCTGTATTTCATGATGATAAAGACTGATTAGTCATGTTACCACCATTGCCTGTATTGTGGCAGGAAATCCTTCTGAGCCACCCTCTCCGTGAGGTCCTGTCCACACGGCGCTACAACAGTGAAGCAGGGGGCAGCTTCCTGGACATGAAGATTGGCAACCTGATGGTGCAGAAAATCCTCAGGATTGAAACTGATCAGGTCAGAGCAGGGCATTGGATCTGTGTTTTATATATATATATATATATATATATATATATCCCTGTCTCTCTCCTCTATCTGTCTGTCTCTGTCTGTCTGCCTCTGTCTGTCTCTCACTCTCCTCCTCTGCGATCCCTTACTGGGCAGGGGGTGCATAGTGTCTGATTTTCTCCTTTGCTTGTGACTTTGTAGGTCTGCCTGCTGGCCACAGCCAACACATTTTCGACTAAAGAGCAGCTCATTTCATTGCACAGGTTGCATGCTGGGTATGTTTGTTTCCGTAACTCACCGAACGCTGACAGGAATGACGGAATCTTAAACATACATACATGGATCTTCTGCACCTTAATTCACCAGATGCTGATGTGGAGATTCAAACCCATGACTTCATGGACCCATGGGATTGAGGTCAAATGGTCCTACCCACACGCCATAGCGTCCGTCTGATTTCTCTGTTATAACTGTATTGCTATGAACGCCTATATGTAGCAGATGAATAGGTTTACAACTGATAGGTTTACTGGTAAATCGTTTTTAATACATGCTTTACTCTTGCCACAGTTGAAAGCTAAATGTCTATTTCTCCCCCAGTACTTTTTGCAGAGGTGTATGCCATGATATATGAATAATTCACAAGTACTTTGTACATAATAATAATAATAATAAATGGAATTTGTATAGCGCTATGTCTTGCAAAACAAATCAAAGCGCTTGCATTCATCCTACTCTCACACATGCAACAAGTTACAATTAATAGTTTTTACAAATTGAATTGTAAACACACACACGCACACACACACACATGCACGCACACACACACACAAACACACACACAGACACAGAGGTTGTGTACTTTGGCAAGGTGGTGGGGTTTTCCGCTATTGAGGTTAAGGACAGAAATGAGATGAAACAAGAGGGGAAAGTCTTAGATTTGAAATAAATGTGTTTTGAACCACACTCTGTAAATTAGTATGAATAATGTAATAGGCTACTTACAAACACTATAGCAAGTATATAATTTGTAGGAGTTATTCTCGGTATTGCTCATCACAAGTTTCAGACCAAGTACATATAAGTTTATCCAACTTTATAAGAGGGTTGTGTGAATGAACCTAGCATTACTTGAAGTCATCAACGAAGACATCTAAAGTGATTGACAGAGTAAGAGTCATTTCTTGATCTACCATTGATGTATATTGTCGCATTTAATTGCTCAGTCACTTTGATTCAACTCAACTCACTTTCCCCTTCTTTCCCTTCTGTTTTTTTAATTTGTTGTTGTTGTTGTTAGTTGGTTTGTTTCGTTTTTAGTCTAATATATTTAGGAATGAATGGACGGTAAACAAGCGCAATCAAATTCGCAAAAAGAAGAAATGATGGATTACTTGCCAGTGGAAAGATAGGTAACAGTGAACTGAAGAATGGACTGCTCCTATATGTGTTCTGTTGTGAACTGATTGCAGGGTTTTGAAATCTCCAACCTGCTGGGTCAGTACATGCAGATCATCAATCACCAACTCACACTGACGGAACAGCCATAGTGCTTCTGCAATCCTTCTGAGGAACCAGACAGATGGCTGTGATGAAACTGTGATATCGTCATCACCTACAGACAGGCACAAAGGGTGATTTGGGTAGATAATAATAATAATAATACATGGAACTTATATAGCGCTATATCTTGAAAAGACAAATCAAAGCGCATGCATTCAACCTAATCTTACACAGTCATGCAATCAATGATAAATGATCAATAGTTTAAACAAACAGATATTTACAAACATAGTGCGCTGCAGACAAAATCTATGAAATAAAATTTCAATAGTCAAATTTTTACAAAAGTACACACACACACTCACTTAGATACACATGTCATGGAAACTGCTGACTGTTACTATTGTTTTGTGTTTTTTGTTGTTGTTTTTTTGCGACGATGCCTTGCTTTGTGACAAAACTATACTGTGATTGTTCTGATGACAGTGTTCCAAACACTTGACTACTTCTAGATCAAATTATTTCATATATTGAAAATCAGAGACATTTGTGATGGTGATATGCAAAGACTTTTTATGAAGACATATCAAAGTTTTGAATAACTACGACGATCATGAATGATGCAATACTGAAAAAACCTCATGGAAAACAAGGTTGTTTGGTGTGGGCGTGTCTCTGTGTGGTGATGTGTTGAGGGATATCTTCATCAAGGTGTATATACAGATCTGATTTTGTTTGTCCATGTCCCTTTTTCTGTGATAGCAGTCTCATATGAGTGTTCCCAATTTATGGTCATGAAATTTTGACATTGATTTATTGTGTACAAGATCGTTTATCAGCTAGCTTTTAACTTCTTTTGTGGTGCTAAAGGAAGTTCAGTTTTATTGATCATGAAATGAATCCCTCCCACATGTATCTATGAAAAATACCAACTTAGCTAATGAAATCTACTTTACGACAGTGATGCAACCTGCCCACTGGCAACGGTGATTACCTTGTTCATTATTGGTGGAATGGAGAACCAAGGCATCTGAATATATTTGTTCAAAGAGAAAAGAAATATGTTGGCAGTTTTGTAGTTACTATTATCAGGTTGCAAAACCGTTAATTTGTTTTGGAAACACCCAGAAGGAGAGAGAGAAAACAAAACAAAGATAAACAAAGATATCCCTGAAATCAGAATGGAGTTACCTTCATGGTAGGCAAAAACGGTCGCACAAGCAGAGCTCTACAGATCTGGGTGAAGAATCAGTTGCATTCAGTGGTACTGAACAGATGTAGATGAAAAATCAGTAGCGTTTTTCTACTGATATTGACCCTGCCTTGTTGCACTGTCTGCTGTGACAGACTTTGATGTGAATACCATAAAGATCTTAATAAAACATGTTGTTTTAGAATTACTGATAATAATATTTGCTTTTCATATTAGGGGTAGGATGAATATCCCACCTGTACCCCCAAACTCACTCCCTTCCCCTTATATGATCATCTTCCCAAGCACTTCTTCTGAAAGCTTGTAATGTTTATAAGTGGTTGTGCAAACCCTTTGTCAAATCAAATAAACAATCATGTCAGCTTCTTCCACACTGTTCGTTGCTTACCGCTTGCTTGGTACAGATGGAATAATTGCAAACTGAGTGATGTATTAATTTCCTTGTACTGGCTTCATTGGATTAATGCGACTTTGATGTACAAACCTGCTGCCATGTCTGTATATATACGTCATAGATACACTGCTGATGATTCGTGTTCCTACTTTCTCTCTACTGGAATTAAGACATGCTTTTAAGTAAAAAATCATACTTTAAACTAAAAGTGTTGGACTTCTGTGATCAGCATGACAGAATGTACTGTGCATCATACTTGCCATATCAGTACTAAGAATAGGGTTTATCATGGGTTGGTGTACCATAATTATGTTGGGTGTGTTCATTGTATTTTCCATATTAATACAAATTACAAGGTTATGATGGAAAATGGTCATAACCAAGCAATGTGAACATGCCTTCATGCATTATCATGACAACTGGATTTGGATGTTGGAGGAATGAGGTCTTAAAAGTTTTGCAGCATTGTTTAGTTTTCATTTCAACACATTTTCAGCAACACCATTGAACAGCAGCCTTACATATCCACTTTTTCACAGGGAACTGTATGTGTGTTTCATTCATGACAAAGAAATATATTTGTTCTTTGTGTAATATCATGTGCTGGCAATAGAAATTATTTGTGATATTTGATGTTTGGTAGCAAGACTTCTTATTTGTATGGTAGCATATACTTGGCAAAAGGAATGATTCTTTGTGGAACATGTACAGGCAATATTACTTATTTCATTTTATGAAATATTGAAGAATTTTAAACCACACAAATTGTTTTTTTTACAAATGGGTTACGGTTGTGTGCCTCAAGAAACATGTTGTCTTCTACTTCTTAAGCATGGAACTTTTTGCATGCTAAAATATTGTTCAGGGGAGCATTGGTGTTCTTTCTTTTTTTTATTTTTAACAATTTCAGAAACGTACAGAAAAATTGATGTGTCTTATGAGAAATATGTGATGTTCTAGACTGTGAACATGCTGTTGGTAAAGAGAAGGAAGGTGTGATGTGAGGTATGTCAGGTATTACATACTGATTTTAACTATTCTGAATGTATCCTTCTGGTATTCTTGCAACTGGCCTAAGCAGTAATCCATGATGCTAAGATACTGGATAAAATTCAGGTAATCTTGGTCTTTACAAATAGTTGGCGTAAGAAAAACCACCTTAAAAACCTCAAAACAAAGACTTTATGGCAGAATAAATTGCAAATATAACCGCAAGACAGCTAGGCAATGATAAAAATGTTTTGTTCATATTTACATAGTATCTAACCAGAGAGCTTCACAGAATATTTGAAAAGAACTTGCCATGTATAATATAAACAAGCCAATTATAAGTTGCTGATTTGCATTTTTTTTTAAATTATGCATGAACATTCATTTCTCACTGCTGTTCTTGACAACATAAAATATTGCAATACTGTTTGTGAATGAATGTGTTCCATTTTATATTTTCAATAAAGTTCAGATGCAAAAAAACCCACCCAAAGCCTCAAACGGTGGGGTTGATTTTGTTTGTATTATTTCTTAAACCCCATACTCTAAAACTAACCCCCCACAAAAAAAAATAAAAAAGAATTCTTACATGTCATGAGACTCATGTCATTGCAACAGTATATCTTGCTCCCCCACCCCACCCCTCCGGATGACCTCACTCTCCACATTCAATCTTTGCAACAGTCAACAGCATTTGATAAAATATGCACATATATGAATTGAATGATAAAACAAACACTGAATACTGTTCTTCTCACCACAGATGTTGATACACTATTGACAGCTTCTTTAGTTCTGGACGTCAATTTCTGAATTCAGTCTCAAGTAATTTCTGAATTCAGTCTCAAGTAATTTCTGAATTCAGTCTCAAGTCTTTATCATGTAGTGCTGGGCATTGTCATTGGGTGCAGCAGCTAACACCAAACTCGGTAACGCTGACAGGTGATACAGGTGAGGCTGAGTAAAACCACTGTACGCTGCTGAGTGATACATCACAGCACTGACCTCCCGTCATCTACTAGCTACTCCTTCATTATCAGTGTTGGGCACGGCTGATGTCCCAGGTTGTGAAGGTCTTCACACACTGTCAGGGGTATTCAGTGGATGGCTAGTAGCTTGTGTTCAGTCACATGATTTAAAGGCAGAGATCCTTACCCTTGTAATCTTGTTCTTTGGGTTATGGGTTCACATGATTTAAAGGCAGAGATCCTTACCCTTGTAATCTTGTTCTTTGGGTTATGGGTTCACATGATTTAAAGGCAGAGATCCTTACCCTTGTAATCTTGTTCTTTGGGTTATGGGTTTCTTTGCTCTACCCACAGAGATCTATGTTCATTACTTTTCTGATGTTCTCCCCACACAGTTTTCAGGAAAGATGGTTTGGTGTGAAAATGCTGTTTAAGTGTGGTATCCAGGGTTTTCCTGTTTGATGAATATGTTTCATTACTATAGTCTTCATCACAAGATATATAATGCAAACATTATTCCACACAGCACAAATCCATGACACTGTGAACGTAGAATAAAAACATTAAAACTGAAAGGAACCTACACACCCAGATATATCATCAGCCTTGCATCAGAAAGCATGCATGGCCTCACTCAACAGACTGAAGTGTTGAAAGCTCACATCCAGTATTGAACAACCGACCAATGTTTCAGGTGAAAGAAACTGTGTTTAATATTCAGTCATATGGCAACAACAGGCAATCTCTCTCTTCAGCAATATAGCAATCATAATGAACATGCATACAACACACTACAGGTATCAGGAAAATCAGCTTTAAAAAGTCTGTAGGGAATCAAATCAGCGTTACCATCACCAGGTTCTTTACAGTCTGCTCCCAGTTTCTACACACACACACATTATTCACATGTTTAATGTGATCTACAGCACATTACCCTGTCATATTATTATTCTCTTTTCACACAACTTTAAAACTTTTTAGTCAGACTCTTTTGTAACAAAGAGGAATAACAAACAGGCATATACTTATTACCATACAGCATCAAATACCCAAGGCATTAAAAAAAGAGCAAACAGTATATCTATCAACCCTCAAACTTAAGACACAGGATTCAGTTTTCACTTAACTGTGCAACACACATATACACACAACTTCTTCCCCTCCTTCCCTCCCAACACACCCACAAGCAAGCTAGGACCCATGGCAAGCATTCCTATCACCACAATGAACATTGTAGGAAGACCGGATCCTGAAAAAAGAAAGTTTCTCGACATCCCCTGTGCTATAACAAACTTGAAGCTAATACTTATTATCATCTTTCTTATCACAGCAGTTCTGTTCTGTCTAAAATTTACATTTCTTCAACTAATGGACTCACATAGGGCTATTGCTACACTGTTTCTGGTTTATACATTCAGCCTTCCCAGTTCCAAAGTACTAATTACCTATCAGTGCTTTACACTGCTCAAGATACCTACCACAGTGCTTGTTTCTGATCTGACCTAAGGAATGCTTCAATTGTCTCTGAAGGTCTCACGAAGAAGACACACTACTAACCAAACCTGTTGCTGCTTGTTCCTTATTTGTCTGAACCTGATGACGTGAGATACCTATTTAGAGTCATTAGCCACTTTACCAATTGAGAAGACAAAAATCCCAGCACATTACCATCCACTTTATAAGGAGAGTAGTGCAGACATCACTCAGCTGAAAAGTTCATCACAGCAACACAAGAGCAAAGGATCGTCACGATTTCCACAGATACTGAGAACCGCTTCAGACGTCTGCAAACAAGGGTAACACTTTTTCAGTCCACTGCTCCTGCCAACGTGAAGCCTGGAACTTTTTCAGGTTCTCTCGAAATGTCTTCAACTTGCTGGTGTTGGCTGGAAACTCTCCCAGCAATTCCTGCAACAAAGACCAACATTGCGCCAAGGCATTTAGAAAAGACAACAATCTGACAGATTTGATGAAAAAAAAAAAATAAAGAAACCCCCTTCAAATGGTTTAATTAATTAACATCAGAGGAAAACATGGCTTATTCCCCCTTAACAGTAGAAAAATAAAAAAGAAACAAAAAAACCAACAAATCCCCACAACACAATATATCTATCTCTCTCTCTCTCTCTCTCTCTCTTTCTCTCTCTCTCTCTCTCTCTCTATATATACCTCTGATCATAAACAAGCAAGACAGATGACAGGCAACACATGATCTTTACCTAGTGAACTACAGACAGACATTCTTACCTGAAGCTGCCGAGCCAGCTGCTGACTATCATCAAACAGAAGTCCATTGATGCCTGGCTTCACCAGTTCTTCAATGCTGAAAGAACACAAACCAGTCGTCTTCATTCAATATATTCAAAGCATATCAGACGGATACTCTATCTGAGTGGTTAAGACTTTGACCTCAATACTGTGGATCCATGAAGTCGTGGGTTCAAATGTCACACAATATAACACACTGCAATACAACATAATGCAATGTATTATAATATGTAATATAGCAATAAACTATGCCACTATGTCACTGCAATACAACATAATGCAATGAAATACAATGATATGCTATGCCATGCTTTGCCATACTACACGACACTATACTACACTACACAGCCTCACACACATCTGTACTGACCAGGAATAGCGGACAGCACAGACAGGCAGACCACAGCCAAACATGTCCACCACCTTCATGGGAAGGTCAAGGCCACTGGAAGACTTGTGAAGGCACACACCCAGGTCAGCTGAGCCTGGGGGAACACATGGCACACACTAGAGTCAGGTGAAAACAATGGCACACACTAGAGTCAGGTGAAAACAATGGCACACACTAGAGTCAGGTAATAACAATGGCACACACTAGAGTCAGGTGAAAACAATGGCACACACTAGAGTCATGTGAAAACAATGGCACACACTAGAGTCAGGTGAAAACAATGGCACACACCAGAGTCAGGTAAACACAATGGCACACACTAGAGTCAGGTGAAAACAATGGCACACACTAGAGTCAGGTGAAAACAATGGCACACACCAGAGTCAGGTGAAAACAATGGCACACACCAGAGTCAGGTGAAAACAATGGCACACACTAAAGTCATGTGAAAACAATGGCATACACTAGAGTCAGGAAATAACAATGGCACATGCTAGAGTCAGGTATTAACAATGGCACACACTAGAGTCAGGAAATAACAATGGCACACACTAGAGTCATGTGAAAACAATGGCACACACCAGAGTCAGGTAAAAACAATGGCACACACTAGAGTCAGGTGAAAACAATGGCACACACTAGAGTCAGGTAAAAACAATGGCACACACCAGAGTCAGGTGAAAACAATGGCACACACTAGAGTCAGGTAAAAACAATGGCACACACACTAGAGTCAGGTAAAAACAATGGCACACACAACAGAGTCAGGTAAAAACAATGGCACACACAATAGAGTCAGGTAAAAACAATGGCACACACAATAGAGTCAGGTAAAAACAATGGCACACACTAGAGACAGGTAAAAACAATGGCACACACTAGAGACAGGTAAAAACAATGGCACACACTAGAAACAGGTAAAAACAACAACCCAACAATGGCACACAATAGAGTCAGGTAAAAACAATGGCATACTAAAGAGTCATGTAATACCAATGACACACAATAGGTAAAGGTAAAGGAGTCCCATAACCTATAAGGTCGTAGGGGAGCGAGGCGTCAGGGACCTCACTTCTCTAGGGCCAGCATATTGAGGGCAGCGCCCATCTCCTCTCCCTCGCTGCTTTACCTTCCCTGACCCTAAAGAGGGCAGGTACCCATTTACAGCTGGGTGAACTGGGGAACTGTACTGAAGCCAAGGCGTGCAAACGGTCACCCATCCAACTGGTAACCACGCTTGACGCTGCTTAACTTGGCTGGGGGAAAGCGAGTGCTCCGACCACTGAGCTATCCCGTCCCCGACACACAATAGAGTCGGGGGAAAAACAATGGCACACACTAGAGTCAGGTGAAAACAATGGCACACACTAGAGTCAGGTGAAAACAATGGCACACACTAGAGTCAGGTAAAAACAATGGCATACTATAGAGTCAGGTAAAAACAATGGCACACACTAGAGACAGGTAAAAAAAAACAATGGCAGACAATACTCAGGTAAAAACAATGGCACACACTCGAGACAGGTAAAAACAATGGCACACATTAGAGTCAGGTAAAAACAATGGCACACACTAGAGTCATGTAAAAACAATGGCACACACTAGAGACAGGTAAAAACAATGGCACACATTAGAGTCAGGTAAAAACAATGGCACACAATATAGTCAGGTAAAAACAATGGCACACAATACATTCAGGTAAAAACAATGGCACACAAAAGAGTCAGGTAAAAATAATGGCACAAAATATAGCTGGGCAAAAACAATGGCACACAAAAGAGTCAGGTAAAAATAATGGCACAAAATAATATTATAGTCAGGTGAAAACAATGGCACACAATAGAGTCAGGTAAAAACAATGGCACACAATAGAGTCAGGTCTCCCTTGGCACAAAAATGCTCTACATTTGCATTCATGCATGCATGCTCTCGCAAAAGCTTGAAAGAGTCTTCAACACATGATAAAACAATGATTTCTGGGGAACGGTGAACCAAAAAAAAAAAAAAGAACAGGAGGGAGAGGCACTGCGAGATTTTCTGACAGGAAACTATCCTAGCTTTAAAAAAAAAAAAGTGCGTGTGTGTGCGTGCGTGCATGTGTGCATGCACGCATGTGTGTGTGTGTAAGAGTGTGTCCAAACATAAGTAAAAGAAAAGGTAAAGGTGTCCCATAACCTATGTGGTCATAGGGGAGCGAGGCATCAGAGACCTCAACTTCTCAAGGGGCCAGCATATTGAGGGCAGTGTCCATCTCCTCTCCCTCACTCCTTTACCTTCCCTGACCCTAAAGAGGCAGGTACCCAATAACAGTTAGGTGAACTGGGGGACTGTACTGAAGCCAAGGAGTGCAAACGGTCACCCATCCAAGTGGTAACCACGCTCGACGCTGCTTAACCTTAGCTGGGGAAAGCGAGTGCTCTGACCACTGAGCTATCCCATCCCCTTAATCCCTATCCTGTCCACACATAGCCACTTTTTATTCTATCCAAGGTTAAGTGTGATAATTATGTAATGAAAGGAAAAATTGTAACTACACAATCTGGCTTTGTGTTTAATCTGTTCTTGTCAGAAGCATAACTGGTCAACGGGTTCCTGTTAATATCCGACCACACAAAAAACATTCTAAGTGACACCGAAGTGATGTAGCAGCAGTGCAGGGTACCTTTAGGTGGGTGGCTGTGAGGCAGCCTTCCACAGGGAGCCTCTGCTGGGCTGCTTGTGCTAGTAATATGAAGAGACTTTGAAGTAATGGCTGTGTATCTGTGCATGGTGTTAGGAGTGACTTCTACACATAGTCCCTTAATTGGAAATCTCCACTGGGACATTAATCTAGTCACAACAAAAGTGTTAGGAGTATTTTCATTGCAGTTCACACACACACACACACGCACACACACATATATATATAACTGAACAATATTTATTTCTCTTGCCCCTTTTGGGGGTATGGAGGAAGGATGAACATCAGGTAATAACAGAAAGAAACAACATTACCACAAGCAAGAAATTACAGCATATGGAAAATCAATTTGTTACACAACTTTAGACAATCTAACATAGTTTGATAACTAAAGCATTTCTTTTTAATTAACAGACGACATTGGTTGACCAAAAAAGAACTGATTAACTTTGGTAAAAAAAACAGTTTCTCTCTCTCCCATACACACACCACACACACACACATACACACACATACATGAATGCATGGAACACTATCACACAAGTTGGCAAGATTTATAAATAAGACTTTTCATTTTTTTTGTCTGTCAAACTAAAAAAACAAATACAGCTTACAAGCATACAGAAAATTGAAACATGAAAACGTCAATGGAGCGCAAAGACAGAAGAGAACAGTCACCTAGCAGCAGAGGATAATCTTCAGCTGCAAGCCACGGTAGACAGACTTGCACTTTCTTCCAGCGGAACTGGCTGATCTGCTCTTCGTACATCTTCTTCTGGGGGCCCTTACCTGCATGATCACAGGCAAAGCAAAACCGCTACTGGATTTGTTCATTGTGATCCTGACACAGCTGGCTTGGAACATTTACATTTTAACAGAATATTGAAAAATCAATGACTAACAAAAACTAAAACATACAAAAGTAGTGACATTTAGTCTCTCATTTCTTGATACACAGCAATGTGCAATCAGAATGTAGACTTTTCATTTGTTTTCATTTCCATTTTTATACCACTTTAAGTCACGGCAGATGTCGCTGTGAAATTCGGGCTGCTCTCCCTGGGGACAGCATGTCGCCATAAGAACAGCACCACCCATTTTTTTTCCTGTCTGTAACTGTAATTGTCTCCATATCAACAGACTTGTGGCATTGATAAACTTAATAAAATAAATGAATAAAAGACCTGATATACATTACCTTAGAAATGATGAAGCACATTTAAAGGTTTATCATGAATCACAGTCAAGCTGGTGCTTTGCAAACATTGCAGGTATGTTGCAAAATAAAAACAGCACATAGAGTAGCATGCTTTTACACAGCTACGTGGGAATAACAAAAAGTGATCCCTCACAAAAGCATTCAAGCTGTTTTGGTCTCCCGAAAAATGAGCATAACCTTTAAAAAAATCCAGTTTTGTTCCAAAGTATCAGAGTAAAATTATACGACTGATAAAAGCATGGACATGTATGTGTCTGCAATTTGGCTTTCATGGATAAAATGTGTACTTGAACACTTGTTCTCTGTTACAGACATATCTCCCCCTTCCCAAGAAAAACCCCCAACAAAATACAAAAACCCAACAAACTAAAACAACACACACACACACTCACACGCACGCATGCATGCACTGATGCACTCACACACACACACGCAAAAGCTATCATATAAACTTTTGCTGCTGTCTAATACTGCAGCTTTTGTGCAATTGTTCAGTCAAAAACAATGACAACACAAGTCTAAATATGGCTGCATCTAATGAGACCAGAATTAGTGTAACGAGTGTATCATCCATAAAATATCAAAACAAATCTGGCAACAACAACAACAAACAATACTGACAACATAAAAAGACACTGCAGAAACAACACTTGCCTGTGATCACACACAATATCCTGGGGGAAGACTGTGCAGCGCTTGTGTCATAAACTGTAACACAAAACAATTCAGTCAGACAAAAGTGACTTACTTTTCTTTCAGCCTAACAGAAGTTGCCAAGCAATGAAAAATGATCACAGTAAACATGAATCTAATAAACTCACTAAAATGTACTTTGTTTGTTTTTTAAACGATAAACACAGTAAGAAACGAATACACTGTTTTAAACTGAGCAATGGTGGTGGGATAGCCTAGTGGTTAGAGTGTTGTGCCAGTGAGCGGACAGCCCGGGACTGAGCCACCACAGGGATTTTACCCTGGAGTTAACATTAGTACAGGCTCCGCTCCCCCCCAAATACTTTGGATGAGACTATAAATCAAGTCCGCATGCACAAATGCATGCAGAACATTTACCTGTTCTTCCATTTGGAAGAGCAGGCCATATCATGCTGGCAGGAATACTGACAACATTTTTCAAAATGCATGCAGACAGGTGTTGTGTTTAGACACCATCCCCAAAGTTGGAATGTGGCTACCTTAATAGTGGGTAAAAACGGCCATACACACACACACACACACAAAATCTTATCGTTGGTGACCCCCAGAGCTTTAGCCCAAAGGGAAAAAACCCAAAAAATCTTAATAATACCTTTTATAGATGACATAAAATGAGTGAGCCTGACTGACAGTAAAGATGGAACAAAGTGACAATGACAATGACTCGCTGTCCAAAACAGTACAGACTGAACAATGTGACAATGACTCACTGTCCAAAACAGTACAGACTGAACAATGAGACAATGACAATGACTCACTGTCCAAAACAGTACAGACTGAACAATGTGACAATGACAATCTGTCCAAAACAGTACAGACGGAACAATGTGATAATGACAATATGTCCAAAACAGTACAGACTGAAAAATGTGACAATGACAATCTGTCCAAAACAGTACAGACTGAACAATGTGACAATGCCTCACTTTCCAAAACAGTACATACTGAACAATGTGACAATGACAATGACTCACTGTCCAAAACAGTACATACTGAACAAAGTGATAATGACTCACTGTCCAAAACAGTACAGACCGAACAATGTGACAATGACAATGACTCACTGTCCAAAATAGTACATACTGAACAATGTGATAATGACAATGACTCACTGTCCAAAACAGTACATACTGAACAATGTGATAATGACAATGACAATGACTCACTGTCCAAAACAGTACAGACTGAACAATGTGATAATAAGTCCTTCGGATGAGACTATAAACCGAGGCCCCGTGTGCGAACGCATGCAGAACATCTTGCGCACACGTTAAATCCTGTTCCGCTGTTCGAAAGAGTAGGCCATTGTGTGCCGGTGGGAACAGATGACAAAATTTTTAAAAACCACATACACATGCATAAATTTAAAAAGCGCTTTGGTTTGTAGCTCTACGAGATTCAGCGCTATATAAATTCCATACATTATTATTATTATTATAATGACAATGACTCACTGTCCAAAGCATCCAACAGCAGTCCAAAATTTTCATCCTCTGAAACAGAGATCAAGAATGATCATGAACACCTCACCGCCAACTGGTACAAAAAATTTGTTGAAGACCTGCAAAGAATGATTATCCCTGCAATAAATACTTCAGAGACTAAAGAACATAAATATAAACTAACTCATGATACAGCTGCAAAAAAGAAAATGAACTCGGTAACAAATTGACATGGGAACATACTGAACAAGCTTTTTTTTTTTTTACAGAGTAACTTACTATGTGCAATAGACTGCAGGATCATCCTATTCCACAGACTTTTACCAGTCTTACCATGGACTCTTCACTGCCTACACAGTTACAGGGGCACATTCTGACAAGCAGTTCAATGGCCTTTGCTGAATCGCCTGAACCAAACCAGACACATGTTGCTTTTCTTTTCTGCAAGCCGATCCCTTAATCTTCCTGAGAATGAATTCAACAAAGTTCAGCTTATCTAAATTGGAAAAAAGGGTTTTAAAAAAATACAAGTACAAGCTGAAATATATTAGGCAGCAAAAATCTTGAAAATGAAGTTTGACAGAACTATGCTGCTTAAGCTATCTTCAAACTTGTATTAGCAATCCACAATTTCTAGTTTTAAAAAAACACAAAAACTTCAACAGAAATTTTGCTTGGGGGATCAACAAATCCTGGAATAAACAAAGCAAAACAAAAATTTCCTGTTAAACAAAAAATCTTTGGTGGGAAAAACCTAAAAAGAAAGAGAGAGAGAACTCAAAGATTTTAATGTACTTTAGCCTTTGGCCACAATACATCGACATGTTAAGACAAAATGTACAGAATAATTATGAAATGGCATGGATTTACAATCTTCATAGTCATGGAAGTATTAATCTGCACCTAGTAGCATACAAACAAACAAAAAAGACCCTCAAAGTAACGAACACCTTTCAAAACATCAAATCTAATGAGTAAATGCATTAATGTAAACAGACAAAATACTACTTTCATCTTCTTTAGAGGCCTTCAAAGAATTGCACTTTGTCTCCTATTTACTGCATGGAAAACAAATCTGGACAAATTGTGTCTGTGATTTCTATTTGTTGCTTTCAAAAGCACATGTACAGGAACATTTATTGATTCTTTTAGAAATTTTTCCCTCAAGTCTTTATAGAGACAACAGTCAAAAATAAAATGGTGCTCGTTTTCAGTTTTGTCTTTGCAAAATGGACAGTTTCTATTGTGTGCTGCCTCACTGTATCAATTTACGTTATTCTTAAGTGGGAATACATTCAATCTCAACTGGGTGATGGCAACACAAAAACAGTATGTCTCCATATCACAGACATATTTTCTTTTTCAAAAACTGCTTTAAATGTTCAAAGTGAGAGAGAGAGTGTGAGAGAGAGAGTGAGAGAGAGAGAGAGAAAGAACCCCAGCCCAGCCCACCCCCTCCAAGTAAAACAAACACACGAAAAACCCAGAATACACAGGAAGAGTGTGCCAACAAAATGCAGAAATCATTTTAAAAAAAAAAAAGGGAACTGGTATGACTAAAAAAGGTAAAGGTGTCCCATAACATATGTGGTCATAGAGGAGTGAGGCATCAAAGATCTTAACTACTCAAGGGGTCAGCATATTGAGGACAGAGCCCATCTCTTCTCCCTCGCTGCTTTACCTTCCCTGACCCTAAAGAGGCAGGTACCCATTTACAGCCGGGTGAACTGGGGGACTGTACTGAAGCCAAAGAGCACAAACAGTCACCCATCCAAGTGGTAACCACGCTCAATGCTGCTTAACCTTAGCTGGGGAAAGCGAGTGCTCTGACCACTGAGGTATCCCATCCCCCAAATTGGTATGACCCTGAGTGAAAAAAAAGGTAAAGGTAAAGGAGTCCCATAACCTATAAGGTCGTAGGGGAGCGAGGCGTCAGAGACCTCACTTCTCTAGGGCCAGCATATTGAGGGCGGCGCCCATCTCCTCTCCCTCGCTGCCTTACCTTCCCTGACCCTAAAGAGGGCAGGTACCCATTTACAGCTGGGTGAACTGGGGGAACTGTACTGAAGCCAAGGCGCGCAAACGGTCACCCATCCAACTGAGTGAAAAATGATTTTTTAAAAACCCAGTCAAACCCCGAAACCCCTCACCTGTCCAGCTGGTGCTGCTCACCAGCAGAACCGGCCTGTCTGTCAGCCGTGTCACGTCCCCTTTCCCGTCCTTCTGGGTAAACAGGGTGCTGCCTTCTGCCGCTGCTGAACTGAAACCACCATACACTGAAAACTGTGAGAGGCAGTTTCTTGTGGATGTATGCCTATACCCTTGACTCAATGGAGTCGCAGTGAAATGGATCCCGCCATTTTGTGGTGACGCGTGATTTTGGCTATATTTGAAAAATTCAGCAGACTTACCCAACATAATAATGACATACACATCATACATCATTGAAAAGCTTATAATGTCTACTTTTGAGATTGTTTCACAGATTTTTAATAGATGACTGTATTTATTTTTTTTACAAATTTTCAAAATATGTCACTGAATGCTGAAAAATAAAAAGTTTTGAAAATTAGGGCTGGTATCTTACATGGCTTGAACTGTTCATTAACTAGCTCCCTTGAAGCAATTGATGATTTTTCACCAAAGTAAAGTTCCCTGAAGCTGGCTGAATCCATCTGATGTCACTTTTTGTACAACAGATTTTTTTTTAAAGAATCATAACACTGGAGAGCCTGAAATCCCAAAGATATCACTTGTTGACATGTCAAACAAAATTAGCCAACAGACAAAAACCAGGCAAGCTTATGGTCAAGGAAAGCAACTGTGTTTAGAAAAATGATTGCCCTACAGGCCAGAGTACTTTCCCTTGAGTTAAACATCGCTTTGTGGTTTTTTTTAAATTCGTAAGTTTGCCGATTCTTAAGCTTGGCATGTCACAGTAAAGGAAATCAATGAGTTAATCCGATGGTTGGAGAAACATCCATCATGCATCAAAAACTCTGGGAGGCAGTGTAATGTGGCAGTGTACTGTGGCAGTGTTTTGTGGCTGTATGCCTATACCTTTAATAACCTGATGCATTTTCAGTATAGTGTAGCATGTTCCATGCAGACACTCAAAATGTGACATATTGAAATCTACCAGAAATACATTGTTTTTGTTATTAATAAGGATACTCTACTCTTCTTTTTTCTGGGGTTTTTTTTGTTACTTTGGTTTTTGATCCACCGGAATTTCTCTGTCTCTGAGATAATAAAGTTTTTGAATATGAATTCATGTTTTTATTTCAAACTGCAAAGGATATACCAAGACTGCAACCAGACATGGTCTAAGAAAATGAACAGTTATTTGCATCAAATGTATCAACATTTTTTAATATGATTGACCTGTAAATACAATTTTTGTCATACTGTCCTAACCATCTTTCTACGTAAGGCAAATTGGACAAAGTTATATTAAGGATGTTATCCCTTCTCTGTGTTGTACTTACATTTTTGTTAAGTGTAAAAATATGAAAAATGCTTTGAAGTAACAAAAACATACACACGTAAAAAGGCCACATAGGCAAAGAGCTCTCTCTCTCTCACCTGGCTGTAAACTGAGGGTACTGTTGAGCAAGTCTGGTGAAGAGTTGGTGCTGTTCTGACAATGGAGTCGTTTTGAATATTTCTGGGGGACGGTCATATACTGTGCTAGCTCTGCAAACACATAACAATATTTTCCTGATGGCAAGTCTGAATCAAAACCTTTGCAATGTTGTTACAAGTGCAGCAGAGTGGAGACAGCTTAGCTCCCAGCTCTGCACAACTTCTTGACAACAAAGCCCAATCAGAGCAGTGAGGATGTGACTTCTAAAAAAGAGGCTGCATAAACTCGACATTTCACCGCAGAGACAAAGTGCATGCAACAGAGAAGCCAAGGCCACCACCCAAATGTATCAGAGCCTTGAACAATTTGCTGGTGTCTCCCAACATAGAAACATGACGTTGCACTTGTTCTCTGCTCACATGGGAGGTAATCTTATTACTGCCCTATCATACAAGCATATTCTTTACTGCACTGATGGAGATTTCACTGTGCTTCAAACTGCTCTGAGCATCATGCTTCAAGCACCTCTACCAGTGACTAAGTGATAAGCACCTCTACCAGTGACTAAGTGATGCTTGGCAGATACTGAACAAGTCATATCTAGAATTTCTCTTCAGTGTTTTGCATGTCTGAAGCCTCTTGGACAGTGAACCTTCCTGGCTTCTATTATAAAGGCAAATCAAACAGTCTAAGATTTAAAAAAAACAACAACAACCAAAAAGCCTGGACTTCTGGATCTTATGCATGCCTGTCATTTCCCTTAAGGTTCTGCTGAGAAACAGACAGTCCACAAGCAGCAAGCTCAACAATCCTGTCTAGTGAAATTGTTTTTATATTCTACGACATGCTTTCATTCCAAATTAAACGACTATGCACACATCAACTGATCAAGGTCTCCTCCTTCAATGGAGACTGTCTCCTGATATCAAAGTTTCAGGATTTTTTTTTCACTGAGCACTGTGTGATCTGCACCAATTTTCCATTTTTCTAAAGAACTGTTAACTAATATGACTAAAAAAAAAAGACAATATTGACCACCGATTCATAAAACAATATCTGCCAAAAAAATCATGGCATTAACAATGAATATAAAAGCCTAATCATTTATCTACAGCATGACAGGTAGTTCTCTATTTTTCTAGAAAAGTTGATTTTTTAAAAATTAAGCATGAAAGAAAAGTACAACAGGAAAATATACTTTACTTAGCTTCAAACAGTTCAGTTTATATTCCCAAACTGAAACAACAAAGCCTAACTTTCTGTGAATGCTTAGACAATTTATTTTTAAGAACAGTCAAATGAATACAAAACGAATATGCTAAAACAATGTAACATTCAAAAACTATCTTTCAACAAAGAATTTTTTTATCCAAGAAGAGGCTCTGATAATGGAAACAAAGTATCTGAGGATGTCTTTTTCCTTCACAAAGCTGTCCAATAAATTATGTTTAAAATGATAAACATACCACTCATTTATATTATAATAATAATAATAATAATGTATGGAACTTATATAGCGCTGAATCTTGTAAAGCAACAAATCAAAGCGCTCATTCTCCTAAACTTTTGCATTTGAGAACACACACACACACACACTAACCGAAGCAAAGTTCACTTCACTACCAACAACATTTAAAAACTGGTGGTCAGGCATAATTTCTACCATTGAAATAACCCTGGCTTATGCAACAACACTACCAGCTATGTGAGTCTCACACCTACTTGATCTTCCAGCTCTGGGCAAGGTTGTCCCTCATGGCATTGGTTACACAGATGTTGGCCACTGCCTGTCTGCCGAACAGCTCCTCAACACTGATCACAGGCAGAACAACAGTTTTGAATCAGAACAGAAACACTTGAACAGAAAAAATGTCTGATATCACAAATGTGAAAAAGCATGAACTGAAAGTACCACCACAGCAGAAATTTTCCACACACATAATGCTCACAACACAAGCAGGCGATCACACACACACATGCACACACACACACACGCATGTGCGTGCACATGGACACATGCACACAAACACACACATACACATATGCATGACACACACACACACACACATACACACACACAATGTAAGACAGATATCAGCAATACACACACACTACACTCAATCTACCACCGGGAAATAAAAGTTGACTTTGAGTTTGACTTTGATTGATACATACTGCACACACACACATACTGCACACACACTCATACACACACACATAACACACACAATACATACATGCACACACACCCAAAAAAAACAAAAAACAACAATAACAACAAACCAACCAGCCCCTCCCCAAACACCAAACGAAAAAAACCCCAAACCAGCCCAACAAATAAACTGACAAATCTAGCATATATATACTGTGCACAAACCTGCGTGAGACGGTGACCAGAGGATGCAAACTATTTTTCAGTTTGAGAGAGAGGATGGTGTAGCCATAGTTGTGCCAGTCAATCATCATGCGACTGTTCCGAAACAGACACACCAGCCACACCACGGGGAAGGTGGGAATGGTGGGGGGATTCTGCAACCACCCCCAACATACGTTTACAACAAAACCACTACATGGTATTGACAGAACTTGTCAGGTCATGAATCTGAAAACAACAACAACCCCAAAAACCAAGTTATAAGCTTGACATAATAATGAACAATTACCAATAGGACATCTCTTGTAAACAGTCTTAGACTTTGCAGATCTATAGGTCTAACAAATATTGCATATATTATCAATAACTATGAAATATCTACATGGCTTGTAGGCCTTTTCCTGAGTGCATAAACATCCACCACTAACAACCATGATAGTGAGAAATCTATGTGCTGTAATAAGAATTTCAAATGAAATTTTTCCCCAAAGTCAGAATGCAACTACCTAAATTGGGAAAGGGGGTAAGGGAGGGTGAATGGTCGCACATACATAAATCTCACCATTGGTGAACCTCGGGGCTCTAGTCAAGGAATGAAAAAAGAAAGAAAGAAATTTCACTGTACTATGTCAGCATCCCGCCACCCCCCCTCCCAAACAAAACAAAACAAAACAAAACCAACAAAAACCTGCATTTAAAAAAAAATCTTATATCTACTACTTCATTTCAGGGGATGAGTGGTAAACATACCTGCAGGAAATAAAAGCGGCTTTTGGGCAGTAACATCAAAGTGAAGAACAGTGTCAGAAACAGCCACAGAGCTCTGAAGATGTAGCCAAAAGGCCCTGGAAAATCTACACAAAAAACAACACATTTAGTGACAGAATTTAAAAAGCTTAGTTCAAAATATGTATAATCATCAGCAAAGGCTATTGCTAGAACAGCAATGGGGAATGACAGACTGAGAAAATGAGGCACAGAGTGATAGGCTGACTGTCTTCACATAAGTGAACAGGCATCACTGAATCAGTGAATGCAGATAAGAAACAAAAATACCCATCACTCTGTGTGTGTGTGTGTGTGTGTGTGTGTGTGTGTGTGTGTGTGTGTGTGTGTGTGTGTGTGTGTGTGTGTGTGTGTGTGTGTGTGTGTACATGTGTGTTTGAAAGAGAGAGAGAGAGAGAGTGTGTGTGTGTATGTGTAAGTGTGTGTGTGTGCACAGGTTATAACCCATTCTGCCTTTTGGGAGAGTAGGCCTTTGCATGCTAGCAGGAACAGATGACATGATTTAAAACACACACACATACACACATGCAAACTAGTGTTGAGTAAGATATCATCCTGGAAGTTTATAATGTGACTACATTAATCAAGTTTAAAAAAGGTAAAGGTAAAGGAGTCCCATAACCTATAAGGTCGTAGGGGAGCGAGGCGTCAGAGACCTCACTTCTCTAGGGCCAGCATATTGAGGGCAGCGCCCATCTCCTCTCCCTCGCTGCTTTACCTTCCCTGGCCCTAAAGAGGGCAGGTACCCATTTACAGCTGGTGAACTGGGGGAACTGTACTGAAGCCAAGGCGCGCAAACAGTCACCCATCCAACTGGTAACCACGCTTGACGCTGCTTAACTTGGCTGGGGGAAAGCGAGTGCTCCGACCACTGAGCTATCCCGTCCCCCCCCCCCCCCCTCCCAAGTTAATGGTGGGCAAAAACAGTGGCATGTCACAAAATCTCACAATTGGTGAACCTCAGAGCTCTAATTCAGTAACTGAGGAATGAAAAAACCAAACAAACAAAGAGATAAATAATAAAACACTTTTGACTTTATCTGTATTGCATTTAAAAAAAATTAAAAACAGTAATGCTAAGTAAGCACATTACATTGGTATGATTATAATGATTAAGACAATATTAAAACTTTACATTTGTTTATCTTGAACAACACACCATTCATTTACTAAAACAGTAACCAAAAGCAAAGAATCATACAGTTGTCAATTTACAATCTGACTTTATCACCAATCACTCATTAAAAAATGGCACCCCCTCCCTCTGTTCCCTGCTGATACATTGCTAGCTCACTCTTAAAAATGACCTGAACAACACTGCAGGAGTATACATGTATATATTTCTTGGACCTGGTTGCCATCAGTATACATACAAGTAAACAAGTCTGTGCCGTAAATTCTAACTGAAGTGACTTACATTGAAACATCTGAGGTGCTTCCCGTATTGGATTTATTTCAATGCTCCCATTTTCCCGTATCTGCTTGTGAGGAACTGAATCTGGAAACCAAAGTAATTGAACATCATAACTGTTATCAGTGTTATGTCACATGACACAAGTAAACACAATGCAGGTATACATAATACATATATTTTAAAAGTCTTCATAAAACAATAAGTAATTCAAATAATATTATTTGAGCACACATATGCATGCATGTGTGTGTTTCATTCATGCATATGTGTGTGCGCTCGTGTGTTCACGTGCGCACACGTGTGTGTGTGTGTGTGTGTGTGTGTGTGTGTGTGATTCTCTGTGTGTGTGGTTCTGTGTGTGTGTGTGTGTGTGTGTGTGTGCAAGATGATACGAGTGCGTTTGCACACTGCACTTCTGAAAGATGTGAAGGGGAATGGAGTCCGAATTCGTGTACATCATTACATGTTAACTCCAGAAAGGAGATGGTGTGTACTGCAACAATACGTGGGTGTGTTCAATTCATTAACAAGTGGTTATACACAACTTAGAAAGCAAACTGATAATCTGCAAAAATCACACCTTCCTCATCCGGTGCCCATAATAACTAAACTGAAGTAAGTACCTTTATAACCAACAATGTTGACAAAAAAGCCGCTGCGAGACAGACTGAGAGCATGATACTGCATGCGGGGACTTCTGCCGATGTCGCCCAATACGACAATGCATACACTCTTCTCTCCTTTCACAAAGTAGTTTATGACGATGTAGAGTATAACAAAAACAAAAGGTGTCAACAAAGCTATCTGCACACTGTACAACATGTTTGTTGTCGCAGCAAGTCGATCTGGAAAGTGTACGAAACACAGCAGACTACTACATGCAGCGTGTCTTGTTGTGTAGAGTAGTTTCCCTTATCTTTCTTTCATTCAACATTATTTCCCTTGGATGCTCTCGCGCGCGCGCGCGCGCGCGCTCTCTCTCTCTCTCTCTCTCTCGCTCTCTCTCTCTCTCTCTCTCTGGCGCGCGCGCGCGCGCGCGCGGTGTGTGTGTGTGTGTGTGTGTGTGTGTGTGTGTGTGTGTTTTGTGTAAACCAAATTAAAAATTGGGAGATCCAAGGGTGGGTACCACTGATGCTGGGTATTCTGGCACCATGAAATTATTTTAAAGGCCTTTTCCCCGAATCCGAAAATGGTCTTTATTCTTTCTACTTTGTAGAGTCATCGACTGTTGAGCCGCCCTGGAGAGCGGATCACCGGATTCCTCAGTTTATGTCAGCGTGTGTCAAATCCTGGATCGGATTCTGCAAACGAGTCTATTTGCTATTAGATGTTCTCCAATCGGTTTTTAATCCAATCTTGTTGTTGTTTAGTGTGTGGGTGTGGTGTGGGGGGGGGGGGGGGGGGGGGGGGGGGGGGGGGGGGGGGGGGAGGGTGGGGGGGGGGGGGGGGGGGGGGGGGGGGGGGGGGGGGGTGGCAGTGTATCTTTTGCTTTTTGTGAGGATTTTTTTGTTTTGTGTTTGTTTATTTCATTTGTGTGTATGTGTGTCCCCCCCCCCCCCCCCCCCCCCACCATCTTGAATTATGAAAGTAGTCCAACAGTCGACTAGACTGTATGCAGCATATCTTCGAGACAGGTCGCTAGAATCTGAGGATGACTGAGTGATAATGCAATGCTGAAGGAATGTTGAACGCCCTCAGGGGGGCCTACGTATTATTTGCAGCAGGGAATGGGGTCAGTCTGACCACCCAGTTTCAGTTGAACTGTGTCACAGTGTCCAAGTCTTCTGCCTACTGACAAAAGGCGTTTTGTGGGGAGGATTGACGAGAGTAAAGTTATAAATGGGTTCATCTTGGAGAAGACTGACACCTTGACTGGACTTCTGAGTTGGTCTGTCATGCCCGCTCAGAGAACGGCATGCTTTTTCCGTGTCCCTTAAACTATTTTGTCGCACTATAAACAAGTATAGAGGCAACGTCATAGCCTGTCGGACTGAAACTCAGCATATCTCTCTTTCAGTAAATAACTGAAGGAAGAAAGAATGAAGAAAGAAAGAAAGAAATCAACAGTATTGCTTCATTATAATGCAATGAACACTTAGTCCTTTGCTCCTTTCTGACATTTTGGTTTTACACTTGGCTTTTATTACATTACTATTTAACATTAATGAATGCATTGTTTTATTCAGTTTGTGTGCCTTGGTTTCAGTGCAGTTCCCCGGTTCACCCAGCTGTAAATGGATACCTGCCTTCTTTAGAGTCAGGGAAAGTAAAGCAGCGAGGGAGAAGAGATGAGCGTCACCCTTAAAATACTGGCCCCAGGAGAAGCTGAGATCTTTGACATCTTGCTCCCCAACGACCGCATAGGTTATGGGGTACCTTTGCCTTCACTTTTCACTCTTATTAAACGGGAGGGGGGGGGCGGGGGGGAAGCTAACAACTATGTGATTCGAGATGTTGATTTCAGATCCAATTTTTTTTCAAAACTCCCGGATGGATGTAGGGGGGGGGGGGGGGATAGCCTAGTGGTTAGAGTGATACACATTGCGCTCGTGATCTGCTGACCCGGGTTTGAATCTCGTTCGAGAGGATTTTTCCTCTTGAGTTAACATCACTGCCGACTCAACTCCCTCTAAAAGTTCTTCGGATGAGACTATAAACCGAGATCCCGTGTGCGAACGCACGCAGAGCATCTTGCGCACACATTACAACCCATTCCGTCTCTTTGGAAGAATAGGCCATTGTGTGCCGGTGGAAATGGATGACAAAATTAACAAAACTGCATACACACGGGGACTGAATGTAAAAAAGCACATGAGTGCTTATTCCATTTTCCTCGAAATAAAAGAATAGAATAGACAAAATAAATAAAATAATTATGTTTCTGACTGGTAGCTATAGAGTTACCGTTATCCTCTTTGGACGGCTGTATAGACTAAAGCCACTGAGGTGCTTTGATTTGACTTTGTTTTAGACTTTCGCTTCACATCACAGAATTTTGGTAAACTTCTAGATTCGCCTGACTCCAAAAGTATTGTTTTCTAGGGGGGAATCTTACAATTCACTTTAGTTTTGACACCCCCCCTCCCACCCCACTCTCCATCCTTGCGCAAGGGCGAACACGAATCTATATATCAGGACACACACAAAATGTGTATGAGGGAGTAATATTTTCTTCCACTGAAAATAAAGGAGTTGTAAAGGAGTCCCATAACCTATACGGTCATAGGGGAGCGAGGCGTCAGAGACCTCACTTCTCTAGGGCCAGCATATTGAGGGCGGCGCCCTTCTCCTCTCCCTCGCTGCTTTACCTTCCCTGACCCTAAAGAGGGCAGGTACCCATTTACAGCTGGGTGAACTGGGGGAACTGTACTGAAGCCAAGGCGCGCAAACGGTCACCCATCCAACTGGTAACCACGCTCGACGCTGCTTAACTTGGCTGGGGGAAAGCGAGTGCTCCGAAACTGTCAGAGCCTTCGACGAAAAAGAATAATCCAAGGTTCATTATTGGTGACACTCTGCACATGCATCTTGTCCCCCCCCCCCCCCCCCCCCGATTTAACGATTTAAGGGCGCCACATTCCATCTTTGGGATGTTGTCAAAATATGACAACAGCGTGCATGTGTGCTTTGGGTTGGTTTTGTTTTTGATTAATTAGTTTTTGTTTGGGTCATCCTTTCTTACCGTTATAAGATGGCCAACTTCTTTTGGAGTAAATTCTCTTGTTGTTTTTGCTGCCTCATCTTCTGTGACGTTCCTGTCCTGTTGTTCCCATTAATGCTTTAATGCTGCTCGTTTGAATCTATTTGCCTCAGCGTACCTATCCTGAAATAGCTGCTTTGCCGAAAACTGATTAAAAACGTTGTTGGGAGGAGTACCCATCCTATGTTGAGTGTTAGATCTGTGGCTTTTCGTCTTGTTCTTGCACAAATAATGGTGTGTGTGTGTGTGTGTGTGTGTGTGTGTGTGTGTGTGGTGTGTGAGAGAGAGAGAGAGAGATTTTTTTTCAAGGATAATGGAATAAGCACTATGTACTTTTTTACAATCAGTCCCGCGTGTATGCAGTTGTAAATTTTGTCATCCATTCCCATCGGCTCACAATGGTCTTCTCTTCCGAAAAATGGAACAGGTTTTAACGTGTGCGCAAGATGCTCTGCGTGCGTTCGCACACAAGGCCTCGGTTTAAAGTCTCATCTGAAGGATTTGGGGTGGGGAGTGGAGTCGGCACTGATGTTAACACACACGCACACGCACACACACACACACACACACACACACATCAAATATACTTACACACACGAAACAAACTCAGTCCAGAGAAAACGTCGAGTTTTTTGTGTTAGTTTTTATTTTGCTAGCCTTGAGCATAGCACTTTAATAATTCATATAATTATCTCAGTTTGGCTACAATGAATCAACAAATATACACACGTACACACCGTAGTAGATCAGTGCTTGTGGCTTGGCACTCTCGATTGATCGTGCGTATAATCATGAAATACTGCATGGGCGAACAGAGCTATGGCTTTCAGACAACAACAAAAACATAGCAAAGCTTTATTCAAAATGTCGTATCTTCTTCATTGAAGCAAAATCAAAACAAAACGAAACAAAAAATAGAGAGAGAGAAAAGCTAGATAAGTTAAAGACAGAAGGAATTTGTTTATAGGGATTTGAGAATCATCATCATTTGAGAATGTAAAATCTTCAGTGTTCACCAATGGTCTACAAGACTAGGGGATAGGTGATGTAAGGAGGAATGTATTTATTAATTCAGTGGTCAAGTTTTGCACCATCAGCAACACAAAAACAATACATTGCAGACAGTTCATGCCCCCAATCCTGTGCACAAAGACTTATACCTATCAGCCTGGTCAACTCAAGATGAATAAGCACACTACAAAAAATTCGACGCTGTTAGATTCAAATGTATTACATAATTATAGTCTAAGTTTGAGACACAAAACAAGGTTAGACCAACAATGGCTGAAACATGCAAAACAACAGCAGCAACAACGACAATAACAACAACAACGACAATAACAACAACGACAGGAAAAAAAACACAACAAAATTATCATCATCATCAATCACCACCACCGCCACAATCACCACTACCACCACAATCATCATCATCATCAACAACATCATCATCATCACAATTACCACCACTTTCATCACTACAACCACCGACGTCTTCATTGTCGTAGCCGCCATTATCATTATCAGCATTGTAATTTCTACGTCGCTGACGTTGTCATCACCATAATCACCACATTCAAAACTAAAATGTATAAAGAAGTACGTATTCTAAAGAGCTGGGTGACTCCCAGTGCGTTAAACTGGAGAACGCCCAGCACCAATAGGCTCCAATGCCTTTCATCAGTGTAAAGAAGCTAGAAGCGATCGAACATGTTCTGCCAGAAATGACTGACCTCAGTGGGAGAGCGATGTTGTAGTGACCATGGTCATCCCAGGAACACAAAATCATAAAGGGTCTACACAAACAGACTCTAGCATTCCGAAGAAAAAAAAATCTGGTAATATTCAAAGATCGTCGAATCGTTGAAATAAAACCACTCAAAAGAATATTTTTTTCCAAAGAAAAAAGCTATATTTGCTGCCAACAAAACAACAACAAAACAACAACAAAACCAAAAACATATAAATAATAACAAAACTCGAGAAAAAAATAAGCTGAAACAAACAAGCAATAAGTCCTACGAACAAAACAATACAAAAACAATGAAAACGACCAATGTGGCGACCTTCATCATCTGTACCAAGAGCAGCGACAAAACAACAACGTTGACGACGACGACGGCGACGATGACAACAACTATATTGCTACCATCACTCTCACCAGGCACCACCACCACATCAACAACAACATTAACAACAACAACATTAACAACAACAAAGTTATGCAGTGTAGACATCCGTTACATGGTTCTTGAATGCGTAATAAAAGTCGTGGCTTAATATGAGATTGTCTTGTCATGTACTTTTAAAAAAAAATGTTTGTATGAACATTTGACGCATTTGATTAAAAATGTTTAAAACAACATCAGCAACAACACAACATCAAATGTCAAGAGTAATAATAGCCAGCAGTCGTTTTATGTCAGTATTATCTACCTTTAATGTGACGGGCATTGTTTTCGAATTCTTCTCAGTGTCCTTTCTTCATCGTCATCGAACGCTCGGACAGCAGCTATTGTTTGTCATATGAGCGAAAATGCATCGTGCTGCCGTTAAAGCGCCTGACAAAATCAGGCCCAGCGCATCCGACTTCGGCATATGAGAGAATTGCCATCTTTTTAAGTCTTTCTGGAAGAAAAAGGCAGAAGAATGGGCCAAGATGGCAGAAAATAGACAAGAAAGTGGTGACAGGAAGAAAAGGAACAAGGAAGAAACAAAGAGAAGGACAGAAAATAGGAAATTCCTAGCATAGAATTTCCAGAAGAGGGAATGCTATTAATAAATGTTATACTAACAGACTCCCAGCATCGCCACGGGGGAGGAGTGTTTTTTGACAATGAGCAAATCACTTTGCCTCCATCTCTGTTTGCCTCAAAAACACAACAGTCAAACATAGATTTATTATACGACGAATGAAACAGAAGACGCGGTAATCAGCCACAAAATATTCTCAATTACATTTGATTCAAACATGAGAAAATATGGTATGATCAGCCTGTACTGAGGTCTACAAGTTACGTTTTGATTTATGAACTGTATATAAAGCATTCTGCTTTACATGTGACGTGAGATAAAATTACTATGCATATATAATTATGTTAATGTACCAGATAGTTCAAGGTGCAGTATACATTTACACATTTTTCACATAGTACATGTAAAAGCATTCACACATGCTCCCTTTGTATCAGAACTCTCCTCCACCCCCACCCCCATTCCCCGTTCGCCATTTCCTCTTTCTGTTCATACCCACACATACATACATACATACATACATACTACATACATACATACATACATACATACATAAAAAGAACAAACAAGTGTCTGGAGAATTCAAATAGCTGATTGAATATTGCTATGGCACAATTTTTTTTAAAGGAAAAAACATGACCGAGCCACAAGCCTACATACATTTTAATCATTCTACTCACACATACTGGAAATGTAAAATACGTGCATAAGGAATATATTATGCTCAGACCAAGATAAAATATTTGAGTGATCCATAAATAATTATGTGGCTCTAAATGACGGAGTTTACCAAAGATGAGATTTTGCGAATGGGACAGTTTACTCACCGAACCTTGGATTCAGAATATAGGAAAGTTGCAGTCAACCTTGGATTGGAATTATACAAGTACTTGCTGAGAATGGTGGGTAAAACCAGTCGTATAGGAACAATCTCACCATTGGTGGACCTCGGAACTCTAGCCGAGGAAGTACAAAAGAAGTACAAGAAAGTTGTAGTCAAACGGTTTTCAAGATGCAGACTATAATTCCTGCAAGTTTGAGACTTTCTGATGTTGCACAACTGATGGAAAAGGTTCACAGCAATCTTTGAATAGTTGCATTTACTTTTTGTAGTGCCACACATTGTGTCAAAAGAAGGATGACATCTAATCGTGCAGCATCACTATATTACTGTTCAAACAGGCGATCACTGTACGATTCATGCGCTCTCTGAAAACTACTTCCGGTTAAAATTGATGGGGTAGTCCTATTGTTTGATTGCAGTTATGTTGAATCAAACTTCAACATGGTTTAAAACAAAACAAAAACAGGGAAGGGGGATGGGAGCGGAATTAATTGCGGCAGAAGCAGCAGAAACTACAAAAACAGCAAAATTGGAACTGTGAAAATAGCGTCAAAAGCCCTAAGCTTTTGATTTGCAGCAAAAGTTGATAACAACAGAAGCCACTCTGGCAGCAGCAGCAGCAACAACAACAACAACAAATGATAATAATAATCATCATCATCGTCACAGTAATGTGTTATTAAACTTTGAAATACCATATGAAACAAACATAAAAGATCATAGCTGTCCATAGACATCACCTAATAATTCGATGATCGTTATCAGTAATATAAAATTAGAAAAAAGTCTGACGATTATGTGCGAACAATTTCTGAAAGCACTTGTTCGCTTTAAGGAGAGGTTGGTAAGGGGGGAGGGGGTGGAGGGAGAAGGAAAACTGAAGACGAACGTGGGGGAACGTCTTCTGTTATTGATTCTTGCGACATTACTTTTAACGATGCTGATAATGACACTCGGAATCTCTGAGAAATCTCTTCAAATTACTGTCAAAATGGCCGCTAATGATGCAGCGAATCTCTGTAAAACTGTGAATGGTGAAGGATTAATGGATGACCCTCTTTGCCATTCCTTCCTTTTTTTTCTTTTTTTTTTGAAGGCTACAGATTGCTGTACATGACAAGCAAGGGATGATCATTGGGGTTGAGAGATTTGAATGTCACGGCTTCCTCCTTCCCAATCTTTACCAGCATCTTTTCGAAAAAAAAAGAGCTATCAACTTGTGTATGATCCTTTTATTATTTTAGAATGATTTCGATATCTCTATATTACAAATAATAAAATCTTTTTACAGAAGGCATAATGTTTTCTTATGGCTGGTTTGTTGGTTGGGTAGGTAGGGTTGGGTTGGGTGTGTCGGCTGGATGGGGTGGAATGAATCGTTTGATTGGTTGATTGCTTGGATGCTGCTGGGTGGTGATTAGTTGATTAGTTTGGTTGATTGGTCGGTTGGTTGTCACCACTTCGTGTTCACGACGTTCCATTGCCATGCCACCATATCCATGCTGCTCGTCCTGATATTTCGTGTGTGTGTGTTTGTCTGCGAGAGTGGCCTTTGACCATTACAGTTTTTGCCATGGACAACTCTCTTGCTACCTAGGGGTATAATTATGTGGCCTTACTATATGTAACACCACTTCGGTTTATTGTCTCATTGGAAAGTCTAGGATCTAGAACATCATTAACCAGAAAATGTCGGATAGAGACAAACATCTTCCTTCAGACCTGATGTCTGACTGACATGATATCAGGAGACTGCTGTTAATGCTGCACAAGTGGCTACAGACGGCGGGTACTTGAACATGATGTAACATGGTTATAGTAAGTAAAATCCCAAAACAGGACACCGTGGAATGCCTGATGCGGAATGATTATGAGAAAGACCGAAACATGGGGAATAAAAATTGCTGGTCGTTGACACGCAAGCTCGCAAGTACGCACACACACGCGCGCGCGCGCGCGCGACACGACAACACACAAACCATAGATAGATAGATAGATAGATAGATAGATAGATAGATAGATAGATAGATAGATAGATAGATAGAAGCACGACAAAGAACGAAAAATGGAAAAAAAGAGATTCAAGCAAAATATAGGCGCAATGAATGATCCCCGAAATCGGAATGTGGCTACATTAATGGTGGGCAAAAACGGTTGTATACGCAAAATCTTATCATAGGTGAATCTCAGAGCTGCAACCTAGGTGAAGAAGAAAAAATAATTCATCATCAATAGAATCTACCGCGCTTCCATATGCTGCCCCCCCCCCCCCCCCCCCCCCTTTTTGTTTTTGTCATGTAAAACAAAACAAAAACCAACAAAAAAGCATGTAACAAAACAAAGAAATAAAGAACGCGACGCTTCTTGTTTCTAAACAAAACTCGGCCCTTTCATATAAACCTCACTGACATGCAAGAGGTGTACCACATTTCTGATCAAAGCTTGATCTCCCTTGAGGAATCTTTAGGGGAAAGAATGTAGCCTAGGTGCAATCAGCCAATCCCTTTGCAGACAACAGCTTTTGGGTGTTTCTGTCTGCACAAGTGGCACGGAAATGGTCTGGCTGTCTAGTCAATAAGATAGTTGGGAGTATAACGGCCACTCATTTGGCTGAAATCAGCTTACATCTGGCGTTGATAGGACAGGTAGTGATGTAAGCCGTGTGACACTGATAGCCTTGTTTTGCCTTTTCACACGCGATGAAAATGTCCGGCCATTTTCCTACTCAATGCCAAAAGGAAGCGCAGCTTTAGTCAGAAAGGAAAGATGGAAATGATCGTGAAAATGGAATGGTTGGGGGAGGGGGGGGGGGGGGGGGGGGGTTCACAGTGAAAGAAAAAATATTTGTTTGAATAAAAAGTAACTGTGTAGCTTAGTAGATGAACAATAATCGTCTTTTTTTTCACGGACGTGTTTAGAGATGAGGTGGCTAGAGTAAAGCAGATGGTATGGATATTACTGCTTTATTTTGTTTGTTTTTGTTTTGGGTGTGTTTAAAAAAAAATAGAAGTCAAATGTTAAGAATTCATAATCTGATCTGAAAATATTCACCAAAATCTGTTCCTATTCATAACCCTTATAACAAGAAACACTGCTAAACTAAATTGTCAGTATTTTTACGATAATACGAGTCGAAGCCTTGTGGGTGTCAGCAAGCTGCCCAGTCCCCTCCAATGCTTGTCAATGATCATTACACATCCACCACCAGCTTCATCATCAGCACACAAAGGTCATGCCGTGGTATGTGTGATGCAGAAAGATGAGAAATGCAAGGTTTCAGTTTTCGCTGTTCTGGAATGTTCCAAATATGCCTCACTACATACACAGCACCAACAAGAAATTCACCACAGTCAGGGTTCTTAACCAGCTGCATAACTCGGTGCGTCAGGCGATCTTCAGGTTCTTCTGGAGTATTTTCCTTGTTCTACACTTCCTGAACAGCTGACAAGATCGACAAGGTTATAACATGAACGGTTAATCTTCTGCATGCGTGCATACACCCGGAAACGGGGAGTAGGCCACTGGCACATAGTTGACCTAGGAGACAGGAAGAATCCCAACCTTAATTAACAAGCTGTTGAGAATCACACCAGTGGTCTGTGACTTTAGGTCCACTTGAATTAAAAGCCTGTCACCCTGTACTCTCAATTCTTGTGTCCCTCGGATTTTACATCATCACAGTACAATCAACACCATCATGACCATTATGCCATAAACTGGAAAAACGCAGGGGCTGTCCTTGGAAAGACCGATAAACTTTTCCTTAGATATTCACCTTCACTGATAAACTTTTCCTTAGATATTCACCTTCACTGATAAACTTTTCCTTAGATATTCACCTTCACTGATAAACTTTTCCTTAGATATTCACCTTCACTGATAAACTTTTCCTTAGATATTCACCTTCACTGATAAACTTTTCCTTAGATATTCACCTTCACTGATAAACTTTTCCTTAGATATTCACCTTCAATTATAGCTGTAACACAGCATATGGGGACAGGTTGTGTTGTTTCACTCAGTCACAAGGAATGTACATGCGGAACTACTGTTTCACCTTCATAGTCTTTCTATTTACTCAAAGGAAATTTCAGTCTTACATGCAGAAGTATGACTGCAGAAAAGTCAAAATTAAATTTCAAAAGACACTTTTTCTCAACAAAACTGTAACGATTTCTTAATTGATAGCAATCATTATTAGGACATGGTGTTTGCGGTTATTCTAAGATAGCAGGTACAAAATAGCTGACAATAAATAGATCATACACTGCATTGGTAAGCTGATGAGATATGTGCACCTAATCTACAAATAAGAGCTTACGTGCAGGTATAAGGATACCAATCAAAGTAAAGAAGAGGGACTGAGTTGAGTATCAGTCTCTGTTGCAAAACTTAAAGTCAAAAAAGTCTCAAAACAAGGAAAGAAAACATAGTATATATGGCACCACACATTTGCCACAGACAAATTAACAACAACAAGAATAAATTACATAACTATCTTACAAAAGCACAGACATTGTTAATCTATTTCACAAAAGCGCATCCATTAAACAATTTTCATGGAATGCTATTAGCAGAACAGAATGATCATACAAACCGATCTACAATACTGAAAACAAGATCCCACCGAAAAAAAACACCCAAATCCCCAAATGCCATCCTTCGTTCATTTCTGATCTTTCTTTCATTGCACAGCAAGAAAACAACAATCTGATTTCCGAAGAACATGAACGCTGAAAGCCAAAGGATATCCACCAGGTCATGTCCTGATCAAAGGTGTGCCTGCCTCTTGACAGCACTTTAGCAACAAGCAGGTATAATGTAGACAAGCAGCCATGTGACGAACATCAGCTTTGGCTGTTTTCCAAGCACGGCAAGAGAAGCATGGACAAGGTGTCACAGTCTGGTCACTAACTGATCGGGAGTATAACTGTCAGCCCTTGGACACAATCGGCTTGCACTTGGCACTGATAGAACAGATAGTGTGTAAGCTCTCTGATCATGTTGTGGTATTGTCCTGACCCATCATATGTTATGAAGAGATTGTTCACTTAGGACATTTGTCCCAGAAAAAAACCGCTTTCGAAATTTTAGAATAATTCTTGGTTTTGAGTAAAAGTTAAAAAAAGGCAGAAGTTTTGATAAATGAGTTTATTTCCCGAAACTGAATGATAAATATAAGTAGACTCCTTAGAAGGTTCACATCACAAACACTTTGGCTCTGACAAATCTATTCTTAGTGGACGTTTTGAGGACAGCTGGATGGCTGCTTTGAGCATATAATAGGATAGATGTACAATAGTGGGGACATCAGGGTAAAATGCTTCTGCAAATCTATTAAACAACAACAACCAACACACACACACACACACACACACACACACACACACACACACACACACACACACACACACACAACTATAAACTTGAATAAAAATTAAACTTGATATCCACCAAAACAAGGAATCCTTGTGATTCTTGTAGACTAGCATCAATCTCGGTAAATAGAGCTCTAGCACCAACGGAAGAATCTCATTAAAGTACGCAGCCGTACAGGCAGGTGTGTGGCTGTTTTCGCTGTCGCTGAATGCAATGAGACAGTCTTCTTGAGTGCAATGAGACAGTCTTGTTGAATGCAATGAGACAGTCTTGTTGAATGCAACGAGACAGTCTTGTTGAGTGCAACGAGACAGTTTTGTTGAATGCAATGAGACAGACTTGTTGAATGCAACGAGACAGTCTTGTTGAATGCAATGAGACAGTCTTGTTGAATGCAACGAGACAGTCTTGTTGAGTGCAATGAGACAGTCTTGTTGAATGCAACGAGACATTCTTGTTGAGTGCAATGAGACATTCTTGTTGAATGCAACGAGACAGTCTTGTTGAATTCAATGGCAGTCTTGTTGAATGCAATCTTGTTGAACACAATGAGACAATCTTGTTGAATGCAATGAGACAATCTTGTTGAATGCAAAGAGACAATCTTATGGCTTTCATAAAAGATTTGGAGCACTTTTTTTTTTAAATGAAAAAGGATTATTTATGGGTGGCCGATTTGTCTCATGAATTTTTTGTTTACACTGGTGGTCATAAATTTTTTCGAAGAAATTTATCATGTTACAGGCCATGGGCTTTCGACGTCTCAGGCTCATTTCTTGTTCAATGCCTACATCCTGTTACTGAGACCAATGCCTACATTGTGATATCTTCAACTTAATCATTGCTGGACTGTTCAGACTGTTGGTTTTCCTGGTTTTGTGTCTGTCTTTATATGAATACAATAACCATCCTACGCGTTATGCAACCACACACTATAGTATATTCCTAATCCTTAGGGTTGCTTTCGGGTTTTATTTCATTAAAGATATGACCATGTGGGAGTTCAACGGACATTATGCTTCTTGTTGTATCTCTCAGTAGTTTCAGTGAGTGGTACTGGCAAGTGTTATTTATTTCCACGCTGACATTCCTCAAATTGTTTCAGAGCAATCATAAAGCGATCGCCACAGGTTTTCTTTTCTTTTGTTTTTTTCCTCTAGTTCCTTGGCTAGATATTCGAGGTTTATCAATGGTGAGATTTTTGCGTATACAACAATCCCCTCCCCCCCCCCCCCCCCCCCCACCCCATTTCGGTAGCCGCATTCCGACTTTGGGGATGGTGTCTAAACACGTCACCTTGGTGCATGCGTTTTTGTTTTAGAACTTTTGTCATCGATTCCTACCGGCACGAACTGGCCTACACTTCAGAAAGACGGAACGGGTTTTTAACGTGTGTGCAAGATGTTCTGCGTGCATTCACACACGGGGGCTTGGGTCTATGGTTTCATCCGAAGGACTTTCAATATTTCAGGTCGATTTTTTCGTCAAACTGGGAAGAAAAGTCAAGGCTGGGAATCGAACCCAGGACCCTCACGCTTGGCCACAGTTTTGAAGCTCCATGCTGGAATTTTTGCCTCAAAACGATGACGTTCTGTCTGGAGACACGTCTCAAATTCGCATTCATAACAAAAAAGTTAGTAGACGGTTTTAAATTACCACAGGGTAGTGCAACTTCTTCTTTGGTTTTCAGCCATACATCTCTCTCTCTCTCTCTCTCTCTCTCTCTCTCATAAATATTCATTCGTGGCTTCGAACAGTTATCTAGATAGCGGTCGTCGTGTATGAAACTATTCCACAGAGACAGTATGAATTGTACATGAGCTCCATTGACGTACCTTGTTTACACGTAAATCATGAACTAGGTCTGACGTCTTTGGTATTGATATGTAAATGACGTAAACTCCAGACTTGGCTCGTTGGTGATGCCAGATAACCAAATACTGCGTCAGAATCCATACGGTGTTGACAGTGGGGATGCTCTATTTCTCTCTCTATTGTAATGCTGATATTTCGTCTTTTCCCTCTGCTCCCCAAAACGCAGAGTTGACAAAGCTCTGGTTGGCTTGAACAAAAAAATCTTTTTACCAGATCTACACGCATTTGTTTGGGTATCTGTAATGATTCTCCATTCCTTTTGCCCCATTGTAAGCAAAGCCATGTTTAGGAGCATATCATGCAAAACCAGTTTATAATTTCATTATACATATTGTTGATTCATCAACAGCTAATGGATACTTACTTTCAGTATTGAATTCGATAGATTACCTCCTGTATGGACAGCAGAACGTCATGAATACCAAAGAAACAGAAAGCAGCCAAGAGTCCATTTATTAAAGTCTCCAAGTTTTCATTATTCAACACAAGCAGTTTTTTTCAACAATAATAACGTGTATGATACAAATCTTGTCCATATCTTTTTTTTTCTCACCTACCCACCCCATCTCAACCGTTTATTTCCCGTTGAAGCTGTAGTACTGAAGACATGAATCCAGGCAGATGCCTACCGGCATCAATATCCTCGTCGCTTGACCATGGCGTAGTGAGTCAGCTGCAGGTCGCCTTTGCCTCGCTCCACCGTCCCCGTCACGCAGTAACCCATCTGAAAGTCCGCGTTGCTCACGTTGGTCGTCAACACCATCCGGAAATCCGGCGCCGTGGCGTGACCTTTGAACCGTCCGGTGATGACGGTGGTGCCGTTGCCCTTGTCCTGCATCTTGGCCTTGGCGATGTTCTTGTGATTTCCGCCCGTCACCTCGATGATCTTGCAGGCGGAGCGGCTCCACCAGGACTTCTTCAGCAGCCAGTAGGTGATGAGGGCCGGCTGGGCCCAGCCCTCGTAGGGGAAGAGCAGGAGGCGGGCCGGGTAGCCGTGGTAGTTGAACACCTTGCGGCAACACTTGCCGCGGGTCTCGTAGTAGAACAGCTGCACCATCTTCAGTGCCTGCCTGCCTGCCTGCACACAGAGTAACAAATGTAACCTCAGTCTGAGGAATCATTCGTACGCTGAAACTCAAGCGGCTGTTAGTCTTAAGTTGTAGATATGGATATCGGCTGTTTTTGATAAATTGTAGGGTTTTTTTGTAGGTTTAGTATGACGATGGTGCTGAAAATGAAGTTTGAGCAATATCAAAAATAGGATGGAAGAAAAGCAAAATGTGAACACACACACACACACTCTCTCTCTCACTCTCCTCTCTCTCTCTCTCTCTCTCTCCTCTCTCTCTCTCTCTCTCTCTCTCTCTCTCTCTCTCTCTCTCATTGTGTGTGTGTGATGATACAGAGAAGAAAAAAATATTTTATTGATGATTGGAAATAATTCTTGATATATGAGCGCTTTGATTTGTTGCTTTACAAGATTCAGCGCTATATAAATTCCATACATTTTATATATATATAATATATATATATATATATATATTATTATATATATATATATATATTATATATATATATATATATATATTATATATAATATATATATATATAAATATATATATATATAACACACACATTTATTCACTTTCACAAAGGCATTAAGCCGTTTTCTACAAAAGGTATTATTTCACCTGACGAATCCTTTCAATCCTTTGTAAAACTGAAAAATAGAAAAAGAAAAGACAATATATGTCTTTTTAAAACCCGCTGGATTTACTCTACAACACTCTGCCGCTTATTCAGCGTGGTCAGTGGCACGTGTTAGCCATACATCAACACCACATGATCGCCACCTAAGATTCCAGATCTCCCGGCACCTTGGTAAGCTGGCAGAATCCACCTGTGCACCTTTCTAATTGGCTGCTGGCGCTTTGAGATTTAGGAGAGCAAATATAGATCTATCTATGTCCTCCTACCGATCCTGCAGGACAGCTGGCTCAATCTGTCTTCTTTCAGGTTCCTCTTTCCCCTGCCTTTCTTTTAGATCTGTTCTTTCTGATTTTCCTGATTTGTGAGTCCTTTTTTTTTGTTTTTCGTTCATCGGCTAGATCTCCGAGGTTCACAGATGGTGAGATTTTGCGTATATGACCGTTTTCAACCAATAATGCAGGTAGACGCATTCCGACTTCGGGAATGTATGCTGGGGATGTTCGTGTTTCCGTAACCCACCGAACACTGACATAAATACGGAATCTTTAACGTGTATGTGTGATCTTCTGCATGTGTATAAACACGAAGGGGATTGAGGCACTGGCAGGTCTACACTTGAAGTTGACCTGGGAGATCGTCAAAAATTCCCACCCTTAATTCACCAGACGCCGCCGAGATTCGAACCCAGGACTTCATGGACCCATGGGATTGAAGTCGAACAGTCTTCACCACTCAGCTATTGTGGCCATCCAACTTTAATCTCTCTCTCTCTCTCTCTCTCTCTCTCTCTCTCTCGCTCAAGAACGTATAGCGCGCGCGCGCGCGCGCGCGCGCGTGTGTGTGTGTGTGTGTGACTACGTGCAATAAAGTCCCAGGTTCAGATTCAATCGCTGCTGCGCGGCCATTACATCCAAAGGAGCAGAGGGAAGGGACGTGAGCGGTTAATTAATGACACCAGGCGCCGGAACAAATGAGTTCACCACGCCACAGGACAATACAAGGTCATCATACAGGAGAACTGTGACGAAGCAGTGCCGCACATGGCCCACATGAAAACACATAGCCAGGGTAGGGTGCCATGGTTTGTAGGGTCTACCACTAGCATCAAAATGGGTGGGGTGTTTTTCTGTTATGATCAGCATGCTGTGCCCGATCTCATTCCACTTTATCTGCTTACCCTTACCCCCCCCCCCCCCCCCCCCCCCCCACTTTTTTTCTTTTTTTGTGGTTTATTGTGTGTATTGTTTTATTCCACTGCAGTTTCTAAGATAGTGTAATGTCTTCATTAGAGTGAAAAAGAACAATGCCACAAAACTTTAAACAAGAAATTTAAGTCAAGTGTGTTTTTTACCTGATTGTGTACAATGCATAAAAATAATTGGTTTTGGACACAATGCATACAAGTAAGACAGAAAATATCACCCAGACACGCAAAACAGTAACCCAACTGATAATGTACGAAGCAAAATAAATAACTTGCTATGTTTGGGAAATAATGTGTGTAACTTGTGGTGGTATGGTTTTGCTTCATGAACAAGATGTAAAAGCAGCCACATACAGGTCAGCTGGTTTGGATTTACCCTTCATGTTTTTAAAAGCAAAGAGGCATAAAAAGTCAGAAGATGACAAGAACGGGACATCATACCCCAGCCACACTGGATTAGGAGGTTGTTGACCTTGACACGTCACACTTTATGGCATCCTATGGCAGGCCATGGCATGGCTCATTTTCTAGCTGTTTTCAGTTATGCCCCAACTAACTTCACACTTGCCCTTTTCCCATAGTAGATACTGTCAACAACGATGCAAAACTGTCAATACATAGCATGTAATACAGAATCATCATTCAAGAAAAATTTAAGTTTGGAGAAAAGAAAACTTCAGCAAGAAAGAAAGAAAAATAGAAAGAGGACAGAATGACAGTTAGTGATTGATACCCCTCCCCTGAAAAAAAAGACAGAAAATTTTAAGCACATCTACATCATCATTTCATGTCAGCCGACTGGAACTTCATCTCACTGAATCAAAACTTTCACCCCCACCCCCCCTCCCTCCAAAAGAAAAAAATCAGCCTCATGTCTGCCCACTGAACATCCCTGATTCTACCAGGCGTGAGTAATGGATCTTCTGCTATCCCTGATTCCATCTTCCTCTGGCAGCCATAGGACACATTCTGTCAGACCAGAAAGGGGAGGGGAGGGATGGGGTGGTGTGGGGGTCAGCTTTGTAGATGAATCTTGTCTTTGACCAGCCAAACGATAAAACAGCTAGCCTTCGGTCAATAGTGTCTGTGTAGTGTCTGTGGTGTTGTGTGCTGTTCTGTGGTGTGGCGTTGGACACAGTGCAAAGAAAGAGAGAGAGAGAGAGAGAGAGAGAGAGAGAGAGAGAGAGAGAGAGAGAGAGAGAGAGAGAGAGAGAGAGAGAGAGATGGCGATAGAAAGGAAACAAGTCTCTGTGTGTTCAGCGTGATACTTTCGTTCCACTTGAGTTCGTAAAAGCAGTTGTTCATTTCAGACTCAATGCAAGGTTCTGGTGTCTTTGGAAGGCTTTGGCAATGTCTTGAGATTAGTCAGGGTGCTACTCTTGTCATGACTTTGATCGTTTAACAGAAGGCTCCACTGGGTTTGTTAGCAATTCTATTGGTATCAAAATTACTCTGAATATTTGTGTGTGCATGCACGCATGCGTGCATGTGTGTATGTGTGAATGTGTGTGTGCTCACCATCATGATAGACTCTAAGTTTAAGCCAAATCTCCTAGAGGCCTTACCAAACACAACAGTCACAGACAGGTAGTACATTCACAAGACATATACATTCACAAGACATATATTCACAAGACATATACATTCACAAGACATATACATTCACAAGACATATACATTCACAAGACATACACATTCACAAGATATATACATTCACAAGACATGTACATTCACAAGACATTTACATTCACAAGACATGTACATTCACAAGACATATACATTCACAAGACATACATTCAGAAGACATATACATTCACAAGACATGTACTTTCACAAGACATGTTCAATCACAAGACATGTACATTCACAAGACATAAACATTCACAAGACATATAAATTCACAAGACATATACGTTCACAAGACATGATCGATACCTTTCAAAAACCCACGGGAAACTTTAAAATAAGTGTGAAATAAATGACACCACCCAGAAACAACACATTCTGGAGCTGTTCTGTACAGAATGGCAAAGTTAGTGGCACAGATGTTTGGTACATAGATTTTACATCTTTATCACTGCCATTGTCCTTAGAAATGTGTTAGCGCCATACCACAGCACACCACACCACAGACACTATTGACCGAAGGCTAGCTGTTTTATGGTTTGGCTGATCAAAGACAAGATTCATCTACAAAGCTGACCCCCACACCACCCCTCCCCTCCCCTTTCTGGTCTGGCAGAATGTGTCCTATGGCTGCCAGAGGAAGATGGAATCAGGGATAGCAGAAGATCCATTACTCATGCCTGGTAGAATCAGGGATGTTCAGTGGGCAGACATGAGGCTGATTTCTTCTTTTTTACGGGGGAGCGGGGTGGATGTGTGTATGTGTGTGTTTTCTCTCATTTCTTGATTCTGTTTCTTTTCTTTCTTTTTTTCTTCTTTTTTAAAAACATTTTTTAGGGTTGGGTCTAAACAAATCATGTAATGCTTAATCTATTACTCTCGGAAAATACAATTCATTTCCCCTCTCTCTCTCTCTCTCTCTCTCTCTCTCTCTCTCTCTCTCTCTCTCTCTCTCTCTCTCTCTCTCTCCTCTCCTCGGAGTAGCTACCAGTGCGGCAGCTTTTGTTTTCCATGTACTTTCATCATAAGGATAACTGCCTTCCCTGTAAAAGACATCCCATTTCTAGTGTATTGCCTTGCACAGTTATGGAAGCAGAAAGTTGAAGACAAAGGACACGTCAGGTTTGTATCGGTTCTAATGGCTTCTGAAGCAGCCTGGGGTAGAATACAAGGACATATCACGTTTGTGTTGAAGCAGTATGGAGGTAGAAAGTTGAAGACAAGGACATATCACGTTTGTGTTGAAGCAGTATGGAGGTAGAAAGTTGAAGACAAGGACATATCACGTTTGTGTTGAAGCAGTATGGAGGTAGAAAGTTGAAGACAAGGACATATCACGTTTGTGTTGAAGCAGTATGGAGGTAGAAAGTTGAAGACAAGGACATATCACGTTTGTGTTGAAGCAGTATGGAGGTAGAAAGTTGAAGACAAGGACATATCACGTTTGTGTTGAAGCAGTATGGAGGTAGAAAGTTGAAGACAAGGACATATCACGTTTGTGTTGAAGCAGTATGGAGGTAGAAAGTTGAAGACAAGGACATATCACGTTTGTGTTGAAGCAGTATGGAGGTAGAAAGTTGAAGACAAGGACATATCACGTTTGTGTTGAAGCAGTATGGAGGTAGAAAGTTGAAGACAAGGACATATCACGTTTGTGTTGACCCCATCGGTTGCTGAAGCAGTGTAGAAGTGGAAAGTTGAAGACAAGGACACATCGCCATTAGTGTCGGCTCCCTTGACTTGGTAAATGCTTTCAAGACCAGCGTCACAGTCACAACGCAGACACAAAGGCAAGACAGACTGGAGGCATAGCAGTTTTATCACTAAACAGATCAAAGCCAACAGTCATCTTTTGAGAGATACCCCCCCTCCCCGACACACACACCGACACACAGACACAGACACAGACACACACACACACACACACACCCTTACTTCCCCCTATCTGACGGCGCCAATCGCCCCGATCTTGATGGCGAAGATTGAATTAGTGATAGCAGACAACCCCCTAACGACGCTTGTCACTATCGCTATCAGGGGTTGTCGGGTAACTGGCACAATGCTGAACTTTTTCATGCACGTGCGCCTGAATAAAAAGGCCTGTTTGTGGGAGTGAGCGATGGCTAGGACTATCAGGCCAATAGCAGCTGAAGGTGATGAACAGATTCATTACAGAAAAAGCCCAATGGATGGTCACTGGTTCTGGCTACGGTTAATTAAAGTCCAGGAGAATGCACTAACCCTGGGGACGTTCATGCCAGAACAACAACCCCAACTCTTGTTTTTCTTTTTTCTTTGTAAAAAGACTGTGGTTTTCAGGCTGTTTTCATCAGCGTTATATATTTTAAAAAAGAGGACGTGCTGGTTTTGTGCTTCAGATTTTGTATTTACGTGTGTCTGGATTGAAGAAAGTGAAAAATAGGATAGGGACAACAAAAAGCATGGGTAGAAGAAAAGACGTGTAACCAAGCGTTGGCTTACGCATGTATGAGTCTTATAACTGGATTTCTTCTTTTTTTTCAAATCTGAGACACTAAATCTCAAGAGAATGTTAGTGCGTGGGGGTATATTCTTTATTAGTTATTATTCCATAAATCTTTATAAGGCACATGGTATTTAGAAGCAATTGAAAGTAGAAAAGAAAAAAGAAACAAAAGAAATAAAAATAGCAGTATAGAAACCAAACTTTTGGGATGCTTGACCGGCAACATGACCTACTCAATTTGGTCAAGCGTCCAAATCCTGTTTCCAAACGTTTAAAAAGAAATAGATAAACCAGTAAATGGATATATACACAAATAAATAAACAGAAAAACAAATAGATGAAGAAATACATTAAAAAACAAATACATTAATGAATGGATACAAAAAGAAAAATGAATAAGCTGCAGTCACTTCCTCTCTGCTTCATCTTTTTTAGAAAACATTGAAGAGACTGGAGGGTACAATCCAACAAGCAGTTTCAAGACTTTGTTACTTTGAATACTGCCCCAGAGATATGGGGCTGCAGGCAAGATAAAACACAGACACAGGCAAGATAAAACAAAGACACAGGCAAGATAAAACAAAGACACAGGCAAGATAAAACAACGGCAGGGTAAGATAGAGCAAAGGCAAGTATGGGAAGTCCTTGTCTACAGCCTTCAGATGACAGGGACAGGGGCAGCCATGTCATGTCTTCTGGAGGACATTGCAGTGTGCTGGCCATTGGAAAAACAACGTCACTCTGATCAATGACTGCATGGCTGAGGAGGCAGATGGGTCTGGTGATGGGGGTTTCTGCTCAACAGAAGACCTATACTGCAGTGCTTTGTTCATGCATGTTCTGTCTGTCTCTATATGTCTGTGTGCCTTGTATTTTTGTCTGTCTGTCTGTCTGTCTATCTGTCTGTCTGTCTGTCTGTCTGTTCTGTCTGTCTCTCTCTCTCTCTCTCTCTCTCTCTCTCTCTCTCTCTCTCTCTCTCTCTCTCTTCTTATTTCCTGGTTTTGTCTGTACAAATGTACGGTTATGATATTTTGATAATTATGACATGTGTCCATTATCTTGTATGTGAGGAAATGTCTTGCGAATGGATATGTATCCAGGATGTGTGTGTGTGTGTGTGTGTGTGTGTGTGTGTGTGTGTGTGTGTGTGTATTATGTGTGTGTGAGTGTGTATGTGTGAGAGAGTGTGTGTGTGTGGTGTGCATGCGTGGCTATACGTGCGTAAGTGTGTGTGTATGTGTGTGTATGTGTGTTTGTGTGTGCGCGCGCACGCTTGTATTTAGTCTGGACTTTTGGGGGTTGTTGTTTGTTTAGGGGAGGGGGTGTTGGGAAGGGGAGTGTTTTGTGGGTCTTTTTTTCTTGTTTAATTGGTTTTGTTTATTCATTTGATTTTTCGATTTCTTGATTTTTCACTAATTGAATGGGAGTTTGAGTGAAATATTTCATTGTTATTTGAAATGATCTTGTTTGTTAATTAATTGATTTATAATTATGTGTAACAAGTATGTGTACCATTTGACAATGTGTAGATGTTTATCTTTATGACTTATTAAGTTTGGTTGTGTTATTTTTCTTGGCTCTGTTGTTGTTCTTGTTCTTGTTGTTGTTGTCTGCCTGTTTTTCTCTTTTTTATCATCTTTGTTGGTTTGGTTTTTCCTTCTCTTTTGTTTGTTTGTTTGTTTTGGTTAAGGTTTTTTGGGGGTGGGGGTGGGGTATTTTTATGGTTTTCTTTTATTTTCTTGCTTTGGGGGGGGGGGGGTTGTTGGGGGGGAGCTGTTTTGAAAAGGGTTATTTCCCCTTGTTTTTATTGTGAGACTGTATAAGTATTGGGTTATTATTATTAAGATGTATCCCTAACGGGCGGGGACTGGATGTAAAAAAGCACATGTGTGCTTATTCATTATCCTCGAAATAAAAGAATTTGTCATTGTCATTGTCATTGTGTCTTAGTCTCTTCTCTCTCTCTCTCTCTCTCCTCTCTCTCTCTCTCTTCTCTCTCTCTCTCTCTCTCTCTCTCTCTCTCTCTCTCTTTTGTGTAGATATTTTTTCCGTAAGCTGTGTAAGTGTATTGCTATGGGCTTTATTTTATTTTATTATCATATATATCCTTAAGGGCGGGGACTGGATGTAAAAAAGCACATGGGTGCTTATTCATTATCCTCGAAATAAAAGAATTTGTCATTGTCATTGTCTCTCTCTCTCTCTCTCTCTCTCTCTCTCTCTCTCTCTCTCTCTCTCTCTCTCTCTCTCTCTCTCTCTTCTCTCTCTATATCTATCTATCTATCTATCTATCTATCTATCTATCTATCTATCTATCCATCTATCTGTTGTTGTTCCTGCTGCTGTTCCACATCTATCTGTCAGTGATCTGTGTAATTTACATTTTACATTTCAACTTAAATTAAAAAAAAATAACTTCAGTAGGAGGAAATCCCTCTTAAATTCTACAACTAATTTCAATTGTCATGATTTTAACATAATTGCTATTTTATGGTTAACATTGATCTGCTCTGCTTAACTCCCTGAATTTGTTGTTATCACTGATACAGATATAACATCAATCAGTAAAGTTGGTTAAATAAAACTATCACATCTGATTGATTGTAAATCCCTTATGTATTTTAGAAAAAAAATCTCCCTACCACAACCCCTACCACCTGTCGATAAAAGAAAATGACGAGGTGTCTGATTTATATGCAATAAAACATTTATTGAAAATTATCTTCTATTCTCTAAGAGTGTACACATGTAAGAATCTTGAGGAAGCAAGCCTTTAGTAGTTGTTGACAAATCGATGCAAATGGCGGTTTGTACATTTTGCACAGCCGCTGTATGCATAAAGGACACTGAATGACCGTCTGGGCTGATTCATCTCCTATCATATCAATCGACTTTATGAATATTCTCCTAAGGATTACTGCAAAATTAAATCAGTAGAAGGAACATTATCTCTTCTACGTTGTCTACTTGATCAGGAAGATCCGGCCATCTAGTAAATGAAGGGTATGAATAAAGAAATGGTTAGTGCAGCTATTGTGTGACTGGAACGGCTTTGACTAGATACACAGCAACAAGACGCAAGTGATGTGCACGGGAGTCAATAGCTATTGAGATCCAAACAAGAACTCATAACCCAAATCTGACTGACACTGCTTTACTAAAAGAACCTACCTTTCTAGAGGAGAAACCATTTAATCCTTAATTGCAAAAGGGCTGATAGTGTTTTTGTGGTTATCAGAAAAATGTTAGGACAATCCTGATTGCGCTTGATCTCAGAATATCTTATCCCCAAACATGCCCACATGTTGTTTATAGCCCCGCCGACCACGAAGGCCATATCAGGGCTGTCGCCTTATATCAATGTCAGCAACTTCAAAAACTTTAACGTCAAGTTCAAAACCAGCACCATCTATTCCCTTCGAATATCTTACACCCTCAATGTGAAAAAAACAAATAAAAAAACTCAAATGAAAAAATACCTTAATTATCTTATTTCTTAAAGTCAATGAAACCAGCCCATGCTGAGAATGCCAGCCATTTCCCTTTATCTATCATCCTTAGGTTAAAAAATGAGTACAAAAAAGGATAATGAACACTTCAATGTACCAAGATACATAGGAAAAAAGAATACTGCAAAATGAACATCTTGTACCCAACCCGTTGTATCACTACCTGGTTGCCACTACAAACCAATAGACAAAACTCCATATAATAGGCCTATATTTATGAAAAGAAAATATCTGAAAGATTTTCACGGGAAAAAAGGCGAGAGATTGAACTGGGAAGACAGAAAATAAGCAAGATAGAGGACAGAAAGGTAAGGAAAAAGATAGAAACGACAAGAGTGATAAAAAGGGGATATTTCTAGCATGTAATTTCCAGAAGGTGGGGATGATATTTACAGAGCCCCTGGCATCCCCACGGGGGGATATTTCTTCCCCGAGTTCATGACTTTTTGGGGGGATAATATCTGCCAACAACCATGAATTTCCTTGTCTTCTTTTGCTGTTTTCAGAGCTAGAGACACCCCGCCCCTTTCTCTCCCTCTGATGTGGATACACAGCCATAACAACGACAGTATGGATTGATCTGTTTCATATGGTTTCTCACAGCTTGCGACAGAGAGGCTATAGCTGTAGTTGTGGCGCAGCTGTTAGTTATTGATTGGGATCATACATCTTTGTGCCAGCGTGGAACTTTAAAAAACCCTCACAAAAACACACACACAAAACCGTGTCAGTAGCAATGCTCATCTGTACCCTTATGTCTGAGGTTTTTGTGGTTATCATCGTTAAACAATCTATCTGGCATTATCGTGTTTAGTCAATATGATCACCATATTCGTTATCCTAACCATCACTGTCTTCGTCTCTGTTGTTGTCCTCATTGTCGCCGTCATCATTATTACCATCATTATCAGCATCAGCAGCAGCAGTAGGTGGATAGCAAACCTCTGCTGGCACATCGAATAAGGTATGTTCTGATCCGAATGTTTAGCACGCCTCAAATGTTCTGGGTCTGTTAAGAAGAGTATCCAACCAGTCAACCAACCAGCCAACCACCAGCCAACGAATCAGCCAACCAAGCAACCAAGAAACCAAGCTGTAGCTTGATGCCTTTCCGCTGCTGTGTTGTCGTCTGCTTATGATATATGTATATTGAATAAACATTGTTTAAACCAACCAAACAGCCAACCAACCAACTAGCCAGCCAACCAACCAACCAACAAACCAACCAATCAACCATCCAACCAACCAACCAGCCAACCAACCAACCAACAAACCAACCAGCCAGCCAACCAACCAACCAACCAACCAACCAACCAACCAACCAACCAACTAACCAACCAACCAACAAACCATCCAACTAACCACTCAACCAATAAAATAATCATTTTGTCATGACACGACCCAACAAGTAGCGCAGAAGCAGCTTTGAGGGCCAAAAGGAAACAAGTATCACGTCATGTCTGAGGCAGACAGAGAAAGACAGACAGAGAGAAAGAAAAAGACCAGAAGAAGAAGACAGGAAGAACAAAGGGAGGACACAGGAAGACAGAGAGGAAGATGAAGAGAGGGGGGATCCAGACATCGCTAGACTGATGGGAGGAGAGAAAGGGGGGAGGGGAAGGAGGGAGGGGGAATGAGGGGGAGGAGAGAGGAGGAATTTGGGGGCATGGGGAGTGAGATAGGAGGTGTTGTTGCTAATTGAGTGCCTGATGAAATCAATACTTCCCAAGACTGCTTGCACCCTGCTTTGCGTCTTAGCGGTTACCGGTGTTGTTGTTGTTGTTGTTGTTGTTGTTGTTGTTGTTGTTGTTGTTGTTGTGGTGGTGGTGGTGGTGGTGGTGGTGGTGGTTAATAATAATACATGGAATTTATGCAGCGCTATATCTTGCAAAACACAAATAAAAGCGCTTTCATTCATACTAGTCTTTCACATGCAGCCAGTTTCTATTAATAGTTTTGACAAATTCAAATGTAAACACACACATGCGCGCGCGCGCGCACACACACACACACACACACACACACACACACACACACACACACACACACACACACACACACACACACACACACACACGAAGGTTGTACATCCAGCAGGGTGATGGGGGGGGGAGAGGGGGTTGGTGTTGAGGCAGGGACGAATGAGATGAACAAGGAAGAATCTTAGGTCTGAAAAATGTGTCTGAGGCTGGTTAAGAATCAGGCTGAAAAGCAGATCTTAGTAATTCCAGCTTTGTTGTAGTCCGTGTTGCTATGTTATTGTTGTTGCTGTTGTTGTTGTTGTTGCTGTTGTTCAAAACTTAAGGATGAAATGTCAAGATTACTTTAGCACCTCCAGCTGTTGATGTAGTTGCTGTTGCTGCTGCTGTTGCTGTTGTCGCAGTTGCTGTTGTTAATGTTGTTATTGTTGTTGTTGCTGTTGTTCAAGACTCAAGGCTGAAGATTCTAGATTACTTTATTATCTACAGCTGTTGTCGTAGTTGCTTGTGTTGCTGTTGATGTGTTGGTAGGGTTGCTGCTCCTGTTGCTATTGTTTGACACTCAAGACTTATGTTATCTCTAGGTGTTGCTGTTGTTATTGTTGCTGTTACTGCCACTGATACTGATGTTATTGTGGTTATTATTGTTCAAGATTTAGAATTCAGGATTACTGTAATATCCCAAGGTATTTCCGTTAGTGTTGCTGCTGCTGTTAATGTTGCTGTTGTTATCACTGTTACTATTGTCGAAGACTCAGGTACCAAGATTACTCTGATATCTTTGTAAAAACTGTTAATTGTTACTGGCTTCATGTGAAAGAGTAGGATGAATGCAAGCGCTTTGATTTGTTTGGGGGCTTTTTTTTGGAGCAAGATATATCGCTATATTATTTCATGGATGATTATATGATGATGATGATTATATGATATATATATATTATATTATTTATCTCCAGCTGTTGTTGTTGCTGCTGCTTCTCTGATGTATTGACGTGGAAGTGCGGGGAAGTGAAGGCAGAACAGTTAAAAAAACCCAAAAAAAAACACAACACAACAAGAACAAAAACAAATAAAAACGGTAAAGGTGTCCCATAACCTATATGGTCGTAGGAGAGCGAGGCGTCAGAGACCTCACTTCTCTAGGGGCCAGCATATTGAGGGCGGCGCCCATCTCCTCTCCCTCGCTGCTTTACCTTCCCTGACCCTAAAGAGGCAGGTACCCTTTTACAACTGGGTGAACTGGGGGACTGTTTTAAAGCCAGGCGCGCAAACAGTCACCCATCCAACTGGTAACCACGCTCGATGCTGCTTAACCTTGGCTGGGGGAAAGCGAGTGCTCTGACCACTGAGCTATCCCGTCCCCAGAGACAGTAAAGAGCTGTGTTTGACTATACAAATCTTCGTTGGTCACGTGGTTTAACTTGTCAGAGACAACTGTCTGGATTGGAATGGACGCCAAGAGTGCCCTGGGGAGTGACCCAATTTATCGACACTGCTTTCCGATTTCTCGCAACAGCTGTATACATAGACTGTTAGATTGCACAGAGAGAGAGAGAGAGAGAGAGAGGGGGGGGAGTGTTATGCAGCGACGTTCTTTTGTGTGCGATACTTCATTTACGTCTATTCAATTAGTGTTTTGTGTGTATGGTGTGTGTGTACGTGTAGTGTCAGTGTGTGTGTGTGTGTGTGTGTGTGTTCAATACTTGTGTAGTCTTATTTCTCAGCTGAAAGTACAGAGGCGCGGATGCTGTGATGGGGTGTGTACTGGGAACACTGACAGCCTGCCTGCACACGTCTGGCCTTTCCTGTCCACCTGTCCGCCCCCCTTCCCTTCCTTTGAAAACTGCACAGACAGAGACAGACATACAGACAGAGACACAGACACAGAAACAAACACAGAGACAAGAGAGAAGAGAGAGAGAGAAAAGAAGAGAGAGAGCGAGAGAGAGAGAGAGAGAGAGTCAAAGATAGAGTTTTTTGGAATATAATATTGTTTCAACCAGAGAGAGGGGAGTAAAGGAAAAGAGAAGATAAGAGAGAGAGAGAGAGAGAGAGAGAGAGAGAGAGAGAGAGAGAGAGAGAGAGAGAGACAGACAGACAGACAGAACGACAGACAGACAACACACACACACACACACACACACACACCCATACAGAGCAGTACATAAAGGGAACGCAAGAAGCCCTCTTCTTCGATTCAGCTGCTCGGTCAGCCATATTTATCTATACGTCTTCTTGGCCTTCATTTTATTTTATTTTTTTCCTTGGTTGTCCTTTTGCAGGGAGGGAGGGAGGGAGACGAGGTCGTTACTGGCCTGTGCTTTCCCTGCAACTATTTTATGGGAGGCCGGAGTTGTTTCCCTTTTTTACACTCTTTTTCTGGTGAGGCATGTCTTTTGCCTCTTTCTTCCGGCTTTCGCGGTATCAGATTATGCTATTGTATATGGCTACCTTGTTTTTGGTCTTCCTTTCTTTCGTTCTTTCTTTCCTTTCTTTCTTTCTGTTATTTCTTCTTTTCTTTTCTTTTTGTTCTTTCTTTCTTTGTGTTCTTTCTTTCTTTCTTATCTTTTCTTTCTTTCTTTCGTTTCTGTTCTTTCTTTCTGCATAGCTTCTCTTTCCAAAAAAAGGTGTTATGCTGCAGAAGCAATAGCAATAAGGAAAGTCCGCCCATACAGGAGAAGCAACATCATCTGCAACACTGGGCAGTAGCAATAACAATGACAACAGAGGAGAAGAAGGAGGATAACACGAAGACACAGATAAAGAACAAAACAAGAGGAGGGGGAGCAAAGAGAGGAGGAGGAGAGAGGAGAAGAAAAGAGAAGAGGAGAGAGAAAGAAAGAAAGAAAGAAGAAGAAAGAAAGAAAGAAAAAAAGAAGAAAAAAGAAAAGGAGGAGGAAGAAAGAAAGAGGAGAAGGAGAAGAAAGAGACGAAAGAAGAACAGGAGAACAAGCAAGAAGAAAAAGAAGATAAGAAGGAGGAGCAGAAGAAGAAAAGAGAAGTGGAGATAGAGAGGAGAGGAGGTAGGTAGAGAAGGAGCAGCAGCAGCAGTAGCAAGCACAGCAGCAGCCACAGCAGCAGCAGCAGCAGAGCAGAAGAAGAAGAAGAAGAAGAAGAAGAAGAAGAAGAAGAAAATTAGTGGCAGAATAAGAAGAAGACAAGAAAGCGATAAATGTGGTAACAGAGCCATCATCAAGTGCAACAGTAGCAGCAGCAGCAGCCACTACTTCTACTATTGCTGCTGCTGCTACAGGTTCTACTCCTGCTGCCACTGCTGCAGACACCACCTACTAAGCCCTCCTCCTTAATGACGACAATAATAGCTTTAACAAAGAACCAGACTAAGTGAGACAGTCATCAAGAGACAGTGACCAATCATCACGTCCCACACCAATATTAACCCACCCTCTCATCACACACACACATACACAACGCACCAGCACGCACGCATTCACGCACGCACGCACATACACACACCACACAACACACACACTTTCCCCATAAATGTACCAACTTTGGCAAGCCTGTGCATGATTTCAGGACAGGTATGGAGCCTGAGAGAGAAAGTAACCCTAACTGAGGTCTCTATTATTGCAACACATCAGTGCTGCAGAGGCCTTGTATTGAATCCATGGGTTTCCTTTAATGCACAATGATTTGTGTCATGTTACACAGAGGCAGGACACAGGAACTGTTCATTCTTCTTCGTCGAATGCTCAGACAGCAGCTTTTGTTGTCTGTCATATGAGCGAAACGTGGCAACGTACCAACCAGCTACCAGCCGAGAATGAGATCCGGCGCAGGAGATGAGGATGGATCGGGCACACCCTGAGAAAGCCAGCCAGCAACATCACAAGGCAGGCACTATCATGGAACCCCCAGGGAAAACGAAAAAGAGGAAGGCCAAGAAAAAACCTGGTGACGCGACCTTGAGGCAGAAACCAGGAAGATGGGATATACCTGGAGACAGCTGGAGAGAATAGCCCAGGACAGAGAACTCTGGCGGACTGTTGTCGGCGGCCTATGCTCCAGGGGGAGTGATGGGCCTAAGTAAGTAAGTAAGTATATGAGCGAAAATGTGGTGCACTGCCATTAAGCGCCTGACACACAAGACAGGCCCAGCGCATCCGACTTCGGCGTGGGAAAGAAATTTTTTTAAATTTTATTCTTTTATATCGAGGATAATGGAATAAGCACTTATGTGCTTTTTTTTACATCCAGTCCCCTTGTGTGTGCGGTTTTGTAAATTTTGTCATCTGTTCCCACCGGCACACAATGGCACCTTACGAAAAGCGGAACAAGATCTAACGTGTGCGCAAGAATGTTCTGCGTGCGTCACACACGGGACCTCGGTTTATAGTCTCATCCGAAGACTTTGGTTAATCTTTGAAAGCTTCGTAGAGAAGGGCAGTGAGTGGACCAAGAAGGCAGAAAATAGACAAGAAGGAGGTGACAGGAAGAAAAGGAACACAATACAAACAAAAAGAGGGATAGAAAAGAGGAATTTCTTTGCCTAGAATTTTCAAAAGGTAGGGATGCTATTTTTACTGACAGACTCCCGGCTTTCGCACGGGGGAAGGAACTAAAGGACGGCTGCAACGGAGAGGTACATGCTGACATAGATAGACAACTCCTAGGTAGCTGGTAACAGATTAGTGAGGATGCTGTGGAAGTCAAATTAGGTTTTCCCCCGTGTTGATGCTGGGGGCCTATCAGTATAAATAGCATCCCATATTCTGAAAAATCTGTGCAAGACATTTCCTCTTTTCTATCTCTTTCTCTATTTGTGCCTTGTTCTTTTTCTTCTGTCATCTCATCCTTGCCTATTTTCTGCCTTCTTGGTCCATTCTCCTGCCTTTTTTTCCAAGAAAGACTAAAAAAACAACAACAAACCCAAGTCTCTCTTATGCCGAAGTCGGATACGCTGGGCCTGATTTGTCAGGCGCTTAACGGCAGCGTGACATATTTTCGCTCATATAACAGACAACAATAGTTGCTGCTGAGTGTTCGAGACGACGACGACGACGAGAGACGAAAAGAAGAAAAGAAGAGTGGAAGAAGAAGAGAAGAAGAAGAAGAAGAAGAAGAAAAGAAGAAGAAGAAGAAAAAGAAGAATAGAAGAAGAACAAGAACAAGAACAAGAACAAGGACAAGAACAAGAACAAGAAATTAGATTTAAGATGTGGTGACCAGGCTGTTTGCTCTTAAGTACAGAATCATTGCACAATAGCATATTCTGGTATCAAACTGGAAGGCTACAAACACATGTAGTACTGGTAAACTTATTTGAGCAGCACATTTTTTTTTCGTTCCTTGGCTAGAGTTCCAAGGTTCACCACTGGTATGGGCTTTTTGCGTATGCGCCCGATTTTGCCCACCAGGTAGTACTTAAAAAAGGTGTAGCGATGATGTGGATGATGCTTAATTAACTGTGTGGTGGTAGAGTTGCTTTTTTGGCAGACACAGCCGTGGGCAAAGCCGTGCCTGTAATGAGCATGGAGCCCCCTACTCCTCAGCCGGAGCGTAGTTCAATATTGAATTTAATATCATTTCCATAATCAGGCAAAGAACATTTTTACACGTGGCCATTTTTTCCACACACACAAAAATTAGAAATGAAAGATGAAAATTAAAAAAAATATTCAAGCAAAAGGCGTTATGCAAATCTAACAGAAAAATTCCAATATTTCCAATATTCGCAATTAGTGTTGGGTTTAGAGAGACAGACAGAGACAGAGAGACAGAGAGAGAGAAACAGAGAGGGAGACAAAGAGAGAAGAGAAACAGAGAGAGAACAGAGAGAGACAGAGAGAGAGAGAGACAGAGGGACAGACAGACAGACAGAGGAGAGAACAGAGATAGAGAAGAGAGAGACAGAGAAAAGGTGAGACAGAAAACAACACACAACACACACACACACACACACACACACGACCAAACAGAGACAGAGACAGAGAGAGACAGAGAGAAACAGAGGAACGGAGAGAGAAACACATCAATTCTAAAACAAAAAACACAACAACAAACAGATTCATTGACTGATTAATTTTGTTGATTGACATGATAGAATGATGTTTGATAAAGAGCAAAAAAGTAAGAAAACTCCAGCATGATGAAATATGACGATGAATTTTACAGGAAGTGCCTATTCCATCACTTGCAGCCACGCATGCGCAAAAGCCAACGCACCCACCGTCATTATAGTGTCAGTGCTTGTCACGAGTAAACACAGAGCAATTGTCCGTTGCTTAGGGGAGATAATTGAAGAGGATTCACTCAGAAAGGGAGCAAATCAACACATTGACTCTCTTGTGCTGATAACAGCTGCATGATAAAACAAACTCAATGAATAAAAGAGTGGGACACTCTAAACAAGCGTCCGGGTGTGCAAGAACACTCGCAAGCGTGTATGAGCGTGCAGGCCTCCCCATATTCCTATGCTAATGATTATCAACACTTCTTTCGCCCTGTCAAGTTTTCGTTGGTTTTGTTTGCTTTTTGCCCTGCAAGTTCAAGGAGCGTGTGACTGGTCATCACAGCGTAAGATTAGCCCGCGGCTGTAGTTAACAAACCTCCATTGGATTAGATAGCTGGTCAGTCGTCTGTCCAGTGGATTGTTTGGTTTGATGTAGCGCATGTGTATACCACTTCTCGCATGCTTTTGGGAACTCAATTTTCGGTGGGAACTGACATTCTTTGCATTACCATCTCGACTTGATCATGCACAGCTAGTAATCCGTAAGATCTTTGTGATTGTTAGGCGTCCAGGCCATCTTCTGAAGTCGGAGTATGGCTGCCTACATGGCGAGGTACTTGAAAACAGTCATACACGGCAAAACTTCTCATCCTGTGTGTACTTAGAGTCGCTCGTAACGATTCCTGTGTAGGATTACTGAGGTAGAGAGTGTATTCTGAAGGTAGCCCCTGGGATGTTAAGCTGCAGAACACCCAACGACAACATTAGGTTTACACTTGACCTCAACCCTCCCCCCCACAAAAAAAACACAAAAAAACAACAACAAAAACAAACAAGAAGTAAACTTTGCAGTTTTTTCCCCGATCACATCGGTGATGCTCAATCCAGCTAGAACTGACTGAATGTGCCGAGACATCACTTCCACTTGCCATGGTAGACCCCTACTGATAAATGAATCTGGATTTTTTTTCTTTCGTTCCTCAGTTAGAGCTCCAAGGTTTACCATGGTGAGATTTTTGCGTATGCGACCGTCCCCCCCCCCCCCCCCTCAACCCCCCCCCCCTCCCCGTTCTACCACCACTACCATTTAGGTAACAGCATTCCGACTTCAGGGATGGTGTCTAAACACGACACCTGTGTGCATGCGTTTTTCTTAACTTTTGTCAACCGTTCCTATCGGCATGAAATGGCCTACTTTTCCGAAAGGCTGAGCAGGTTTTTAACGTGTGTGCAAGATGTTCTGTGGGCCTATCCATCCGAAGGACTTTGACATCCAGTTCAATTTTTTCGACAAACTGGGAAGAAAGAACCTCATTCATTCTGCAGGCAGGCAGGCAGAAAGACAGAGAGAGAGAGAGAGAGAGAGAGAGAGAGAGAGAGAGAGAGAGAGAGAGAGAGAGAGAGAGAGAGAGAGAGAGAGAGAGAGAGAGAGAGGAGAGTTAGGCAGACGAACGTCTTCACCGTCCTGCCACCTTCCTCATTGAAAGAATGAATAATAAATAGTTCAGCTACAGAGAAAGACTGGGTGAGGATTAAGAAGACATCTTTCATCCGTCCTAAAATAACCTGCCTCGTTTCGTTTTATTCGGTTGTTAGCTTAACCGTTCACAATAGTGTGATATATCAACACAACTGACACAACTTCAAATCAAAAACAGAAAACAGAAAGACAAAAACATCAATGATAAGAGAGCTAGATTATTGGAAGCTGAAGACTGAAAAAGCAAGTTGTTATGATCCCCACTGAGATAATATATCCTCCACTTTTCTCCTCTGTCAATTTCTTCTGAAGATCATACTAATCGGAGAGAGAGAGAGAGGGGGGGGGGGGGGGAGGGGAGAGGAGAGAGAGAGAGAGAGAGAGAGAGAAGAGAGACGAGACAGACAGAGCAGACAGACAGACAGACGGACGGAGACAGACATGCAGGCAGTAGGCAGGTAGAAAAACAGGGTCTCCCCCCCCCCCCCCCCAAGAGAAGCACACACAGAGAGGCAGACACTCAAACAGACTGACAGGAACACAGAGAGAGACAGACAGACACAGGCAGAGCAGGAGAAAAACAAGACACACATACCAACAAACAAACAACAAACAAACAGACAGACGTAAAACCAGACAGGCAGTCAGTCAGGCAGACAGACAGACAGACCGACAGACAGACCGACAGACCGACAGACAGACAGACCGACAGACAGACAGAAGGGGATAGAGCGCACCGGAGGGTCTAAAAGCAGATCAGTGTAAAACTGCCAACACCCAGCGCCACAAAAGAACAGCAGTAAACAACGCCAGG
>CM054134.1:21085300-21092800 GCA_028751875.1 Rapana venosa
GACCTACTCTTCCGAAAAGGGGAACGGATTTTAACGTGGGAGCAAGATGTTCTACGTGCGTTCGCACACGGGACCTCGGTTTATTGTCTCATCCGAAAGACTTTTGGGGGGAGTGGAGTCGGCACTGATGTTAACTCCAGAGAAAACCATGTGTGTGTTCGAGTGTAACAAAAAAAGTACTGGCCATTGGATGCGATGCCTATATTTTTTCCCTTTCTTTTCTTTCCTGTCTATCTGTTATTTTCCAGAACAAACCCCGACTAACCATTGAAAAAAACCTCACCCTCGCACATTCACATCAAAGGCAGGAAGCAATCGCTAAATCACTTCATCACATTTCACTTTAGTTTTTTTCAAGGTTTTAAAAATTGTGTCTGAATTCATGCTGTTCTGCGTCATTTTTTTGTATTGTTTTGTTTTATTCTGTTCTATAGTATCTTTTGATTTAGTTTTAATGCATTCTATGCAGTTGTCTTTTATCTATCCTTTTTTTTAAATGCTGTTTATCTTCTGTGATGTGCTAAAGCTGTTGGTCCCAAGCTGCTTAGTGCAGTCTAACCATCCTGCACTAATACTTTACGCGCGCGTGCATGTGTGTGTGTGTGTGTGTGTGTGTGTGGTGTGTGTGTGTGTGTGTGTGTGTTGTGTGTGTGTGTGTGTGTGCGTGTGCTGCGTGCGTGTGCGTGTGTATGTATCTCTGTCCACACTTTTGATATTCAGTTTAACAGTATTTCCAGCTCACATAATATCAAGCTACCAATATATTCCAATGTGAACGTGTGTCTGTTTGTGTGTGGAGGGTTTTGCATTTTCTTTTTGTCAGAGTGCTAGTGTAAGGGGTAGGCAGTGAATCTTTGGGGGTTTGGTTTGGTTTGGGGTTACTTCTGTCTTGGTAAAAAGAACAAAAAAGCCAGATAAAAAATATCACTGCCAACTCACTGGAATGCTTATCCGAAGGTCACCCAAACACGTGTGCACTCCCAACGTGGGGGAATCAGCAAATGAACTGTATAGCTGTTTCTTCCTCTTGCTTTGTTTGTTTTTGTTTTGCTTTTTGTGGGTTGCTTATTGTGGGTTTTTTGTTTTTGTTTGGTTATTTTTTTATCATCCTAATTTCTGAACTCCTTGCTTTCCAATGAGCATGAATATGTGGACCCAGTAAAGATACTGATTTAAAATGTGTGTGTGCATGTGTTTGTGCATGGTCGCATGCACACGCGCGCACGCAGGTATGTGTGTTTGTCTTTAGTGTAAATCTTTTATCAATTAAGTTACAATCGATCTAGTGTGTCATTGTGACATCATCACCATAAATGAAATAGTTCATGATGAAAACTAGTACTATCTTTTTCTCTGAATTGTCGAAGGCATGACTATAAATTATTAAAGACGTGATTAAACTTTTAAAATCGTCTAATTCACGATAATTTTGGCCAGGCCAGCTATAAAAGCAATACTAGCGCTGTCAACTTCTTGATAATTGAAACCCAATGGCCATTAATATCAAAAACTGAACGTGCAGAAATGAAACATTCTCATTAAAATCAGGCAGTTTTAGACTGTCGTCAAGGGATGCCAAAGCCGAGTGGATTGGGCGACTGGTCTTTCATTGTTACGGTCCAGACGTTGCAAATTGGGGTTTGAATATGGGCAGGCTTGGGGCATTACGGGTGGAGTTGTTTACGACATCAGGGGTCAGGTTGTCCCAGTCCTGCCAGTGTCTGAGTCTTTCCTTGTACACACGCATGAAGTCAATCGTGTAGGCGAGTAAACATCTCGCTCTTTCTATCATCAGTATGGGGACACTCGAAAATACGTGTATACATCAGGGTGTGATTAATGTGTTGGGTACTGAACCGAGCATGCCTCTGCTAAAAAAAAAAAAAAGAGGATCTTGTGCCAGAGAGACGAAGCGTATGTGGAATGCCCTGCACGCAGTGATGTTCATTAGAGGGGGAAAAGAACATTAAACAGATTTCTTTTTAAAAAATCACCACCAAAAAAACAACTGGATGCAGAGCACGATTCAAAAACCAATATGATTTGTCTTTTGACAAAAAGAAACCCAGTAGAAAATCAAAACATCTGCAGGGTGTAACTTTCATATCACAATTCACAGTCACGCACACCTGATTTAGAATGGGGAGAAAAGATGCAGCGCATGCACTCTAAAAGTTTTAAAACAACAACAACAACAAAACAAACACCGAAGAAAAAAACCAAAAACAAACGAAAAGAGAAGCGCGGGATCAGATTGAAAGAGAATTCCCCTCCACCTGTCTAGGCCTCCTGCAGTGGTCAAAGGCTGGAGAGAATGGATCGTATGTCAGTGATGATGAAATCAGGATGACATTTGAGCCGTGCCTCCCCTAGGGGCAGATACTGCTATCGGTCTGTGATCTGTCATCTGCGGCTGCTGCAGACTGCTGCACGCTGACCTTTGATCAGACAGACAGTCTGGCAGAACGCTCGCCATGCCATGCTCATCTCTCTGGCTGCTGCTGCTGTAAAGAGCAATGCCGTGTTGGCACTGCCCTGTTGAATGCTGCTACTGCTGCTGCTGCTGCTGCTGCTGCTGCTGCTGCTGCTGCTGCTGCTGCTGCTGCTGCTGCTGCTGCTGCTGCTGCTGCTGCTGCTGCACCATTCAGTCATTTCAGGATAATGATCTGGTCAATAGATTGTTTTGGTCATGTTGTGGTTCAGGTTTTTTTATATATATAAAATAGTCTTTTTTCCAGGCATTGAAGATAAGACAGGGTAAAGGACAAGGGAAAAAGTCAGAAAAAATAGAAAAGTCATAATGTCAGAGATTATGATTGAAATAATGATGACAACAACGATAAAAATGATAATGATCATTAAAGGATACCGATGACATCAAAAAGAGAAGAATCATAATGCCAGAGATTACGATTGAAAAGAATGATGACAACAACGATAACAATGATAATGATCATTAAAGGATACCGATGACATCAAAAAAGAGAAGAATCATAATGCTAGAGATTATGATTGAAAAAGTGATGATGACAATAACGGTGACAATGATAATCATGCCTAAAATGATGACGATAAAATCGATGATCAATTACAACACCAGAAACAATCAGAAGAACACAGCACAGGGCAAACAATAACATGAAGGCTTTTGTGGCTGTTTAAGTCAGATAGAGCTGCTGCTGCTGTTGCTGGTTCCACTTGCCCAAGGCGTCATACACACTGCATCACAGTTTCAATTCCGTGCCCCTGTAATCCTGTATTTCCTAAATGAATTGAGAAAGAGAGACAGAACGAGAGAGAGACAGACAGACAGACAGACATACAGACAGAGACAGAAACACAGAGACATACTGACAGGCGGGCAGGCAGACAGACAGACAGAAACAAAAAAACATAGAGAGATAGACAGACAGATGTACAAGACAGATGGACAGGCAGACAGACAGACAGACAGACAGACACATAAACGTAGACAATACACACACACGCACGCACGCGCAGCACAACTACACAACACACACACACACACAACACACACACACACACACACACACACACACACACACACAACAACACACACACACACAGCGGCAGACACAGAGACAGACAGAGGGCTACAACATTCCAGATTTAAAAGCAGTACATAGAGAGGACTAACAGTGACAGACCAGACCAGTGATAGAGCTCTTCAAGAAAGCTTGTGTCTTTGAATTTCCCATGCAAAAGTCTGTCAGGGACAGGAAGTGCCATGCCTCTAGCCTGTTTTAATGACACCAGTCTGGTCTGAACTGGACCCAACCCTGCTGGCATCTTCCTCCCCTTCGGTGATTTAAGGGGAAAATATGTAGTAAACAATACAGAACAGCTACGCTATGCATTGAAGTGTTATTCTGACACATCTGGAAATGATTGTTTGGTGAAGGAACGGCCTTGCTACACGTAATAATATTATTTGTGATTATGGATGAATGTTACGCCGGTTGCTACTTCTTGGTGGTTTTTGTTTTTGTTTTTTTGGTGTTATTTTTTTGCTTTTTTTCATTTGTTGATGTGTTTGTTCGTATGCTTTTTTATTTTTCTATTTGTTATTTTAAACTTATTAATCTATCTATCTAAATATCTATCATCTATCTTGCTATCTTTCTATATATCTGTTTGTCTCTCTGTCTGCTTTTCTATCTTCCTATCTATAAATCTATCTATCGATCTATCTATCTATCTATCTGTCTATCTGTCTGTCTGTCTGTCTATCTATCTGTCTGTCTTTCTATGTATGTATGTATCTATCTGTCTGTCTCTCTGTCTATCTATCTATCTGTTTGTCTGTCTATCTATCTATCTATTTTGTTAATTGGTTTACTTGAGGGTTATCTATCCATCTATCTATCTATCTATTTTGTTGATTGGTTTACTTGAGGGTTATCTATCTATCTATCTATCTATTTTGTTGATTGGTTTACTTGAGGGTTGTTTTTTAAATTTTTGTTTCTACGTCATCTCCAGTAACGTTCCAGTGCAGCTGCAGTTCCAGTTTCCCACGCTGCTCATCCTGATCGCATAATGCACACAGCATCCTCAGACTCAACAGTCCATGAGGGATGATATCCATGCTTACAGCACACGAGGCCACTATCCAGAAACAGCCCTGCACTACTTATGGATCACGTGATGCTTATCCACGGACGCAAAATGATTTACGTGTCTATCGTGGTCTAGTATACGCTGATACCACCTTCTAAGCTCTTTGTTCAATCAATCACAGTAGCAGGTTAGTTTGCAGTGCTTGTTTGTGTCAGACGTCCATCCTGAACAAATGACAGTGAGCACGTTCCTCCAACCAAAAATGTCCAATGAACCGTAAGATTCCGAATCAAGGCTTTGGCATGAACTGACTCCAGGCCCTAAAAGAAGTAAGACAATCAATACTGAATAAATAAATCAATCAATAAAATTTAGAAATTGTGTTGTGACTAAACCAGGGACTGTCGAATCTGGTTATATTAGGTCTTTATTTCACGGTGATGCACGAGGCTGATGATGAATGGACCATAGAGTTCTGTTCAGATTGAAAACTATTTCATACGCTTTGTTTTAGACTGACGATATAACCGAGTGGTTAAGACTGAAGTCGGTATGCGGCTACCTTTATGGTGGGGAAAAAAACGGTCGCATACGGAAAATCTCACATTGGTAAATCTTGGAACTCTAGACGAAGAAAGAAAAAAACACCGCTTTGTTTATCTGTGGATTCTTTAGCGTAAGCGGTGGTGTGGCTGACAGTCTTTTGGAGGAGATGACAGTTGGCCGGAAAACCCACCGTCACTAGTAAACAAGCATGCACTTGGACAGGAAAATGAGGAAATACTATCGGTGGCTCTGAGCAACACTGACACTGTCTCTCTAGTAATACAGTAGAATACAATACAGTAGACATCAATACATTAGAATACAATGCTCTACAATACAACATAATAAATACACCGCAATAGACTGCAACGCAGAGCGCTCGCTTTCCCACAGCCAATTTTAAGCAGCGTCGAGCGAGGTTACCACTTGGATGGGTGACCGTTTGTGCGCCTTGGCTTCAGAACAGTTCCCCCAGTTCACCCAGCTGTAAATGGATACCTGCCCTCTTTAGGGTCAGGGAAGGTAAAGCAGCGAGGGAGAGGAGATGGGCGCCATCCTCAATATGCTGGCCCCTAGAGAAGCTGAGGTCTCTGACGCCTCGCTCCCATTCGACCACACAGGTTATGGGACGCCTTACCTTTTTTTTTTTTACACTGCAACGCAATGTAATACAATACTTTACAATTCAATACAAAGCGCTACAATATACTGCTACACAACACAATGCAGTACAATACAATCAATACAATACACTGCAATGCAATACAAGACAATGCAATACAGTACAATGCAATAAACGGCAATGCCCCAATGCACTGCAATACAATACGCTGCTATAAAATGCACTGCAACACAATACAATACAAGATGATACAGTGCAATGCAATACAATAAACATTCTATGTACAGCCTGTTGCGCCAAAAAATACCCCAATAAGGCATCATAACAAGCTTCTTCTCCATAGCCGTTGGGAAAAGAGAGGGAAAACAGAAAGGTAAGGTAAAGGTAAAGGAGTCCCATAACCTATAAGGTCATAGGGGAGCGAGGCGTCAGAGACCTCACTTCTCTAGGGCCAGCATAATGAGGGCGGCGCCCATCTCCTCTCCCTCGCTGCTTTACCTTCCCTGACCCTAAAGAGGGCAGGTACCCATTTACAGCTGGGTGAACTGGGGGAACTGTACTGAAGCCAAAGGCGCGCTAACGGTCACCCATCCAACTGGTAAACCACGCTCGACTGCTTAACTTGGCTGGGGAAAGCGAGTGCTCCGACCACTGAGCTATTCCGTCCCCGAAAACAGAAAGAGCAAAGCGAAACCCATTCGGCGTATTTTGATTAAATCCATATAAAGCATTTCATATTAACTTTGTTGATTCCAACTTCTTATGATTTGTTGAATGTCGAGTTTTATTTACTCTTTGGTGCCTCTTTTAGTGGGGTCAAACGTTCATCAACCTCTTTGACAATGTTTTCCGAATGTCAACCGGAATGATTTACATGCCTGTTCAATACACGGAAACTGCTATACTAGATGTCCTACAGACATGCTCGACAAATGCAAACCACTTTAGTGTTTTTCTGCATGCATGTTTGATAAATGGAAACTGTTATTCTGGGTTTTTCGGGGGGGGGGGGGGGGGGGGGGGATGGGAGGGAGGCGGGTTCTAAAAAGAAAGATTCCGGTGCCATTGCTCGGTCACATCTTGGCCTGGACACTCCTCTGACAGGTTTGATTAATCAGCAGCCAAATATTTATTTCAGTTCCTCTGTGTGTGTGTGTGTGTGTGTGTGTGTGTGTGTGTGTGTGTGTGTGTGTGTGTGTGTGGTGTGTGTGTGGGTGGGTGGGTGTGGGTGAGTGTGTGTGTGTGGGGGTGCGTGTGGGCAACGCGTGTTGACTCTGCAAGACAGCATCAAGCAAGACAGACACAAAGACAGGCATCTGGCCAAATATGCATACATGCAGACAGACAGACAGACAGAGACATGCATACATACATGCATGCATACATACATACATACATACATACATCCATACATCCATACATCCATCCATCCATCCATCCATCCATACATACATACATAATACATACATACATACATACATACATACATACATACATACATACATACATACATACATACATACATACATAGGCATATGCGTGCGTACATACATAAAGACGAACGCAGATAGATAGAGAGATAGAGAGATAAATAGATAGATAGATAGATAGATAGATACATAGATACATAGATACATAGATACATAGATACATAGATACATAGATAGATAGATAGATAGATAGATAGAGAGACAGACAGACAGACAGACAGACAGATAGATAGATAGATAGACAGACAGACAGACAGACAG
>CM054134.1:21097800-21108736 GCA_028751875.1 Rapana venosa
TAGATAGATAGGTAGGTATGTAGGTAGGTAGGTAGATAGATAGATAGGTAGATAGATAGATAGATAGACAGACAGACAGACAGACAGACAGATAGGTAATAGATAGATAGACAGACAGACAGACAGACAGATAGATAGATAGATAGTAGATAGATAGATAACAGGGCAGATAGATAGATAGATAGATGATAATAGATAGACAGACAGACAGACAGATAGATAGATAGATTTAAAAGATAAGATAGATAGATAGATAATAGATGACAGACAACAGCTAGATAGATGATAGATAGATAGATAGATAGATAGATAGATAGATAGATAGATAGATAGAAGATAGATAGATAGATAGATAGATAGATAGACAGATAGACAGATAGATAGATAGATAGATAGATAGATAGATAGATAGATAGATAGACAGATAGATAGATAGATAGACTGAATGGACAGGCTCAACGGAGATGAGCTTCCAGTGGAAAAGGACCTTCTCCTTTCCTTCACCAGTTAAGTGGGCTGCCAATACACAGACTGCAAATTGCAAGACAAACGATGATTCCAAATCTGACATGTCCTGTTGTCCTTATGTGAGCGTGTGAATCGGGTAAAACAACATATTTTCCTCGGAAAGTTAGGCAGTCTTCGTTTTATGTTCCCAGTCTCGACTGAGCTTTTATTGATTTGATATATTCTTATTGCCATTATGTTGGGGGTCGCGTTTTCAGGTGTGTTGATTGAAAACGATGTGCGAAGTAGTTTTAATCCATTTAATGACACCACTGTTGTGTCTGTCTTTGTGCCTGTTGGTCCTCTTTCTCTCTGTCTCCTCTGTCTCTGTCTGTCTGTCTGTCTGTCTGTCTCTCTCCCTTTATCTCTCTCTCTCTCTCTCTCTCTCTCTCTCTCTCTCCCTGTGTCTCTGCTTCCCTTCCATCATCCACCTACTTCTATCCAGTTCTCCTCTTCTTTCTTGTTATTTCTATTGTTCTCCTTCTTTCCCACTTTCTATCCCTTTTCTCCTTCTTTCCACGACATATCCCTTTTCTTCTCCTTCTTCCAGCCCTTCTCCCTTTTCCTCTTCTTTCCTACCGTCCGTCCCTCTTTTTTCTTTATCGCCTTCTCCTTTTTCTTCTTCTTTCCCACCGTCTTTTTTTTCTTTCCTACCTTCTCTCCTTTGTCTTGTTTCTTTTTCACCATCCCTTTTTTTTCTTCTTTCCCACGTTTTCTTCGTTTTTTCCTCTTCTTTCCCACATTCGCTCCTTTGTTCTTCCCATCTTCCCTCTCTCCTCTTCTTCTCCTTCTTCCATCTTCCCTCTCTCTCTCTTCTCCTTCTTTCCCATCTTCCCTCTCTCTCTTCTTCTTGTTTCCTATCTTCCCTCTCTCCTCTTCTTCTCCTTCTTCCCATCTTCCCTCTCTCTCTTCTCCTTCTTTCCCATCTTCCCTCTCTCTCTTCTTCTTCTTTCCCATCTCCCCTCTCTCCTCTTCTTCTCCTTCTTTCCCATCTTCCCTCTCTCTCTTCTTCTTGTTTCCTATCTTCCCTCTCTTTCTTCTTCTTCTTTCCCATCTTCCCTCTCTTTCTTCTCTTCTTTCCCATCTCCCCTCTCTCCTCTTCTTCTCCTTCTTTCCCATCTTCCCTCTCTCTCTTCTTCTTGTTTCCTATCTTCCCTCTCTTTCTTCTTCTTCTTTCCCATCTCCCCTCTCTCTCTTCTTCTTTGTTTCCCTTTTTCCTCTCTTTCTTCTTCTTCTTTCCATCTCCCCTCTCTCTCTTCTTCTTGTTTCCTATCTTCCCTCTCTTTCTTCTCTTCTTTCCCATCTCCCTCTCTCTCTTCTTCTTGTTTCCCATCTTCCCTCTTTCTTCTTGTCTTTCTTTCCCACCTTTTCTCATTTTTCTTCTTCTTTTTTCCGCTTTCTCTCTCTCTTTTTTTCTCCTTCTTTTTCTTTCAACTTCTTTCTTTTTCCCTACCTTCTCTCCTTTTTTCTGTTATTTCCTACTTTCCCTGTTAGCTAATGTTTTGGATTTTGCTTTCTTTAGGATAACTAGATGAAATGTTCTATCATATTTTTTGTGCCGCATGATTAATCTCATTTTCTTGACAGTTTTTATCTATTTGGGGTGTGTGTTTTTTCTCTTGTGGGCTGCACGAAACAGCTTTTGTTTGTTTATGTTTGTTCCTTTTCCTCGATTAAAGAATTGCTTGTTCATTCGTTTATTCAGGCTTTTTTCCCTCTCTGATTTTTGTCTGTATCTTCGTCTGCTTGTTTGTCTGTCTCTCTCTCTCTTTCTCTCTGCTTTTCTGTCTCCCTCTATCTTTGTCTCTCCCTCTTTTTCTATGAATCTCTCTCTCCACTCTCTCTCTCTCTCTCTCTATCTCTTTCTCTCTCTCCCTCTCTCTCACCCCCCACACAAACACCCCTACTCTCATCCCCACACAAACACCCCTCCTACCCTACCCTCCCCCCCCCCCCCCCCCCCCCCCCCCCCCACCCCACCCCCCCCCCCCCCCCCCCCCACGCATACTCCACCCCTTCTGACACTCCCCCAACCCCCACCCCACCCCACCCCTACTCCCAACCTCCCCAACCGAAAGTACAAATTTAAACATCTGAAAATTCTGATTCTCTTTTCATCTTCTTTTCTTTCTTTGCTCATTTTGCAAATAAAGTACAAAGGGAGTAGGGGGGGGGGGGGGGTGTAGTAAAAGGAGGCAAGGAAAGGCTGTAGATTTTCACACTATTGATTTTGTCCATCGAATTTCCAGGGAACAAGGCCGAATGTCTGAAGCCGAATGAGTTTAGTAGGTCTGCTAAAGCTTCCTTCACTTTATCGACTTTCGTTCGCTCTCAGGGACAGAAAGAGAGAGAGGAGGGAGAGAGAATGGAGAGAGAAGGAAGCAGAAAGGGAGGGAGGGAGGGATAGAGGGAGGGAGAGAGAAAAAGAGAGATGGGGAGAGAGAGAGAGGGAAGGAGAGGGGAAAAGAGAGAGAGGGAGGGTTGAGAGAGAGGGGAGGGATTGGCTGGAGAGCAGGGGTGTAGAATGAGGGGAGGAGAGGAGGGAGGAGAGGAGGAGAGAGGAGAGGAAGAGAGAGGGGGAGGATATGGTTGAGGGGTAAGGGGAAGGAGAGAAAGAGGAGAGGTGGAGGGAGGAGAGAGAGAGAGAGAGAGGAGACGAAGGAAGTGGAGAGGACGAGAGAGATGATGAGAGCTTGAGAGATATTTAGAGAGAGAGAGAGAGAAAGACGAGATAGGTGGAAGGGAGTGGGAGATGAGAGAGAGAGAGAGAGTAGGTGAGATAGATGACGAGAGAATGAGAGAGAAGAAAGGTGGTGAGCGATGGAGAGAGAAGAGAGAGAGAGAGGAGAAGTTGTGAAGAAGAGAAGATGAGAAAGATATTAAAGAGTGGAGACGAGGAATCTGAACTCTGAAAAATGATTGAAATGTCACTTTGGCCTTGGAACCACATATACATTTGTTGGTCAGGACTGGGAACAGTGAGTTCATTCATATCACTGGCAGACAATGCACATAACAAGAACTAATGATTTTGACTGACTTAATAGAAGGAAATACACACACAATTATAGATAGCGAACTCCTATCAAAATATAGGATTTTGATGTCCAGTTAGGCAGGTAACAAATTTAGGACTGCTGCTTCTGCAATACTCAGAATATGAGGGGGGAAAATTACTATGATTGATATAAAAACCTTTTTAGAAATCAAACCTTAACCAATCCTAGTCACGAGATATGATGCTATTCTAAGAAAAATCATCCTATTGAGTATATCATATAGCGCAGCAGCTTTCAATCAAAAGTGTTTCGAAGAGAGAGAGTGAGAAACTCTCTCTGAAACTCCTGAAATGATTATTGCACATTGGCCATTAGGCCACAATACAATATAGTAAAGAAAATGAGGTACAAATATCTAATTTTTAGCAGCACCTATCTATTGTTCTACAATCATTGGTTACCTGAAAACAATATTACAGCTCATACTACTACGGTTCATATCTTTTAAGGATACGTTGTCAAATCACAGTTTTCCATTCACATTATACTGAAAGGATCTCGCAGTCATAGAACATTAGTTATTAAAAAGGGGGGAGATACAGAAAATCATTGATCGTGTTATGCCTCGAATCTTGATAAATACACGATATTAATCAAAAGGTGAAAATGTTTACGGTGGTTTAACCAGACCGTACATCATCAGATTGATTACCCTTGTTGACTGTCAAGTATTTTCTTACCGGCCTTTTTGTTTGCATGATAACACAAAATCTAGATAATATTGTATCTGTGGATAGGAACAGTGGCTCTAAGTAACATGTGCTAGAGGAAGTTTTTTGGACTCTTTAGAAATTTGACCCTTTAATCTTCAATCGTAGCACAATAGAATACAGAAAAATGTTTTTCATTTGCTCAATCTGATTTTTACAAAATGACAGAATGTATCTTGAATAGATTCGCTATAACGATGTTACATTGTTATTCAGTGGGGTAGAGTACTAGAGAAACAGTGTGTCAACCTGCGCCGATAGTGCTCACAACACGGGAAAACAATGATTTCCTCCATATCTAGAACATAACTTGTCTTTTACGAATATTAGTCTTAAATGATCTATTTGGTCGATAATCTATCTCGATTCTCTTTATTAGTTCGGACAATTATTTGACTATACATTATCGATGAGCCTCTGTTTAAATATGCTTAAATATTTTTCACTCATCCCCAACAACCCTGCTGCAACCAAAGCAATGTGAAATCCTGATTTAGAAGCATAAGATTTCTACCTTATTTCCGAATCACCCAGCAACTGTTTCCGGATATTTATCCTAGCTGCAAACAGTCCTTTGGATACGCCTTATATGGTAACCCAGTTCTTTATTCAGTTGTTTAATTTAAACCAATATCTTATACAGGCAGTGTCATGAATTTACATAGAGATGGGATATCTACACAACTCTTCCATATATCATGTTTTGTTTGTGTTTTGGTGGGCTTACAACCTAAAAATCTCTTTTGGCATGCCTATGTGGACTTTTTCTTTAATGTTCTAACGGGGTTATTCCCCATAACTTCAGCACATATAGCATAATTGGTTGTAACTTTGTATCAAAAATGTTAAAAATAAAGTATTTACTGTCATCTCTTTATATTTCCGAAAACTCTATTAAAGCTGAACTACTGCCTTTTTCCCCTTTTGTTACTAGATGCTGTGTACGTTTTTCGCACTAATCAGAGTTGTGAACCTGAACCTAGGTTTGCTAATAATTGTTTACTACCTCTAGAAGCAATTACCATCATTAAGAATTCATTTCTACAATGTTATTCCCAAAAGCCCCACTTATTTCTAAATACCAATAACTTTTGTTTTTAGTCTATGTTTACATCTAACTTTATCTTTTTTTTCAGCACGTTTTTTTACAACATTTAACTGATTCTGAAGACCACTCACGGTGTTGTGATATCAACCAATGCCAAATCATCTGCAAATAACAAGACTGAACAATTCTAACTAGTTGGAAATAACTATACCCATGTTTACCCTTTCGTTAATGTGATCCTGCTAACTGGTTTAACAAATAGTGAAAACAAGTGTCGGCTAAGAAACCAGCCTTGCCTTACCCAATGGGACAATCATAAACATTTTCGGTTAATTCAAAATTTGCTCGTAAGACGCATGTTTAATGACTATCATAGCTTGAGATGCAGAAAAGACTGACCCAGTACTCCTTGATCTTGAATGGCAACTGCATGAGTTTGGTATGATGAAACAGAATCAAAGGCTTTGGTCTGAAATCTACAAGAAAGACAACATAGAGGTTTTCTTCCTTTTGTGTGTATTGTTGCTCTGAATAACTGCATCTGTAGTGTAAAGATTGATCAGCTGTTGAATATTTTCTTCGAAATCTGCTTGGACTCTCTCCAAATTAAGTTGTTGCTCTTACTAAACCAAGTGTATATGTCGTGTATTAAGTATTGAAGATATCAGCATTTGGATCATAATACTTAGAGAGATATTCCGCCCCCCCACTTGTTGTTAGTCTACATCATTTAGGTTTCACTTTTTTTTTGCAATGTATAACTTCTGGATGTTTTTTTGACCATTCCTCTGGGTAATATTCCTCTGTTCAAAAAAACATTAAATTCTTTTTGTTAAGAATAACTTACAATATTACTACTACCAGTCTGTAACATTTCAGCTTAAAAGAAGGTCATTATTCTCCCTGCTTTACCCTTTTTAAAGTTTACCTAGTGCCCTCGAGCAACTTCTACTTATAATATTTACTGTTTTCAATGGTATTATCTGTTTCCTCTCTAGAAAGGTTCAAGTTCATTACCGTCTCATCTCTTTCAAGTTCTTCATTATTAACTTGGAAACAGTTTGAAATGTCTCTAACCACTCATCTTGTACTTAATATTATTTATACTTTTTTCTTGTTTGTACACCCTTTTTTCCTTAGCTCATTCCGCAAAAGTGTGACCCATTGTTTATTTTCTTTTGCTAATGCATTCAGTCTCCTGTTGTTTTCTAAAAGTTGTCTTTTGGATTTCACATACGATGTGTATTGTTGCCTTGCTGTATCAAATATTTGTCTATCTACTTTTTTTCGACTATGCTCTAAAACATGTTTTATTTTTTTTCTACATTCTTTTTTGTTTTTCACAGTCACCTGTCAAACACCTCTGATCTTTTAAGTGCCTTAATTACGGTGTGGGGGGGGACACCCTTTGTGAGCATACATTCGCTAGACTCTTTTATACATGTTACAAATATATTCTAACGCTTTATCTTACGTACCTGCATCTAGTTTTGGTGTATGGCTATTCTTATATGCTATTTTGAACATGTGTGCTCTCCCAACGATTCTTGAATTGTCATTTTCTGGTGCTTAATTCCAGATAAAATTTCTACAAATACACTGCGCATTTATTATTTATTTTTCTGTTTTCCTAGGAACAGTCATTGCCATCTACTGTTGTCTTTATCTTTAGGGACAATGGGAATTTGATCAGACGATCCTGTGAAAGATTTTTCAACATACTAATAGGATATATTTGAAGCTGTGAAGAAATAAAGTTCAACACGATGAAACATAAATATTCCACAGTGCTATTCCCGTGTGTATCCTACTATATGTACAAACTTCATCATAATCTGTTTTGCCACTCAGCCTCAGACACTTAATAAGGTACAATCACTACATGTTACAAAATATTCAGAATCAGTTGTGCACCAAAATTGTGAACTAGTACTTTCCTGTGAGTTCCCATCGGAAATTGGTAATTTTGGATCCACAAACAGTTCTTCAAAATCAGTACTATCCCCATTGAAAGAATAATTCTCATGTGCTGTTTTGGACATTTCAAATTCTCCATTTAACAGATAATATAAAAGAATCACTATGCAACTCATACAGATATGCTACAACATTGCTCTATTACCTCTAAGCCAATAATCCATCTCTTTGACCATGAATTCCAGAAATTGGGAGAATACTTACGGAGGAATATAACAGCACACATAAACATAATATTTGTTATCTGTGGCAAAAAAGACATTTATCAATTTTTAACACACAATTCATAGTTCTTGTTTTCCACATGGTTACTTTTATAAAATTTAGCAAATGTTTTCCTCAACTAATACAATTCCACCACCTGAGTTTCTCCTTGATGGGATAATTCTTTGCCTTTGAGGTGAATGTACATATTCATTAAATAGATCTGATTTCAAATTCACAAAAAAACAAATGTTTCAGATTAAACAAATGAAATCATACGAAGTAAGAAAATTAATGAAAGCATCATTTTCTAATTTTGGGAAGGAAGACACAGTGTACATTGTTATTAAGAAATTTAGAACTGAGCTTTATTTACTTTTGTACACAGTTGTTTGTCATTTGAACATGAACTGAATAGGTCTTCTCTTTTTCTTGAGAACATGTCTTTTGGATTAATAGTGGCCCGGCCGAATCCTATTTGCTGGTGTTTGAAGCACTCTTCTTTTTTGTGTTGTGGTTTGGTTGTGACCCTGTTGATTCACAGGCTGGCTTTTTAAATGACTCGGACTATATTGCTTTGACTGCTGATCGATCTGCACAGTTTTCTGGCTCTTGTTTGCTTGGCTAGTCGACGTGTGTAGACGCAGCCCTCTTTGGTCGGGCGCACTGCGCAGATGCATGCAAGTTATGTGGAGAATCTGGGGGGGACCTTCTCTTGATCTGGTCAATGCATGCTAGTTCACATGTGTTGTTTATCGCACATGTATGTTCATTGTCTTGTCTTGTGTTCTACTATGCATGTTCGCTGTGTTTTGTGTATCATTTGCAAGTGCATTTTCTTGTGTTGTTAATCGAGACGATGCATGTTCCCGTCTGTCTAGTCCGAGGCAAGAAGGAGATTCTTTATTTTCATTGTTTTATCTGCATGTATCAGTCAATGTTCATGTCTCTATCTCTAGTAGGAGTGAGAGTCGAGAGAGAGAAGAGAGGAGAGGAGAAGAGTATGAGAGAGATGAGAGAGAGAGAGGGAAGATTTGAGAGATGAGAGTAGAGGAGTGAGAGAGAGCGAGAGAGAGAGAGAAAAAGACACGAGGGGAGGGAAGGGATTAAAGAGAGAGAAAGGAGAGGAGAGATAAAATAAATGAAGACAGAGGGGGGAGGGAGGGGAGAGAGAAGGACCGAGAGGGAGAGAGAAGGAGGGCAGGAGGAAGAGGAAAAGGGTAGGGAGGGCGACGGGAGGAAGCCCGGTAAAAAAAAAATGGGTGTGGGAGGGGAGGAAGTTTAAGGTTCATACCGGGCTGGGGGGGTTGAAGGGGAGGGACGGGGAGGGTGGAAGAAAGGAAGGGCAGTTTGTAGCCGAAATTTAAAAAAAAAATAATATAAAAAAAAAAAATGGGGGGTTGGGAACGGGAGGGGAAGGTGGAGGAAGCCTAGGGTTGAGGAAGTACTGGGTATGGGGAAGGTAAGTCTGGGAGGGCTAGAATAGTGGGATGAGGGTAGGAATGCAGTTCAGGTCGTATGTGAATGATGAAAAACAAAAGAAGAATAGACAAGAATAAGAAAAAAAGATCAGGGTATAATTCTAAATAAAAAAAAAAAAAAGAAAAAGAAATAAAAAACAAAATAATAAAGAGAAAAAATCAAGGAAATATATAAAAAAAAAGAAAAAGGGGGTGGGAGGGCAATAATTGTTTTTGGATGGGATGGAGGGAGGAAGGGCAGGGAGGAAGATGGGAGGGAGAGGGGGGGAGGGGGGCATGCGGATCGTTGCATAGAAGGGAGGGAGACGGATAAAGGGGGCCGCAGGCGCGATGGGATAATAAAAAAAGGAGGAAAAAGGGACTGGGATATAAAAGGGAGGTGTTAGGAGTTTAGAAAGAGGGAGAAAATAAAAAATTAAGAAAAAAAACCATATGGGCGTTGGTCGACGGTTGCGAGGGGTTTACAGGGGAGGGAAGTGGGAGAAAAAAAAAAAATCAAAATAAAAAAGTTAAAAAAAGAAAATAGAGGATAGGTAGGGAAGAGGTGGGAGGAAAGAAGAAGAAAGGATTGCAGGGAAAGGGTATGGGTGAGAGACAGAGAGGGGAGGAGAGAACGAACAAAGATAAGGACAAACCTTACTTTATTCATTAAAGAGCGTATGAGTAGAATAAGTTCTAGACTTTTAAGGAAAAAAAGTTAGAGGCAGGAAGAGTAAACTGAAAAGACACAGGAAAGAAAAGATAGAAGAGATAGAGAAAGACAGGAAAAAGATAGAACGGAGGGGAGGAAAAGTGGGAGGATGTATGAAAGTGAAAGAGAGTCAGAACAAACAGGGAGGACTAGACACAGGAGTAAGAAAGGGATGGAAGGAGAAAAATGAGAAAAGAGGTAGAGAACAGAGATAGATAGAGACAGACAGGACAGCACAGAGACGATACAGAGAGAACGAGTCGACAGCCAGGCCAGATGGGAATAGAGACAGAGTGATACAGACATAAACCAAACAACCAAAACACACACAGACAAACAGGTCAGACAGACAGATTGATTGATAGATTGATAGATTAGATAGATAGATAGATAGATAGATAGATAGATAAATAGATAGATAGATAGATAGATAGATAGATAGATTGTTAGATAGATTGTAAAGACAAGTCATACAGACAGACTGACAGGCACAGATTACATAGTGTACATACATACATTCATACATACATATATACATACTTAAGATTAAACTTTACATTGTTTACATAATAACTATAACATACATAAACATTACACTCACAATCACACTCACACACACACATCTCACAACGGAGGGTAAGATGGCAGGTACTGGTTTAGGTGTTCGCTGCAACAAGGTAACGATGAGGTTGTGGGGTTGCGATCCCAGCTCGCCCTTTTCTTCCCTGTTTGAAGTGAAAGAAAAATCGAAACTGAAAGCGGTCAAAACTCTACCTTTCGGCTATTTATGATTACTATAGATCGAGGCCCCGTGTTGCGAAACGCACAGCATCATCTTGCGCACTCACCTGTTAAGATCCTGTTCCGTTTTTGTAAGGTAGGGCCATTTGTGTGCCGGTGGGAACGATGACAATAATTTACAAAAACCGCCATAACCACGGGGACTGGATGTAAAAAAAGACAATAAGTGCTTATATTCTCCATTTATCCTCGCCCCCCTCGCCCATATAAAAGGAATTTTTTGTAAAAACGCCACCACTCAAACACACACACACACACACACACACACACTCACACACACACACTCACATCTCACGCCGCACGCGGCTCGGTTCAGCAGCTGACTAAAACACCTTGACAGACGGACGGCCATGACACATAAAACCGGACTGACAAACCCAAGCCAGATCATCTGACGCAGAGAGTATACAGAGACAGATTACAGAGGGACGTTAGTGTATACAAGACTAGATTCATCG
>CM054134.1:21109236-21119236 GCA_028751875.1 Rapana venosa
CGCTTTAAAAAAAAGGCGGAATTTTGCTTGCTGAGAAGCATTGACAAGCAGACAGGTTTTTTTCTTTTTTTTAATCTTTTATTATTTTCAGGGTTACAGGCAAGCATCCACTTTTGTTCATTCATGCCAGTCAGTCAGTCAGGCAGACAGATAAGTAGATATACAGACAGACAAACACTCATTTACACAGACAGATTTTTTTTTTAAAGTCTAAAAGACAAGATATAACGACACACACAAAGAGAAGTGCGAAAAAGACAGAAAAGCTGGCGCACAGACAGACAAGGGAGTGAATCTTATTACAAAAAACCCCTACAAGATAGATACAAACAAACAAATCGAACACACACACAACAAACAAACAAACACAATAAAACAACACAGCCAAAAAAATAGGCAAGAGACTGTGGAGATCAAAGCAATGGCTGATTCTCAGACAACAGAACCTTGTCATGAAAAGGAATCAGAATGAAAACATCAGAGGAGGTGGAGTGTGGGTTTGTGTTGGTGGGGGGTGGGGGGTGGGGGGGGGGGATTTAGGAGGTGGGTTTTGGTTGTTTTCAGCATGGAAGTGGGAGATCGGTTTTAACCGCATGAGCAACTCAGCTGTAATGTGTTTTGGACTTTTGGGTGTGGGGGTGGGCCGGATTTTTTGTAGTTTTTTGGCTTTTTTGTGCTTGTAGGTCTGTTTGTTGTCAATTTTCTTGTGTGTGTGTGTGTGTGTTGTGTGTGTGTGTGTGTGTGTGTGTGTGTGTGTGTGTGTGTGTGTGTAATTGTGATACAAACACTTGACGATCATTTGCTACCTACGTAATGTCAGGATATTAACACTATATATTAGAATTTATGGCGTATGTTCCTGTGCATATTACCATAGTTTTTGTTGTTTGTTTGTTTGGGGGATGGGGTAGTGTTTTTGGCTTGTTGGCTGGGTTTGTTTGTTTGTTGTTGTTGTTGTGTTTTGGGGGAGGGGGGATTTTTTGCTGTTGTTACAGCATGCTTGTGTAAAATAACACTTGATTCTTTTCTTTCATTCTTGTTTTGTCCATAGCTAAAAAAAAAATTAAAAAAATTAAATTTTTAAAAAACCAACAAAAACGTTATCATATAATAATGTGTGGTGCTTGTTCCTGTGCACATTACCTTTTTTGTTGTTTGTTTTATTGTTTGTTTGTTGTTGTGTTGTTGTTAGTTTTGGGGAAGGGGATGTAGCGTTTATGGCTTGTGGCTGGTTTTTTGCGGATTTTTAGGGGGGTGTTGTTTTTAGCTTGTCGGCTATTTTGTCTGGGTGGGTGGTGGAAGGGTGTGTGTGTGTGTGTGGGGGGGGGGGGGGGGTTACAACAGGCTGGTGTAAAAACAACACCCGGTTCTTTGCTTGCTTTCTTTGTTTCTTTCTCGTTCTGTTAATGGCGTAAACAAGCACCAGACACCACCATCACCAGATCACCGGAAAAGCTGTCCCCAAAATTGCCCGCACACCCACACTAAATGCGATGTATTTATTGAACCAGCGCAAGACATTTTTCCCCTTAAAAACAAAACAAAACAAAACACCAGTTGATTTTCGTAACGCCACAAAGGAGTGACAGAAATGTGTGTTCCTAGCCATGCCAGTTTAACAGCAGCGTAAATTCAAGGGTTTACTCTTTCTTTTTGTCCCTTTTATCCTTTTATTTCGAGGATAATGGAATAAGCACTCATGTGCTTTTTTTTTTACATCTAGTCTCCGTGTGTGTGCAGTTTTGTAAACTTGTCACCCGTTCCCACTGGCACACAATGACCTACTCTTCCGAAAAGAGGAACGGATTTAACGTGTGCGCAAGATGTTCCACGTGCGTTCGCACACAGGACCTCGGTTTATTGTCTCATCCGAAAGACTTTTGGGGGGAGTGGAGTCGGCACTGATGTTAACTCCAGAGAAAACCATGTGTGTGTTCGAGTGTAACAAAAAAAATCTGGGGGGCCCATTGATGCGATGCTATATTTTTTCCTTTCTTTTCTTTCCTGTCTATCTGTTATTTCCAGAACAAACCCCGACATAACCATTGAAAAAAAACCTCACCCTCGCACATTCACATCAAAGGCAGGAAGCAATCGCTAAATCACTTCATCACATTTCACTTTAGTTTTTTTCAAGGTTTTAAAAATTGTGTCTGAATTCATGCTGTTCTGCGTCATTTTTTTGGTATTGTTTTGTTTTATTCTGTTCTATAGTATCTTTTGATTTAGTTTTAATGCATTCTATGCAGTTGTCTTTTATCTATCCTTTTTTTAAAATGCTGTTTATCTTCTGTGATGTGCTAAAGCTGTTGGTCCCAAGCTGCTTAGTGCAGTCTAACCATCCTGCACTAATACTTTACGCGCGCGTCAGTGTGGTGTGTGTGTGATGTGTGGGTGTGTTGTGTGTGTGTGTGTGTGTGTGTGTGTGTGTGTGGTGTGTGTGTGTGTGCGTGCGTGTGCGTGTGCGTGTGTATGTATCTCTGTCCACACTTTTGATATTCAGTTTAACAGTATTTCCAGCTCACATAATATCAAGCTACAATATATTCCAATGTGAACGTGTGTCTGTTTGTGTGTGGGAGGGTTTTGCATTTTCTTTTTGTTCAGAGTGCTAGTGTAAGGGGTAGGCAGTGATCATCTTTGGGGGTTTTTGGTTTGGTTTGGGGTTAACTTCTGTCTTGGTAAAAAGAACAAAAAAGCCAGATAAAAAATATCACTGCCAACTCACTGGAATGCTTATCCGAAGGTCACCCAAACACGTGTGCACTCCCAACGTGGGGGAATCAGCAAATGAACTGTATAGCTGTTTCTTCCTCTTGCTTTGTTTGTTTTTGTTTTGCTTTTTGTGGGTTGCTTATTGTGGGTTTTTTGTTTTTGTTTGGTTATTTTTTTATCATCCTAATTTCTGAACTCCCTGCTTTCCAATGAGCATGAATATGTGGACCCAGTAAAGATACTGATTTAAAATGTGTGTGTGCATGTGTTTGTGCATGGTCGCATGCACACGCGCGCACGCAGGTATGTGTGTTTGTCTTTAGTGTAAATCTTTTATCAATTAAGTTACAATCGATCTAGTGTGTCATTGTGACATCATCACCATAATGAAAATTTTCATGATGAAAACTATTTACTATCTTTTTCTCTGAATTGTCGAAGGCATGACTATAAATTATTAAAGACGTGATTAAACTTTTAAAATCGTCTAATTCACGATAATTTTGGCCAGGCCAGCTATAAAAGCAATACTAGCGCTGTCAACTTCTTGATAATTGAAACCAATGGCCTTAATATCAAAACCCTGAACGTGCAGAAAGAAACATTCTCATTAAAATCAGGCGTTTTGGGACTGTCGTCAAGGGATGCCAAACCCGAGTGGATTGGGCGACTGGTTTTTCATTGTTACGGTCCGACGTTGCAAATTGGGGTTGAATATGGAGGCTTGGGGCATTACGGGTGGAGTTGTTTACGACATCAGGGGTCAGGTTGTCCAGTCCTGCCAGTGTCTGAGTCTTTCCTTGTACCACCCCATGAAGTCAATCGTGTAGGCGATTTAAATCTCGCTCTTTCTATCATCAGTATGGGGACACTCGAAAATACGTTTTATACATCAGGGTGTGATTAATGTGTTGGGTACTGAACCGGCATCCCTCTGCTAAAAAAAAAAAAAAGAGGATCTTGTGCCAGAGAGACGAAGCGTATGTGGAATGCCCTGCACGCAGTGATGTTCATTAGGGGGGGGAAAAGAACATAAACAGATTTCTTTTTAAAAAATCACCACCAAAAAAAACAATGGATGCAGAGCACGATTCAAAAACCAATATGATTTGTCTTTTGACAAAAAGAAACCCAGTAGAAATCAAAACATCTGCAGGGTGTAACTTTCATATCACAATTCACAGTCACGCACACCTGATTTAGAATGGGGGGGAAAAGATGCAGCGCTTTGCACTCTAAAAGTTTTAAAACAACAACAACAACCAAAAAACAAACCGAAGAAAAAAACCAAAAACAAACGAAAAGAGAAGCGCGGGATCAGTTTGGGAAGAGAATTCCCCTCCACCTGTCTGGGCCTCCTGCAGTGGTCAAAGGTGGAGAGAATGGATCGTATGTCAGTGATGATGAAATCAGGATGACATTTGAGCCGTGCCCCCAGGGGCAGATACTGCTATCGGTCTGTGATCTGTCATCTGCGGCTGCTGCAGACTGCTGCACGCTGACCTTTGATCAGACAGACATCTGGCAGAACGCTCGCCATGCCTTGCTCATCTCTCTGGCTGCTGCGCTGTAAAGAGCAATGCCGTGTTGGCACTGCCTGTTGAATGCTGCTAATGCTGCTGCTGCTGTGCTGCTGCTGTGCTGTGCTGCTGCTGCGCTGCTGCTGCTGCTGCTGCTGCTGCTGCTGCTGCTGCTGCTGCACCATTCAGTCTTTTTCAGGATAATGATTGGTCAATAGATTGTTTTGGTCATGTTGTGGTTCAGGTTTTTTTATATATATAAAATAGTCTTTTTTCCAGGCATTGAAGATAAGACAGGGTAAAGGACAAGGGAAAAAGCAGAAAAAATAGAAAAGTCAAAATGTCGAGATTATGATTGAAATAATGATGACAACAACGAAAAAAATTGATAATGATCATTAAAGGATACCGTGACATCAAAAAGAGAAGAATCATAATCCCAGGGGTTTTACGATTGAAAAGAATGATGACAAAAACGATAACAATGATAATGATCATTAAAGGATACCGATGACATCAAAAAAGAAGAAGAATCATAATGCTAGAGATTATGATTGAAAAGTGATGATGAAAATTTAACGGTGACAATGATAATCATGCCTAAAATGATGACGATAAAATCGATGATCAATTACAACACCAGAAAAAATCGAAGAACACAGCACAGGGGCAAACAATAACATGAAGGTTTTTTGTGGCTGTTTAAGTCAGATAGAGCTGCTGTGCTGTTGCTGGTTCCACTTCCCCAAGGGGCGTCATACACATTTGCATCACAGTTTCAATTCCGTCCCCCTGAAATTCCTGTTTTTCCTAAATGAATTGAGAAAGAGAGACAGAACGAGAGAGAGACAGACAGACAGACAGACATACAGACAGAGACAGAAACACAGAGAATACTGACAGGCGGGCAGGCAGACAGACAGACAGAAACAAAAAAACATAGAGAGATAGACAGACAGATGTACAAGACAGATGGACAGGCAGACAGACAGACAGACAGACAGACACATGACGTAGACACATACACACACACGCACGCACGCGCACGCAAAACACCACCCCACACACACCCCACACACACAAAACACACACACACACACACACCACACACACACACACACACACACCACAGCGGCAGACACAGAGACAGACAGAGGGCTACAACATTCCAGATTTAAAAGCAGTTACATAGAGAGGATAACAGTGAACAGACCAGACCAGTGATAGAGTCTTCAAGAAAGCTTGTGTCTTTGAATTCCATGCAAAAGTCTGTCAGGGAAGGAAGTGCCATGCCTCTAGCTGTTTTAATGAACCAGTCTGGTCTGAAATGGACCCAACCCTGCTGGCATCTTCCTCCCCTTCGTGGATTTAAGGGGAAAATATGTAGTAAACAATACAGAAAAAGCTACGCTTTTGCATTGAAGTGTTATTCTGACAATTGGAAATGATTGTTTTGGGGAAAGGAACGGCCTTGCTACACGTAATAATATATTTGTGATTATGGATGAATGTTTTCGCCGGTTGCTACTTCTTGGTGGTTTTTGTTTTTGTTTTTTTTGGTGTTATTTTTTTTGCTTTTTTTCTATTTGTTGATGTGTTTGTTCGTATGCTTTTTTTTTTCTATTTGTTTTTTTAAACTTATTAATCTATCTATCTAAATATCTATCATCTATCTTGCTATCTTTCTATTTATCTGTTTGTCTTCGTCTGCTTTTCTATCTTCCTATCTTAATCTATCTATCGATCTATCTATCTATCTATCTGTCTATCTGTCTGTCTGTCTGTCTATTTTTCTGTCTGTCTTTCTAGGGATGTTTTGTATCTATCTGTCTGTCTCTCTGTCTTTTCTATCTATCTGTTTGTCTGTCTATTATCTATCTATTTTGTTAAATTGGTTTATTGAGGGTTTTCATCCATTTTATCTATCTATCTTTTTTTGTTGATTGGTTTACTTGAGGGTTATCTATCTATTATCATCTATTTTGTTGATTGGTTTACTTGAGGGTTGTTTTTTAAATTTTTGTTTCTACGTCATCTCCAGTAACGTTCCAGTGCAGCTGCAGTTCCAGTTTCCCACGTGCTCATCCTGATCGCTTAATGCACCAGCATCCTCAGATCAACGTCCATGAGGGATGATATCCATGCTTACAGCACACGAGGCCACTATCAGAAACAGCCCTGCACTATTATGGACAAAGTGATGCTTATCCCCCGGACGAAATGATTTACGTGTCTATCGTGGTCTAGTATTACGCTGATACCACCTTCTAAGCTCTTTGTTCAATCAATCACAGTAGCAGGTTAGTTTGCAGTGCTTGTTTGTGTCAGACGTCCCTCCTGAACAATGACAGGGGAGCACGTTCCCCCAACCAAAAATGTCCAATGAACCGTAAGATTCCCAATCAAGGCTTTGGCATGAACTGACTCCAGGCCCTAAAAGGAAGTAAGACAATCAATACTGAATAAATAAATCAATCAATAAAATTTAGAAATTGTGTTGTGACTAAACCAGGGACTGTCGAATCTGGTTATATTAGGTCTTATTTCACGGTGATGCACGAGGCTGATGATGAATGGACCATAGAGTTCTGTTCAGATTGAAAATATTTCATTCGCTTTGTTTTAGACTGACGATATAACCGAGTGGTTAAGACTGAAGTCGGTATGCGGCTACCTTTATGGTGGGGAAAAAAAACGGTCGCATACGGAAAATCTCACATTGGTAATCTTGGAACTCTAGACGGGAAGAAAGAAAAAAACACCGCTTTGTTTATCTGTGGATTCTTTAGCGTAAGCGGTGGTGGGGCTGAAAAGTCTTTTGGGGGAGATGACAGTTGGGGCCGGAAAACCACCGTCACTAGTAAAAAAAGCATGCACTTGGACAGGAAAATGAGGAAATACTATCGGTGGGTCCTGAGCAACATGACACTGTCTCTCTAGTAATACAGTAGAATAAATACAGTAGACATCAATACATTAGAATACAATGCTCTACAATACAACATAATAAATTTCACCGCAATAGACTGCAACGCAGAGCGCTCGCTTTCCCACAGCCAATTTTAAGCCGCGTCGAGCGAGGTTACCACTTGGATGGGGGACCGTTTGTGCGCCTTGGGTTCAGAACAGTTCCCCAGTTCACCCAGCTGTAAATGGATACCCGCCCTTTTAGGGTCAGGGAAGGTAAAGCAGCGGGGAGAGGAGATGGGCGCCATCCTCAATATGCTGGCCCTAGAGAAGCTGAGGTCTCTGACGCCTCGCTCCATTCGACCACACAGGTTATGGGGGCGCCTTACCTTTTTTTTTTTTACACTGCAACGCAATGTAATAAATACTTTACAATTCAAAAAAAGCGCTACAATATACTGCTACACAACACAATGCGTACAATACAATCAATACAATCACCGCATGCATACAAGACAATGCAAACAGTACAATGCATTTAAAAGGCAATGCCCCAATGCACTGCAATACAATACGCTGCTATAAAAAGCACTGCAACACAATACAATACAGATGATACAGTGCAATGCAATACAATAAACATTCTATGTACAGCCTGTTGCGCCAAAAATACCCAATAAGGCATCATAACAAGCTTCTTCTCCATAGCCGTTGGGAAAAGAGAGGGAAAACAGAAAGGTAAGGTAAAGGTAAAGGAGTCCCATAACCTATAAGGTCATAGGGGAGCGAGGCGTCAGAGACCTCACTTCTCTAGGGCCAGCATAATGAGGGCGGCGCCCATCTCCTCTCCCTCGCTGCTTTACCTTCCCTGACCCTAAAGAGGGCAGGTACCCATTTACAGCTGGGTGAACTGGGGGAACTGTACTGAAGCCAAGGCGCGCTAACGGTCACCCATCCAACTGGTAACCACGCTCGACGCTGCTTAACTTGGCTGGGGGAAAGCGAGTGCTCCGACCACTGAGCTATTCCGTCCCCGAAAACAGAAAGAGCAAAGCGAAACCCTTTCGGCGTATTTGATTAAATCCATCTATAAAGCATTTCATATTAACTTTGTTGATTCCACTTCTTAATGATTTGTTGCAATGTCGAGTTTATATTTACTCTTTTGGTGCCTCTTTTAGTGGGGTCAAACGTTCATCAACCTCTTTGACATGTTTTCCGAATGTCAACCGGAATGATTTACATGCCTGTTCAATACACGGAAACTGCTATACTAGATGTCCTACAGACATGCTCGACAAATGCAAACCACTTTAGTGTTTTTCTGCATGCATGTTTGATAAATGGAAACTGTTATTCTGGGTTTTTCGGGGGGGGGGGGGGGGGGGATGGGGGGAGGCGGGTTCTTAAAAAGAAAGATTCCGGTGCCATTGCTCGGTCACATCTTGGCCTGGACACTCCTCTGACAGGTTTGATTAATCAGCAGCCAAATATTTATTTCAGTTCCTCTGTGTGTGTGTGTGTGTGTGTGTGTGTGTGTGTGTTGGTGTGTGTGTGTGTGTGTGTGTGTGTGTGTGTGGGTGGGTGGGTGTGGGTGAGTGTGTGGTGTGTGGGGGTGCGTGTGTGGCAACGCGTGTTGACTCTGCAAGACAGCATCAAGCAAGACAGACACAAAGACAGGCATCTGGCCAAATATGCATACATGCAGACAGACAGACAGACAGAGACATGCATACATACATGCATGCATACATACATACATACATACATACATCCATACATCCATACATCCATCCATCCATCCATCCATCCATACAAAAACATAATAATAAAAATTAAAATACATACAAAATCATACATACAACATACTACATATCATAAAATTCATAAACATAGCAATCGTGCGTACATCAAAAAGCGAACGCAGATATAGAGAGTAGGAGATAAATGATAGATAGATAGATGATAGAAAATAGATACATAGAAAATAGATACATAAAACAAGAACAAAATGATGATAAAGATAAAGAGAGACAGACAGACAGGACAGAAGATGATAAAGATAGCACAGACAGACAGACAGATAGATAGTGATAGAAAATAGATAGATAGATAGAAGATAAAGTAGAAGATGATGTAGTAATAAAGACAGTAGACAGAGGTGTGTTCGGCGTGCGTGCTTTCCTGCGGCTTTTAAACCGAGTCCCCACGTGAAAAACGCAAAAACATACAGCACACTAGTTAAAACCCTTTTCCCCTTCGAAAGAGTCCTTGGGCCGGGCAGAACAGATGGCAAAATGAACAAAAAACACACACTGATCCGTTTTTAGACACCATCCCGAAGTCAAACGGCTCCCTTAGGGAGGGCGAACAGGTCGCACGGGAAAAATATGCCTGATGAACTCCCCTTGGCGGGGAGGAAAAACAGAAAGACATACTCCGACCAGAAAAACTGCGTACATAGCTTTTATAAGGGGGGGGGGCAGACAGACAGAAAGAAAAAAACAGCAGACAAGCAGAAACAGGGACATACAGGCAGACTTTTCGGTGACATACGGGAGACTACAGGTAGACATACGGGTAGACATACTGAGACAACGGGTAGACAAGACAGGCAGATAAACAGACGGGCAAAAGACCGACAACAGCATACAGGCAAGTACGGAAAAACAGACGGGCAAACAGCAGACAGATAAGAAACAGACAGACAACGCCCAGATAACACACAGACGGGCAAGTAGAGAGACAGATAGACAGCATTCAGGCAACAACAGCAGATAGAACACAGTCAGGCAAACAGCAATAAAAAAAAGACAGGCAAACAGACAGCGATAGACACACGGCAAAAGTGACGATAG
>CM054134.1:21124236-21131736 GCA_028751875.1 Rapana venosa
CGCCTTCTCTCCTTTTTCTTCTTCTTTCCACCGTCTTTTTTTTCTTTCCTACCCTTTTCTCCTTTGTCTTGTTCTTTTTCCCATCCCTTTTTTTTTTTTCTTTCCCCCGTTTTCTTCGTTTTTTCCCCTTCTTCCCCCCATTCGCTCCTTTTTTTTTCCCCTCTTCCCCCTTCCCCTTCTTCTCCCTTTTTCCCCTCTTCCCCCTCTCTCTCTTTCCTTCTTTCCATCTTCCCCCTCTCTCTTTTTCTTGTTTTCCTATCTTCCCCCTCTTCTTCTTCTCCCTTTTTCCATCTTCCCCCTCTCTCTTTCTTTTTTCCCCTTTCCCTCTCTCTCTTCTTCTTCTTTCCTCTCCCCCCTTCCCCTTCTTCTCCTTCTTTCCCCTTTCCCTCTTCTCTTCTTTTGTTTCCTATCTTCCTTCTTTCTTCTTCTTCTTTCCCATTTCCCCCTTTCTTCTTTTCCCTTTTTCCCCTCTCCCCTCTCTCCTTTTTCTTTCCTTCTTTCCCCTCTTTCCCCCTTTTTCTTTTTTGTTTCCTATTTCCCTTCTTTTTCTTTTCTTTCCACTCCCCTCTCTCTTCTTCTTGTTTCCCCTTTCCCCCTCTTTCTTTTTTTCTTTCCATCTCCCCTCTTCTTTTCTTTTTTTCCTATCTTCCCTTTTTTCTTCTCCTTCTTTCCCATCTCCCCCCTCTCTTCTTTTGTTTCCCATTTCCCCCTTGTTTGTCTGTCTCTCTTCTCTTTCCCTTTGCTTTTCGTCTCCCTCATCTTTGTCTCTCCTCTTTTTCTTGAATCTCCTCTCCCACTCCTCTCTCTCTCTCTCTTTCTTTCTCTCTCCCCCCTCTCTCTCACCCCCCCAAAACACCCCCTCTCTCTCCCCAACAAAAACCCCCCCACCCCCCTTTCCCCCCCCCCCCCCCCCCCCCCCCCCACACCAAAATCCCCCCCTTCTGAATCCCCCAACCCCCCCCCACCCCCCCCTACTCCAACCTCCCCCCCCGAAAGAAAATTTTAAAATCTGAAAATTCTTTTTTTTTTTTTTCTTTTTTTCTTTTTTGCTAGAAAAAAAGTAAAAAGGGAGGGGGGGGGGGGGGGGGGGGGGTTAGAAAAAAAGGGGGCAGGAAAGGGCTGTAGTTTTTACCCTTTTGTTTTTTGTCCATCGAATTTCCGGGGAAAAAGCCGAATGTCTGAAGCCGAAGAGTTTTGGTCTGCTAAAGCTTCCTTCACTTTATCGATTTTTGTTGCTCTCAGGGACGAAGAAGAGAGGGGGAGAGGAATGGAGAGAAAAGGAAGCAGAAAGGGAGGGAGGGGGGTAGGGGGGGAGAAGAAAAAGGAGAGGGGAGGAGAGAGAGGGAAGGAGGGGAAAAGGAGAGGGGGAGAGGGGGGGGAGGGATGGCGGAGGGGGGAGGAGAATGAGGGGGGGGAGAGGGAGGGAGAGAGAGGAGAGAGGGAGGGGAAAGAGAGAGGGGGGAGGTATGGATGGGGGGAAGGGGGGAAAGGAGGAAAAAGGGGGGGAGAGGGGAGAGAAAAGGAGGAGAGAGGAGAGAGAGGGGAAAAGGAGAGGGGAGAGAGAGAGAGGGGAAGAGAGAGAGAGAAAGGAGAGGTGGAAGGAAGGGGAGAGGGAGAGAGAGGAGGGAGAGAGAGAGAGAGAGAGAGAGAGAAGAGAGAAAGTAAAGGAGGAGGAGAACTCTGAATCTGAAATGTTTAATGTACTTTGGGCCTTTGGCCCCACAATACTTTGTTGGGTAGGATGGAACAGTGAGTTCATTTATCCGGGCAAAAAAAGCAAAAAAAATAATGTTTTATGACTGATTAAAGAAAAAACACACAAATATGATGCGAATCATCAAATGTGATGTCAGTAAAAAAATTTGCCCTGAAACAGAAAAAATTACTGATTATAAACCTTAAATAAACCAAAAACCCAATCATAGAAAAAGATGCATCTAAGAAAAAATCAATTGAGTTTCATATCGCAGCGCCTTTAAAAACAAAGTTTTTGAGAGGGAGTGAGAAACTCTTTTAAACTCTGAAATGATTTAATTGCACTTTGGGCCTTGGGCCCACAATAAAATAAGAAAAAAATAGGAAATATCTTATTTAGCAGCCCTATCTATGTTCTACCAATCATTGGTTACCTAAAAACAAAACATTCAACCTACTACGTTTCAAATTTTGGGATAGTTGTAAAACCCCAGTTTTCATTTCACATATACTGAAAGGATCGTCTAGAATTAGTAAAAAAAGGGGGAGATACAGAAAATAAATGATGTGTTATGCCACAAATTCTTGTTTAATACACATTAATAAAAGGTGAAAAATTTTTAAAGTGGTTTAACAGACGTAATTAGGTTTATTACCTTTTTAGCTTCAAGTTTTTTCTTCCGCCTATTTTTTTGCAGAAACACAAATTAGATAAATTGTATCTGTTTGGAAGGACAGTGGCTCTAAGTAAATGTGCAGAGGAAGTTTTTTTGACTCTTTTAGAAATTTGCCCCTTTAAATCTTCAAAGTAGCAAAAAAAGAAAACAAAATTTTTTTCTTTTAAATTGATTTTTAAAAAAATGGACAGAATTTATCTTGAATAGATTCGCAAAAACGATGTACATTGTATTCAGGGGAGTACATTAAACCCAACTGCGGATGGCAACACGAAAACATATTTTTCCATATCTAGAACATAACTTTCTTTACGAATTTGTTTAAATGTTATATGTCGATATCTACCATTCTTATATTTCCTGACCATTCTTGAATAAACATATCGAGAGCCTCTGTTTAAATATGCTTAAAACTTTTTCACCCCCCAACCCCCTGTAAAACCAAAAACAATGTGAAATCCTTTAAAAGCAAAGATTTCTTTATTTTCGAAACCCAGCAGTTTTCCGGGAATTATCTAGCGCAACAGCATTGATACGCCTTATAGGTAACCGTTCATTATTATTTGTGAAATTTTAAACCAAACTTTACAGGCAGTGTTGAATTACATAGAGGGGTATTACACAAACTCCATTTATTTTTTTTTGGTGTTTTGGTTGGTACACCAAAAAATTTTTTTGCTGCCATTGTGGATTTTTTCTTTTTGTTTAATGTTTACCCATACTTCAGGGCTATAGAAATTTGGTTGATCTTTTTATCAAAAATGAAAAAAAAAAGTATTTACGTCATTTTTTATATTTCCAAAAAACTTAAAACTGAACTACTCCCTTTTTCCCCTTTTGTTATAGATGCGTGTCCCGTTTTTCGCCTAATCATAGTTGTAAACCCTAAACCTAAATAGCCCAAAAATTGTTTACACTTAACATTCCATCATAGAACTTTTTTCCTGTTTACAAAAGCCCCTTTTCTAAATACCATAATTTTTGTTTTATTTTATGTTACACAAATTTTATCTTTTTCAGCATTTTTTTAAACTTTTAACTGATTCTGAAAGCCACCCGGTTTTGTTGATATAAAAGCCACTCATCTGAAAATAACAAGATAAACAATTCCAAAATACGGGAAATAATTCCCCCATGTTTACCCTTTCTTTAAATTTGATCTGCTAAGGGTTTACAAATAGTAAAACAGTGTCGGGTAAAACACACCCTTCCCTTTACCCCAATGGGGACAAAAAAAATTTCGGTTAATTAAAAATTTGCTCGAACGCTGTTTTAATGACCTTACATAGCTTGTAGTGCGAAAAAAATTGACCCTGTATCCTTGATCTTGAATGCAACGCATGAGTTTGTTATGCTGAAGAATCAAAGGCTTTTTGAAATCTACAAAAGCAACTAGGTTTTCTTTTTTTTTGTTTATTTGGCTCTGAAAACTCATATAGTGTAAAATTTGATCCACTGTTGAATATTTTTTTCGAAATCCTGCTTGACATTCGAAATTAAGTTTTTGTCTCTAACCAAATTATGTGTTATTAAGATTGAAGTATAGTTTGGAAAAATACTTAAAGAGATATTCCCCTGTATTATCTACATTTTAGGTTTCCTTTTTTTTTGCAATGGTTAAATTTTGGATTTTGACCATTCCTTGGGTAAATACCGTTCAAAAAAAACTTTAAAAAAATTTTGTTAAAACATTACAAAAAAATTTCTACCCCCAGTTGTAAATTTCATAAAAAAGTCATCATTCCCCTAGCTTTTACCCTTTTAAGTTTACTATTGCCCGGCAATTTACTTCTAAAATTTCTGATTCAAAGTTTATCTTTTCCCCGAAAGGGTTTAAGTTTAATACCCTATCTCTTTCAAGTTCTTTATTTTTACCTTTGGGAAAAAAGTTTTTAAAAGCTAAAACCCCTCATCTGTATAATATTATTTAACTTTTTTTTGTTTGTACAACCCATTTTTCTTAGCTCATTCCAAAAGTGGGACCCATTGTTAAATTTTTTTGCAAAAGCTTCAGTCTTTTGTTTTTTAAAAAATTTGCTTTTTGGGTTTCAACAGATGTCTGTATTGTTTCCTTGCTTAACATATATTTTTTCTATCTCTTTTTTTTGACTTTCTCTAAAAATTTTAAATTTTTTTTTTACTTTTTTTTTGTTTTTTCCCTTCACTGCAAAACCCCTCTGATCTTTTAGCCCAGAATCGCACCCCTTTTGGGATACATTCGCTAGACTCTTTTACATTTTACAAAAATATCTAAAGCTTTTTCTACGCCATTAAGTTTTTATGGCTATTCTTAAACTATTTTGAAAAAGTGTGCTCCCAATTTCTTGAATTCTTTTTCTTGTGCCTCATTCCGTAAATTTCTCAAACAAGCATTTTTTTTTATTTTTCTGTTTTCAGGACAGTCATTGCCATTTCCCGGTCTTTTTTTTTAGGACAATGGGTAAATGATCAGACTCTGTGAAATTTCAACAACTAGGATAATATTTGAAGTGAAAAAAAAAAGTTCAACAGATGAAACAAAATTTTTCCCCAAATGCTTTCCCTTTTATCCAAAAATATGTACAACTTTTATAAAAATGTTTTTACTTGCCCATTCAATTAAGACAACATACATGACAAAAATTTAATCAGTTTGCACCAAAATTGTTAAAAGTCTATCCTGTGTTTCCCCCGGGGAATTTGGCATTACTGGAACCAAACTTTCTTCAAAATCATACATCCCCCCTTTAAAGAATAATTCCGTGCTGTTCTGGGATTCAATCTCCTTTAACAGAATATAAAAACACTATGCAAATCTTTCAGTTGCTAAACTTGCTCTATTACCTCTAAGCCAAAATCATCTTTTTACCCTTCCGAATGGGAAACATACGGAGGGTATTAAACCAAAAATAATTTTTTATCTTTGCAAAAAGACATTTATCAATTTTTTAAACAACAAGTTTTCTTGTTCCACATGGGTACTTCTATTAAAATTTGCAAAAATTTTCCTCCTAAAACAATCACACCACCTGAGTATCTCCCCGATGGGATAATTTTTTTGCCCTTTTAGGTGAAGTTACATATTCATTAAATAGATCTATTCAAATTAAAACCAAAAAATGTTTCAGTTAAAAAAATGAAACATACGAAGTAAGAAAATTAAAGAAATCAACATTTCTAATTTTGGGGAGACCATTTTCATTGTAAATTAAAAAATTTAAGGCATTATTTACATTTTGTACACGGTTTTTCATTTGAACATGAACTGAAAAAAGGGCCCTTTTCTTGGAAAATGTTTTTGGGTAAAGTGGCCCCGGCCCAATCCCCATTTGCGGGTTTGAAGCATTTCTTTTTTTGTTGTTTTGTTTTTGTCCCCCGTCGATTCACGACTCTGTTTTTAAAAGACTCGACAATATTGCTTGATGCTGATCGAAAAATGCGTTTTTTGGGCCCGTTTGCTTGGCTAGTCGGGAAATGACGCAGCCCTCTTTTGGGCGGGCATGGCAGTGCATGCAAGTTTGTGGAGTCTGACCCTTCTCTTGATCATGGTCAATCATGTTGTTTACTGTGTTTTTTCACATTATGTTCATTGTCTTGTCTATCACATGCATGTTTTTTGTTTTGTGTATCATTTGCAAGTGCATTTTTTTTTGTTTACACATGCATGTTCCGTCTTGTTTTCAGCAGAAGGAATTCTTTATCTTCATTGTTTTTTCTGCTGTACAGTCATGTTGTCTCACCATAGCGAGAGGGAGGAGAGAGAGAGAGAGAGAGAGAGAGAGAGAGAGGAGAGAGAGGAGAGAGGGGAGAGAGAGAGAGAGAGAGAGAGAGAGAAAAAGCAGAGGGGGAGGGAAGGGAAAAAGAGAGGGGAAAAGAGAGAGAGATAAATAAAAGAAGGGCAGAGGGGGGAGGGGGGGAGGAGAAGGAGGAGGGAGAGGAAGGGGGGGAGGGGAAAAGGGGAAAAGGGAGGGAGGAGGGAGGAAGAAGGAAGCAGGGGGGGAAATGGGTAGAAGAAAAAAGAGGGGGAGAAAAGAACCAAAGGAAAGGACAAACTAACTTTATCTAAAAGAGCGTGTAGAATAAGGAAAGATAGAGGCAGAAAGACACAAAAAGATAGAGAGATAGAGAAAGACAGGAAAAAGAAGACGGGGGGAGGAAAAGGTGGTAGGAAGTATGAAAGAGAAAGAGAGACAGACAAACAGGGAGGACTAAGACACAGAGAAAAAGGGAAGGAAGGAGAAAAAGAGAAAAAGAGGTAGAGACAGAGATAGATAAAAGGACAGACAGACAGACAGAACAGACAGAGAGAACGAGACAGACAGCCAGCCAGAGGGGAATAGAGACAGAGTGAACAGACATAAACAAACAAACAAACACACACAGAAAAACAGTCAGACAGACAGATAGATAGATAGATAGATAGATAGATAGATAGAATAGATAGATAGATAGATAAATAGATAGATAGATAGATAGATAGATAGATAGATAGATAGATAGATAGAAGACAGACATACAGACAGACAGACAGACACAGATACATACATACATACATACATACATATTACATACATACATACATACATGTATACATACATACATACTACATAAACATACACACACAATCACACACACACACACACACTCACACACGGAAGGAAGATGGCAGGATGGTTAAGGTGTTCGCCTGCCAACAAGTAAACGATGAGGTTGTGGGTTCGATTCCCAGCCTCGCCCTTTCTTCCCAGTTTGACAAAAAAATCGAACTGAATGTCAAACTCCTTCGGATGATACTATAGATCGAGGCCCCGTGTGCGAACGCACGCAGAACATCTTGCGCACACGTTAAATCCTGTTCCGCTTTTTGTAAGAGTAGGCCATTGTGTGCCGGTGGGAACGGATGACAAAATTTACAAAACCGCATACCCACGGGGACTGGATGTAAAAAAGCACATAAGTGCTTATTCCATTATCCTCGATATAAAAGAATTTTTTTTAAAAACACACTCACACACACACACACACAAAACACAACACACACACACACACACACACACACACACTCACGCACGCACGCGCACGGTCAGCCAGCTGACTAAACACCTTGACAGACGGACGGACAGACACATAAACGGACTGACAAACCCAC
>CM054134.1:21136736-21139236 GCA_028751875.1 Rapana venosa
GCAGGCAGTCCGCACAAGCGGAGAGCTAGCTCCTCTGGCTAACCTGGCCAGTCATTCTGCTTTTGGAATCACTCCCAACCCACATTCCCATCCCAGATGCCCGCTTCACAACGTGTCTGGAAGACATTTCATCCAATCAGACGCTGGCAGTATCGTTTCCAAATGGAAAGACGTTTCTAATCTAGTGGGGAGATGGAGCTGTCTATTGCGTGAGATTGCTTCATGGACAAGCAGCGGGCAGGCCGGCAGTAGGAAGCTTCTGAATGTGTTACTTCGGCACTTTGACCTTATCTCTCTCTGGAGACTGCTTTTTCATCAGGATAACAACAACACTCACTTGTAATAATGTATCCCCGAAAAGTGCAGAGCAGCCTAGGGTTGTATCGACCATTGACAAGTGCGGCAAGATACCCAAATGTCAGGTACAGACCACTGTTTGGTAACGTTATGACTTGCTCAAGTTTACATGAACATAGCCTAGAGTAGTTGATGAAAGGGTCAACACAGGGCGAGGAAAAGGCCAACAACAGAGCAAACCGCCACTTTTTTTAAAAATCTGAGGACATAACTCCACCATTGGGATGGCCTCAGAATACTCAGCTTCTTGTGAAGGTCATCCAGGTTTTGATTGCTTGTGAACTTTTGTAATGTGCACTAACAAAGCTCATACATCAACATAGATTTTACTGGCAAGAAACAAAACACATGAAGCAGAAAGTTCATTCATATCTTGGCAGTTTTATCGGCAACAATGGTGACATCTCTATTGTAGCATATTATGTGAAGTAAGTCATGTGTTGGAATAGAAAAGTAAATGGAGCCTTAGGCCAACAACAGAAAAGTAGAGCAGCTAAAGTTATCCAAGACAAACAGTGCCAGCCTGCAAGCCAATAGTTGCGAAACTTGCCAGCTGAAAACCAACTGAGAGAGAGAAAAAAGTTGGACGTTTTGGACACTAAGTGCCTCGACACTAAGTGCTGGCAAAAAACTCTTTGGCGTCAAATGGGGCGACTGCCTGCCTTTCAAACCAGAGAGGAAAAATCGATACAGATCAGTGCATCGGCTATCTCTATAAGCTGCCTTTCGGCTAACTGGTATTTTACTGATGCCTCCTTTATGTTCAGCCCTCAGCTAGGCATCTAGCAGCGCTCAGTTGAGAAAACGTGTAAAAAGTAGCTGACACCAGGAAGTGGTAAGGAGCCTTCATCTCTCGAAAAGAAAACAGTATTTTCAGAGGAGTGATTCAAAACAAAACATTATCAGATACCTCCAACTTTGCTTACCGCTGGAACACCCAACAGACAATAGACGCGATGACAGTGTGACATGACACTGTGACGTGAAACAGGTTTCCTGCAGGTGATCCAACAAACCAGTCTCCGCTCGTTCTCAGGAAACAACATTGACTGATTAAGGTCTGATGAGAGTTTGACACAGTTCCCAGGTAACAATAATGAAACTAGCTCTTTCGGAATTCGTGATTTATTTTTGACAGCTAAATTATCAAAGCCCTTAGAGTATTCCTCAATCTCTCGACAGAAACCAGGATAGATTATGAGTAGTGGTATGTATGATTTTGTTTGACTGTTGCTTCTTACATAAGTGTCCATCTGACTCTCTGCCTGTGTACGTGCACCTGTTCACCCTTTTTAAAAGAGCGCGAACAATTTTGCTATCACTCGTTCTGCACGCATGCTCACCCCACCCACCCTCACCCCCACCGCCACCCCGACCACACCCCTCCACTTCCTTTGATAAATGACATCTTCTTGTCATTAGTACGTCATTGATTTTTAAAACCAAGTAAAAACCCATTCCTGTTCCTGCTTTGTTCAACTAGTATTAGACGCAGATGAAAACTCTACGTCTGTATCTCAGCTCCCCTTCCCTACCTCCCCCATCCCCACCCTTCCTCTCCCCATCTTTCTTTGTGTCTTTCGGAAGACAGTGCAAATGACTGCTGTGTATAATTATGACTATCAAGCCATCCTGTTAGCGTGTAGTGGCTCCCTGAGCAAGGTCTTTAGGGGTCGGCCCATCCAATCAGAGAGCTTGTCACCTGTGCTGTATGTACCTTGCCCATCACACCACGTCTCATCTGGCAGTAGAGAAGGAAGGAAGGAAGACCTATGGCTCTCTAGCACGACAACAACGTCTTTCCTAGCTGGGTTGTGCTGTGTGTGTTTGTGTTTGGGTTATGTTTGGTTGTTTGGGGGTTATGTTTGATTGTGTTGTGCTATGTTTGGCTGGGTTGTGCCATGTTTGGCTGGGTTGTGCTATGTTTGACTGGGTTATGTTAGGCTGGGTTATGTTTGGTTGGGTTGTGCTATGTTTGGCTGGTTTGTGCTATGTTTAGCTGGGTTGGTTTATGTTTGGTTGTGTTGTGTTAGGTTGTGTTGTGTTATATTGTGCTGTGTTAGGTTGGATGGTTCACGTTTGTTGGTGTTGTAAAATGATTGCTCATGACTTCCTCTATGAAGTTTGATCTATCTGCTCGCTT
>CM054134.1:21144236-21146736 GCA_028751875.1 Rapana venosa
AGGCGAAGACTGGAATACATCTGATGCACTGAGACCTTCATGACAGGTAGCCAGCCGTGTTGCAGAGACCTGCCAGCTCACCTGAGGAGATGCACCTACCTGTTTCCCACCAGAAGTTCCTCCCTTTTCCAAGATGCGGAGTCTGACCCATGCCAAAAGCTTGTGTCAGTAATTGATGCTGGCTATGCTCAATACCAAGGCCTTCATAAAAATGTTGTTAGGCACTGAAATGTAAATGCTAATTTTTTTTTATCCATGACATACTCTTAGCGTTTAAAAAATCCTGCACTTTTCACTTCGAGGGAGAAGAATCCTCTGAGGTCGGAACATAGCTGCCTAAAGTGGCGACGTACCTGAAAACATTAACAGCCATACAGAAAAACTTCCCATTCAGTGCGTGTTCTTTGTCTTACATTGATTTACAGGCGAGATGAGTGAGACTGTATATTGTGAGGTGAGGCTGTATATTGTGAGGTGAGGCTGTACATTGTGAGGTGAGACTGTATATTGTAAGGTGAGGCTGTATATTGTGAGATGAGGCTGTATATTGTGAGGTGAGACTATATATTGTGAGGTGAGACTATATATTGTAAGGTGAGACTGTATATTGTGAGGTGAGACTGTATATTGTGAGGTGAGACTGTATATTGTGAGGTTAGACTGTATATTGTGAGGTGAGACTGTATATTGTGAGGTGAGACTGTATAGTATGAGGTGAGACTATATTGTGAGGTGAGACTCTATTTTGTGAGGTGAGACTGTATATTGTGAGGTGAGACTGTATAGTATGAGGTGAGACTGTATATTGTGAGATGAGACTGTATATTGTGAGGTGAGACTGTATATTGTGAGGTGAGACTGTATATTGTGAGGTGAGACTGTATATTGTGAGGTGAGACTGTATACTGTGAGGTGAGACTGTATATTGTGAGGTGAGACTGTATATTGTGAGGTGAGACTGTATACTGTGAGGTGAGACTGTATATTGTGAGGTGAGACTGTATATTGTGAGGTGAGACTGTATACTGTGAGGTGAGACTGTATACTGTGAGGTGAGACTGTATATTGAGGTCTCATCCTTCTGTCCCTAGAGTGTGAAGCTGGAGAACATCCAACAACAACAACAACAACAGGACCCAAGGACAAAGGTACACGACATTAGCGCAAAGCTTCCAGGACTCCCATAGTCTGTCTAATCCGCACAGGTATAACATCAGGCTTGTTATCGGACCAGCAATGATCATTCATTGTCTCACCTGTCACACTAATGAACACGGTAAGTGACACCCAGAGGATTACAGTTCCAATCACTGTCACCATTCTCTTCTCTTCTCTTTTCTTCTTTTCTTCTATCTTCTCTTCTCTACCCTTCCCTTCCTTTCTCTTCTCCTTCCTTCCCTTCTCTTCTCTTCTCTTCTCTCCTCTCTCTCTTCTCTCTCCTCTCCTCTCCTCTCTCCTTTTCTCTTCTCTTGTCCTCTCTCCTCTCCTCTCCTCTTCTCTCTCCTCTCCTCTTCTCTTCTCTTCTCCTCTCCTCTCTCCTCTCCTCTCCTCTTCTCTCTACTCTCCTCTCCTCTCTCCTCTTCTCTCTCCTCTTCTCTTCTCTTCTCCTCTCCTCTCTCCTCTTCTCTTCTTCTCTTCTCCTCTCCTCTTCTCTTCTCTTCTCTTCTCCCCTCCTCTCTTTTCTCTTTTCTTCTCTTCTCTACTCTTCTCCCTGTGGTTTTTTGTGGGACACGGCACTAAAATTAATGTTTGGAGACTGTGTCTCTTTGGGAAAGTTGAGCCTGGCGGAACACATCTCTTCAGCTACAGGGTGCGTGCTAGCCACATCTATGTTTTGTATCCAATGAAACGCTCACATGAAATTCGGGATCTCTAGTAATCCTATTTGATATTCTGCATGCGTATATTATACACGAAGGGAACTAAGGCACTGGCAGGTCTGCACTCTAAGCAGATTGTAAATACCTCCTACGCTTGATTCCCCAGACGCCGCTGCCTAGATTCGAACTCACGGCTTCATGAACCCACTGGGACCAAAGTAAAACCGCGTGTCTATCCATTCCGCTATATACCCCGTTTAGAAGTCCTTTAGTCAGTCCGTCAGTCCGTCCGTCAGTCCGTCGGTCCGTCGCTCAGTCCGTCAGTCAGTCCGTCAGTCCGTCATTCAGTCTGTCACTCCTTCAGTCAGTCCGTCAGTCAGTCCGTCATTCCTTCAGTCAGTCCGTCATCATTTCGTCAGTCGTCCTAGTCATCCTCAGTCAGTCCATCAGTCAGTCCGTTCCATCAGTCCTCATCAGTCGTCACGTCGTCCTTCATCAGTCCATCAGTCAATCAGTCAGTCCGTCTTCATTCATCAGTCAGTCCGTCAGTCCGTCAGTAGTCAGTCCGTCAGTCAGTCCTAATCCACACAGGTATAAAATGAGGCTTTGTTATCGGAGCAGTAATGATCATTGTCACATATGTCACATTAATGACCGCGGTAAGTGACACTCGGGGGATT
>CM054134.1:21151736-21154236 GCA_028751875.1 Rapana venosa
ATCCAAAGGACTTTTAAGGAGAGTGGAGTCGGCACTGAAGTTAACGCCAGTGGGAAAAATCCTCTTGAGCGAGATTCGAACCTGGGTCAGAAGATCGCAAGCGTAATGCGCATCACTCTAACCACTAGGCTACCCCGTCCCCCCACGGATACAAACGAAGGAGTGAGCAACATCATCAGACATGCCACCTATGCAGCACTACAGGGGGCGGGACAGCCTAGTGGTTAGAGCGCTACGCTCGCTGTTTGACGGCCCGGGTTCAAGCCAGTGCCGAGACGCCTGTTCAAGGGGATTGATTGTTTTCCTCCTGGAGTTAACATCAGTATTGACTCTACTACCTCGGAGAGTCCTTCGGGTGTGGCTTTTAACCGAGATCCCGTGTGCGAAAGTGTGCAGAACACCTTGCTCGCATGTTAAAATCCGTTTTGTGTAAGTTTCTTGGTGTGTATTCCATTTTACTTTACGTCTCTTTTGAAATTGTAATGTTAGACCTATAAAAGAAAGAAAGGAAGGAAGGAAGGAGGGAAGGAAGGAAGGAAGGAAAAGAAAAGGGGAGGGGCTGGATCAGAGTTTGGGGGTGGAAACACACATTTTTGAATACCAGCGAACAAGTAAATGGAAATTAACTTACTGACCTACACTGACAGAAAAATATGCAACTCTTGGTTCTTCTAATGTACGTACACGTAATTACGTAGATAAAAAAGAACGCATTTCTAACAAAATCTAACTACTGAACATTAAAAAACAACCAAATGTCTAACAATAACTGAAGCAAACAACAACAAAAACCCGTGAAAAAAACCCACTCCTGTTGTCGTGACTGTGTTTATCGCCCAGCGGAGATTTCCGATTTCGGGACTTAAAAATGTAATCCGCTTAAAGATGTCGTTAAAGTGTGTGTGTGTGTGTGTGTGTGTGTGTGTGTGTGTGTGTGTGTGTGTGTGTGTGTGTGTGTGTGTGTGTGTGTGTGTGTGTGTGTGTGTGTGTGTGTTTGTGTGTGTGTCTGAGTCTGTCTCTGTCTGTCTGTGTCTGTCTGTGTCTGTGTTCCGTGTGTCTGTAGTTGTCTCTGTGTGTCTGTCTCTGTGCCTTTATCTGTCTGTCTGTCGTCTGTCTGTCTGTGTGCATCTTTATAGGCTAGATGCACATAGAGCCTATATTACTGGGATGATTGCTGTACAAAAGTGATGGCTCATTATATTCATTACCATCACTATTATTTTTGTCCCACACAAAATCAGCACAGTGTGCGCCAATTACATATCATTCAGTGCATTTTGTTTTGAAATGAAGTTTATCGCAACAATTGGGAAATACCACATTTTCGGGGTGGTTTTTGCTTTTGTTTTGCAGAGGCATAACTCCTGCAGTGTTTTGATGGGACGTCCGAGCTCGGCAATTGCTACATGTCTGCATTGCAACGTGTAGATGATCTACCAGTACCATTCCACAGAATTTGGAGGGAGGGCGGAGGGGGCGGGGAGTGGAGGGGAGGGGACAGAGATAGCCAAGGGGTTAGAGCCTTGAGCTCGGGATCTGACGGGCGGCCCGGGATCGACCCACTACCGAGATGTCCGTTCCAGGGAATGTTTCCCCTGGAGAGTTAACAACAGTACCAACTCCATTCCCCCAAAGTGCTTCGGGTGAGACTTTAGAGCGACGCCTCGTGCACGAACGCATATAAATTATTTGAGCACACGTTACAACGCGTTTCACCTTTAGGAAGAGTAGGCCATTGCGTACCTGTAGGAGTGGGTAACCTTTTTTTTTTTTAAACAAAGCGCATGCACACTGGTGTCGTGTTTACACACGATCTCTGATTTCGGAATGCGGCTACCTTAATGGTGAGCGAATGGTGGCATACGCAAAATCTCACCATTAGGTGAGCATCGGACCTCTTGTCGAAGAACGATAAAAAAGGAAATAATTTTGTATCACACACACACACACACACACACACACACACAACACAACAGAAACACACACACACACACACGCAAACACAAACACAAACATACACACACATACACTCTACAAATGTTAACACTACCACGATCATCATTGCACTTCCACTTCCATCACATCTCCAATCACCACCACCTCACCAATGATAATGACATTTATTGGCATCGGAAAAACACAACACAGACACAAGTCTCTCCATCTTTCTCTGTCTCTGTCTCTGTCTCTGTCTCTGTCTCTCTCTCTCTCTCTCTCTCTCTCTCTCTCTCTGTCACACACACACACACACACACACACACACACACACACAACACACACACACACAACACACACACACACACACACAAACAACACACACAAACACACACACACACACACACACACACAACACACACACACACACACACACACACAACACACAACACACTTCTTTAACGATGCCCCGCCCACGTCACAACAAAAACTAAGGACAAAACGCAAATTTTCCAGTCACGAAAACTAAACGACTCGGCAACAACAAAACATAAAAAATCAGACG
>CM054134.1:21161736-21169236 GCA_028751875.1 Rapana venosa
GAATCAACCCCACTAAGGCAGTGAGTTGACCTTTTCTGCAGGCACCTTCGAAGCACAACTAAGAAAACAGAACTGAGCAGAACAGGTATAACCCCCACACTCTAGTTCAGTATGTAAGAGGCGGTCATGGCTGTCTGCTACCAACCGGTCTCCTCTGACACTCTTCAGCATTCCTTTCAAGTCTCCTGCACAGACAGACAGACAGACAGACAGACAGAGGCAGACAGACAGACAGGCAGACAGACAGACAGACAGTCAGACAGACAGACAGTCAGACAGATAGTCAGACAGATAGTCAGACAGACAGTCAGACAGACAGACAGTCAGACAGACAGACAGACAGTCAGTCATACAGATAGTCAGACAGACAGTCAGACAGACAGACAGACAGACAGACAGACAGGCAGACAGACAGACAGTCAGTCATACAGATAGTCAGACAGACAGTCAGACAGACAGACAGACAGACAGACAGTCAGTCATACAGATAGTCAGACAGACAGTCAGACAGGCAGACAGACAGGCAGACAGACAGACAGACAGGCAGACAGACAGACAGACAGACAGTCAGACAGACAGACAGACAGACAGACAGACACAGAGGGTTTAGGAACAGGCCCCGGTCTGATATGTTCTCCCAGTCAGTCCAAGGGAAGAAATCTGCCACTATTTCTTTTTTTTTATATCTATTTCATTCTTTTATATCGAGGATAATGGAATAAGCACTTATGTGGGTTTTTTTATCCAGTCTATGCGGTTTTGTCAATTCTGTCATCTGTTCCCACCGGCACACAATGGCCTACTCTTACGAAAAGCGGAACAGGATTTACGTGTGCGCAAGACGTTCTGCGTGCGTTTGCACACGGGGCCTCGGTTTATCACTGTTCACTGTTCACTGGTCCCGTAACCCGCCAGGGTCGTAGGGGCGCTGCATGGTGGACGAACGGTGGACCAGCTGGCTCCACTTAGCACGGTCGTGGGCGAGTGCCTGGGTGACACTGAAGTCCTCCCCTGTCCAATCACGAATGTCGTCGGCCCACTTTCTCCTCTGTCTGCCCCGTCTTCTCTTCCCCTGGACTGTTCCTTGCAGGATGGTCTTTGCAAGTCCTTCTGAGCGTGTTACGTGCCCATACCATCTGAGTTTCCTCTTTTTCGCCATGGTCAGTAGGTCTTCATAGTCCCGCACCTGTTGAGTGATCATTCTGCGGACTTCATTGTTGGTGACATGGTCCTTGTATGAGATGCCAAGGAGCCTTCTGAGGCATCTAATTTCTACTGCTTGGATCCTCCTTTGTAGGTCTGCGTTCAGTGTCCATGCCTCACATGCGTAAAGCATGATTGAGGTGACTAGCGCGTTTAGTAACTTTACCTTGGTTCCGAGAGGGATGTTTCTGTCTCTCCATATGGTCTTCAGTCTTGCCATTGCTGCTGCTGTTTGTGCCGCTCTTGCTAGGATTTCGGTCTTCGATCCCTCCTCACTTATGATGGCTCCAAGGTATTTGAAATGGTCAACTGTCTCCAGTTCTTTTCCGCTGAGAGTGATCTTGGTGGTGATTGGCTGGGCACTGTTTGACATGAGCTTGGTTTTCTCGGCGCTGATTTCCATGCCGTATCGTGAGGATATTTCGTCCAGTTGCTTCACTAGGTTGGCCAGTTCCTCTTCATTTCCTGCCAGACCGTCAATGTCATCGGCAAACCTGAGGTTGGTGATTGTTCGCCCTCCAATGCTGACTGTGCCTGTGTGGTCTTCCAAGGCGTCAGTCATGATGCGTTCGAGGAAAATGTTAAATAGTGTCGGCGACAGCAGACATCCCTGTCGGACCCTAACTGAGGTTTATAGTCTCATCCAAAAGGATTTTGGGGGAGAGTGGAGTCTGCACTGATGTTAAGTCCAGGAGAAAATATCCCTTGAACGGGAATCGAACCCGGGTCGTCAGATTGCGAGCACAATGTTCTAACTAGTCTTTTTCTTTCACTTAAATGCTGGCCTCTTTTGGAATGAGCTGAAGTGCAAAGTCCGTCATCGGTTCTTATAACAGCTAAACTCCAGAGAAAAAAAGCTGTCCAAGACTCGCTGTCGCCTTTGAAATAAGTCTCAAGTTTCTTCAGACTTAAAAGAGAGAACTGACACTTTTCTTCACACACTGTGAGAGAACCGTTGTGTAAGCTATCTTGTACTTATCTACCCATTTGCTATGTACGTACGACACATCTCAGATCAATATTCCTGGTCTTTTGGATCTCACTGGCATTCAGGGGGCTTGGAATGAGTCACTATGCTCTGTATACTGGGTGTGCTGGCAGAGACAACAGAGCCACAGATGTCTACACATGTCCAACACTGCCACTGCTTCCACTGCTGTCATTATCTGCCGTGTTTGATCTGTGTTTTGTGTGTGTGTGTGTGTGTGTGTGTGTGTGTGTGTGTGTGTGTGTGTGTGTGTGTGTGTGTGTGTGTGTGTGTGTGTTTGTGTGTGTATGTGTGTGTGTATGTGTGTGTGTGTGTGTGTCTGTGTGTGTCTGTGTGTGTCTGTGTGTGTATGTGTATGTGTGTGTGTGTGTCTGTCTATTTGTCTGTCTGTCTGTTTGTCTCTCTGTCTGTCTGTCTGTCCGTCTGATTGTCTGTCTTTGTCTCTCTCTGTGCCTCTTTCTAACTATCTGTGTGTGTCTGTCTCTCTCTCTGTCACTCTGTGTCTGTCTGTCTGTGTCTGTCTCTCTGTTTCTGTCTCTGTCTCTGTCACTCTCTCTCTCTCTCTCTCTCTCTCTCTCTCTCTCTCTCTCTCTCTCTCTCTCTCCTCTCTCCCTCTCTCCCTCTCTCCTTCTCTCCCTCTCTCCCTCTCCCTCTCTCTGTGCGTGCACACGTGTGTGTATGTGTGAGTGTGTCTGTCTGTCTGTCTGTCTGTCTGTCTGTCTGTGTCCCTGTGTCCCTGTGTCTATATGTCTGTGACTCTCTACTTAAATTGCCAATTCAAACTCACTTCACAAACAAATGGCAGATATTTTTTAGGATCAAGCTAATACTAGTAGTTCAATCCGTGTTTCAGAAAATAGAAGCCTATTTCAGGATAGCCACTTTCCAGTCTCAGCAGTTCTGGAACCAATCACCTGAGAAGTCTTGTGCTAAATCTGTCGTAATGAGTTCATTCAGACACCGTCTTCACCGTGGAATTGGATGGATTTAAGAGGAATTAAAAGTCGCCTGTGACGATGTACACAAATTTAGCTTTGATTTTAAAAACAAATCTCCCACTGGTTTAAATGAAAATTGTGGTGTGGTGGGGTGAGGTTGGGTCGGGTGAGGAGGGTGTGGTGTGGTGTGGTGTAGTGTGGTGTAGTTTGGTGTGGTGTGGTGTGCTGTGCTGTGCTGTCATGTGATGTTGTGTGTTGCACTGTGCTGTGTTGGATCTGTCTATCTATCTGCATACCTGCTTCTCTTTTCGTCTAAACTTCATTTAATCAATCAACCATTTCTCAAGTGTTGAGAAGTAGTTGAATCAAAACCGCCACGGAACTCCTCATCTTTGAAACTGTCGTTAAGAAGCGTCGAAACAAGGATAACGAAGACAATGAATTGAGCAGAACATGAATTCATCCTCCTTGTTTTGTGTTGTTTATGATTTCGCTGCCCAAGCACTCGATGTCTTCGGAGATTCATACTTATAATGTACAGCCTGCAGATTTCATGCTGAGTCCTCTGGTTTCACCTTTAGCAGCAGCCATTGCTGGCCCACTCTTTAAAGAAAGTGGATAATTTATTTTTATCTTGTAAGAAAGAAAATAAGCCTGTGTTTGTATACGGAACTTTTATCTGTCCTTTCATCAAAGGACTTGTAAGGAAGGGGAGTCAGAACTGATATCCACTCCAGGGAAGTACAATACTGTCAATTAGACAGCTCAGTGTGGACTCAACCCTGTATCCCCGTAAACTATGAGATCACACGTTTTTCCTTTAACCACCGAGTTATCTGGCCCTCACCCCGCTGCTTCAGTACTATGTACCATATGTGCTTATGGCTGTCCGCTACCAACAGGTCTCCCCTGACACTCTTCAGCATTCCCTTCAAGTCTCATGCACGCTCACAGACAGACAGACAGAGAGAGATAGTTTAGGACCAGGCTCCGGCCTGATGGGGTGTCACTGTCAGTCCACGGGGAGAAGAAATCTGGCACCAATCTTTCTCTGCCCTTCAGTGAAATGCTGGCCTCTTTTGGAGTGAGTTGAAGTGCAAAGTCTGTCTTCAGTTCTACTTACACCAGCCCTACTTCAGAAAAAGCATTCAGGCCAGACAGGTTGCCGTCTTTGAAATAAGTTGAAATCGTTTAAAGTTTCTGCAAACTGGAAAAGAACTGAAAGTCTGCTTAGTCACTGAAGCTGTAGAGCAATTTGTCTTTTACTCACAGTCTCACATACTATGCACATATACATGTGTTTGTATAATACTCCATGGCCTCCAAGAGAAATTGGTATGTATAGTTGTTGTCAAATGTTATGAATAACGCTTTCATAGGCTGCAGGTGGGTTGGTGGTCTAGAGGGAACGCGCCATTCTAATAAACGAGAAGTCATGGGTTCGATCCAGATTTGAACCCAACCTTCATCCCCATCCACTAAACTTTGAGTAATGGGCAAGATGCTATTTTATCGTATATGACGATAAATCGAAGTCCCATGTACAATACACATTTCTTGCATGTAAAAGTACCCACGCAAAATGAGACTCCCCCTGGAAAAATTCTGTAGAAAAAGCCACCCTCATAACTATGGAAACAGCTATACATGCAAGCAGAAAGAAAATGGGTGGCACTGATCTTTTGGCGACATACTATCTCCGAAGACAGCAGCCCGAATTTCATGCAGAGAGATCTTCCGTGACTGAAAGTGATATACGATGTGATACAACTGATCAGATTCCATGAATATTCTGAAATTGTTCTTGTTGCCCTTTTACTGAATCACATCAGAGTTGCTTCTGTTTCCTAGCTCTAGTCTACAACATGCTTGGTATCAACAGACATAGAACAGATGATAACTTGCTGGGTGTACAAGAAAAACTACTTTATGACTTTACTTCCTTTAACTTTTGGTCTGAAAAAAAATTGTCTGAAAAATGCTCTGTGTATGTGTGTGCATGTGTGTGTGCGTGCATAGTTGACCAAATCTATTTTGTTTTCCTATTCTCACTTTGCAACTAAGTCTAACCTAAAAAAACCAAACTTATGCCATTAGCAAACTTTTTTTAAAGTCTCTCCTACCTCCCCCCCCCCCTCTCTCTCTCTCTCTCTCTCTCTCTCTCTCTCTGATTACAGCCATCAAAGAGACTTTGTACTCTGACAACAAAGAACGTGTTATTCTCCTCCAGTTACACAGGTGAAGTATTACACCCTCTTTCAAATAAACCAGTCTGATGGTCTTCAACCCTCTTTGTTTTTTTTTTCTCTGTTTCTTACATTTTCTTTGTCAGATTTTCTCTCTGCTTCTGTCATTGCTGCTCTGTCTGTTTGTCTGGCCGGCTGGCTTTCTAACTGGTTCTGTGTTTGTCTGTCAGTCTGTCTAACTGACTTACTGTGTGTGTGTGTGTGTTTATCTGTCGTGTCTGTCTATCTGTATCTCTGTCTCTCTCTCCTTTTCTCTGTCTCTCTCACGCTTTAATATTTCTGCCTGTTTTCCTCGTCGGTTTTTCTCTCAGTCACTCTGTCTGTGACTGCTAAATCCTCCATGGACAGAAGATATGACAGGCTCCATATGACAGGGGACTACAACCATGTCGCCAGCCTAGCAGACAGACCACTGCAATGCACTGGCGTCTAAGGGTCAACAACAGAAACAGTGTCTTCCCACAATTGGAGGCTCGCGTTTGTGATAATACTGACACGTTTGCTGCGTGAATCAGTCGATCTTATTCTGCAAGTCTCTTGTGCTCCATTGCAAGCGGTAAAAAGTTCAACATTTTCTGGTGGTACATTAAACACAAACGGGAAAAGTGCACTTTTTGAGGAATGTGTACACCTCGCCCCTCTCCAGCAAAGAAAACAAAGAAGTGGAGGGACCAACACACCCACATCCAGTGAAGTCCTTTATTCTTCTTTGTCGAACGCAACTATTGTTGCCTGTCATATGAGGGAAAATGAGTTGTGAGGCCGTTAAGCGCCTGACAAGCCAGGCCCAGCGCATCTGACTTCGACGTGGGAGAGAATTGTAATATTTAAAATCTTTCTGGGGAAAAAAGGCAGGAAACTAGACCAAGGAGCCAGAAAATAGACAAAAAGAAGGTGACAGGGAGAAAAGGAACAAAGCAGAAACAAAGGGAAGGATTGAAAAAGGAAACTCCTAGCACAGAATTTCTAGATGATGGGGATGCTATTTATACTGACAGGCCCACGGTATTCCAACAGGGGGCATCCTTCATAAAAATGAGAAATTCTTCATGGACTGTTTCAGTTTTTCCTTGGGTGACAACATTTGTGTAACAGTGAGATTGACAAAAGGTGTGCATGGTGTTTCAGTGACAGTCCTTGGGTGACTATGACTGAACAAACACTTTGCCATGGTACCCATGTCAGACACATTGCATACTGCAAGATTCGTTTTTCACCAAGATGGCCAGACAGGTTGTGAATCTTGACTGTGTCCTTTGTCAAAAGGAGAGAATCATTGATGGCAAATAAACTAGTTTCAATTATGTCTGTCACTTGATATGTGTGCGTGTTGCGTCTGACCTTCTCTGCTTTCCTCTATCTCTCTCTCTCTCTCTCTCTCTCTCTCTCTCTCTCTCTCTCCTCTCTCTCTCTCTCTCCAAATCAGTCTCTTTCCTCACCATTTATGACGTTCTGTTTTGTGTGTCCTGTAATGACAGACTTGCCCAGGGATCATCTTGCTGACCTCACATGCAAGCCTCATAACCTAGTTGTAGAAAACAGAGCTGTTATTTTGATCAAAGAACCCCACCTTGTCTGATCCTGAATCATTCTGCAACAAATCTCCCAAGCAGGTCAGTGTCTGCACTGGTAGTCAGGGGTTCATTCAGACAGTGTTGTGACTGGGGAATTGAGTGGCTTTCACAGAGAGAGAGAGAGAGGGAAACTGGGCTGTGGCTGTGAAGGCAATTCTGGTCCTGAGTTGACTGCCTGCCAATTGAAGGAATGGTCTTCTTCTGTACTTTTCTGGTTTGGGCACATCATGGCGTGGATTGGATTGGATTTGAAAATGTACCTTGGGGTGAGAGAGAGAGAGAGAGAGAGTGTGTGTGTGTGTGTGTGTGTGTGTGTGTGTGTGTGTGTGTGTGTGTGTGTGTGGTGTGTGTGTGGTGTGTGTGTGTGTGTGTGTGTGTGTGTGTGTGAGTGTGTGTGTGTGGTGTGTGTGTGTGTGTGTGTGTGTGTTGTGTGTGTGTGTGTGTGTGTGTGTTTCTTTCTTTTATTTCGATGATAATTGTATAAGCATGCGTGTGCTTTTTACATATCCAGTCCCTGGTGTCATGCAGATTTGTAAATTCTGTCACCTGTT
>CM054134.1:21174236-21199236 GCA_028751875.1 Rapana venosa
CTTTTTAATTATGTTCATGCAAATTGAATGTCATGGTAATAAAATAAGTGCAATACCCATACACTCTCATAATAAAGAGGGGGAAAAAGCCAATAAAGTCATAAAAAGAACATCTACACATTGTAAGTAATAGAAACAAATTTTTTTTCCAGGATAATGAATAAGTATTCATGTTCTTTTTTACATCCAGTCCCCGCCCATAGGGTCACATTTAAAAATGCACTCAGTACTCATACTTTCAAGCAGAAGAAGCAAAGGGAAAAAACTTTTTTTTTTAAAGAAAAAAGAGAAGAAGAAAAAACAAACAAACATACAAACAACAGACAAACAACCCAGACGAACAAAAGACAAAACAAACATACCCCAGAACCCCCCCCCCCCAAAAAAAAAAAAAAAAGAGAACAAAAACACCCTTCCAAATAAACAAACAAAAAAAAAGAAAAAACAACATCTAACAAATGGGGAAAAAAAAAAAAAAAAAAAACCCAAACAAACAACCAAAAAACAAAAAGTTAAAAAAAAAAAAAAAAGACAGCACCGTTTCCCCCTTTACACACATACACCACACATACATACACCAAAACAAAAACTAACAAGCGAAAAACCCAAACAAATCACCAACAAAGACAAAGTAACAAACCACAGCAAATAACAACACAGAGAGAGAGAGGAGAGAGAGAGAGTGAGGAGACGAGATGAGAGAGAGAGAGAGAGAAGAGGGGAGAGAGAGAGAGAGAGAGAGTAAGCCAACTTATAGATCATAAAATTGAACACCTTCATATTGTAGAATAGTACACATAGTTGTTCCACGTGGTAATAAGATATTAAAATAGGAGATTCACTGGAGCTCAAGTACAGTCAACAAGTCCAAAATAAAATTAAAATCGAAAGTATGAATATGCCCTTTATTAGAATACACAATAACAATAGAAGGAGAGAGAGAGATAGAGAGAGAGAGAGATCGAGAGAGAAAATGAATTAATTGCATATCGGTATTAGGCCATAATACAGAGAGAGAGAGAGAGAGAGAGAGAGAGAGAGAGAGAGAGAGAGTGTGTGTGTGTGCGTGCGTGCGTGCGTGCGTGTGTGTGTGTGTGTGTGTGTGTGTGTGTGTTTCAGAGATGGTGCTAAATATATAATTCTCAAAACAGTACACGATCACCTTGGACACTTATTTTGATTACTCATACAAAAAATATGATATGATAAAAAAAAAAGTAAATAAATAATATAATAATAATAACTAATTAAATAAAAATAAAAAACCTCAATACGATCACCTTGGACACTTATTTTGATTACTCACACAAAAAATATGTTATGATAAAAAAAAATAATAAAAATAAAAATAAAAATAAAAAAATAAATAAAACAAAATTAAATAAATAAAAAAACCTCAATACCCATACTCTTACACAATAAAACAAGAAAGAAAAGAAAAAAAGAAAGAGAAAGAAGAAAAAAAAAAACCAAACCAAATTCTTTTAAGGTCATAGTGAGAGAGAGAGAGAGAGAGAGAGGGGGGAGAGAGAGAGAGATGGAGAGAGAGAGAGAGAGGAGAGAGGGGGAGAGAGAGAGAGAGAGAGAGTAGAGATGAGAGGGAGGGGAGAGAGAGTGTGTGTGTGTTTCAGTGATAACTCTAAAATATATAATTCTCAAGACAGTGCACGATCACCGTCAACACCAGTTTTGATTATACTCATGCAGATTATATGTCGAGTAATGAAATAAACTCAATACCCGTTTTACTCATACAATAAAACAAGGAAGAGGAGAAAGGGGGGGGGGGGGGTGAAAGCCAATTCTATAAGGTCAGGGAGGAGAGAGAGAAGAGAGAGAGGAGAAGAGAGGGGAGAGAGAGAGATGAGAGAGAGAGAGAGAGAGAGAGTGCGTGTTTCAAGGATAATACTAAATGTATAATTCTCGAGACAGCACAGGATCACCATCAATATTCTTTTCGAATATACTTGTACAAATTGAACGCCATGAAAAAGAAAAAGCCCAACGTCAATACACTCAAGCAATAAGGAGGAAAAAAAATCGCTTAAGGCATAAAATGAACATCTATACATTGTAAGTAAGAGAGAGAGATGGGGGGGGGGGGGGGGGGGGAAGAAATGAGAGAGAGTGGGGAGAGTGTGTGTGTGTGTGTGTGTGTGTGTGTGTGTGTTAAAGATTTATGCTTTTGTTTGTAAACAAACAAGACAAGTAAGACATAGGAAAAAAATACTGAATATCATTCTCAAAACAGCAGATCATCACTGTCAACACTCTACTTCATTATACGCGTACAGATTAACACATATTATTGGTATGATAGATATATTTCTTATAACTAAAGTGTAGTTTAAAAAAAAATTATAAAAAATAAAATAAAATAATAATAATAATTTTATTTTAAAAATAAATAAATAAATAAATTTTAAACAAAACAAAAAAAAACACTTACACTTTGCTAAACTCACTTTCTCAAGAACAATGAAAATTTGAAAGAGAGAGAGAGAGAGAGAGAGAGAGAGAGAGAGAGAGAGAGAGAGAGAGAGAAGAGAGAGAGAGAGAGAGAGAGAGGGAGAGAGAGAGAGAGAGAGAGGGAGGGAGAGGCTGGACTGTTTAATAGTGTTCCTCGTTGTGTGTGCAGTGAACAAAGAACATTGCCCTTACTTAACCTTGAGGTAGTCTTCTAATTACCTTCTGTTCAATGCAGCTGTCAGTCAGCCTCTTTGTGTGCCGGTCGGTTGGTGGCTGTTTCTTTCTTTCCTGTCTTCTTGTTTGGGTTCTGGTGACTTGTCTCTGTCTGATGAGTTTCTGTCTGATGTGTCTGTGTTGCTCTGTGTTTGTGCCTGTCTGTTTTTCCATCTGTGTGTCTGTCTGACTGTGTGTCTGTGTGTCTCTTTTACTTTTTTTTTATTATTTATTTGCTTATTTTTTTATTTCGATGATAATGGAATAAGCACCCATGTGCTTTTTTTTCATTCAGTCCCCGTGTGTATGCATTTTTGTACATTTTGTCATCCGTTCCCACCGGCACACAATGGCCTACTCTTCCGAAAAGCGGAACGGGTTTGTCTGTGTGTCTCTGTCTGTCTCTGTCTCTGTCTCTGTCTGTCTCTGTCTCTCTCTGTCTCTGTCTGTCTGTCTCTGTCTCTCTCTGTCTCTGTCTCTGTCTGTTTGTCTGTCTGTCTGTCTGTCTGTCTCTCTCTCTCTCTCTCTCTCTCTCTCTCTCTCTCTCTCTCTCTCTCTCTCTCTCTCTCTCTCTTTCTCCAGGTTTGAGACAAGGTTCGAGCCACCACGAAGACACTCGTTCTAGAAGATTTTTCCCCTGGAGTTTACATCAAAATGGACCTCATTCTCTCGAAACCTTTGAGTGAGACTAGGGATCGAGGCTCCATGTGGAAATGCATCTTGCGCACACATTAAACCTGTTCCGTCTTTTGGAAGAGAAGGCCATTCATACTGGTAGGAATGGATGACAACATTTACTAAAGAATATATACACTTGGGGACTGGATGTATGGAAAAAAGCATTTGGCTGTTCATTCCATTATTCTTGAAATAAAAGAACAAATTGAATAAATAAATAAATGAGTATCCACCTCTTATGTTTGTTTATTCACTCACTCTCCCACTCACTCACTATGGAGTCAAAATTAACGTCTTGTATGTTTAGGGACCATGTTACAGCCTGAAAACAGCGGCCGTCTCCTAGTTCTAGAAAACAGCCCCCAATGCAAGCAATCCCTTTGCTTCCTTGGCCAGTTACTATACTACCAAATCACCCCACATAGAGGGAGAAAGTCTGTGTCTGCACTGGTCGTCAGGAGTTCATTCAGACAGTGTTGTGACTAGGAGAGAATTGGGTGGCTTTCACAGAGAGAGAGAGGGGGGGAAACTTATCTGTCTGTAGCTGTGAAGGCAATTCTGGTCCAGGTTTAACGACTAGTCATTTAAAGGAACGATTGGAAAGAAAGGGTTACTTTTCTGTTTTTGGTACAAGCAGTTTTGGAATGTTATTGCCAAAGTTAAAGTGTGTGTGTGTGTCTGAGGAGTAGATGTAAAGCCACAGACAGACACATGTCTGGTACAAAGAGAAAGAGACAGGCAGACAGACAGACAGAGACATAGACAAAGAGAGAAAGAGAGAAGAAGAAATAAGAGACAAACAGACAGACAGAAGCTAACACATTTTTTAACACCAAGCACTGATATAAACAAGCATGCTTTAAGTGCTCCATTCCACTGCATTTGATCAGTCTGCAACTCTCTCTCTCTCTCTCTCTCTCTCTCTCTCTCTCTCCAGCCTAATTTGTTTAGATTCTGTCTACTCATGGCATCTAGTCACCCTGAGATTGTGCGCATCCTTGCTTTATATTTGTGTAAAGCCTTTAGAATAAGAGATATCTTGGTTTCTTAAGTCATATTTTTTGTAACTGATTTTTATTGTGGTGGTTGTGGCTATACAAAAACCTTTTGGATTTTTTGTGCTTCCTTATTTTTCTCACTAAAATGCTAAGCAGCTCGGCAACCCCCCTTCATGTATGGGCCAATGGCCTTTTTGTGAATAAATCTTTCGAGTTCGAGTTTTCTCTCTCTCTCTCTCTCTCTCTCTCTCTCTCTCTCTCTCTCTCTCTCTCTCTCTCTCTCTCACTGTTTTTATTTTCCGGGAGCTCCATTTTGTGTCGAAATGTTGGACATTGTTTAAGGATCCTGCTACAGCTTTCAAACAGTAGACGGTGCTTAGTTCCAGACAGTAGCTCCCATTCCAGGAAAGCACCCAGTCCATTCTCGTCCTGGACCATCCTGCAACCAATTGTTGTCAGAGGTTATATCTCTCTTTAAATTGTGTTCCTCGGCTAGAGCTCTGAGGTTCACCAATGAGGAGATTTTGTGTGTGCAACCGTTTTTGCCCACCATGAAGGTAGCCATATTACGACTTCGGGGATGCATGCTGGGTATGTTCGTGTTTCCGTAACCCACCGAACCCTGTCTGCATGAATTACGGCATCTTAAACATGCATGTTTGATCTTCTGCATGTGTATGTACGCGAATGGAATTAAGGAACTGGCAGGTCTGCACTTGAAGTTGACCTGGGAGATCGCAAAAATACCCACCCTTAACTCACCAGACGCCCCGGATTCGAACCCATGACTTGTTGGATTCCTGGGAATGAAGTCGGACAGTCTTAACCACTTGGCTATAGCGACCGTTAGGCTATATCTGAAACAGCAGTAAGAAGTTCATGTAGACAGCGGTGTGACTGGGGAATGGGGTGGCTTTCAGAGACAAGTGAAACTTGTCTGTAGCTGTTCAGGCAATTCTGGTCCAGGGCTAACTGCCAGCCATGTAAAGGAACGATTTGTGGGGAGTGGGGGTGGGGTGGGGGCTGTTTTGTTTTGGCACAAGCAGTTTTGGAAATTGTAATAGGCAAGGTGCGCGGCGCGCGCGTGCGTGCGTGTGTGTGTGTGTGTGTGTGTGTGTGTGTGTGTGTGTGTGTGTGGTGTGTGTGTGTGTGTGTGTGTGTGTGTGTGTGTATTGGGAAGAGAGAGAGAGAGAGAGAAGAGAGAGAGAGAGAGAGAGGAGAAGAAGAAGAAGAAGAAGAAGAAGAAGAAGAAGAAGACAGACAGACAGAGAAGAGAAGAGAAGAAGAAAGAAGGAAGAAGAAAGAGCAGACAGACAGACAGACAGAGACAACAAACAGATAAACAAAGACAGACAGAAGAGACACAGAAAAGAGAAAGAGAGGCAGACAGGTAGCTGAAGAAGAGAACAGAAGGACAAAAGAGTGTAAAAAAGCAAAGACAGACAGACAGACAGACTCAGAGATAGACAGACAGCAGAAAGAAAAGACAGAGTAGAAAAGAAAGAAGAAGAAGAGAGAGAGAGGGAGAGGGAGGAGGCAAACAGACAGACTAAGACAAGTTACAGACAGGACAGCAAACAACAAGAGTTGTGAGAGAAGAAGAGAAGAGAGAGGAGACAGAGAGAAGAAGAGAGAGAGAGAAAGAAAGACAGAAAGGAGAAGACAGAGACAAGACGAACAGGAGCACGGACAGACAGCAGACGAGACAAAGCAGAAGACATAAGGCAGACAGGCAGGCAGGCAGTAACAGACAGACACAACAATTACAGACAGACAGAACAAGGGTAGAAGAGAGAGAGAGAGAGACAGAGAGAAGAGAGCAGAAGAGAAGGAGTAGAAGAGACAGGAAACAGAACAACAGAGACACACAACACACAACACAATCACGACACAACAACCACAAACACACACACAACACACAGCTAGACACACAACACTACACTACACAAACACACAGCGTGAGAGAAGGTGAGACAAACACAGAGAGAGGAAGACAATAAGAGGCAAAGTAAGACAGTGGAATATTTTGTTTCTCATACTGCTAAGGAAGAAGAAGAAGAAAAAAAATCGATGGTAGCCTTGAGTGCTCCAATTACATCCTGTTCGTATAGATTACCTGCCTGCCTGTCTTTTTGTCTCTTTTTCTCTATCTTTGCTTCCTTTGCTCTTTGTCTATCTGTGTTAGGTTGTGTTTTTTGCTTTGTTCCACTGCTGTCTCTGTTGTTCTGGTACTCTCCCTCTTCATTGTCTCCCCTTTAATTGGCTTTTTTTTGGTCTTCATTATAATCCTTGTGCAGGACAAAGACCAGATGGGGGGCGGGGGGGGGGGGGGGGGAGAAAAAACCACAGATACTTCTCTGTGTAGTCGAAAACAAATATTGTGATTATCGTTATCATCATTGTTGTCATCATCATCATCAGTACTCTTCTTCTCTCCTCCTCCCCTCCTCTTCTTCTTCTTCTTCTTCTTCTTCTTCTTCTTCTTCTTCTTCTTCTTCTCTTTTTCTTCTTCTCCTTCTTCTTCTTGCTTCTTCTCTTCTTCTTCTTTTTCTTCTTTTGCTTCTTCTTTCTTCTTCTTCTTCTTCTTCTTTCTTCTTCTTTCTTCTTCTTCTTCTTCTTCTCTCTCTCCATCTCTGTCTCTGTCTCTCTCTCTCTCTCTCTCTCTCTCTCTCTCTTCTGTCTCTGTCTTCTGTCTCTGTCTCTCTTTCTTTCTGCACACACATACACACGCGCGCGCGCACACACACACACAACACACACACAACACACAAATTTTGTTCCTCCTGCCTTTTCACTCTGACCATCCACTGTCTCGGAAGTTCATTTGTCTACAAAATGTCCAACATCACATTAAGTCCATTAAAACAGTGGTTAAACCTAGCCACACCCTATAGACAAAACCATTTCAGAAGTTTTGTGCCCGTTCCATGAGCTTTGTGTGTGTGTGTGTGTGTGTGTGTGTGTGTGTGTGGTGCTGTGGTGCGTGTGTGTGTGTGTGTGTGTGTGTGTGTGTGTGTGGTGCGTGCATGCGTGCTGTGTGTGTGTGTGTGTGTGTGTGTGTGTGTGTGTGTGTGTGTGTGTGTGTGTGTGTGTGGTGTGGTGTGGTGTGTGGTGTGTGTGTGTGTGTGTGTGTGACAAATCGACCAAGACAGTCTGTGTCTAATCTGGTAGTCAGGAGTGCATTCAGACAGGGTGGTAACTGGGGAAGTGGGTGGCTGTCGGGGAGGGAGAGAAACTCGTCTGTACTTGTTAAGGCAATTCAGGTCCAGAGTTTGATTTTCTTCAGGGAAGGGGTGTTCTTATCTTGGCTAGAGCTCCGAGGTTCACTACTGGTGAGATTTTACGTATATGCAACCGTTTTCACACATCATTAAGGTAGCCATATTCCGTGTTTATGCGATTTTCAATTTTTGTCATCCATTCCTACCAACTTGGAATGGCCTACTCTTCTGAAAGGCGGAATAGGTTTTTAAGTGTGCGCAAGATGTTCTGCATGCATTTTCACGCATGGCCTTGGTTTGTGATCTTATCTGAAGAACTTTAGGGAGTGGAGTTGGTACTGATGTTAACCCTGTGGGGGGGGGGGGGGGGGGTAGGAATCCAGTCAAAAGGAAGTTTTGGTGATGGCTTGATCCCCGGCCATCAGATCACCAGACATTGCTCTATCCTCTAGGTTATCTGACCCCCCACCCGGGTCCAGATTTAATCGGATGAGACTATAAACCCAGGTCCCGTGTACGAACGCACGCACATCTTGCGCACAGGTTAAAACCCGTTCCGCTTTTCGGAAGAGTAGTTCATTGTGTGCCGGTGGGAACGGCAGACAAAATTTACAAAACTGCAGACACACGGGGACTGGATAAAAAAAAAAAGCACACGAGTGCTTATTCCATTATCCTCGAAATAAAAGAATAAAAAAAAATTTTAAATGGTCAGAAATTTAAAGGAATGATCTTGTGGATTTTTTCAGTTGCCACGTGTGGCTTTGAAAGCGTAGGTGATGAGTGTTATACAGGTTGGTTTGCGGTGAGGTAAGATAGAGAGACAGACAGACAGAGACAGAGAGACAGAGAGAGAAAGATAGAGTCAGAAACTGTAAGAACGGATGGCAGGAGAGCGAAATTGAAATTCTTTTCCCGTTCCATGCAGATCTACTGCTGGAAACAACGGAAGTGAAGCATAGCCCTGAGTACATCCAATTGCATGGCGTTCAACTGCCAGCCTCTTTGTGTGACAGTTTTCTCCTGGTTCTGATCTGTGTGTCTCCTTATTTGTGTCTCTGTCTGTCTGTTTGTCCGTCTGCCTGTCTGCTTGACTGCTTGCTTGCCTGTCTGTATGTCTGTCTCTGTCTCTGTCCATCTGTCTGCATGTCTGTCTGTCTGTCTCTTTTTTTCTCTACCTATCTATCTTCCTTCGGATTAGACTATAAACCGAGGCCCCGTGTGCTAACGCACGCAGAACATCTTGCGCACACGTTAAATCCTGTTCGGCTTTTCGTAAGAGTAGGCCATTGTGTGCCGGTGGGAACAGATGACAGAATTTACAAAACCGCATACACACGGGGACTGGATGTAAAAAAGCACATAAGTGCTTATTCCATTATCCTCGATATAAAAGATTTTTTAAAATTTAATTTTAAAATATCTTTCTGTCTCTGTATCTGTCTGTCTGTGTCTTCTATCTATGATATATATATATTATATAATATATATATATATATATATATATATATATATATATATATATATATATATATATATATATATATATATATATATATATATATATATATTAAGTCCATTTGCTTTTCAATGTCAGACGTCCTCAGCGATCAGGAACTCTTGTTCACTCCAGCGCACACCACAAGCCACAGCCCAGTGGTAGAAAATAGCCGCATGTCAGAAAATCCTGGAACTCAATCTCAAGTTCTTTGTGAAGAATTGTATTACAGAGTTTGTGTCCGCCGTGGTAGAAATGAGTCCATTCAACCTGCCCTGGGGCTGGGAGATTGGCCGGCTTTCAGTGACAGGGACACTTGTCCTTAAGTGTTAAGGCAGGTTTGCTCGTCGGTTTTACTTCTGCATTGCCGAATAAATGCGTGCGCTCGCGCACGCGCGCGCGCGCGCACACACACACACACACACACACACACACACACGCATTCACGCACGCACGCAAAACACTTGCAAATTTAAAACAAATCATAGCGAAAGAGAGAATCAACTCTAACGCAAAAAGCCAAGGTCATAGTACAGCCATTTTGATGACTTCCAATGATCCATGTAAAAGGATGATTTACTAGTGTTGCCCTTCCAATATTACTCCCACAATGCACTAAAAAATAGTCAAGGGAAGGGGTACATATATTATATGATCTATTAAATAATCATGTCTCTCGTATGACTCCTACCTTTCATTCGTATATCGTCCTTTTCTCAAGGTGATCTACAGCCATGGTTTTCAGGCGGCTTTGCTGGACACTGCCCAAGCACCACCCACTTCCAAAGCAGTCCACAGCTCTGTCTTATCATGCTAAACCCCAAAGGGTGAGATGAGCAAAACCTAACTGAAGCATGTCGCATTCTATACACACTTTTTTCTGACTGTTGCTTTTTCCTGACGTATGTATAAGCTCTGCGTGTACAGTGCCGTGTGTAGCTGTGGGTCTTTTCCTCTGGCCCGTCCGTCCACCGTATCTCCCCAGACAGTCATCATTGTCACTTTCAATACTCCACTTTGGACAGCAACAGAAACGATTTGACACTGACACTACTTACACGGCTTCTAACTTGGAACTCCACTGAGAAATAAGCCAGCGGTAGTGTTTCTCCCTCTTGTGTCATGTTGTCTGTGCTGTTATGGTGCGTTGGAGAATACAGGTCGTCTCCAATTCTGTGTGGTGGAGAGAACGTCGCCTTCAATTCTGAGAGAAGCAGCCCTGCATTAGGTAGAGGCTTGGTTCCAAAGTTACCGAGTTGTGTAAACCTCCTCAGAAACAGATACTGGGAGCTGGTAACTTCACACCCTCCGTCTTGAAGCAGCCGTTGCCCTGTTGGGATTTGTCTTTTGGACACATGCTCTACAGCCAGTCTCTTCATTTTCTCTGCTGAGCATACTCCTTGTGCTGCGACTTAGCCTAAAAAACAAACAAATAAAAAGATAGATTAGCTATCTACCAGGTCAACTTGTGTGCAGACTCACCAGTGCCGTCATGCGCACATACATACATACATACATGCATACATTCATACAGACAGACAGAAGACATACAGACCATACAGAACATGACTCATGAACATACATACAACATACATACATACATACATACAACATACATACATACATACATACATACATACATACATACATACACATATACAAAACCGCATACACAGGTGGACTGGACGTAAAAAAGCACGTAAGTGCTTATTCCATTATCTTCGATATAAAAGCGTAAAATAAAAAAAAATAAAAAATAAGGGATATCAAATATAAAGATAGCTTGACACACTATGCCGGGGTATTTTGCATGATAGGAAACGCAGAGTACAGCTCTGCCGAGGGGTATCAAAGCTGGTGTACTTCCATGGCATCCTCACCACATCCTCATCATCCTCACCACATCCTCACCACATCCTCATCATCCTCACCACATCCTCACCACATCCTCCTCATCATCCTCATCACCGCTGATCATCATGCAACGAAAACGGTTTAAGGAAGCACAGAAATACCCAGCACGCACCCGAATCTTCACCAGTGCTTTGAATTAACCAATGGTCAAGCATGGAGGCTAACCATAGTTTGACCAGATCTTGTACAGCATACATAGCATGCTCTGGATGATGGCATCTCTTTGGCGGAATAAATAACTGAATAAATAAATATGAATACAGGAAAAAGGAAACGAAAGAAAAGAAAAGGAAAGAAAGATAGCTGGAAAGAAAGAAAGTTGGAAAGAAAGAAAGAGAGAAAGAAAGAAAGAATTTTTTTAATTGAACGAAAAAGCAAAAATCGAAGCATTGAACAGCTTGCCACTCCCATCCTCTCAGAATTGTGTCGCAACAAAACACACATAATGGTCTGCGTTGAAATAAAGTGGTGCGTAAGAAAGAAAAGAGGAAAGAAAGAAAGAAAGAAAGAGAGAAAGAAAGAAAAAAAACAAACACACAAACAAACAAATTAAGAAAGAAAGAAACAAGGAGAAAAAAGAAAGAGAAACAGAAAGAAAAAAATAAGACATAAAGACGGAAAGAAAGAAAAAAAATACAGAAAGAACGCAAAAGAAAAGAAGAGAATGAAAGATTAAAGAAAAATGGAAAAAATAACGTAAGTTTGTTTTTTAAAGGAAAGAACGAAAGACAAACAGACAATAACAATCCTTTCCTACACAGAAGAGGGAGAGGCAGGGCCTGACTTGTCAGGCGCTTTACAGCAGCGCAACGCAATTTCGCTCATATGACGGACAACAATCGTTACTGTCTGAGCCTTCCACCAGAAGAAGAAGAAGAAGATGATGATGATGATGATGATGATGATGATGATGATGATGATGATGATGATGACGACGACGACGACGACGACGCGGTGACAATGACGATGATGGTGATGGTGATTAAAAAGAAGAAAGACAGAAAGATAGAAGTAGCACAATTAAGAAATGAACAAACAAGCAAAGATGTGCTAAATGAATAAAACCGTCTTGCCAGCTAAAGTCGGTCCTATTTATCACTTCTTCGCCTTTTCCCATCCTCTGCCTGTTGCTTAGCAATGGCTGCCCGGGAGAGCCAGAGAAGGAAACATGATCAAAAACACAACACACACATAAGGAAAACAAAAATCCCAAAGCAAAGCAAAGCAAAGCAAACAAACAAACAAATACTGAACACACATCCAGAAAGAAGGCGATTTAAAATCTACATGACTTCACTATCACAATACAGCTATTATCGTAATGGCTTGTAACAAGTTTGGTGGCCAATTCTATGCTCACAAAAAACGCTGTCTTCTTTGTTTGTTTTTGTTTGCTTTTGCTTGGTTATGGGTATTTTATTTGTTGTGTTATGGTTTGGGTTTTGTTTTGGGGTGTTTTTGTTTTTCGAGGAGGGGTTTAGCGTTTTGTTTGGGGTCGTTTTTGGATGGAAGTTTTTGGGTGTTTTTTTTTTTTTTTGGGGGGGGGGGGGGGGAGGTTGTTCTTGTTACTTTCTTTGATTGGTTTGTTTTTCGTTTTGTTTTCGGTTTCTTTTAGTGGTTTGTTACTTTGGGTGGGGTTTTTTGGGTTTGTTTTGGGGTTGTTGGGGTGGTGTTGTTTTGGTTTGTTGTTTTTTTTTTGGAGGGGGGGGGGGGGTAGGGTTTTGCGATTTTGATTTCTTTCCAGATAGTTTCGCTGCAGTTTGTGTTTATTGTTATGGAGTGCCTTTATTGCTGGTCTTGTTTTCTTTCTTTGTTTATTTCTCTGTATTTGTTTTTGAGTCAGGTTTTTTTCTTTAGCTGGTTGCCATTGTTGCTGGCATTGTTGCCATTATTATTGTTTTTAGTTTAGCTTTGTTGAGTTTGTTTCTATTGTTACGATGTTGTCAGTGTAATTTCTGGCTGAACATTTACGTAAAATTGCTTTGACGTCACGACGATAGTGATTATCGTTAAAAGAGGTGAGAGAGGTAGATGCATGTATATGCAAAATTGCAAATTTTGTGTTTCCGTTTTTTTCTCTTTTTTTCGTTTTGTTTCCTTGTTTGATTGTCTTTGTTTATTTGTATCGAATTGGCGTGGTTTGTTTTGTTTAGGAGAGTGTAAATTCTCTTTCATCTTTTGTGTCCTTTTATTTATTTTACAGCATAAAGTTTTTGTTTGTTTGTATGTTTGCTTTTGTTTCCGTGTTGAGTGTTATTGTAAACATTTTTAAAAGACTAATTCTTCTGTCTGTTGCGACACTTCCGAACTCCCATTCTATTGTGTACTGTAATGTTTGTTACATTAATGCTTTCACAGACTCTACCCTGTCCTTAAGAACATTTTGGGTATTCGATCTTCAATTTTGTTTTTTGGGGCAGAATATTAGATAAAATTAGAAATACATCCTAAGGGTGGTTTCTTTATGAACTGTGGGTTTGATTTCTCCAGCCTTCTTACCATCTTTATCGAAGAAATTTCTTAAAGAGATAAACTTTCCGTTTTCTTTAAATTCTTCTTTCGAGTTCTTTCGAGTTCTTTCGAGCCAGAAGGCCCATACAGCCGGAGCTTATCCCGGTTTCTGTAGCGTTAAGCGAACTGATGGTTTTTCACCACCCCTGTGACAGGACGCTAGTCTGTCGCCAGATACTTCCCCAGCAGAGCTGGTACCCACTTGTACACCTAGGTGGAGTGAGGAAAATAGGAGTAAAGTGTCTTTCCCAAGGACACAACACCGAGCCGAGTGGGGATCGAACCCGCGACCTCTGGATCACGAGTTGACCGCCTGAACCACTCGACCACGGTGCCTCCTTCTTTAAATTACTGTTGGTTTAATGCTGATATCCAGCTTTCTATGGTTACGCTCACTGAACAGAATTTCTGTCTTGCCCTTGCCTATTTCCGTGATATTCACTGCAGCCTTTACAGCTACTGTTCAGCTCGTTTGTCTCTGCAGCTGTTTCTGCTTTCTGTCTGGATGTTGTGATCATTAGCCAGTCAGTGGTTTGGTCAGGGCCTCCAGCCTTGGGTTGGTATCCTCGGTAACTTTGCCTTGGGTTGGTATCTTCGGTAACTTTGCCTTGGGTTGGTATCTTCGGTAACTTTGCCTTGGGTTGGTATCTTCGGTAACTTCGTTTACGTATTTCATAACAGTAAATCCCCTAATTTGGAATAGGGCTACCTTCATGGTGGGCAAAAACAATCGCATTCGCAAACTGTCACCATTGGTGCAAATTGGAGCTTTAGTCGAAGAACGATGTAATGAATAAATAACGGTAAAAGTGACAGTACATCATTATAAACAGGGCAAGGGTGGCAATACGCGTTGCTGTCTTACCCCAGAGTCACTTTGACCTACTCGTCAGACACAAAGCGTGGGGTACTTTGTGCAATGTTACTGTTGCTTGTATTGATTTTGGTGTGATCAAAGAACGCCCCTTCACACCGTTTAGTCCTAGTACTTTCCAGCGTTTATTCCTGTAAAGATGTTGAATGCTTCCTCTTTGTCTGTTGCTTCCCCGGGATTTTTTTTTTAAACAACAACAAAGAATATTGGTTCTAGCACTAAATGCACTACCTTTCAATCATTTTTCAAAAAAGAAGGAAGAATAGAGCTTATACCATTGAAGTGATACTATGATTATATACATGGAAAATAAATTGGCGAGAAAGGTGATTTTCATCAAAATCTCACGGAACACACACACACACACACACACACACACAACACACACACACACACACTAACTAACTAACTAACTAACTAACTAATTAACTAGCTAAATAAATAAATGCATAAATGAATAGATAAATAAATAAAGTTTTAAAAAATCACAGAAACTACAACGCAATTTTTTCGGTTATCATCGATTGGCAAGACCGCAGTGACCCTTGCTCTGATGTCAAAAGGAAAACAGCCATTCAGAGCTGCACTGATGTCTGAACAACTAGTCCTGCTTTCCTCTCCTGCCACACCGCCTCCTGTTTTCAATCCACCCCTCCCTCCCTCCCTCCCCCTTTCTCTCTCTTTCCCATCAACCTTTTTACTAATCCATCGGCCATCGCTGTGTCTGATGTACAAACCAAGCCAAGGGGACGGGATAGCCTAGTGATTAGAATATTGCGCTCGCAATCTGACGACCCGGGTTCGAATCCCGTTCAAGGGGATATTTTCCCCTGGAGTTAATATCAGTGCAGACTCCACTCTCCCCAAAAGTCCTTCGGATGATACTATAAACCGAGGCCCCTTGTGCGAACGCACGCAGAACATCTTGCACACACGTTAAATCCTGTTCCGCTTTTCGAAAGAGTAGGCCATTGTGTGCCGCTGGGAACAGATGACAGAATTTACAAAACCGTTAACACACGGGGACTGGATGTAAAAAAGCACATAAGTGCTTATTTCATTATCCTCGATATAAAAGAATAAAATTAAAATAAAATAAAAAATAAAGCCTGTGGATACCTCTCACAGCAACTCTGGGTGACAGATTCCTTTGACAGCAACAGTCAATAGCCTGCAAGCTGTTTTGGAATAAACTGTTGGACAAAGAAAAGATCTGAAAATGGGCAGATTTCCATTTCAGATGCCATCATCAAGAATGGGCATGATACCACCTTGCTGACTGTACTGTTGGTTCGATTATTTGCCAACTGGAGATGGAGTTTCTGATTATGAGTTATTGTTGTGTGGATCTGAATCCATTTTCAGTTCAGTCTTGGCTGTGAGGACGATGATTGGTTACTGATGGATATGGATCAGGTTTCTGTTTGCTTACTGTATGTGTTTTTATAGTGTGAATTTTTGTTATGTGGGTGTGAATTTTCAGTTCACTGACTGCACGAAAAACTTGATCGGTGTTGAAGAATTAGAGATAGTATGTCTGAAAATTTTAAACATTCCCATTAACTTTTGAAATGTCAATCAAAGCACATATTAACACACACATCGCTCTCATCATCACGTCGTTCCATTAGGATCGATGTTTAAGCAGCTTCAGAATTTTCTACAAATTTGTTTAATTGTTCAAATAGTTGATGGAAATAAAATCAAATGTAATTAGAAAATAGATGTGTAACACAATGCTGACACAGACATGACGACAAGAGAAAAGACTGACGATGTGACCGACGCAGAAAACAGAATCACAAACGATTTATATGTTTATGTTATTAAAGTATAAAAGATAACTCATCCAGAATGATAGATTGTGTTTAATAATAGTAATATATAGATAGATAGATATATATAATATAATAGATAATATAGATAGATATACTCTCAACTAAAGAATGAAGATCGGCCTAATTCTTGTTAACTGAAATTCAACCGTTCAAGAACCATTTCCCAAGTAGGAAAACAATTAACTTTATCAGAGTGTTTTTCTTTGCATTCACAAACATCACAAAGTTTTCCTGTTGCTTTGCATTCTCGTCCATCACACATTGTTCCTGTGTTGGATGTGAACAGACGACACCGCTTGTTACTAGTCTACTAGTCTACTACTACCCACTGTCTGCCACTTCCAGACTACAGTAGTTTGCTGAACGTTTGGTCACAAGAGATTTCAGCCATGACAGAAAAACACTTAGTCCAACTTTCTCAGTCTGGAGAGAATACAAACAGTCAGGAACGGACAGTTGCCCTTAGAGAACCCTCCCCCTTCTCCCCCACCAACTCCATCCTACCCTCACTCTCTCTCACTCCTTTCTTCTCCACTCTACCCCTCCCCCCCCCCCCCCCCCTTTCCAGCCTGCTCTTCTTCACCTTTTCCCGTTACTGTTAATTTTCTGCTCACAGACTTTCTCGCTTAATGAAGTCTGTGTGGCTTCCCAAGAAAAACAATCTGATTGTCTTTAGTGAATACAAAATGACTGCACTCCAGCTTTTGGATTGAAGATGAAGTAACTTCTTTTATTCCACTCCTGGTTTGGTTTCAGTGTTGGAAGAAGCCATCGTGTTCGAGCACACATAGTGTCAGTCTTGGACGGAAAAAGATCTGAAGACAGATTTTTGTTTCGTATTTCAGCTCTGACTCTGAGTCAACTTCAGCATTCATCATGTTATCATCATTGTCAACATTGTCGTAATTATAAACCTTATGAATGCAAAAGCTTCCGATGTGTACAATAGTCAAAACCTACAGCAAAATACAATAATGGCTCTTTACAGACTGTTGTTGTGGTCAGAGTATTGGCGACTGTTTTCCTTGACCATGCAGTTCAGTTTTGTCTGTGGACTGCTTCAGATGTTGTGACATGAGCTGTAGCTATTTTCTGTTCACTGATCCAATAAAACCTGTGATTCATTCATCAGTTAGGCTGTATGCAATATATAATTAATTTGAATAATAAATAATATAATAATAAAATACTATTATATATGTATGATTATATAGGCTGAATCTTGTAACAATAATCAAACGCTAGTAATAATATCTTCTACAGTCTGTTCATGCTTATTCTGTCTTTGTTACTGTTTGTCTTCAGTCTGTTTCTCTCTCTCTGCTTCTCTCTCTCTCTTCTGTCTTCTGTCTCTCTCTCTCTCTCTCTCTCTCTCTCTCTCTCTCTCTCTCTCTTTTCTCTCTCTCTCAAGTATTGTTGTACATAACTACCACATATTGTGGATAAGCTGAATAACTCAGAAACACTACCCCACTCATCAGCTCATCAGAAGTAACCCAAGTCCAGACTACAGCCCATTTCAGGAAAGCTGGCCACTTCATCTGGATCGCTTCCACGACACATCGCCCATAGTCTGCCACCCAAGTCCTGGTAACGAGTCCATTCCGCCTGTGGCAAGACTGAGGGGCCGGTGGCTTGAAAAGGGAGAAGGTAAACCAGTCTGCTGTTTTAGACAGCCAGTTGCTTTCAAGCACAAGGCTGCGTTACTGTGGTCATTAATTTTTCTTAGCTGTCTGATCTAGTGTAGACTCTGTTCAACAGATAGAGTCAAAGAACAAAGTCTGAAAGTCACTTAACTGGGGATTTTGTTTGTGTTCAATTCTTTATTAGTTTACTTTGCAGGGTGAGGGGGGGGGGGTGTCTGCTTTTCTTCTTCTTCATTCTCTTATTTTTGAATATCAAGTTGGGTTTTTAGCTTGTTTTTTCTGTTTTTAACTTACTTTTGTGTTTGCATTTTGGGAATTTTTAAAAAGAAAACTTTATAGTTGGAGAGTAGAATTTAGAGGAGAGCTATCTTTTCTGTTAATTATTTAATTTTTAGTCATTTCATATGCCTAGCTGTCACACGTGGTTTCTACATTCCTCTCTGACTAAAGAAGAAGAAGAAGAACAAGAACAAGAACAAGAACAAGAAGAATGTATGGAATGAATATAGCGCTGAATCTTCTGAAGCAAACAAGTCAAAGGCTTTTTAGGTTTTCAAAGGGTTTTCAGTTGTTTTTATTCCTTGGCTAGAACTTCAAGTTTGCCAATGGTGAGATTGTGCATACACACCTGTTTAACCTGCATTAAGGTAGCTGTGTTCCAACTTTGGGGATGATGTCTAAACACGACATCAGTTCCATGGAGTTTTGTCAATTTTGTCATTCGTCCCTACCAGCACACAATAGCCTACACTTCCAGAAGGCAGAACATGCTTTAACAAGGGTGCAAGATGTTGTCTATGTGTTCACACACTGGATCTCATTATGATATCATCCAAAGGACTTTCAGCAGGATGGAGTTAGTACTGATGTAAACTCCAAGGGAAAAAATCACCTTGAAGGGGCGTCTTGATGTTGGCTTGAACCCAGGCCATCAGTTCACCAGCTCAGGGTTCTAACCACCAGGCTATCCTGCTCCAAAAACGTCAATTAGTTTGCTTGGTTGTTTGTACAGTGTCGTCTCTATTTTGTATGATTTTGTATTATATTCCCCATCAGTAGGTAGCCATTTTTAAGTTGTAAGTTACTCAGTAAGAGCAAACACACACAAAATTGCAGAAGTTAAAACCTTTGACACTTCATTCCAGTCGAACTATGAATGCAAATAAATGAGGTATTCACAGAAAGTCGTCATTGATTCATGTCACCCTGCCAATAAGTTAGAGGAACCAGAGACTCCTTATCTAGTTGACCTATCAGATGAACAGAATGGGGGTGGGGTAGCCATGTGGTCAGAGCATTGCGCTCGCAGTTTGATGGCCTGGGGATATGCCCCGGTGTGAGCCACCACTCAGACGCCAACCTCTAGGGCATTTCCCCCTGGAGTTAACATCAACATGGACTCCACATCCACAAACTATGGTGAGACTATAAACCGAGACCCATGCGCAAACGCACGCAGAACATCTTGCCCACGCATTATAACCCCTTCTGCATTTCGAAGAACAGAGCATTTGTGCCAGTTAGATCAGATGTCAATTCCTTTTAATCATTTTTTTAAAAATTGCGCACACTCTGATGCTCTGTTTAAACATCATTCCAGAAGTCAGAAAGTGGCTTCATTTAATGGAGGGCGAAGACGGTGGCATAACAAAAATCTTACCATTGGTGAATGTCTGACCTCTAGCGGAGGAACAGAAAGAAAAAGAAAAAGAAGAGTTGAATGGAAGAAATCAGAAACAGCAAAGAAGCTCGGGCCTTGCTGATGAAAGGTCACGAAATCTCTTGGATTGCTGATGAACATGTTGAAGAGAGAGAGCGAGAGAGAGAGAGCGAGAGAGAGAGAGAGAGGAGAGAGAGAGAGAGAGAGAGAGAGAGAGAGAGAGTGCTTTTCCTCCTGTTTTGAATGGCTGGCATTACTGATACAACTTTCATGACCTAACATGCTTCATTCACCATTAATAAAGGGATACTGGCATATAAGAGGAAAAGCTCCGCTGCTTTTGGAGGAAAAAAGCAGTTGTATCAATGATTAATATGTGATGCAAATAAGGAGGAAGGAGGATCACACAACACACCACAAACAACACACACACACACACAAACACACACACAACACACACACACACACACATCTTGTTCGGTCATTGATTACCTTTACATCCTGTCCAAAACTCAGGGAGGTTGTTCCCTGTACATGCCAACTCCACTCTGATTCATGGCCAATGAAGCACGCAGGGTCAGGGAGCTCACAGCTATCATCAAACAGGCCATTCAACACAGAAAAGAAGCTGTAAACTCTCTCTCTCTCTCTCTCTCTCTCTCTCTCTCTCTCTCTCTCTCTCTCTCTCTCTCATTGTCTTCATTATTTCTTTCACTGAAAGTGAGCTTGGTATTGTGTATGTTATCCGGTTTTTGCCCACTCTGTGGCATTGTCAATTTCTCCTACGCCAACCATGTATTATGGCCTAAGGCAGAGATACATTAAATTTCTGAGTTCTGAGTTCGTTCTCTCTCTCTCTCTCTCTCTCTCTCTCTCTCTCTCTCTCTCTCTCTCTCTCTCTCTCTCTCTCTCTCTCTCTCTGTCTGTCTGTCTCTCTTCAATATGTTCAAGAGCAAATCCACAGCATTCTGGGAACAGCAGGACAGGGACGTCAAAGAAGAAGAGGCAGCAAAAAAGAAAAAAATCCACAGCACCATTGACCTTCTGTCAGAAGATTGTGAGCTTCATTAGCTCTTGATTCTTCCCCTTTACCTGATACCCCACTGCTGTGTCCCTGGGCCTTCCACGTGACCTACTTGGCAAAGGTGAGGTAATTTAATGTAACTAGGGAGGTGCTGCCATTACTTCAGATATTTCTGCTTGACTGGTAGAGTGGAAGGTTGGAAAATCTTCTCTTCTACAAAATGTTGCTTTAAGGGTTTTTTGTTTGGTTGGGGGGGGGGGGGGGGGGGTTGTTGTTGGTGGGGTTTTTTGGCTTTTAATAACATTGTTTACTGACTGAAGAAATCAATGAGTGAATGGCTGACTCTCTCTCTCTCTCTCTCTCTCTCTCTCACTCTCTCACTCACTCACTCACTCTCCCCAAAAGTCCTTGGATGAGACTATAAACCGAGGCCCCGTGTGCGAACGCACTCAGAACATCTTGCGCACACGTTAAATCCTGTTCCGCTTTTCGTAAGAGTAGGCCATTGTGTGCCGGTGGGAACAGATGACAGAATTTACAAAACCGCATACACATGGGGACTGGATGTAAAAAAGCACATAAGTGCTTATTCCATTATCCTGGATATAAACGAATAAAATAAAATCACACACACACACACACACACACACACACACACACACACACACACACACACACACATCATTCATTCTTCCTATTTCATCTTGTTTAGTGATTAATCTAGATCTAGATATGTTACATCTGTCCATTTGTCTGTCACCCTGTGTTTCAAAAACCTCTCTGTGAGAGCTGCTGTGTGACTGACATACATTTTTAGAGATACCAAAGATTTTTGGTAGTTTATTTTTTTGTTTTGTTCCCTTTTTGTCTCACTAAAGCATTGACCTCATCAGCAGATGTAACCTGATTCCACGTAAGTGGCCATTGTAGAACAAGCTGGCCGTGCTTATCTGGAACACAGGGGATTGGTGACTGAAATCTTAGCAATGACTTCAGTCAGTGGATCCTATGACCAAGTGGTCAAGATGGTTTGACTTCAATCCCATGGCTCCATAAAGTCCTGGGTTTGAATCTTGGCACTGGCATCTGATGAATAAAGGGAGGGGATTTCTACATCTGATGAATAAAGGGTGGGGATTTCTACATCTGATGAATAAAGGGTGTGGATTTTTACAGTCTCCAGGTTAACCTTAAGCTCAGACCTGCCATGCCTTGATCTGTTTTGGGTACATACACATGCAGAAGATCAAATATGCATGTTAAAGATTCTACAATTCATGTCGGCGTTTGGGGCTTTACATAAGTATGAACATACCCAGCATGCAACTTGTACAATGAAATGAGCTGCTCTGAATTTGGAATGTGTCAACTGAGGCCAGCGGGCAGACCTCCTGCAGAATTACAAGCACAGAAGAAAACCATGAGCTGCATCCTCCCTCCACACCCCCCTCCCCTGGTAATGGAACAGAGAGAGAGGAGGGAGAGGAGGAGAGGAGAGATGAGAGAGAGAGAGAGAGAGAGAGAGAGAGAGAGAGGAGGTGTGTGTGTGTGTGTGTGTTGTTGGGTGTGTGTGTGTGTGTGTGTGTCTGTGTGTTGTGTTGTGTGTGTGTGTGGTGTGTGTGTGTGTGTGTGTGTGTGTGTGTGTGTGTGTGTGTTCAGGGTGTGTGTCTACATCTGCCTCCCTGCATTCTCTTTTTTTGCTTGAATCTCAGTAACACTAAGATCTCTCTCGATATAATATATATATATTTATATATATATATATATATATATATATATATATATATATATATATACATACTATACATACAAACGGTTCCACACTGAGACATCCATAAAATTACCATGTCCATTATGTGGTCATAATGTTGATGATGAAATCAATTTTTGTCTCAATATAAAGCATATGAAAATATATGAAAGAAACATAATTTTCTAAGTCTACTAACGACAGAAAGTCAAGATATTGTTTCTATTTTGTCCTCTGAAAACGAACAGGTAATTAAATCTGTCACTAAGTTTGTAGCTAAGTTTGTTGCAGCACAAAAATTAAGACAAAGCCATGTCAGCACCAGCTGTGTCAATATGTAATGATATAGTCACTTTAAAGAGTAATATCTTTTCAAGTAAGCAGATTTTAAAAAGGTTGATATCTATCACTTGTAATTTGAATGGGTGGTCCATTCGAAAGTTGTTATTGCATTTCAGCTTCATTTTTCTTTTTTTTTTTTTTGCTTTTCTTTGTATGTACTGGGTGATTTGTAAATGTATAGACGCCAAGGTTATAATTAGTTTACTATAAGTGGGCTGATCCTTGCTTTTTGCCATACTTAATTGTACGATCACAGAATTAACTTTTTTTTTTATTCAACTCTTTCATGAAAGATATTTGTGTTACCTCCCTTGTCAAGTTGGGCAATGACAATAAATTGTTAAAGTATTAAAGGTTAAGCCTCTCTCTCTCTCTCTCTCTCTCTCTCTCTCTCTCTCTCTCTCTTAGGATATTTTTGTGCATAACCGCCACATAGTTTGGAGAGAATAACTCAGAAACACTACCCCACTCATCAGCTCATCAGAAGTAACCCAAGTCCAGACTACAGCCCATTTCAGGAAAGCTGGCCACTTCATCTGGATCGCTTCCACGACACATCGCCCATAGTCTGCCACCCAAGTCCTGGTAACGAGTCCATTCCGCCTGTGGCAAGACTGAGGGGCCGGTGGCTTGAAAAGGGAGAAGGTAAACCAGTCTGTTGTTTTAGACAGCCAGTTGCTTTCGAGTAGAGACTACTTTAGTCGTTTTCTCCAGCTATCTGATCCAGACTAGGGAATCTGAGAACAAAGCCTGTAAACAGTTACTTAACTTGGGAATGCTTTCGTGTTTGTTCCTTCCATAGATTGTTTCCTTACTTTTTTATTTCTGTGTTTTTCTTTGTCACTATCTTTCTTTCTTGGGTGGCGAGATTTTTGTTCGCTTATTATTTATTATTTATATAATTTTATTCTTTTATATCGAGGATAATGGAATAAGCACTCATGTGCTTTTTTACACCCAGTCCCCGTGTGTATGCGGTTTTGTAAATTCTGTCTTCTGTTTCCGCTGGCTTACTACTCTGTGTGTCATTTAAAACAAGTGTATTGCCTAGTTAGTGATTTGAATGTGTCAGAAAGCATGTTTCTGTTGTTCAGTTTATTTTCTATTGTTATAGCTGTTAGGCGATTCAAAGGGCTTCTTCGTTCAGCTGTTACTGACTAAACATTAGCTTGGTTTGTTTGTTAGCTTGCACAGTGGTTTGCTTTATGTATGGTTATATACTGTTTTCCAAACCGTACATCAATCCTTTCCATTGAGTCAGTTACTAAAGTAAAAGCACAAAACAACGATATCATAGAAGTTAGAACCTTTCAAACTTTCATTCCAGTCAAACTGCTTCCAGATGAAGATAATTGTATTTCCTAAGAATCCTTATTGAGTTACATGACACCGCCTACAGGTCATATTATGCGTGGTGGAGAGGCACTGTTGACTTAGTAGAGGATCGGAAGAATCAAGAAAATTAACAAAGTCCATAGATGATAACAGGTCAATGATTCTCTGGGTTTTGTGATGAACTCAGAGAGAGAGAGAGAGAGAGAGAGAGAGAACTCGAACTCGAACTCGAACGATTTATTCACAAAAAGGCCATTGGCCCATACATGAAGGGGGTTGCCGAACTGCTTAGTATTTTGGTTTTAACACACACACACACACACACCAACATGTTACTGTATAACACAAAGTCAGCTACAAAAATATCACTTAGGATAACATTATCTGAGAGAGAGAGAGAGAAGAGAGAGAGAGAGAGAGAGAGAGAGAGAGAGAGAGAGAGAGAGAGAGAGAGAGAGGAGAGAGAGAGAGAGAGAGAATCGGCTGTTTCCTTTCGCATTGAATAGCTGGCTTATTGATACAACCATCATGACCACAGTGTGCTTCTTTCACCATAAATAGAAGTGATACTAGCATGCAGAAGGAAAAACAATGTTATGTTTGGACAAAATGTAATCGTATCATTGACTATTATGTCACACACACACACACACAAACACACACACACACACACACACACACACACACACACACACACACACACACATCTCTCACACTACCACTTTAAAAAAAAAAGTCAACCAAATAGCCTACATGTTTTTCATACCAAACATCGCCCCAAAAATTCCTCTCCTGTCCTTTGCTATCAACAGTCTCTACAGGCATAAAAGTGACGCACTCTCTGACATTAGATGACAGAATAACGTCACAAAGCTGAGAAGACCGCTGGATCAACAGAGGCAGGCACCTAAACGATTCTGGAACTTGGCTCCTAAGTATGCTACGCGCATGATTGGGTCAGCGCCAGTTGTTTCCTTGATGAATCAGAATGGTCTGCTTATTGACCTAGAGGCTGTATGGCTTGTGCTT
>CM054134.1:21201736-21239236 GCA_028751875.1 Rapana venosa
CTCCCTCTCTCCCTCCCTCCCTCCCTCCTCTCTCTCCCTCTCTGTCTCTGTGTCTCTTGTTCAGACTCTGTCAGTCGATGATTAATCAGGCCACGGGACGACAGGTCGATACAGGCGGCACACCAGGGAACAAAGGAACAGAAGGAAATGAGGAAAATCAAATCACCACCAAAGGAATAGGACAAGGAAAGTACAGGGGAAAAGGCAACACAGAGAAAGAAAAAATCCTATAGATAGATAGATAGATAGATAGATAGATAGATAGATAGATAGATAGATAGATAGATAGATAGATAGATAGATAGATAGATAGATAGATAGATAGATAGATAGATAGATAGATAGATAGATAGATAGATAGATAGATAGATAGAGATACAGACAGACAGACAGACACATAGATAGATAGATAGATAGATAGATAGATAGATAGATAGATAGATAGATAGATAGATAGATAGATAGATAGATAGATAGATAGATAGATAGAGACAGACAGACAGACAGACTAGACAGAAAGACAGATAGGTAGATAGACAGACAGACAGACAGACTGGCAGACAGACAAGACAGACATAGGAAACGGAAATAACGACATACACCAGAAAGAAAGACAGACAGACAGACAGAAAGAAAGACAGAAAGAAAGAAAGACAGACAGACAGACAGACAGACAGAAAGAAAGACAGACAGACAGACAGACAGACAGAAAGAAAGAAAGAAAGAAAGAAAGATAGAAAGAAAGAAAGAAAGAAAGAGGGAGAGAGAGAGAGAGAGAGAGAGGAGAGAGAGAGAGAGAGAGAGGGAGAGAGAGAGAGAGAGAGAGAGAGAGAAAGAAAGAAAGAAAGAAAGAAAGAAAGAGAGAGAGAGAGAGAGAGAAAGAAAGAAAGAAAGAAAGAAAAGAAAAGAAAAGAAAGAAAAGAAGAAAGAAAGAAAGAAAGATAGAAAGAAAGAAAAGAAAAAAAAGAGAGAGAGAGAGAGGAGAGAGAGAGAGAGAGAGAGAGAAAGAAGAAAGAAAGAAAAAAGAAAGAAAGAAAGAGAGATAGAGAGGGAGAGAGAAAAAGAAAGAAAAGAAAGAAAAGAAAGAAAGAAAAGAAAGGAAGGAAGGAAGAAAGAGAGAAAGAAAGAAAGAAAGAATGAACAAACAGAAGGACAAAAGAAAACAGAAACAAACAAATGAAAGAAAAGAAGGGGAATAAGTCAGACAAATAGAAATGAAGGATAAAAAAGAAATTAAAAGAGAAAGAAAGGTACGGAGAGAGAGAGAGAGAGAGAGAGAGAGAGAGAGAGAGAGAGAGAGAGAGAGAGAGAGAGAAGAGACAACACGTAAAAATACACAAACAAACTATGTAAAATGCAAACCGGGAAAAAACAAGCTATCTGTTTGGTGTTGTTTTCTTTTGAAGTTTGAATAAAACAACACTTTATGTGATCTCTATTCCCATAAACTCGGTTTTGAGATAGTCGTGGGAGTGAAGTATTTGTCAGGTATAAAACCAACCCTGCTGCTTTCCGACTTAATATCTTTAAAAAAAAAACCGAAAAGATAACAGAAAAGTATCTAATACTTTTCAGTATTTCTTACAATGGGGAACTACCTAACAATTAAACAATAGAATAACAAGCACAACAAACAACCAAACAAACAAAGAGATTATCTAATAGCGTTTAACATTTACTGCCATGAAAACTGCTCAACAATTGAAGACTGAAACAATGCAAATGCTCTCAAAATTTAATAATGAAAAATGCAACCTTTCTTATTCAATTTTTTTCAAAATAAAAGAATCAAATAACCAAGTTTCATAAGGCTAGGACAAGGACAGGCAGGAAATATAACTGCAGAACTGCTCCACCCATACGTGCATAAATGGGTGCACACACACACACACAACCGCACGCACACACACACAAACGCGCGCACGCACGCACGTACGTACGCATGCACACACACAGATCGAAAATTCCTGTGTCTACTCACACAGTTCCATTTCACCCCAGTGTTTTCTCTCATAGCCCCCAGCAGAAAACTGGACGCAGTGAATCACGTGACAGGAAGTGTGACGTTCCAGCCCTAGAGTTATCTTCTCCTGTCTCCTTGTGGCGGCCATGGCGGCCCGTTGCTTTCTTTATTGGATATCTTTTGGCCTGGCAAACACTGGCCAGACGTGAGGATACTTAGCCAGGAATCAAGAGGTGTGCTCTCTCCACATCATTTTCCTTGGAAAGGAAAACTGGTTGAAGTCGGTGGCTAGGATGGGTTGAAGGAAGCACTGTTGATGTAAAGAGGTGTGAGGAAGGAAGGGTGGGTGGGTGGGTGTGGGTTTGAAAAATAAAGATCGCTCATTCATTCATTCTCTCCCTGACACTACCATGTCTGCCATATCAGAGGAACAATTAAGCCAAGTCGCGATGTCCAGCCTGTAATAGCTGTCTGTCTTTGATTTCCAGAGACTCTGCTAAAAGGTCAACCAATGGACGCCAGATCATCTGTGTGACCCAGGGGAGTGGTGGGGGGAGGGGATGTTGGAAAGAAAAGGTACGCAATGGGGTGAGTTTAGTGTGTTTGAATGGAGACACATTCTCATTTCAGATTTCACACACACGCACACACACACACACACACACACACACACACACACACACACACACACAGAGTTAATACAGAACTGTTAAAAGGAGCTCCAAAAGAAATTTGAACTTGTACACGTGTACAGTTCCTGTGACTGTATATAAACAATACCAAGAAGTGTTTCAGAGTAGAACCCATCAACAATGTTGAACTACTGGCAGCTTTGTGTAAAGAATTGTCAACATTTGTCACAGTTTCATTGGAGGCAGAGTTCTTTTTTTCCTTTCATTTTTAATCTAGTTCGTTGTTTATTAATGTCTAGACATTTTCATGCTCATACTCCGTCATCTAATGTTTGTCATCAAAATCTGTGCTGTGAAGAAAGAGCTGAAGAAAATTGTCCTAGACGACTTTTGTCAGACTGCAATGATAATAATGGAGCAATTGTATGAATATCCTCTTGCTGGTGCAGAGCTGTAGATACTTACACAGTGATTTTTCACACAAGCATGCTTGAGCATAGGCATACACACACATAATGCACATGCATCTCACACACACACACACACACACACACATACACAGAACACACACTCAGAGAAACACACACACACACACACACACACCTGCACACACATGGGGACTGGACGTAAAAAAGCACATGAGTGCTTATTCCATTATCCTCGATATAAAAGAGTAAATAAATAAATAAATAAATAAATAAACACACACATGTGGAGTCTTCATCAGAGGACTCTTCACTTTAGAAGTGTTGCTGGGATAACATATCTGTATCAATTGTCTGCTGGCAAAGTCTTTGTCAGTGTTACATGTAGAATGGAAAGGGCATGTTTTGAGTGGTGTACATGGGCTGTGGGCGTCACTACTGCAGACTTCTTTTGCTGGGCCACAGCTCCGAGGTTCTCCAGTGGTGATATGTTTGTGTGTGCCACCGTCTTCCCCCCCCCCCCTCCCCCCACTTTTAGATAGCCATATTCCGACTTGAGGAACGCTATCTAAACACCCACTGTGCGCATTCGAGTTGTTGTTTTTTATGTTGTCATCCGTTCCTACCGGCATGAAGCGGTCTGCTCTTCCGAAAGGGAGAACGAGTTTTCAACGTGCGCGCAAGATGTTCTGCGTGCGTTCGTACATGAGGCCTTGGCTTAGAGTTTCATCCGAAGGACTTTGACAATCATTGCGATTTTCTCGTCCAATTGGGAAGAAAGGGGCAAGGCTTAACCTTCCTGCACCTTCTTTCTGACTAATGCAGACAAACTCACTCTGTGCTCCGAATATCCATCAAGGTTACATCTCTTGATGTCATTTACATTTGTACAGGCTCCAATAGCCACTGTTCCCCAGTTTCAGAAAATCCCCGCACCCTGGTGTCAGTTTACATTTCTACCCGGTCACACCCAGATCACAACTTCTGGGTATCCTTCTGCGGCTGCCTTTCTGTTTGTTCTGACCCAGAACTGAACCAGCACCCTTGTGATTCTGGGTACCGAATGGCCAATTTTGTTTTTAAACCCAAGAACGACTCAGCCGCCCTGTCACAGAGACGCCTATTGTGTTAGTTGGAACATTCCTGTTTATCAAGAGACAGAGACAGAGAGAGACAGAGAGAGAGAGAGACAGAGAGAGAGAGAGAGAAGAGACAGACAGACAGAGAGAGAGAGAGAGAGACAGAGAGAGAGATGATCATCAAAATCATAATTATCATTCTCGTCCATCAGATATGACAGGCTGTTGTTAAATGGCAGTTCCATGACTACTGCTTTTTAGACAAACACACACACACACACACACACACACAAAACACACATACACACAGGCGCGCTCACACACACACACACACACACACACACACACACACACTCCCTCTCTCTCTCTCCCTCTCTCTCTCTTCACTGTTAATTATCCACAATTTTCCTGTTTATTTTGTCACGTTTGCTTTTTCTCACGGTCATTTTTTTTCACACGGACGTTATCAATTAATTGAGATTATAATAGAATGCCTGTAATATGTGGAACAGGCAACTTGAATGTCACAATTTGCAATTTGTCCTGACATTGCGTGTTGGGTAAAAAAAGGGACAACATTTAATGATAAAGACCCTCCAGTTTAAAAGAGTGCTTGTTAGCGATTCCATGCTGAGTTCCATCACAGGCAGAACATCACAAACTCACGTTAATGACCCTTGTTGGTCTGGCTGTTTTGTGTGCATGCTGGAACACTGCATACCAACTTTGAGGATCTTGGAATGTTTCAGACTGTTACAAGTGCCAGGAAAATTACGGACAGCCATTGGAACAATACAGGCACCATTTACATGATCGTGAAACAAAATATTGAACTGATCACACTCATCAATCCCCAACATTCTAAGCAGATGCACCGGCTGCCGCTCTTGTTCCAACTTGTAAGGTGAGGACACTGGCCTGGAAACCAGATTCCTTTAAGCTCTTGGAAAGACTGGCGTCCTCCTCCATCTTGTAAATGTAAGCTTCCTCCATTCTGATGCTTTTTGTGGTAATGTATGCTCGGTCTGAATCATGTGTCTATTTCCGTAGTATGCATGCAGTGGTTTTGCAGTCAAATGTTTGTGCGATTCAAACCCAATTCATAGAGGCTTCATTGCACGGATCACTCTCAGGAGACAGGACGTCAAATAGCGTTTCGATTTGGCCACATTTGGTGCATGCGATTAGGGACTGGAGAGCAGATTTTATTTTTCGTTCCTCGGTTACAGTTCTGATGTGCACCAATAATGAGATTCTTGTTCATGCAAAACCGCTGTTGCCCACCATTAAGGTAGCCGCTTCGGGGATGTGCAGGTCATTAGTAGGCAGCACTGGAACGTAGCCAGTGGCCTGTGGCCCTGTAGTGGACAAATGACAATGAGATTCTAAAACATACCACTCAGTGTGCTAGAGAATTTTCAGCGTGAAGTTTGACTTCACCAGTAGAGGCCAGGGTGTGATGGAGTAAGCCTGGTTTCCTCCTCTTGCAAACATCACACCCTCCGCTTGGATGTGGACCTTGTGTTCACTCCCCTGTGCATGTATTCGTCTCGCAGTGCCACGTTTCAACTTTTCCCTTTGTTTGGTTCCCATTTGGCTCCTGAAGTGTTTTGAAAGAAACAGGGAAAGAAGAGGGCGAATTTCACGCAAATGAAAAACAAAATATCCCCACCTGTTGCAAAAGAAGAAGAAGAAGAAGAAGAAGAAGAAGAAGAAGAAGAAGAAGAAGAAGAAGAAGAAGAAGAAGAAGAAGAAGAAGAAGAAGAAGAAGAAGAATACAACCACTCACAGGGGAGATGAAATATATCCTACCCTGTTACAAAAGAAACAAGAGAAAGAAAAGAACAAGAAAACAGAACATCTAAAAACAAGATATCTGTCACGTTTGCTGTGGGCACCATACTTCAGAGAGAAAAACAGGTCAAAATAAGTTGAAAAGACAATGCAATTCCACCCCTTGTTCACTCAGCCAAACGCTCTACCATGCTGACCTCTCAGGAAAAAGTCTGGTCACATGAAGGCAGGCCACGTCACTGGAGCAGTCTCCAGATCAACCTCTGTCCTGTCTAAACCGCCAGAGATTCCAGTGAAAAAGGTCACACCAGGGTCATAGACGATCTGTGACTGAAAGAAGGGGGGGGGGGACAGGGAGAAGACTGAGGGAGGGTGGAAAGCTGAAAGTCGACAGATTCCCATTTCAGATTTCACCCACTCAAAACAAATACACGGGGCAAAGTTCATGTGGAGGACCCTTCACTCTGGAGCATGGCTGGGGATGGTCAGAATGTGTATCGATCCTCTCTGCTGGTCTTAGAGAGAGTGAGGATCAGAAAGTGAACAGCTTGCTTTGTCTGGTGGAGCTGCGTTGTGCGCGTCACTGCAGCCAGTGTGTTCACTGGTCTGTGCCAGTCAGAACACAGGCTGTCTGTTTAAGTCTGTGATCATGCCAATACTGTAAACATTCTTCGGGGGATGGGGGGGGGGAGGATTCAGGGGGGGGGGGGGAGGGGTGTGAGACCAGTTTGGTGTCCTATATTGACCGGTTGCTGTCATAACATGGAGTTTGTGTTTTTTTGTCTGGTGCGTTGGACATCTTCAAACTCATCTTTTAAAGGAGGAGAGATTTTGTGTGGGGTAGAAAAAGAAAAAAGCAAAACAGAAAATCTGAAATGTTCTTTTATCTTTTGTTTTAACTTTGATTGTTTTGCACTCTTTCTCTCTCCCTCCCTCCCTCCTCTCTCTCTCTCTCTCTCTCTCTCTCTCTCTCTCTCCTCTCTCTCTCTCTCTCTCTCTCTCCTCTCTCTCCTCTCTCTCTCTCTCTCTCTCTCTCTCATGTTCTCGGCAATTTATCAGAGCAGAGATATACAAACAAGAAATTTGTTACCATGAGACTTTTCTCATGGTGCTACCCATTTTCAGTAACATTGGCTGTGAACGAGCATCCAGTGACAGCCATGTATGGCTGGTAGAAATGACACGAAGGCACGCACAGAACTTGTTTTGCATGAGCCAAAAGCTTCGTCAGTCAGTGATCTAAGTTAAGACCAAGGCCTACATTCCATGGTGTTGTGCTTGAAAGTGTTAAACGTCGAGATTGTCTTCAGCCATGACAATCCTTTATCTATGCAGTTTGTATTCTCCTTTCAAAGAGAAAAAGTCATCTGAAGTCGAAGTATTGCTGCCTATAGTGAGACGTACTTGACTTCTTTCACCTATCCCGTAGTCCCGTGGACCGTGGGGGCACCAATGAAGATTTTGCAACCAGCTTCCTCCACTGCCTGCGTCCTCTGCTTTCTGTAGCAATTTGTTCCACTCAAGGCCAGTCCGTTTTCTGATGTTGTCTTTCCATCGTTTTCTCTGTCTGCCTCTTCGTCTCCCTCCATGTGTAGGACAGTCTTGGCCAGTCCAGATGTTCGTGTGTACTTGAACGCGCAAAAAACAGATTGTTGGGGCCAGCCTACACACAAAGGACTCAACACAGACAAATTAATGACTCAATAGAACAGAACGGGATATAAGTCAGACCGTACAATCAAGTCTGCATAAATCAAGTCTGTCAGAGCTTTGCTTCCTCCAGAGCAGACGACAACGTTCATTACCATTCGGATCAGATTACGATTGTCTGTCGCTTCCAGACACCAGGCATTTGCTGAACTGTTGGTCAAAATGTGACGACGAACATGCATCACATCAACAGTTTCTTTTTTTTTGTCTTTTGTGATGATGTACGTCGTTTCAAAGTTTTCAAAGGTTCTGTTTATAGTGTTGGTATAGAGTTTGCCATTCTTTTCTTTGTCTTTCACGTGGCTGTGCTCACATTTTCACAACGCTTCATTGTTTTCAAAGATCGTTGTGTTCATAGTGGTGGTATATAGTTTGACCTACTTTTCTTTTGTCTTTCATGTTAGTGCACAACACTTCGAAGTTTTCAAAGATTGTTGTGTTTGTAGTATCGGCATATAAATTGACCTTTAGGAAGCCAAGTTGTGATAATAGTATTTCGAATATTTGTTTCAATTTACCAAGTTAACAAATCCTTCTGGTCTAAGAGCTTCGTATTGATTTTTATACAGTGGTGTATTGTACGATGAGTTTGTATTGTATTGCAAATGAATAAAAACTCACTTGAGACCGCGAACGTGAAACAAGTACTCCTTTATCTAATAAAGTACGCAGTATTCCTCAGGAAGCGTCTGGACCAGGACAGAAGTCTTACCTTCGTTCAACCTGTCCACTTAAGAACAACATCCACATAACGACACAACACCAGTGAAACTAGCTCCACTGGAACAGTGCTGAAGGGAAGGCAGACAACTCTTCTCTTCTCTTCTCTTTCTTCCACAATAGGCAAAAGAAAGTTATGCAGAAAGAAAGAAGTGACAAAAATGCACATACGGGCACACACTTACGCACCTACACAATACACGCTGCATATGGGCATACGCACACGCACGCACGTGCATCCATACACACGCGCGCGCGCGCGCGAGCGGAGAGAGGGAAGATAGAGGGAGGAAAAGAATGAGACAGAGAGGTAGACAGTCAGAAGAGAGAGACAGGCAGACAGACACAGACAGAGACAGACAGACAGACACAAAGACACAAATATTCAGACAGGCGGAAAGAACTGAAGAATACCCATATTCAAACAAACCACTATTGGCCGTCGCTCTTTCTCTGTTTCTAGCCCATCCACCTGGAATGACCTCCCTCTTCCACTTCGCCAAAAGCCTTCTCTTGATACCTTCAAATCAAGCCTCAAAACGCACTTATTTCCTACCTGACACTTTCCCCTCATATCTGTTCCTACTTTTCAACAGCATCCTTCCTCTCCCTCATCACCACCTAAGTGTGTGTGTGGTGTGTGTGTGTGTGTGTGTGTGTGTGTGTGTGTGTGTGTGTGTGTGTGTGTGTGTGTGTGTGTGTGTGTGTGTGTGTACATACATTTCAAATATATTATGTTATTTGAGGAAAGTTGCATGCGTGTAAATGATTTGAGTGCAAGCGCTTCGATTTGTTTGTTTTACAAGATTCAGCGCTATATAAATTCCATACATTATTATTTTTATTATTATTATTAAGACAGAATCAAGAACAAGAGAAAGGAAAAGGGCAGACAAGTAAATAAAGAGCTAACAGGCCTACAGAAAATCAGGAAATAGACTGTGGAGATGAAAAGAAAAAAAAATAGAGCCCGAGAGAGGGAGGGAAGAGAGAGAAATTGGAAGGAGGGAAGGGAGACTGGAAACCTAAAACCAACAATTGCAAACACACACACACACACACACAAAGAAAACAAACACACACACACACACACACACACACACACACACGCCCGCACACGCACCGCAACACACACACCCCACACACACACACACACACACACACATACGTACACATACACACACAAACCACTAAGAACAGGAAATATCGAGGAACAAGTGGTATTGTACTTCGCCTTACAGAGCTGAAATGAAGCGTTAAAAGGCCCGCAGCTTGAAATGCGTAAGTCATGTTTTCCCTGCAAGTTTCTTCGTTCTGTGCTACTGCCAACAGGAATCTAGCTATTGAATCAGATATGGCTATATTACATCTTATTTTACTGTAAAGGTAGAGGTGAAAGTAAGTGTGTGTGGGGTGTGTGTGTGTGTGTTGTGTGTGTGTGTGGTGTGTGTGTGTGTGTGTGTTTTGTGTGTGTGTGTGTGTGTGTGTGTCTGTGTGTCTGTGTGTGTCTGGTGTCTGGTGTGTCTGTTGTCGATGTTTGAGAGAGAGAGGAGTGGTGTGTGTGTATGTGTGTGTGTGTGTGTGCGTGCGAGAGAGAGAGAGTGGGAAGGCGGGGAATGCGTATGCAACAAGCATGCGCTCGAGCGAACATGCGTGCACAAAACTCTATTACGTCGGAAAATCAATATCATGAGCTCACAGCACGCACGCGTGCATTTAACTCTCTCTTCTCACACCACACACACCACACACAACACACACACACACACACACACACACCCACCCCACACACACACACGTACACACACACCATTCTGCAGCGTTTCAATATGCATTGTTTACCAGACAGACAGGCAGACAGGCAGAGACACAGAGAAGGGGGGGGGGGCAGCTTTTTTATTCGATCAATACTTATTACTTTAGATGATTTAAGAAAACAGTTTCAATGAACAAAAGTAATAAAATGAAATGACATTTATGAGAGAGAGAGAGAGAGAGAGATGAGAGAGAAGAGAGAGAGAAAAGTGGAGAGAGAGAGGAGAGAGAGAGAGAGGGGAGAAAGAGAGAGAGAGACATTTCAAACTATACTCTTCTTCAAATATTGATACGAAGTTGGCTTACGCACAATTTACTACGTTCTTTATAAGCTTTCTTACATTAAGTTCACTTTTCAATTTATTTCCTTTTCCCATCTCCTTTGAGCTAATGCGTAGTTATCACGTTCAATGCTTTTTTTCTTTCAGATATCAGCAACAAACAGTAAAAAGCAGCAACAAAACAAGCCAAAGAGATAAGTACAAAGAAATGAAGACAAACGCTGCTTATGTTGTCCTCGTTGTTGTTTTTGTGTCAGAAGCTCTACAACTTACTCAAAGTCGAAGAATTATATGTCCTGTGTATATAAAACTAACCCCCAAGACAATTCTATCTATCTATCTATCTATCTATCTGTCCCGTAGTCTGACGACCGTGGGGGCACCCTCAAAGACTCAGCAACCAGTTCCCTCCATTCTTCTCTCTGTTCTGCCTTTCTCAGGGTTTTGTTGAGTTCTAGGCCTGTCCATTCACTGATGTTATCCTCCCAGCTCTTCCTTGGTCTGCCTCCTTCTTCTTCCTCCTTGGACAGTGCCTTGCAAAACTGTCTTTGTAATTCCTTGGGATCTTGTGACATGCCCATACCACTTAAGTTTACGCTTTTTCACGATCGTTAGAAGGTTCTCATAGGGTCCAATGGTTTGCTGGATTCTGTTATGCACGCTTTCGTTGCTTATGTGGTCTTTGTAGGAGATGCCAAGGAGTCTCCGAAAGCATCTCATCTCCACTGCCTGTACTCTTCTCTCCAAATCTGCAGTCAGGGTCCATGATTCACAGGCATACAGAAATATGGATATGACAAGGGAGCGCATTAGTCTGATCTTGGAGATAAGTGAGATATTCTTATCTCTCCAGATGGTGTTTAGTTTTGACAAAGCTGTTATTGTCTGTGCAGTCCTGCATACTACTTCTGGCTTGGATCCCTGGTCGGATACAATGGCTCCCAGGTACTTGAAGCTTTGAACTGTTTCAGCTTCTGGTCATTAACCCTGATATCAGTGCTAATGCGTTGGTGTTATTAGTCATCAGTTTGGTCTTCTCTGCACTGATTTCCATGCCGTATGTTTGGAGGCCTTATCCAAGTGTTCTGTTAGGCTGGCAAGCTCTTTTTCTGATCCTGCTATTCCATCATGTCATCTGCGAAGCGGAGGTTTGTGATCGTTCTGCCACCAATGCTGATGATCCTTCATGATGTTCCAGTGCATCAGCCATGATTCTCTCAAGGAAGATGTTGAAAAGATGTGGGTGAGAGTAGACAGCCCTGCCTTACTCCAACTGTTGTTCGAAACCATTCTCCAATGTTGTTGTTGTAGTACACTGCACTGGTGGCCTCGCTGTACAGTGTTTGATGACTCTGATCAGGTTTGCATTGATGCTGTACAAGTTCATGGTTGCCACAAAGCTGCATGCACACCCTGTCAAATGCCTTCTTAAAATCGATAAATACGTGGATAGGTCTTGTTGATGTTGAAGGTACCGCTCACATAGTATTCTGAGGTTGAATATCTGTTCTGTTGTGCTGCGCCCTGCTCTGAAACCTGCTTGTTCCTCTAGCAAATGATGGTCTCTGCTTGTGGCTTCAGTCTATTCAATTTATCTGCAGCATGACTTGCTTGGGTGACATATGAGGCTGATTGTGCGGTAATTATGGCATTGTTGTAGATTTCTCTTCTTGGGGAGGGTGATGATGAGTGACTGCGTCCATGGTGTTGGCCATTTTCCTGTCTGCCAGATCTTGTTGCAGATTCTTAGTAGGGCGCTGATCATGGCTTCCCTCCAGCTTGGACCAACTCAGCTGGAATGTTGTCAGCCCCTGCTGACTTCCCCTTTTTCAGCAATCTGACTGCTGTTTCCACTTCTTCTCGGAGGATAGGGTGACTGTCTGTGTCTTTGCTTTCGGGTACATTAAGGACTTCTGGATCTCCTGCGGTTCTATAGTTATACAGGTCGGAGCAGTATTCTGTCCATCTGTTCAGAATATCCTGGTCGTCAGTGAGACACTTCCCATTTTGTCTTGGATTGTTAAACCTTTTCTCTGTTTCGTGCTAGTCAGGTCTTTCACCAGCTGATATGCTTTCTTGCTATTGTTTTTCTTGATGTTCTCTTCAATGTCTTGGCACTGTTCACCGATCATTTCTTTTTGCCTCCGTCATGGACTTCCTGATTCTTTTGTTGACTGCCCTATATTGTTCTGCTCTTTCTTTTGTTTCATTTTTCTTTTTCTTCAACTCTCTAGCTTGTCGCATGTTGTAGGATGTTAGGTGTGACCCATGGTTTTTTGACTGGTCGGCGTTTGCCAAGAAGCTCGTTTGCTGTTTCAGTCACTGCTGTATTGAAACTATTCGTCAGTGTGTCTATGTCTGAGTCTAACACAGTGAGTGCTGCAAACTTTCCACCTATCCTTGCTTGAAAAATTTCTAATACCTCTGGGTCCTTCAGCTTCTCGAGGTCAAATTTGATCCTGATGTTGTTCCGCTTGTGGATTTTCTTTAGACGTAGTCGGAAAGTCATCATCACAAGATCATGATCACTCCCTATGTCTGCTCCTGGAAAACTTCGTGTCTGTGCGATGTTAACGCTAGACTGAAACCGTCTTTTCACCATGATGTAATCTATTTGGTTGTGGTGTTCTCCATTTGGGCTATGCCATGTCCATTTTCTGGATTTCTTGTGTGGGCCAAGTGTATTCACTAGCTGGAGGTGGTTGTTACTGGCAAACTCCAGGAGTCTCAAGCCTCTTTCATTTGATTGGTTATTACAATGTGGCCCACAAACGCCCTCCCAGTCTTTCCATGCATCTTCTCCTACCTTGGCGTTCCAGTCGCCTTGCACAACGAGGATGTCTTTCTTGGGTGTTTGATTCAGAACCTCTTGTAGCTGGTCATAAAATTCTTCTACGGCTTCATCTGTGCAGTCTGATGTAGGGGCGTATGCCTGTACTATAGTTAATTAGACAATTACAATAGCGTAAACAAACTCAAAAACACTTAAGAAACAGCAACAACAACAACAACACTAACATTAACAATCAAACATAAACAATATTGAAACAAAACAAAGGTTAAAACGTCACAGACCAGCAGTAAAAAAAAAAAAAAAAAAAAAAGTCTAAAACGCTTTTGTAATTACAAAAATCTAAAACGTTTATCTTCACATTAGTGTGTTTTCCAAACACCTAGACAAAGGCCAATGTTTTTCAATTGTCTTAAAGCAATTTTTTGTCAGAAAATTCTGGTGTTTGGTTCAGTTTTTACACACTTAATGTAGAATGTAAAATCGAGTACAAACTACGTTTAATTCAGATCAGGAATGGTGCACATAAGAGCAAAAGAAGATGTGCAGCTATTTGGCTAGTGAAATATTCTGACATGTAAGGTAGAGAGCGGGTTTGTAGTGTAGCGCAGTGTAGTGTAGTGTAGTGTAGTGTAGTGTAGTGTAGTGTGATTTAGTGTAGTGTAGTGTGATTTAGTGTAGTGTAGTGTAGTGTGGTGTAATGTAGTGTGGTGTGGTGTAGTGTGGTGTAGTGTAGTGTAGTGTAGTGTGGTGTAGTGAAGTGTAGTGTGGTGTAGTGTAGTGTAGTGTGGTGTAGTGTAGTGTAGTGTGGTGTAGTGTAGTGTGGTGTAGTGTAGTGTAGTGTAGTGTAGTGTAGTGTAGTGTAGTGTAGTGTGGTGCGGTGCGGTGTAGAGTAGTGTAGTGTAGTGTGGTGTAGTGTAGTGTGGTGTAGTGTAGTGTGGTGTAGTGTAGTGTGGTGTAGTGTAGTGTAGTGTGGTGTAGTGCAGTGTAGTGTAGTGTGGTGTGGTGTGGCGTGGCGTGGCGTGGTGTGGCGTGGTGTGGTGTGGTTTAGTGTAGTGTTGTGTGGTGGTGTGGTGTGGTGTGGTGTGGTGTGGTGTAGTGTGGTGTGTGTGGTGTGGTCTGGTGTAGTGTGGTTTAGTGCTGTGTGGTGTGGTGCGGTGTGGTGTAGTGTAGTGTGGCGTACTGTAGTGTGGTGTGGTTTGGTGTAGTGTGGTGTGGTGTAGTGTGGTGTAGTGAACTGTACTGTACTGTACTGTCGTGTACTGTGGTGTAGTATAGCGTAATGTACTGCACTGTAGCGCAGTGTTGCGTATCGTATCGTATCGTTGTCAATCGCATCGTATTGCACAGCGCTGTCAGTCATATGAGATTTCTCTGCGTGAAATTCGGACAGTGTCCCTGGGGAGTGCAGGTCGCCCCAAGAACAGCGCCACTCGTTATGTCCATGTTTATATTCCTGCCTCCACACATATTTGTTTCCCTATGACAATGATCTTTTTCTAGGGACAACTTTCTTCTTGCCGTGAGTTCTTTAATGCGCGCTATAATCATGTGTCTTCCACGAAACCTCTATCTTCCACGAGACCTCTTCAAATCCAGCCTCAAAACACACTTATTTCCTACCTGAGACTTTTTCCCTCATATCTGTCCCTAATTTTCAACAGCAACCTTCACCTCCTAAGTGTGTTCGCGAGTGTGTGTGTGTGTGTGTGTGTGTGCGTACGCGCGTGCGTGCGTGCGCATGGATGCGTGCGTGCGTACTTGCGTGCGCGCGCATGGATTTGAAATCTGTTGGTCATTATGTTTAATGAGAGTTGCATGCGTGTAAATGACTTGAGTGCAAGCGCTTCGATTTGTTTGTTTTTTACAAGATTGAGCGCTATATAAATTCCATATATTATTATTATTAATTGTCTCATCCGAAAGACGTGCACCCAGACCACTGCTCAACAAGGTCTTGGCGAATTCGAATAAGGTGCGGGGTCGAACGGGGATCGAACGCACGACTTATCGCTTTCTGGACAGGCGCATTACCTCAAGACCATCCATGTGTTGTGCGGAATGTTTTAACACGTTGACACCTCCTGGACATTTGGAAAACATGGATTCTACTAATAGGCTTAATGAAGTAGTGTGCCGTATACAGGGTATTTCTTGCTGTGTCTGTAACTGTGTGACTGTGTATCTGTATGTCTGTGTGTCTGTGTGTCAGTCTGTCTGTCTGGCTAGCTGTCTATCTGTCTGTCTGTCTGTCTGTCTGTCTGTTCTCTCTCTCTCTCTCTCTCTCTCTCTCTCTCTCTCTCTCTCTCTCTCTCTCTCTCTCTCTCTCTCTCTCTCTCTCTCTCTCTCTCTCTCTCTCTCTCTGATGTTTGTATCTTTCACTCTCGTGCGCACGCACACACACAACACACACACACACACACACACACACACACACACACACACACACACCTTAATCATTCTAAATGTTTCAGTGAAGCGTAGACAATGACAGAGGAGAATGCCGGAGATATGATATTGATATTGTCTACACACACACACACACACACACACACACACACACACACACCACACACAAACACACACAAACGCGCGCGTACGCAAGCACACCCCCTCACACACACATACCTCTCTCTCTCTCTCACACACACACACACACACACACACAGGCACGCACGCACACACATACATACACACATGCACACCCACACGCACACACATACACACACAAACACACACACACGCACACACACACACGCAGGCACACCCCCTCGCACACACAGACCTCTCTCTCTCAGAAACACACACACACAGGTACATCCGTGCACACACGCACACACACACACACACACATACACATACACACACACACACACACACACACACACATACACACACACACACACACACATACACACACACCTTATTCACTCTTTTTTTTCCTGCTATTTCGTTCCTCGGCTGTGGTCAGAAACTCACCAAAGATGATTTTTTTTTCTCGAAACGCATCCGTTTGGGCTCACCATTTGAGGTAGCCGCATTCCGACTTCGGGGATGATGACTTAACACGACACCTGTGTGCATGCAGGGTTGTTTTTTTTTTTTAATTTCATCCGTTTTTTTACCTGCGTGCAATGGCTTGGGGACGGGATAGCTCAGTGGTCGGAGCACTCGCTTTCCCCCAGCCAAGTTAAGCAGCGTCGAGCGTGGTTACCAGTTGGATGGGTGACCGTTTGCGCGTCTTGGCTTCAGTACAGTTCCCTCAGTTCACCCAGCTGTAAATGGGTACCTGCCCTCTTTAGGGTCAGGGAAGGTAAAGCAGCGAGGGAGAGGAGATGGGCGCCGCCCTCAATATGCTGGCCCTAGAGAAGTGAGGTCTCTGACGCCTCGCTCCCCTACGACCTTATAGGTTATGGGACTCCTTTACCTTTACCTTACTGCAATGGCTTACTCTTCCAAAAGGCATAGCAGCTTTTAACGCGTGCGTTCACACACAGGACCAGGGTTTATAGGCTCATCGGAAGGGCTTTTGGTGAGGGATGTGTGAGAAGAGGGGTGTGCATGTATGTGTGGAATAATAATAATAATAAATAATAATAAATGGACTTTGTATAGCGTTATATCTTGCAAAGACAAATCAGAGCGCTGTGTGTGTGTATGTATGTGTGCGCGCGCGCGCGCGCGCGCGTGTGTGTGTGTGTGTGTGTGTGTGTGTGTGTGTGTGTGTGTGTGTGTGTGTGTGTGTGTGTGTGTGTGTGTGTGTATGTGTATGTGTGTGTTAGTCTTTTTTTTTGTCTTTTTCTTTAGGATAATGGAATAAGCACTCATGTGCTATTTTTCAACCAATCCCCGAGTGTATGCAGTTTGGGTCATCTTTGTCATCCGTTCCCACCGGCACACAATGGCCTACACTTCCGAAAAACGGAACGGGTTTTAACGCATGCGCACGATGTTCTGCGTGCGTGTGCGTGTGTGTGTGTGTGTTGTTGTTGTTGACTTCAATTTTACGTCTGTTCACTTCTAGTGATATTAGACGAGGGGGAACAAATGGAGGGGTGGATGTCTTATTTACAACAAAAAATAGATAAATAAAAAAAATAAAAATTAGCCCCCCCCCAAAAAAACCCCAAAAAAACCAAACAACCCAACACCAACCATGCTTTTACAAAAAAATCACATAAAGAAACTTGGCAATGCAACAGGAATTATAAAAACCTAAAAACATGTCATTAACGTTAATGCAACTATAACAAATGTCCAATGGGACTGCGATAAAGGCCTTTCACAATTTCAAATGCCAGTTTTAAATTATTGAATATGCTGGTAAGGGAATTTTCAGAAAAATGGGGCATGAAAGGTTTTACACTCTGGCAGTCCAAAAGTATATGAGTATTGGTGATATTCTCACCACATAGACATTTACCATTTTTGCTGAATTTGGTTATCAATGCATTTAATTTCATTCTATAAAATAAAGCAGTTATTCTTCTTGACGTAAAAACATTTACACAATCCTTTGAATGGTTCACGACTGTTAAATTATCGGTGTTAATTGCAGTTCTAGTTAAAGATCTATCATTTTGCTGATTAGTTTCGGTGACCTTTCTCCATGATTTTTGTTCTAGTAAGCTGTACCCCTCTTTTAAGGATAGAGGCACATGCAATTCTATTGCATCCCGTTCATGTTTTGCACCTTTTTTGGCAGCTCTATCCGCCCACTCATTTGGAAAGAATCCAGTGTGTGAAGGCACCCAACAAAAATTCACACTTATGCCCTTTAAGGTTAAGAGATGGATAACATGCTTAACTTCTAATATAATTTTTGAAGTTTTCTTATAACATGGAGATTTTAAAGCATACAATACCGACTTAGAATCAACGCAAAGAAGGATTTGAAATATATACAATGGCAAATCAAGAATATAAGTAAGACCCATTAATATTGCTATTAGTTCTGCTGTAAATATCGAGTGATATTTACCAACATAGTATGATTTTTCAATTTTCAACGCTGGTATAACAAAAGCAGAACGTTTCTTGATTATCTAGACGTGATCCGTCTGTATAAATTTGTAAATGGTCAACATATTTATGATGAATGTGGGATCGGACATCAGAAACCATTATATTCAAATTGTCATTCTTGTTTACATTAGACACCTCTATGTCAAAGTGTGCTTTATTCATCTCCCATGATGGACAAGGTAAGATTGCTTCTCGTGTATCCATGCTGAGTTGATTGACTTCAGAGTTTTGTACCAGATCAGACACATATGTACTTATGGGCATTATAGAGGCAATATATTTCGCTCTTTTAGGAAAATCCAATTCTGATTGTACTTGTATTTCTTCTGAAATAAAGTTTTCAGTCGTTTTGTTTCTAAGCACATATTTAGCACATGCCAGTTGACGGTAATCATCCAAAGGCAACATGCCGACTTGTGTGTGTGTGTGCGTGTGCGTGCGTGCGCGTTGTGTGTTTTGGTGTGTGTGTGTGCGTGTGTGTTGTGTTGTGTGTGTGTGTGTGTGTGTGTGTGTGTGTGTGTGTGTGTGTGTGTGTGTGTGTGTGTGTGTGTGTGTGCTCGCGTGCGCGCGCGTTTTGTGTGTATGTGTGTGTGTGAGTGTGTGTGTGTGTGTGTGTGTGTGTGTGTGTGTGTGTGTGTGTGTGTGTGTGTGTGTGTGTGTGTGTGTGTGTGTGTGTGTGTGTGTGTGTACGCGCGCGAGCGTGTACCGTGTTACCGATGTTAACTCCAGAAGGAGAAAACTACCCTCGAACAAGTGCTTCGGTTGTGGCTCAAACCCACCCAACCCTTTCAAATCTTGAACTCAACTCTCTAACCACTAGGCTTTTTCGCCCCCTTTCACCTACCCCTACCTCCTCTCCCCTCTCCCCTCAACCCTCTCCCCCCCCCCCCCCCCCCACCGCCCCCCCCTCTTATCATTGTAAATGTATCAGTGAAGTGTGGAGGGGGAGGAGGGAGGAGGCGGGAGGTGCGGCGGTATTGATGATGATGGTGTGTGGCCCCGCACAGTTATCTTCAGGGTGAAGGATGGCCCGTGTCACCGGCCGACCCAGCCTCCGTTTGCCGTCCTGGATGTAATCTATGTCCTCACCTCATCAATGAAGAGTTACGAGAGAAGGCCGTCTCTATCAATACAGGCCAGTAAAGAGATAGAGGTTGGGGGTGGGGGGGGGGGGGGGGGGAGGGGGAAAAGAGGGAGAGAGAGAGAGAGAGAGAGGAGAAGAGGAGAGAGAGACAGAGAGAAGAGAGAGAGAGAGAGAGAGAGAGAGGAGAGAGAGAGAGAGAGAGAGAGAGGAGAGAAGAGAGAGAGAGAGGAGAGAGAGGAGAGAAGAGAGAACTCGAACTCGAACTCGAACTTGAACTCGAACTCGAAATGCTTATTGAGAGTAAAAAAATTTTAATGGATAAGCACGGGGCTTCTTTACACCATGCTCTCACACACACAAAAAGAAGAAAAAAGCAAGAAAAGAAAGAAAAGAAAAAAGTCAAGAAAAACTACACACACACATAGAACATCTTGCGCACACGTTAAATCCTGTTCCGCTTTTCGGAGGAGTAGGCCATTGTGTGCTGGTGGGAACAGATGACAGAATTTACAAACTGCATACACACGGGGACTGGAATTTAAAAAAATCACATGAGTGCTTATTCCATTATCCTCGATATAAAAGAATAAAATAATAAAACACACACACACATACAAACACTAGTCAAAACAGAAGAACCGAAACTAAACCTAACAGCAAGAAACAAACACACACCAATGCAAAATAAACTTCAAATAAACAATCGTATGCAAACAGTAAGAATCAGCAGTTTTAGATATATTCCAATGAAGATTCAAATGAGCATCATAATGAAATACCACTATGAAATTAGATGAAAATCAAAGAGACAATGAGAGAGGGGGGAGGGAGGGAGGAGAGGGAGACAGACAGACAACAGACAGGCAGCGACAGAGATAGACAGAGATAGAGACAGAGACAGACAGACAGATAAACAGAGAATATACAAGAGAGAGAGAGAGAGAGAGGACAGAGAGAGAAGAGAGAGGGAGAATGAATGAATGAATGAATGAATCTTTATTTTTCAAGGGTAACAGAATAAGCATACACATACTTTTTTTTATCCAGCCCTTGCCAAGGGACAGGGAGTGAGAGAGAGTGAAAGAGAGAGAGGGGGGAAGAGATAGAGGGAGAGGGAGGGGAAGAGAGAGAGAGGGGGGGAGGGAAAGGGAGAGAGAGAGAAAGTGATAGAGAGAGAGAGGGGGAAGAGATAGAGGAGAGGGAGGGGAAGAGAGAGAGAGAGGAGGGAGGGAAAGGGAGAGAGAGAGAAGAGAGAGAGAGAGAGAGAGAGAGAGAGAGTGTGTGTGTGTGTGTGTGTGTGTGTGTGTGTGTGTGTGTGTGTGTGTGTGTGTGTGTGTGTGTGTGTGTGTGTGTGTGTGTGTGTGTGTGTGTGTGTGTGTTTTTATTCTTTTATTTTATTATTTTTCCAGGACAATAGAATAAGCAATCATGTGCTTTTTCCATCCAGTCCTCGTGTGTATGTAGTTTTGTCGATTTTGTCATCCGTTCCCACCGGCACACAATGGCCTACTCTTCCGAAAAGCGAAACGGGTTTTAACGTGTGGGCAAGATGTTCTGCGTGCGTTCGCACATTGGACCTCGGTTTATAGTCTCATCCGAAGGACATTTTGGGAGATTGGAGTCAGCACTGATGTTAACTCCAGGGAAAATCACGCACACGCACACGACAAACACAACACACTACACACACACCACACGCCGACCACGCGCGCGCGCGATGTACATGCAACAATGCTGGCATTCAGACGCATGCCTAGTATAATTTGCAGTTAGTGCAAATAATGGGGGGTTTGCAATTAGTCCTCTTAGACGAAGTGTTGCTGCCACTGTTGTTGCCATAACAACGGTCGTTGATGTTGTTTTGTGTTGCCGTTGTTGTTGATGATGGTTGTGCTGGTGATGGTGATGATGGTGATCATGATGACAACGATGACGATGGTATCAATGGCAGTGAACGCTACGACGACGACGACGACGACGATGATGATGATGATGATGATGATGATGACGATGACGACGACGACGACGACGACGGTGATGATGATGATGATGATGGTGGTAGTGGTGGTGGTGGTGGTGAGGTGATGATGATGACGATGACGACGACGACGACGACGGACGACGACGGAGTGGTGGGGTGGTGGGTGGTGGTGGTGGTGGTGGCGAAGAAAACTTATTTTCGTTGCTGGGCTAGAGCTCTGAGGTTCGCCAATGGTCAGATTGTTCGTATACGACCGTTTTTGCCCACCACGAAGGTAAGTGCTTTCCGACTTCGGGGCTGTATGCTGAGTATGTTCGCGTTTCTGTAACCCGCCGAACGTTGACATGAACTAAGGGACCTTTACTGTGCGATTTTGATTTTTTGAATATGCATCAAGTGAACCCAGTGTCAGCACTTGAAGTTGACCTAGGAGATTGCAACAATCCCCACCCCCTTCATTCACTAGACGCCACCTAGATTCGAACCCCCGACTTCATGGACACATAGGACTGAAATTAACGATCTTAACCGCTCAGCTATGACATCCTTCGGTGATGACATTAATGTCCCCAACAGTGACAACAATTACGAAATGTAGTTGCTCTTGAATTTTTGTTTGTTTTTTTTCTTTCTTTTTATGCTTAAGTATCCATATGCGGAATAAAAAAAATATTTCAAGGTATAGGAAATTGTTGCCTGTGTCTGTAACATAGATTTGAACTATTTCATGTTTATTTGTTAATTTTTTTTAATCTATGCTTGCTTGGAATCCCACATGGTTTTTTTTAAATTGTTATATTAAAGAGTTCATATTTGTCTTGGTTGCGTTCATTATTTTTGTTGTCAGTCTCGCTGTTTCGCTAGAAGCATTGAAGCACGGAAAGCTGTGGTGGAGGGCAGAAAACACTCCCTGATAGAGTGACGAACACCGCATGTTAAAACTGCACCAAGTCAGAGCTGGAGTAACCAAATTTGCCCAGACTTTTCCATACCAATTCCATACCAATTCCATACCAATCAAGCACCCCCTCCCTTGGGGATACACAGAAATTGAACAGGGAGGGATGCTGGGATAGAGGAGGGAGGGAGCTTTCAGGGAGGAGGAGGAGGAGGAGGAGGGACAGGAAAGAGGAGGACAGAGGTTGCGGGAGGGGGTAGTGATAGTGGTGTCTTGGGAGACCGTATGTAAAAATTAATTTGTTTCGGTTTCTCCCCACCCACCCTCCCCCTCCTCCCAAATGCAAATCAATTGGGAATGTCGGAAAATATGTTCGTCGTCTTCTTTTCATTCTTTAAAAAGGGACACCCACATGCATGCACACATACACATACACGCTTGTGTGCGTTTACACCACGTATGCACGCACATAGTCACACGCGCGCGCGAGTGAGCGCAAGCACACACACACACACACACACACACACACACACACAACACACACACACACACACAAACACACACACATACACACACACACATACACACACACACGAACACACACACATGCACACACACACGAACACACACACACATACACACACACGAAACACACACACAGAACACACACACACACACACACACACACACACACACACACACACACACACACACACACACATACACACGCTTCATTTCTGGATAATGCCAGTGTACCTGATGCACATTTCAAGTATACCTTTATGTGTGCATGCCTGTGTGCCTCGCGTGCGCCCACGCGTGTGTGGGTGTGGGTTGCATGTTTATGTTGTGTGTTGTGTGTGTGTGTGTGTGTGTGTGTGTGTGTGTGTGTGTGTGTGTGTGTGTGTGTGTGTGTGTGTGTGTGTGTGTGTGTGTGTGTGTGTGTGTGTGTAATTTTAAAGCTTTTAAGATTGATCTTATTTGTATTACTTTCAGTTATAAATTCTTGCCTTTTTTTAATACATGGCTTGTAACCCAGATAAATTTCTCAGATTATTTAGATAATGAATAAAGTACTGGTATTGGTATACGCACGTGCATTAGAGTACACATACATACATACCTACATACACATACATACATACATACATACATACATACATACATACATACATACATACATACATACATACACATACATACATACATACATACATACATACGTACGTACGTACATACATACAGCGACATTTGATTTTGCTTTATCATGTTTTGTTAGTCTGGATTTATTTTTTTTAATCCTCTTTTTTTCCAACATGTATCACCATTGTATTTTGAATGCATTTATATGTAAATTTTCTCGGATTTTTTGTGAGGGCAGGATGAAAAAAAATTGTGTAAGCTTAATCTTTTACCCTCAATAAAGATCATTTTGACTTGACAGAAACAGAGACACAGAGAGAGACCTAGAGACAGACAGACAGAGATGCAGAGACAGACAGAAAGACAGAGACAGAGAGACAGACAGAGACAGACAGACAGACACAGACGCAGAGACAAACAGAGACAGAGACTGACAGACAGAAACACACACAGACACAGACACAGAGCGATCAAATGAAAGGATAGTGAATTATCAGAGAGGAACCGTGTCATATGACATCGTCATGTTTGATGATCATGAAGAACGAGGTGTGTCCAAAACGTGTTGCCGTGTGTAGTGGGGAAATCCACAGGAAGACAGTGGGCTGCAGTCTCTTCAGTGCCTGATGTCAGCCCCCTGCAGTTCTGGCTTAGTTTGGTGGTCGTTGCTTCCTTTATAAACGATCATGTTCTCCCTTTTTTTCCGAACACAAACATGCGCCCGCACGCACACACGCGCGCGCACGCACACACACACACACACACACACACACACACACATACACACACACGCCCACGCAGACACACATACACACACACATACGCACTCACTCGCGCGCGTGCGCGCACAAACACGGACACACGCACGCACATAGGCACTCACTTACGCGCGCGCGAGCACACACACACGCACGTACACACACGCATACTCACACATGTGTGTACTCACGAGTGCACGCACACACACATGCATGCATGAACGCGCACGCGCGCGCGTACACACACACAACCATAAAAGAATAAAACTATATTAACAACAAGAGAGAGTAAGAACACAACACCCAAGTGTTTAGCAAAACATATGGTGGGTTTCTTTCCAAAACGGATCTTCAGGCTAACAGACTGGCCCACTGACAGTCAAAGCGAACTACAATTCTGTCTCAGAAGGAAGGTGGCAGGACGGTGAAGACGTTCACCTGCCTAACAAGTCAACCATGAAGTTCTTCTAGTGGTCTGGGTTCGATTCCCAGCCTTGCTCTTTCTTCACTGTTTGACGAGAAAATCGAGCTGAATGTCAAAGTCCTTCGGATGAGACTGTAAACCGAGACCCCTTGTGCGAAATGCACATCATCATCATCATCATAAATGGAATTTATATAGCGCTGTATCTTGCACAGACCAATGAAAGCGCTTGCACTCAACTCATTCTTATACAGCCATGCGACCAATAGCAGATAATAGTTCTAACAAGTCCAAATGCACACACACACACACACACACACACACACACACACACACACACAGGTTATACGCTTTGGCAGGGTGATACTGAGGTTATACACTTTGGCAGGGCGATGGAATTTTTGGCTGTTGAAAAGCAGGGAGAGCTATGAAATGAAACAGGAGAGGAAAATCTTAGGTTTGAAACAAATATGTCTTGAAGCCGGATTTAAAAGTGTCACAAGAATGCCTTTTGGCGAAGAGAGATAGGGAGGCCATTCCAAATCGATGGACCAGAAACAGAGAAAGAGCGACGGCCGACGGTGAACTGGCTGAATCTAGGTATTCGTAAGCACAAGGAATCTGCAGCAGAGCGGAGGGAACGAGGAGTGTACAGGTGAAGACATTCACAGAGGTAGGAGGGTGCTGTTTTGTGGATACATTTGTAACAGAGAGTACTGATCTCATACTTTATCCTTTGTGGCACAGGCAACCAGGGGAGAGATCGCAAGAGAGGGTTAATGTGCTCCTATTGAATGTAAAAATATATTTTAAAAGTACATAAGTGCTTATTCCATTGTCCTCGAAATAAAAGACTAAAATGATTTTTTTTAAATAAAGAAAACTCGGGAATCTCCGCTGGGACGCAGATATAATCAAAACAACAACAACAACAACAACAATAACAACAACAAAAGAATGCACGTATAACGTCTTGCGCACCCGCTAAAAACCAGTACCGAGTTTCGGAAGAGTGGGCCATTTTGTGCCGGTAGGAAAAGATGACTTTTTTTTTTAAACGTAAGCACACAGGTGTCGTGTTTAGACACCATCTCTAAAGTCGGAATGCGGCTACCTAAATGGTTGCGGGTGAAAAACGGTCGCATCCACAAAAACCTCACCATTGGTGAACCTCGGAGCTCTAGCCGAGGAACAAAAAAATATATGTATCTCTACTCATAAGAGAAGGAACATTGTTAAAAGGTGACGTTATCTTTGCTTTAACGCTTTCAGACAAAATCATTCCAGAAAAGTATCAATGCTCTTTGCAGTCAAGGACAAAAACATGATTTGTGGTTTGTTTCTGGTTGTTGTTGTTTTTTTGGGGGGGGTTTGGATGTGTAATTGTGTATGTGTTTGTGTGAACGCGTGCGCGCGCGCGCGCGCGCGCGTGTGTGTGTGGTGTGTGTAAGTGTGTGCTTGCGTGAACGTGTGTTTGCATGTGTGCGTGCGCGTGTGTGTTGTTGAGGGGTTGTCTGTTTTTCTGTCTCTGTGTATGTGTGTTTGCCTATCTTGTGCCTCACGAACTCAACAGACAAAATGGTTGAGGAGGGTGGAGGGTTGGTTATCCTAACACGCTTATCAACATTCTGCAGGGGGGTGGGACGGGGTGTGGAGGAGAGGCGGGGGAGGTAGGAACCAAAGCATCACTTTACCCTGATTTATCATTTCCTTAAACTCATGATCAGATTCTTCTTCCTCCCCTTCTTCATTTCTTCCTCCTCTTCCCCCTCCTCCTGCTACTCCTCATCCGCCTCGCCTCCTTTTTCCTCTTTTTCTTCCTCCTCTTCCTGCTCTCCTTCTTTCTCCTCCTTCTCCTCCTCCTCCACCTCCTCCTCCTTTTTCTTCTTCGCAATTCTTCTTTGCAACTCTTCTTCTTCGCAATTCGTTTCTTCTTCGCAATTCGTTTTCTTTGCAATTCTTTTTCTTCTTCTTCTCTTTCTTCTTCGCAATTCTTCTTCTTGTTGTTCTTCGCAATTCTTTTTTTTTCTTCTTCGCAATTCTTCTTCTTTTCCTTCCGCTTCTTCTTCTTCTTCGCAATTCTTCTTCTTCATTCTCCTTCTATGCTGGTTTCACTCTATGTGTTCACAAAAGGCCAGTGTCACGTAAGACTGATAGCCGAGCAAGAGCATGTGGGCGTCAGGACATGGTAGAGCATACCAATGGGCAGACTTCAATTTAGAGAAGAAACATTGGAAAGTGAAGAATATCAAATTACCGGAGCAAATAGCAGTGGATGCATTGAAAGAGAATTGTGTATAACAGAATACGTCAGCGTTTCTTCTTCTTCTTCTGAATTATTCTTCTTCTACTACTTCTTTTTCCTCTTCAGAATTTATCTTCCTCAGAATTTTTCTTCAGAATTCTGCATATAAATTCATATCCCATACCATCTTTGCCCCGAAACGGTAAGATTCAGAGCAGGACAAACAACATTCCATATATCAAATCCAATACGAAAGCCAGAACAATAACAAAACCTAGAACAATAACAAAAGCATGATTCGAATTCTAAATTTAAGCATTTGCCGGAATCAAGATGATCTCCAAACGCGTAACAAGAAGAATGGACGATAACGGAAAGAGAGAAAGGAAATGTCTGGGAAACATCGTCAACATTCTGGTCAGGGAAAGCGTTTCTGCAGACCCCGGTCTATCTGTGCTGTGGTGCTGGGGATCGGCTGCACTGACCCAATGTTCCTGATGTGTCTTTGATGCTCAGCCGCCAATACGCATGTTGCGCTTATCTGAAACACGCCTGGCTGAAACCAAGAATGATTTGTGTGTAGGTGTCACTGATAGCCGCACAAGAAGAATGAAGCTGTGTACCGTGGATGAGGAGAGAGAGAGGGGGGGGGGGAGAGAGAGAGAGAGAGAGAGAGAGACAGACAGACAGACAGACAGACAGACAGAGACAGGGAGAAACCGACAGAGAGAGACAGACAGACTGACAGACAGACAAAGAGACAGACAGATGGACAGAGGGACAGACAGGCAGACAGGCAGGCAGAGACAGAGAGACAAAGATAACATTGAGAGAAAGTATATTTTATTTCTATTCCTGTGCGTGTATTTCTACTTTTCTGCCTGTCTGCTGCCAACTATAGCTTTGTAACCTGCATTTTCTCCGTTCTGGTTGTTTTGTTACAGGTAGCTGTGTTGTGTTGTGTTGTGTTTACGTTATGATGATAACATTGTCTTGGTTTGTCCCTTAGTAGTGACTGGCTTGTCATGTCTTTCCTATATTATGTTTACAACACTGCATTTATTGTGGCTGACTTCGCAAAGCCATGATTATTATATGACTGCCGATGCACGCTATAGCCGAGTGGTTCAGACCGTTCGGCTTCAATCCACTGGGTCCATGAAATCCTGGTGTCAAATCTTGGCGGCGTCTGATGAATTGAGGGTCGGGATTTTATCATCTCCCATGTCAACTTCAAGTGCAGACCTGCCAGTGCTTTATTTCCCATCGTGAATACATACACATGCAAAAGACCAAATATGCACGTTAAAGATCCGAAATTCATGTCAGCGTTCGGTAGGTTACGGAAACACGAACGTACCCAGCATACATCCACGAAGTCGGAATGCAGCTACCTTCATTGTGGGCAAAAACAGCTGTATATGCAAAAGCTCACCATTGCTGAACCTCGGAGCTCTAGCCGAGGAACGAAAACTAAAAAATATTAACTGTTTTGAGCATTTCTTCTGTAGTGATAGGCTTCCATAAGAACCATGTGGCTACCGAATGTGTGACTGCTGGCTTCAGTACAGTCCCCCAGTCCATACAGCTGTAAATAGGTTTCTTCCCTCTTTAGAGTCAGGGAAGGTAAAGCAGCGAGGGAGAGGAGATGGGCGCCGCCCTCAAGATGCTGGCCCCAGAGAAGCTGAGGTCTCTGAAACCTCGCTCCTCAACGACTGCATTGGTTGGTTAAGAGAACACCTTTACCTTTTTTACCATTACAACTTATCCGAGGACTTTGGATGTCAAAATCTGTGAGTTACGGCAGTGACATATTGTTAACTTGCATGTGTTTGATTACATAGCATTTTATTACTGATATGTGATGAAATGATTTCTTTTGAAGCTGGGGTCCTATTTTTGATTTATAACCGCAGCCTGAGGACAGGCATTGTTTGGAAACTGTTAGCTGGGAGTTAAAAGTTTCAACAATGTTGTCACAGTCGACCTTTGGTCTGGTAGATACGATCTGGGGGATCGGCAGTCTAGAGGTAATGCACCTGCCTAGAAAGCGGAAAGTACGGGTTTGAAGTGTGTGGTGGTTTAATCCCTGTTTGGGCCAGAAACTTTCCCCCAACCACTAGACCCTGAGTCCTGATCTGGGTGCTAATGTTTCGGATGACACGATAAACTGAGGCCCTGTGTGTAACATGCATTTAGCGCACGTAAAAGGACCCACGGCAACAAAAGAGTTGTTCCTGGCAAAATTCCGTAAAAAAAGCCACTCTGAGAGGGAATTCAATACACATGCAGACAGGAAAAGAAGACAGTGTTGGTGGCGCTGCTCTTGTGGTGACGCTGCTGCTCTTGTGGTGACGCTGCTCTTGTGGTGACGCTGCTCTTGTGGTGACGCTGCTGCTCTTGTGGTGACGCTGCTGCTCTTGTGGTGACGCTGCTCTTGTGGTGACGCTGCTCTTGTGGTGACGCTGCTGCTCTTGTGGTGACGCTGCTGCTCTTGTGGTGACGCTGCTCTTAAAGAGGTATATAAAACTATACAATACAACAGAATACACTACAATACATTACAACACAATACAACACATTACAACATAACACAGTACAATCCAACCCTACCAGAGGTTTGTTTCAGTCATTCAGACAACGTCTACGACGTATACTCAAAATGAAATATGCGTTCCTTACAAGCTCTGATAGGCCAGGCTCTTAATTCTTAGCTCTTTTATCAGAGGGGTGGGGGGTTATTCCTGTTAATATAAAATACTCATAATACCTTCAGAACAAGAATTAAGGCATCATCTCTTCGAATAAGACCAAGCAGATGTAAAGTTTGTATAATGATTGTTTTCATATCTATTGAAAATGGCCCAGCAAAAGCTGTGTCAGTTATTGATGTCAGCTAAATTGCCAAGGCCTACACTAAAATGTTGTTATGTGGCAAAATGTTGTGTTGAGACTTACTTTGGCCATAACAAGCTCTTTATATAACAACCTGCACTCTTCTTTGTTAAAGGAGAAAAAATCCTCTGAAGTCGGAGTATGGCTGCCGATATGGCGAGGTGCTTGAAAATAGTCGTACACGCAAACTTCTCACCCAGTGTACTTCCTATCTCACAGAGATTCCCAGGTGGGATGAGTGAGTCAGAGTGTATGTTCTGGGTGACCCCTAGGGTGTAGAGCTGGGGAACGCACAACAACAACAACAACATATCTACTGAAATACAGACACGCACATAGAAAAGGTGCCACCATCCTGCCGGTTTTTATTTTGAGTTTAGTTGAACACAGTTTTTTGCTATGTGGATAATGACGCCATTATCTTTGATAGCCGCGCTAACACTGGATCAAAGAAGGCCGCCACCACAGCAGATTTACATCCAGCTCTAAAGTGGCCACATGAAAATGTCTGTGTATTGATTTTCCCCCTTAAAACTGGCAAACATATTGGACCAGTTCTGTATCTTAATGAGCACAAAACACGACATGGTAAAATAACGTAACGCCTTTCTCTCTTTGGTTCCATTTCTCTTTGTGTGACTTCCTTCTTTGTTTTTTGGCCTGTCTCTCTGTCTATCTGTGTGTGTGTGTGTGTTTGTGTGTTGTGTGTGTCTCTGTCTCTGTATCTTCCCCCCCCCCTCTCTCTCTCTCTCTCTCTCTCTCTCTCTGTATGTGTGTGTGTGCGCGCAGCAGGCGCGTATAAAAAAAAAAACACCCTTCTATACAAAAAGGATCTTATATGCATTTGCACAAGGCTTTTTAAAAGCGAGCTAGAGTTAAGAATCTGCAGTTTGTTGACGCGAATGTCTGATTCTCCTGCAGCTACATTGTTATTTCAGTTCGTCATGTTATGTCTTCGTCTTTACATCAGCTCTGACAGTTGTACCTTTGCTATCCCCCTTCAGCATGGGCTAAAAACTAGACTGAATAAGTCTTTGATTCTAACAACGGACTCTTTCTCTGTATACACCCCTGTACCAAAGCCGTGTGCACAGATTGTACATTTTCCTTATCATTTTTTCAAGTTCATGTCAGTGAGAAGACATCAAGATCGGAGACAACACACGCCAACAACGCCTTAGAATTAAAGTAGCAAAGAGACCGTTCTGTATCCATCCCATGAGTTGATGAAGTCCACGGTTTGAATCTCGATGGTGTCCAGTAGATTAAGGGTCGGGGGATTTACAATCTCCCAGATCAACTTCAAGTGCAGACCTACCAGTGCTTTAAATCCGTTTGTATGCATACACATGCAGAAGGTCAATTATGCACGTTAATGATCCCATAATTCATATCAGCGTTAGGTGGGTTACAGAAACACAAATATACCCAGCATACATCCCTGACCTTGGAATGCGGCTACCTACATGGTAGACAAAAATAGTCGCATGCGCAAAATCTCGGAGAACTTTGGAATTCTAACCGATGACCAAGAACAAGAACAAGAACAACAACAACAACAACAGCAATAACAACAACAAAACAACAAAAATGGCAAATTTTCATCCAAATCAAAATCTAATGATCCAAAACGGAGTGCTTTTATTGCCTTTTTCATTCAGTTTCACTCCCCAAAAAAGAAAGGAACGCTTCCTTCAATGGCACCAAACACGACAGCTGATGCTTTCATCTTTTCATCGTTGGGTTTTTTATTTTCTTTCCCCACTTTTCTAAGGCCTTGCTGCAATCCCATATCCTGTTCATCAGCATCCCTCCCTCCATACCTCCATTCCCCCATACCTCCATCCCCTTCCCTTTTCTTCAGCCCAAGACACGAAAGCTGATGACCACAGGAAAGCGTGGCCACATTTCATTACCCCTCTTTGAAATCGTTGCTTTATCTGGATATCTTTATTTAATAATTTAGTTATTTATTGTTTATTTATTCATTTGTCTATCTATTCATTTATCTATTTTTTGTTCATGATTGATTCTTATTTCTCTTTTATTTATCTCTTTACTTCTAAATCTATCTATGATTGATTCTTTCTTTATTTCTTTTTTATCTATCTATTTACTTCTAAATCTATCTATTTCTTTCTTCACCTATCTTATTTATTGTTATTCTTTTTTTTTGCTCGTTCTATCTTTTTTTGGCCAGTTGAACAGTGAACCTTTGAGAATGCAAAAGTACAGTCACACATGGTTTGTGCGTCTCCCACCAACACACACACATCACACACACACACACACACACACAAAAAAACATACAACCCATCACACACACTACACATACACACAACTAGATAGCTATACAGGTAAACAAGCATTACCACTTTGGTAGATGAAGAAACATATGCACCTGCATTACTGACCAACACATAAAATTTACTTAGGCCTAAGGAACACTGAACTTGTTGCAGTGAAGTGAAAGACAGGTTTAAGTGTGGTTTCAGACAGCTTTTTCTAGGCAAAGTGTACACTCGTCTTACGACTGATGGACACAACAGAGACCGAGTTTGATTTTAGATGAAAATAGCCTTGTGTGCGATTGATTGATGCTTCAAATCATGATAGCACTTAGCACCCAAAAATGGAAATGCTGATTATTTTCTAGTTCAACTTGAAAACAGGTCAGATGACGTCTTTGTGTGGTGCGTTGTGTGTGTTTTGTCTGTGTAGTTGGAGTGTTGTGTGCGTGCTTGTGTGGTGTGTATGCACATCTCCAAATCTGGCATATCTAAAATCCTGTCACCCGTATCAGGGTCTTTTTGGCCCTGGATTTTGACAACACATGCACGTCCAGTACGCAGCAACCACTTACACAATAGACAGAAAAATCATGTTGGTCCTGTCAATAAAAAAGAAAGAAATGAAGAAGAAGGGTATGAATCATGCAGCACGCAGAAAATGGCCTCAGTCGTGCTCCATTCATAGAGGACCAGGCTCTTTCCTGTCTGTGGGATGCTGGAAGCCAGCCTTGAACCCTGAGAACCAGTCAGGACAGCCAGCCAGAGACTGGTTGACAGAGAGAGAGAGAGAGAGAGAGAGGAGAGAGAGAGAGAGAGAGAGAGAGAGAGAGAGAGAGAGAGAGAGAGAGAGAGAGAGATGGAGAGAGAGAGAGAGAGTCCAAAACTGTAGTAATGGCCACGGTAATACAATTTGACCAGACCCTCCCTTGCCAATTCAGCTTCCATCCCTGTGGGTCTGAGAGAAATAGGAAAGAGATTGGTCTTGAGGGGGTGGGAGGGGGGTGGGGAGGGGCAGGATAAGTGGGGAGGATGAGGAGAAAAGGGAAGAAGGAAAATAAGCAATGACATGATGGTATTGATGATGGTTTGTTGTTGAAGGGGTATGTAGGGGAGTGTTGGTTTTGTTTTTGTTGTGGTGATTTGAGGCAGAGATTTCTCCTTTCCTTTTAAGATATTGTGTGACATCTTCCTGAACAGTGTCTGGTTGTGATGGGGTTCTTTGTTTGTTTGGGTTCCTTTTTTTTGTTTGTTTGTTTCTCGGCTAGAGCTCTGAGGTTCACCAGTGGTGAGATTTGGAATATGCCACCGTTTTTTGCCCACCATGAAGGTAGCCGCATTCCGACTTGGAGGATGTATGCTGATTATGTTCGTGTTTCTGTAACCCATCGAACGCTGACATTAATTACAGGATCCTTAACATGCATGTTTGATCTTTTGCAGGTGTGTAAACGCGAAGGGATATGAGGCACTGGCAGTTCTGGACTTGTAGTTGACCTGGGATCGATTCTCACTCTTAATTCACCAGACTCCTCCGAGATTCGAACCCAGGACTTCATGGACCCGTGGGATTGAAGTCGAACGGTCTTAACCACTCGGCTTTAGCCTCCGTCGTGATGGGGTTTGAAACTCACAGTTCTTACTCATCAACCTTTACTGTTCGCTTGGCTCTGCTGACTGATGCTTGGCTCTGCTGACTGATGCTTGGCTCTGCTAACTGATGCTTGGCTCTGCTGACTGATGCTTGGCTCTGCTGACTGATGCTTGGCTCTGCTGACTGATGCTTGGCTCTGCTGACTGATGCTTGGCTCTGCTGACTGATGCGTGACCTGTTCGCTGGTTTGTTTCATTGGTTGTAATCTTCTGTGATAGTCTGTGTGAGTTCATAGCGGGGCTTTTTCTCCCTGGTTTACTTTTTTTTCTCTATTTTCTGTATTTATTTTGTGTTATTTTATTCTTGTACTTTGAGGATTTTATCTATTTTATTCTCTTATTTCGAGGATAATGGAATAAGCGCTCGTGTACTTTTTTTCATCCAGTCCCCGTGTGTATGCAGGTTTGTACATTTTGTTATCTTGTATTATCCAGTCCTGTTTAATCTGTTCTTGGAAAATATTATGAGAGAGACCCTCCATGACTTCCACTCTACCATCTATATTGGCGGCAGACCCCTCAACAACTTGCGGTTTGCCGATGACATTGACCTCATGGGCGGAAGTAACACAGAGCTGCAAGATCTTACGACCAGACTTGAGAACAGAGCTGGAGCATATGGGATGGAGGTGAGCTCGGAGAAAAGTAAAGTACTTGTGAACAGCACGAGCAACGCCACTGCTAAAATTTACATGAACGGCCAACAACTGGAGGAGGTAGACGCTTTTAAATACCTTGGCGCTACACTCACAAAGGACGGGCGATCGACGACAGAAATCAAGGTCAGAATAGCCATGGCAACATCTTCCATGACAAAACTCACCACCATATGGAAAAGTAAAGAGATCAGTTTCCCAATCAAACTAAAGCTCTACAAAGCCCTAATTCAGACTATCCTGCTGTACGGAAGTGAAACCTGGACATTGACTGCTGAAACAGCAAAGCGAATCCAGTCATTTGAAACAAAATGCCATAGAAAACTACTGGGCATATCCTGGAGAGAACGAAAGACCAATGAATTTGTCAAGAGTCAAATAACACGGCTGGCAGGTCCACAGGAACCCCTTCTCACCATCGTCAAGAAGAAAAAGCTGACATGGTTCGGCCACGTCACCTGCCACAACACTCTGCCAAAAACAGTACTGCAGGGAACACTCGAAGGTGGCAGAAAGCGGGGGAATACAGAACAAGTCATGGATGGACAACATCAGAGAATGGACCAGGATGAATGACTCGGCACTACTGCGCAGTGCCGATGACCGAGATGGATGGAGGAGGCTTACCACGGCATCGTCTTTCGTGTCTCCCCCACGACCGCCAAGGTCACGGGTCTGATGATGATGATGATGATTCAAGTTGTCTGTTGAAGTTTCTGATTCTGTGAAGAACTGCTGAAAAAGAACAAGGCTTTCCTGATGACCACGTTCCTATTTCTGGAGGGCATGTGGGATCCGGGAGCGTTAGTCGCTTGTGTCGACGAACTGTCTGTCTGCCTGTCAGTCTGTCTGTCTGCATGTCAGTTTGTCTGTCTGCCTGTAAGTCTGTCTGCCTCTCTCTCTGTCTGCGACATCTGTCGGTGTTCTGCCTCGATTTATGTCTGTCTGTTTGTCTGTATATAATCTATCAATTTTATGTTTCTGTTTATTGCCTGTCTGTTAAGATGTCTATTGTCTATCAATTTTCTGACTCTGTTTATGTCTGTCTGTTTCTCTCTCTCTCTCTCTCTCTCTCTCTCTCTCTCTCTCTCTCTCTCTCTCTCTCTCTCTCTCTCTCTCTCGCTCTCAATTATGTCTAAGTTTAGACTTGGTGTATCAGACATAAATGTTCATACATTTAGATACATAGAACATGATGATTATTACCTCAGTTTGCTATGCCCATTATGTAAGCAAACAGTGGAAGATGAAGTGCATTTTGTGCTGTGCTGTCCAGCATTAGAAGATGTAAGAAGAATTACATTCCAGTAAAATATAGTAGACAGCCTAATTTATTTAGATTCTGTCTACTCGTGGCATCTAGTCACCCTGAGATTGTGCGCAGCCTTGCTTTCTATTTGTGTAAAGCCTTTAGAATTAGAGATATCTTGGTTTCTTAAGTCATAGTTTTTGGAACTGATTTTTTATTGTGGTGGTTGTGGTTATACAATAACATTTTGGTTTGTTTGTTTGTTTTGTGCTTCCTTATTGTTCTCACTAAAATACTAAGCAGCTCGGCAACCCCCCTTCATGTATGGGCCAATGGCCTTTTTGTGAATAAATCTTTCGAGCTCGAGTTCGAGTTCTCTCTCTCTCTCTCTCTCTCTCTCTCTCTCTCTCTCTCTCTCTCTCTCTCCCCTCTCTCTTGTCACTGTATGTGTGTGCGTTATGTGTGTATTTGCGTACGTGCGTGCGAGTGTGGGTCTGTTTGTTGTGTGTGTGCGCGCGCGCACGTGTGTGTGTGTGTGTGTGCGCGCCGCGCGCGCGCGCGTGGTGTGTATGTGTGTGTGCGTGTGTGAATGGAAAGTGCCTGACTAAATCAACCTTGGTGGACTGTATATTGGGGAATAAACAACAGCACCAGATGGCCTGGCTGATGACCGGCCCCATGCTTCACTGTGGCGGGGTGGCCACTGTCGGGAGGGGCCCACACATTCTGTGACTATCACTTCTGTATCGTGCTGCTTCCCTGTCCCATACTTCAGCGAACAACACAGGAACCATTCACACACGCGCTCCTTCGGATGAGACTACAAACCGAGGCCCCGTGTGCGAACGCATGCAGAACATCTTGCGCACACGTTAAATCCTGTTCCGCTTTTCGAAAGCGTAGGCCATTGTGTGCCGGTGGGAACAGATGACAAAATTTACAAAAAGCATACACACGGGGACTGGATGTAAAAAATAATAAAAGCACATAAGTGCTTATTCCATTGTCCTCGAAAACAAAATCTGAGCGCTTTGATTTGTTGCTTTACAAGATTCAGCGCTATATAAATTCCATACATTATTATTATTATTATTATTTATTATCATTATCATCATTATCATTATTATTATTAAAGAGAGAGAGAGATTTATTTTATTTTGTACTTTTATATCGAGAGAGAGAGTGAGAGAGAGTTTAACAGAGTAAAAGACAGGGAAGGTACTAGACAATAATTATGGTACAACACGATGCAAAAACCCTTCATTGTTGTTATCTAATATTACTGTTATTATTATTATTATTATCGTTATCGTCCTGTCTGTCTGTCGGGAAGGGGCCCGACACATTCTGTGACTATCACTTCTGTATCGTACTGCTTCGCTGTCCCATCCTTCAGCGAACAACTTCATCTGTGACAATAGCATTTCTCTACACTATTTGACCAAGGGGATAGGGGGGGGGGGGGGAGTCTCTTAATGCCTTGCGCTCTTTTACGTGCATCAAACGATATCGTTCTTACACACGCGACCTCGTTTTATCATCTCCTCCGAAGAAAGACTGACACCTAGACCACCACTCAGGGTCTAGCGGTTAGAGAGGGAGCGTGGGGAAGAGGGCAGGGGGGGGAGGTGACATGTTTTTTAGGTTCAAACCCAGGATCGAACATACGACTTGTCGCTTTCTAGACTGGTGTGTTACCATCAGTACCACGGACCCACCAAACCAAACGACAGGCAGTGTTGCTGCTGATAGTAATGTAGATCGGTGGTCTAGAGGTAACGCACCTGCCCAGAAAGCGAAAAGTCCGGGTTCGAAGTGTGTGGTGGTTTGATCCCCGTTTGGGCCTGGAACTTTTACCCCCATCCATTAGACCATGAGCGGTGGTCTGGGTGCTAGTCTATCGAATGAGACGATAAACCGAAGTCATGTGTGACATATTTAGCGCAAGTAAAAGAACCCAGGGCAACAAGAGAGTTGTCCCTGATAATTTT
>CM054134.1:21244236-21254236 GCA_028751875.1 Rapana venosa
CTTACAAAATGGGGGGAAGAAAGACAAGTGTAAAGCTTTAAGTGAAACTCAAAATATCTTTTAATGATCGATAATCGTGGGAGATTATGTCCTGAAAGAAACTGCGTCCTTTTCCCAGCGAAATGTCAGCTCCATATGGCTTTCTTCACAATCCATTTTCCCCTTTTAAATAACCTTATAATGACAGACATCGTTTCGATAAAAGTGCTTGGCATTGCTAAGTGTGCGTGTTTGTGTGTGTGTGTGTGGTGTGTGTGGTGTGTGTGTGTGTGTGTGTGTGTGTGTGTGTGTGTGTGTGTGTGTGTGTGTGTGTGTGTGTGTGTGTATGTGTGTGTGTTGTTGTTGTGTTGTGTGTGTGTGTGTTTGTGTGTGTGTATTTATATGTAATATAGCAATATGTTGGGGGTTGTTTCTTTTTATTCATTGATTCTGTTTCTGTTCATAATCCTTTAGCATTCAATGCAAAAAGCGTGTTAATGCTTAATCTATTACCCTTAGAAAATAAAGCTCTCTCTTTCCTTTCCTTTTCTCTCTCTCTCTCTCTCTCTCTCTCTCTCTCTCTCTCTCTCTCTCCTCTCTCTCTCTCTCTCCTCTCTCCTCTCCTCTCTCCTCTCTCTCTCCTCCTCTCTCTCTCTTCTCTCTCTCGTAAGTGCAGGTGTGTATCAAATATACAAGAAAAGTAATAGATAAACAAAAAAGAAAATAAGGTCATCGGTTTATGTCAGCAGCGTTCTTCCCGTTTGTAGCTGGACTGAAATCACACCCACGCTTACGCACTTGCTGGCATGTGTACTCGCCTGCACACACACACACACACACACACACACACACAACAACACACACACACACACACACACACAAAAGGCATACACACGCGCGCACACACGCGCGCGCGCGCGCATGCATGTATTCACGCACGCACACACACACATACACACACAGAGTCTTTAATTCTCACACACACACACTCATACTCACACTCATACGCTCACACAACACACACACACACCACACACACACACACACACACACACACACACACGAGAGAGAGAGAGAGAGAGAGAGAGAGAGAGAGAGAGAGACAGACAGACAGACAGACAGACAGACAGACAGACAGACAGACAGACAGACAAAGACAGACAGACACAGTCAGAGACAGAGTCAGAGACAAAGACAGACAGACAGACACAGTCAGAGACAGTCAGAGACAGAGACAGACAGACAGAGACAAAGAGACAGACAGACAGAGACAGAGACACAGAGAGAGAGAGGAGGTGTAGGCTTCCATAAGAAGAAGAATTATTAGCCATAAAAATGATGAGAGTTTGATGGTTTTTTCTAATCAGCCACATACTTCATTAAAATTTCCACCCACTGACATCTGTCACAATCTATCTCCTCATCCTCGCTGATAACAACACCCCCCTCAGTCTGCAGTCTAAAACTAAATGACGACAATGGGGTGTGGTGGTGGTGGTGGTGGTGGTGGTGGTGGTGGCGGCGGCGGCGGCGGCGGCGGCGGCGGTGGTGGTGGTGGTGGTGGTGGTGGTGGTGTGGTGGTGGTATTGTTATTGTGGGGTGGTGGTGGTGGTGGTGGTGTGGTGGTGGTGGTGGTGGTGGTGGCATTGTTATTGTTGTTGTGGTGGTGGTGGTTGGGGGGGTGACATTGTTATTGTTGTTGTGGTGGTGGTGTTGGAAGTGATGGTGTTGGGGCATTGCTGTTATTGTTGTTGTTACTGCTGTGGTGATGGTGGTATCTCTTCATCCTCTCTGATCCCACCACCACCACCACCTCAGCCTAAAGTCTCCAGTCACAAATCTCTCTCTTCTTCCTCTTCCTCCTCCTCTTCCTCCTCCTCCTCCTCCTTCACGTTCTCCCTCACAGCACCTCACAGCACCGCACTGCACCTTCTCGCAGGAGTGGTCAGAGTAATTGTCTGGCAGCATCAGCATGGCCGTTATCACCATCAGCAGCAGCAGCAAACTGTGGGGTGTGGGCTGATCGATATTTACTTCACATTCTGCCAGCCTGTCCACAACGCAACTTTAAACCTCAGGGGGAAGTAGCAAATAGAAATCAAAATAAACGCTGTAGAAATGACAATCCTTTACAAGAACGATGTGGAGAGTTTGTCCTGAGGCTACGGCTATCGGAGATGGATGGATCGTGGTGTTGTTATTTTTGTGGTTGTTGTTGTTCTTGTTGTTCTTGTTTTTTAAAATTCTGTTCGCTCTTGGTGTCATTAGACTTTTTTTTTGGTATAAAATGAAATTAAATGAAAACGAAGAAATGAAAATATTAAGTGAAATAAAGGTAACAACATAACGTTAATAGCAGATTTAGAAATAACCTTAGCAATATCAACAATTTTCGATCTATGAGTAAGATTATCATCATCATTATCATCATCGTCGTCGTCGTTGTCGTCGTCATCATCATAACGTCATCATCACCATTATCATCATCTTCTTCATTATCATCACCATTACCATAATCATCATTACCATCACTGCCATCATTATCATAACCACCATCATCATCATCACCACCACCATTATCATCATAATCATCATGGCGTGTGTGGAAACGAGCTGTCAACAAATCATGCAATATGGCGACAAAGTCAGGTCAGGTCAAGTCAGGTCAAGCAGGTCAGGCTCACCTGACCCCCTGGGAGCACCTGTGTGGACCTTTCTGAGGTCAGCCCTACCTGCACATCACTGCTGCTGTCTGCTCTGAGCTTACCTTGCTGCCAGACCGGTTCCAGCCCATTCTCAGAACACGCCCAACCATTTCTTTTTTTCCAGCTTGTATTATATTGGATTGTACTGTACTGAATTGAAGTGGGTTGGATTGTAGCGTGTGCTTATGAGTAGATGTGTAAACTTGTGTGTACGTGTGTTTGTGTGTGTGTTAATTTTATTTATTTATTTTATTTATTTATTCTTTTATATCGAGGATAATGGAATAAGCACTCATGTACTTTTTTTACACCCAGTCCCCGTGTGTATGCGGTTTTGTAAATTTTGTCATTTGTTTCCACCGGCACACAATGGCCTACTCTTCCGTAAAGCGGAACAGGATTTAACGTGTGCGCAAGTGTCTGCATGCGTTCGAACTACTGTGGCGTGTGGTTGTGTGTTGGTGATGTTGTGTGTGGTGTGTGTGGTGTGTGTGTGTGTGTGTGTGTGTGTCTGTTGTCTGTGTGTGCTGTCTGTTGTCTGTCTGTCTGTTGTCTGTGTCTGTTGTCTGCTGTGTGCACGTGCTTCCATGCATGTGTGCATGTGTCTGTATGTGTACGCGTACTTACATGCGTATGTGTGCATGTATGTGTGTGTGTTCTTGCATTCGTGTATGCGTACATGTAATGTGTGCAATGTTGTTGGGGGGTTTTCTAAGCTCCAAACCACAACGGCGCTAAAATAACAGCGGGAGACAAAGGCTGTCGGGCCTCCTAACATGTAGTGTGCAGTGGACACAGTCAGACATTGACCGTTGTGCGCCCCTAAAACACAGGACAGTCTCTGATGCAGTGTTCGATGACACCGTACCTTCTGATTCATGATGTGCTTCTTTTTTGTCTATGATGTGTTGCTTTGAAAGAACTGTTTCGTCAACAAGATGTAATACGGATGCTGATGGTGTGTGTGTGTGTGTGGTGTGTGTGTGTGTGGTGTGTGTGTTGTGTGTGTGTGTGTGTGTGTGTGTGGTGTGTGTGTGGTGTGTGTTGTGTGTGTGTGTAGGGTGTGTGTGTGTTGTGTGTGGTGTGTGTGTGTAGGGGGGGTGGTGTGTTTTTAATGTCTTTTATTTTTATTCTTTTAATTCGAAGATAATAAAAGAAGAACTTTATTGGGGGGTTTTCCATCTAATTCCCGTGTGCATGCAGTTATGTTGCAAATGTCATCTACTCCCGCTGGCAAAAATAGCCTACTCTTCTCAAAGGTGAAGTAGGTGTTAAACTGTGCGCAAGATGCTATGAGTGTGTTTGCACACGGCCCCACGGTTCATAGTCTCACCCCAAAGACTTTCGGTGAAATAGAGTCGGCACTGTGTTAACTCCAGGGGGAAAATCCTCTTGAACTGGCGTCAGATTGCAAACACAACGTTCTAACCACCACGTTATCCCGTCCCCTCTGTGTGTATGTGTGTGCGTGCGCGCGTGCTTGCGTGTGTGTGAGAGAGAGAGAGAGTACAAGTGCGAACGTGCATACCCGCGTGCACACACGTGTTGGATTTCTGATATAACATCCACAAAAACGTATTTCACTTCATCAGTGCTAGTCATTCATTCAGGCACGCACAGCTTGATTAGTAATTTATTTTGAAAAGCAAATAATATGTACAACATATTACTAAACATAAGGTCAAATAACGTGCATTACAAAAAGTCATGTAGGATGTTGAAAATCACAGTTTGGGATGGCCAGCATAACACAGTGACAGTTGAGAACCACATGCAAAATAAAATAAAATCCAACTACATAAAAATAGTTCTGAATAACAAGTAATAAATTAGATATCAACAACCTGAGAAATCGTAGCCAGAATGGCGATTTTTGAATGAAGTAAAGAAGGGAGATACGTTATTCCGGCAAGAAGCTTCAAAAACTACGCACAGCAAAGAAAATCATACACATAATAAAGAATATAAATTGTTCAAACAACAAATCCCGTGTGGGCTTCAGTTTCCCTGCATGAAATAAATCAACAAACGCGTCTTAACCTTTCCTATATTTTTAGACCATTACATTTTGGGGGATTGCCTGGAGAAACATCTACTCCAAGCACACCCTATGGCTATAAATAAATCCCGTTTGACACTAACTCCAGTAATGCAGACAGAAATAAAGACGATTTTGTCACGACATTGCAAACACATCTACTTTTTTCCCTTTCTCACAATCTTCCGCCAAATAACTGGAAATTCTGACACACATCCTGTTTCTTAGCTGTCTGTTTGCGAGTGAGGAGAGAAACGATAATGGTGACGACGATCACCAAAACCAACATGGCGGACATGGTTCCCAAGATGGCGGCGATGAGCAGTCTCTCTCCCTGCGGAGCGTTGAGCTGAGTGCCGACAGCTTCAAACTGTCCTTCCTTCCAATACCGGTCATCAGTCATATCCGGGACATTGCCCAGACCTACTGTGACGTAGTTGGAGTGCTCGCCCTTGTTGCCAGCCTCGTCCACAGCCACCACAGTGAAGACAAAGCGGTTACCGCCGGAGAAGGAGAGGGCGTCAGGGATTCGAACCATGTAGAACTCTCTGGAGCCGAACGGTTTAGGGTTCACCAGGCTCCCGTGAATGATGTCATTTTGTGTCAGGTTTGAGACTAGTCTCGAACGTTTTAAGAGGTCTCGGGCTGTCGGGGCGATGTAGACTTCGTAGTATGAGGCTGAAATATTGAAACGTAGATTAGATAAGTATTACAAAATCATAGGGGTTTTTGAATAAGTTTCATCTTTAAATAACAGCATCAAAAAAGGACATGTGTACTTTGTCGCCAATACAAAAAGAAATGTTACTTGACTCCTCAAACACATGCATGGCAACCACGAGAAGAGTTAATGCACTATATTTTAGAATAAAATTAAATGCATTTATAACAAAATTGTGTAAAAATGCCAGATGCCTCTGTGGGGAACATATTTCCAACACTCACATCATATTTGAGTGTCCAGTTGTAAAGCCTTTTTTACCCACATTTTGTGAGCAGTCTGTGGAAACTGCATTTAAAAATCCAAAATTAGCCTTTGCCATTGTTAAATGTCTATTGCACAACCCAGTAGAGTATTTGTTGTAGTTACTTTATAATTGTTTCATGTTAACAATTTGCTGAATTTAAATTTTTACTCATGTTTAAGATTCCCCCCCCCCCTTTTAATTGCATGAAAATACCAACACACTTGTTACCTAATCAGTCTTTTCTCTGTTTTTGTTTTTTGCTTTGTTTTGTTTAATGTCTATTCACTACATGGTGATTTAGACACACCCGCATTCATACCAAAGTACCTATTATTACACACGGCATCTCTCTCTCTGTCTCTGTCTCTCTCTATCTCTCTCTCTCTCTCTCTCTCTCTCTCTCTCCCTCCTCCCCCTACATGCACCCACACACACACACACACACACACTTCTAGTTCTAGTTCTCTGTTTTAACTTCCACTACATTTTCCACATCCCTCGTCTAATATCACTAAGAGTAAACAGACGTTAAATTGAAGACAACAACAACAACAACAAGAAAACAAAACAGAAGTGCGGGTTTACACAGGCAAGTACATAGGTAACAAATCACAAAAGAAGCAAACTCGAGGCTTGGACTCCTGTATAATCACCATTCATACACAGCGGTAACGGGCCAATAGGCGGTACATCAAACAAAGACATAGAACTTAATCCTCTTCTCCTTACATCTCCAACACCGACTTCTCAGCTGTAACTTGAAGAGGACGCTGGCATAACCATCACGTGCACTCCGACGAAAGTCGTGGTGATGATGAATTGAGCCTGACCTTTGGCAGAGAGGTATGTGCAGGGAGATGGGGAGACACTAGGGTGGTGGGGGGGGGGGGGGGGTGGCCAGTGTCTAAGGGTGACGTTGCCGACACTTCTAGCAGCATGCACATGCTGTGTGGGCGTGGGGGGGGGGGGGGGTCACCTGCTTTTTCTGCTTAGGAAGGCAGGAGAGGCTAGTGATGGTGGTGTATGTGGTTGTAGTGGTGTGGTGTGTGGGTGGTGTGTATGTTGGGTGGTGTGTGGGTGGGTGGTGTGGTTGGGATGGTGTGTGTGGTTGGGGTGGGGTGTTGGGATGTGGTGGTGTGGTTGGGTGGTGTGGTGCGATGTGGTTGGGGTGTGTGGTGCGTGTGGTTGGGGTGGTGGTGTGGTTGGGGTGGTTGGTTGGGGTGGAGTGGTGTGGTTGGGATGGTGTAGGGTGGGGTGGTTGGGGTGGTGTGGTTGGTTGGGTGGGTGGTGTGGTGCAGTGTAGTGGACTGTGGTTGTGGGTAGGAGACACCCGAGCAGCTGAGTCTTGCTCGACCTTTCGTATTTGTCGTGATGGGTGGCTGCTGTTGTTGTTGTTGTTGCTATTATCGTTATTAGCCCCGTTGTCATCATCGTTGTCTTTCTTGTTATCATTGTTTGTTGTTGTTGTTTATATTTTGGAGGGGTGTCTTTCTTCGTATTGTTCTGCCTGGTTTTCTGTGCCGCACTACTACTGCGCTGCTCTTCCCTCTTTCGTTTGCTCTCGTTCTCCCTTCCTCGTGATATGGCCTTTCACCCATCCCCAGCTACCCCCAGTTTGTTTTTTCCTTGTTTGTTTGTTTGAATGTCTCTGAAATGTTCACCACCACTACCGACGTGACAGTGTTTTTCCTACCACCGCTACCACCAGTAACCATCACCACAACTTCCCTGTCAGCAGATGTTATTAGAAATGGTATACCACTCTAAACATTCGGGCTGCTCTCCATTGGGAGAGTGCCACGCCCATGAGCATCGTGACCTGTTTTCTTTTCTTTTCCTTTCCCTGTCTGCATGTGTATTTGTTTCCCTACAGAGTGACTTTACGTTGTTTTTAACCAGGGCCAACTCTCTTGTTGCTGGGGGTTTCTTTACGTGTGTTAATGTGTGTTACACACAGGACCTCGGTTTATTGTCTCATCCAAAAGACTAGCACCCAGACCACTACTCACGGTCTAGTGAATAGGGGAACATTTTTTGGGCTTAAACGGGGATCGACTACAAACTATTTGCTTTCTAGCAGGTATTTAATCCTTGACAACCGACTCATCTATCATTAACAAGCAATCCATTGTCGTTTAAGGTTTGGCTCATCATCATAATCATCATCATCATGTAAACAGTATTGATTACTAGAATGTGTATGCCAACATGTAGCTATGGCATGGATATTCCATACGCCACACAGACGATCTAACATCAATACAAAAACATCAGCAAACAAAACTTAATCAACAATCTACCTATGATCCCTGCATACCAAACCCAACCTTATGGTAAAAAAAAATTCTAGCCTCTGAAACTCATCCTTGCAAAAAGAGGTAGCTGAACACGTAAAACTGCTAGACGATAAATAAATAAATAACCTAAGTCCAGGTTGGCATAAACAGAACTGAAAACAAAACGGCTTCCAGCTGTTATTTCCCCCAACAAAGACGTACCAGTGTCTCGGTCAGTGTCGTCACCAGACGCCCTCCAGCTGAGCGCCACTGTCCTGTTCTTGCCGGAAGTCTTCACCACGCGCAGGTCAGAGATGCGCGCGGGCGCCTCTGTGTCGTCATTTCCGCTTCGGGCATGCGCTCTCCTTGATTTATTTCTTCCCGGCCACACCACGATATGTCCGGCGGACACGGATCGTTGCACGAAGAGGTTGGGATTTTTGGTGGCTCCTGTATAGAATCATATACATGGAGAGGTGGGGGGGGGGGGGGGGGGGGGGGTATTAGTTAGAAGATGAAGAAAATTGATTTCATTGTTGTAATACTGATTTATTGAATGGTGTGTGTGTGATGTGATGAGTGAGTGAGTGTGTGTGTGTGTGTGGTGTGTGTGTGTGTGTGTGTGTGTGTGTGTGTGTGTGTGTGTGTGTGTGTGTGTGTGTGTGTTCTTCTTAATTTACGTCTGTTCACTGAAGGTGATATTAGACCAAAGATAAAATGTTACAATATTAGGAACGTGTGTGTGTGTGTGTGTGTTGTGTGTGCGTTGTGTTGGGTGTTGTGTGTTGTGTGGTGTGTGTGTGTGTGTGTGTGTGTGTGTGTGTGTGTGTGTGTGCGCGCGCGCGCGTGCTGTGTGCGTGTATGTGTGTGAGTGTTATTTACCTATTAGTGTCTGTGCATGAGATAAAAGGAAAAAAAATACAAAGAAATTATGGAAGGGACGGGGATGAGGGGGGGGGGGGCATTGAACATTGTGTGTGTGTGTGTGTGTGTGTGTGACCGATTCCAAAGGTTGACAATTTTAATCTGACAGAAAAAGAACTGACCAAAGTTGTCATAAGAAGAAAGGCAGCCAGTAACAGACAAGACATAGCCCGCTGACGGACAAAACGCTCGTTTTACTTGCAAGGCACACCAAACTCTTCTCTATCTCTCTCTCTCTTCCCAGTCTCCCTGCTGACTGACCTGTGGGGGGGTCAGCAGTGGCCGCAGTGTGACCAACGGCACTCAGCTGCACAGTGTACACCCCGGGGACTGACAGTTTGCTGTAGAAACGGGAATACACCCCGTCGTTTTCTATTATGTCCGCACCTGCGTATAACAAATTAAGTTCACATTGAAAATCAGCAGTACAAGCAATACTTTTGGCATCACCCTCCCCCCCCCCCCCCCCCCCCACCCTTGGTCATATCTTAGATTGATTTTTAAAAACAACACAACAACCCACCGAGAGAGATTTGAATCATATTAACCCTAAACTGATATTTGAAGTGTTGCATTTATGTATATGATATTGCTTCTGATCAGTTTTTGCAATGCCGCTTTCCAGAAATTCTCCATTACTCTCCAAAAGATGTTAAACACTTCGACATAAAATATCCTCAAAGCTGAAAACTGAGTTGAATTTGAAAACTGACACCGAATAATACTTGATCCCGCCCAAAACACTTCTATCAAAAACAAAACGCAAACAAACCAAACGACCTACCAGCGCCATTATCAAAAAGCGACACTTCCTCCGTGGCGCCATCTGGGGAGTGGATACGGGCTTTAACTTTCAGGTCTGTGACAGGCTTGTGTCCCTTGTTAGCCTCGGCAAAAATGTAGATGGTGGCGGGGAGGGTGTCTCTCTTGGACATGAGCATTCCGGACAGAGTGACGGGGGAGGAGGAGGGGGTGCGGGGGCTGGACAGCACCAACAAGGACACTTTCTGATAGCTGCCGGGGCTGCTGATCTTGTACCGCCACCTGCCAGTCTGCGCCAACACAACACAGGCAGAATATTAGGAAAACGGCTGTAGTAGTAGCAGTAGT
>CM054134.1:21259236-21276736 GCA_028751875.1 Rapana venosa
AAGCACTCATATTCTTTTTTACATCCAGTCCCCGTGTGGATGCGGTTTTGTAAATTCTGCCATCTGTTCCCATCGGCACACAATGGCCTACTCTTATGAAAAGCGGAACAGGATTTAACATGCGCTAGATGTTCTGCGTGCTTTTGCACACGGGACCTCGGTTTATAGTCTCATCCGAAGGCCTTTTGGGGAGAGTGGAGTCTGCACTGATGTTAACTCCAGGAGAAAATATCACCCTTAAAAGGGCATCGAACCCGGGTCGTCAGATTGCGAGCGCAATGTTCTAACCACTAGGCTATCCCGTAGCCATAAGGACAGTCAGCGTTGGAGATGTTCTCCATCCAAAGACCATCTAGCCCCCAAGGCTGCAGCACATAAGGACTGTGCAAGTCAAGCCTCCTAGTCAGAGAGTCATAGTCGATCGCTAAAGACTAAGCTGTAAAGTGGAATTCTATGAGTGGGAAAGCCACTGGTCATACAGCCTCTCACTTTGCTGTTGCCCCCAGCGCCACTGGGTTAATCAAGAACTGTGATAAAAGCCCAGGCGCTGAATGCATTCTGAGAAAACCAGTCCATAAACCCTGAAATATCTGCTGGGACTGAACTATAATCCCAACAACAACGACAATCATTTGGGATGGGGGAGGGAGTGATGATGTATTCTGGAGAAACCACAAAACGTATAGGTGTTTGATTGTGCACTGTCATCTTGTGCAAATGTTTGTTTGGTTTGGTATTGTTTTGTTTTGCTTTTTTGGAGGGTATCGCTTACGTTGTATTGTATTGTTTTGTCTTGTTTTAATATTTTTCTGTTAAAGCAGATTTCTCTTCGTGAAACTCGGGCATCTCTATTCGGGCAGAGCGTGCAAACATACCTACCTACCTACCTACCTACCTACCTACATACATACATACATACATACATACCTACTACATACCATACCTACATTACATTACTATACAATACAAACTACTACCTACTACTACATACATACATACATACTACCTATACATACATACATACATAACCTACTACATACAACTACTCACATACTACATACATACATACATAATACATACATACTACATACTACCATACTATACATATACATCATACATACATACTCATACATACATAATACATTACATCACCATACATACTACATACCTACATACATACATACTCTACATACATACATACATACATACATACATATCATCATCAAACATACATACATACATACAACATACAAAACATACATACATACATACTATACATACATCACATACATACATACATACATACATACATAAAACATACATCACATTAACATACATACATACATCATACATACCATAACATACATACAATACAATACATACATACATACATACATACATAACATACATACATACTACATATACATAACCATACAATACAACATACACATACATTACACACATAACATACATACAAACATACAACATCACATCATACAACATACATACATACATACATCATACAACATACTAATACAAATACATACATACATACATACTAACATACATACATCTCTACATACATACAAACACATACACATACAACATACATACCATACATACTACATACATACATACATACATAATACTACATACATACATACATACATACATACACACATACATACATACATACATACATATACATACATACACTACATTATACACACATACACATACATACATACATACATACAATACATACATACATACATACATACATACATACATACATACATACACACATATACACACATATACAACACATAACATATATACATACACACTACATACATACATACATACACATACATACATACATACATACACTACATACATACAATACATACATACACACACATACACACTACATCAACATACACATACATACAAATACAACACACATACATCATACATACATACATACAACATACATACAACATACATACATACATACATACACATATACAGACAGACAGACAGACAGACATGCATATGCATTTATAGAGACAAACAGACAGATAATATTCCAGTGACTGCTCATATCTTTCGATTTAAGCTAGTCTTAGATAATTAGTCTCTGCATCAAAGGTCAAATAATTTGGAGATAAAAGCAGATTCTTTCATATACTTTTTTGTTTGAATGATCCACACACGCACAGGCACAGGAGAACGAAAAACCAGGTGAAGAAGATATTCAGCATATAAAATAAGATTTCATTTAGACAAAAATGTCAAAAGCACAGAGAAACATTCTCTCTCTCTCTCTCTCTCTCTCTCTTCTCTCTCTCTCTCTCTCTCTCTCTCTCTCTCTCTCTCTCTCTCTCTCTCTCTCTCTCTCTCTCTCTCTCTCTCTCTCCAGGCAATCCTTATAACATTCCATAACACAATATCTCATGCCGCTTTAGCAGGAAAGGTTTTTTTCATTTTGTTTTGAAAATTGTTGCGTTTTTGCAATCGAAAATGGGCTACGGGCAAATTAGATTGCGTGATGAAAATGTAGGGAACGGGAAGGGGGGTGACACAAAAGGAAATTTAATTTGAAAAAAATTAATAGTATATTAACCTGATATAGAATGTTTAAAAAGTTAATTGAAAGCTCGCTCCTCTCTCTCTCTCTCTCTCTCTCTCTCTCTCTCTCTCTCTCTCTCTCTCTCTCTCTCTCTCTCTCTCTCTCTCTCTCTCTCTCTCTCTCTCTCTAGTACAGAGGCAGATAAACAGAGAGTTATATTATTTAGACAGGGAGGGATGATGGGAAAAGTTTTTTAAAATTGTTCTACAAAGGTAACATGTTGAAAATGGTCAAAGATTATTTCATTTAGGATATGATTTTACAACAATGACTAGCATTAGAGGGATTCACTGCATTTGACAATTATATGGGCAAAACAGTAGTACAACTGAACAGGTTTTATTTAAGTATAAAGAAAGTGCTCCAAAAGCTTTCTTCAACATTCTGACACAAAACTACAACCAATATTGTTTTGCAATATCGCTTTATGCAGCTCAAACATGGAGTTTAGAACGATTAGAGCATACAGCAAACGGTTCGTATGATAGATTTTTAAAAAGGTTTTAGGGTATTTCCCAACAGAATGACGTATGGACAGCTTGGAAGATAATCATTTTAATGTATGAATTCCTATGTAGCTTGTGTCAGATTCTAGTGTGAACTGTTGGTAATGAATAGTGAATATTTGGCACGTAAAGCTTATCAAATGTTACTAGAATTAGACAACTGTGGCAAACAATTTCTCTCATCGATTGATTTGTTGGTTCATTGGTCGGTTGCTTGTTGAGAAGTATGCTTGCTTGTTTGCTTATTTGTTAGTTGCTTCGTTTGTATGTGTGTGTGTTTGCTTGCTCGCATTCATTTTCCTTCATTTATGTAATGTCACTTTCCTGAAATGAATCTGTGAATTTAGAGTAAATCAAGTTCTCTACCATAGAAAAATAGACTAAACAAATAATTAGAAATTTGAAACACAAGGCAGTGAAATAAATGAAAAAATGCAATATCATAGAAAAGAAAGAACAAACAAGCACAACAAGAAAGAGAGACAGAAAGGAAGAAAGAAAGAAAGAACAGCAGAGCAAAATGGAAAAGCATCGCATTTCAAAGCTTCAGTTTACCGCCATCTTTGTGATGATAACCGACCACTTTTGCGCTGAGTACAGAATTGTCAGTCTCATGTTTGCAATTACAGTCCCTTTCTACTATCGTGTTTAGAATAATCTTGCTTTGTCCTTGTGTCTGTCTGTATATCTCTCAGTCTGTCTGTCTCTGTCTCCGTTTCTCTGTTTCTGTGTCTGTCTGTCTGTCTGTCTGTCTGTCTGTCTTCTCTCTCTCTCTCTCTCTCTCTCTCTCTCTCTCTCTCTCTCTCTGTGCATGCTTGCATTTGTACTTTGTAAAGCGTCTCAGTACATGCATATGAGCATGCATGTATATACAAATGAGTGAGTGAGAGTGAGTGAGTGAGTGTCAGTCAGTCAGTCAGTCAGTCAGTTAGTCAGTTAGTCAGTCAGTCAGTCAGTGACTGACTGACTGACTGACTGACTGACTTGACTGACTGACTGACTTGACTGTAGGCCATGAACACTTCCAAGCCTTTCCCTCTTCTACGTGCCCAAAGTGACTGTCTAAAACCACTTCACCTGTGCTTTGTGCCAGCTTCTCCAGATCGGGCCTGGGACTTGAACCCAGAACCACAAAGCTGACCATCACCCCGGCACTCTGTAACGCAGGCAGAGTGGACGCCACGTCTGCGCCTTCCGTCTTTTGCCCATCCGTCACAACCACCACGTGACCGCTCCCAGGATTGTGGGAAGGCGTCACGTGACTTCTCTGCGCATGACGGGAAGTCGGAATGGATGTGTTGGAGATGGTTTCTGGGGAGACAGGCGTGGTTGGCGTGGTTGTTGGGGGTGGTGAGTTTTGTGAGTGTTGAAGCATCTGTTCACAAGCAAAATCATCATCATCATCATCATCTTCAAAGTACCGAGACAATAGGTTTAAATTGCCAACTTCTAGACGAACATAAACAGAAAAGAATACTAACAACAACTTTTTAACACATAACCACCATCAAAACAGAATTCGTGAGAACAAGACTGAATCATAAAATCAGAGTCATCACAGGCATTATCATCAGCATCAATCATGCCAAGAAAAAGGAGGAGGAGAAGGATGAAAAAGAAGAAACAATAAAGAAAAGAAGGAGGAAGAGGATTGTGGTAGTTGTGGTGGTAGTATTGCTGTCCGTCGTGGGGGTGGTGATGGTGATGACGATGATCATGGCGATGACCATGATGAATACCAATTTTAAAAACCCAATATATCAGCAAAAAACAGCATGATGAAAAATATGTGACCAACTACTTATTTCTAGAACTTATCAACAAACGCCAAATACTAAAAGCTGGACACCATACACTACGGTTACATGCATCACCACTGCGAGGGGCTGGCAGTTACTGGTGTCATGTCATGAGGTGTGACAATGGATGACTCAAGAACAGGACTGATGGACTGATTGCCTAGTCAGTCAATTAAAGGACTGATTATCCAGTCAGTCAAATGATGAACCGATTACCAAGACAATCAACTGATGGACTGATTATCCAGTCAGTTGAACGACTGGTTTTCCATTTAGTTAATTGATGGACTAATTACCCAGTCAGTCAACTGCTGGACTGATTACACAGTCAGTCATTCAATTGATGTATTGCTTGCTTGGTTTTCTGGTCGATGGATGGATGGATGGATGGATGATGGATGGATGGATGGATGGATGGATGGATGGATGGATGGATGGATGGATTGGTTGCTTTGTTGGTTTGTCCGTCAAGGGAAGGAAGCAGGAAGGGAGGGTGGATAGAGGGATGGATGTGTGTAGGGAGGGAGGGAGGGACAGAAGCCAGTTGTTGTTTTTTGTTATTGACTAGAGTACATTTTCTCCAAATGGCTAGACCATGTCCACTACTACAATCAGACATATAACATTAACATCACAAACTCAGACCTGTGCTGCAGTTTTCAGGGCCAGGGTGATATCAGTTGCGCCACTGGGTGTTTCTGGAAGATCATCTGCAAACATCTGCCTGTCATGCGAGGAGTTCAGAGCTCCGGGTGCCCGGTGCAGCTGTAGCGTATCACTGAAGGTGGCAAGGCCCACTGGAGCCGCGGGCGCCGCGCCGTTCTGAACGAAAGTGGCCACCGCCTGTTTCATGCGAGTCAGTTTGTAGTCATCCTGAAACATGAGATGCACGTAGAGAATGTTGAAAATATAGCACAGTGTGTGTGTGTGTGCGTGCGTGCGTGCGTGCGTGCGTGCGTGCGTGCGTGCGTGCGTGCGTGCGTGCGTGCGTGCGTGCGTGCGTGCGTGTGTGTGTGTGTGTGTGTGTGTGTGTCTTTTGGAAGGGGGGAGGGAGTGGTGTTGGCACTGAAGTTAACGCCAGAGGAAAAATCCTCTTGAACGAGATTTGAACCCGGGACTCATAAACACCATCACCACCACCATCATAATCATCACCATTAACATCACTACCACCACCACCACAACCATCACCATCATCACCATCACCACTACCATCACCATCGTCAAAATCCCCAACAACAACAACAAGAACACCACCACCAACAACAACAACAACGACAATCACAACAAGGCAACAGGGCAGGAAGGAGGGAGGGTGGGGGAGGGAGGGGGAGGGAGGCAGGAGTGGGAGGGGAGGGAGGGAGGGAGGGAGGGAGGGCAGGAGGGAGGGAGAGGGAGGGCAGGAGGAGGGAGAGGGAGGAAGGGCGGCAGGGCGGGCAGAGGGAGGAGAGGGAGGAGGGGAGGGATGGCAGGAGGGAGGGAGAGGGAGGGATAGGAGGGAGGGAGGGCAGGAGGGAGGAAGAGGGAGGGAGGGAGAGAAGGAGGGCAGGAGGGAGGGAGGGAGGATCACGGCCAGCTGGCGGAGGGTGTCCAGGGCAGAAGCAGACGACGTGAGGCCTGGGCACTGCACCACTGTGAACACGGGGGTGGTGTCCACGCCCTCACGACTGGGGTTGTTCCCCTGACAACACACACACACACACACAACACACACACACACACACACAGCACACACAAGCACATACAGGTATAGACATGTTCACAGGCAACACGCACATACAGTTATAGACATGTTCACACACACGCACATACAGGTATAGACATGTTCACACACACACGCACATACAGGTATAGACATGTTCACACACACACGCACATACAGGTATAGACATGTTAACACACACACACGCACATACAGGTATAGACATGTTCACACAGACACGCACATACAGGTATAGACATGTTCACACACACACGCACATACAGGTATAGACATGTTCACACACACGCGCACATACAGGTATAGACATGTTCACACACACGCGCGCGCGCACACACAACAACACGACATACAATAGATAGAGATAGAGAGATAGAGAGAGAGAGAGTGAAAAGAGAGAAGATATAAGATAGATAGATAGATAATAGATAGTAGTATAGATAGATAGATAGATAGATAATAGATAGATAGATACGATAGATAGATAGATAGAAGATAGAGGAGAGAGATAGAGAGATGAGATAGAGATGAAGTCTTGTTTTAGATACTCTAGACGATCCAATAAAACTTGAAAAACTTTTAAGTAATTTTGTGAGTGTGAATGTGTGTATGTGTGTATGTGTGTGGTGTGCGCGCGCGCATGTGTGTGTGTGCGTGCGTGTGTGTATAGATATCGGTTTTTGTACTTGTTTTTCTCTCTTCATTTCATTTGAGTTTTTCAGCTCATCAAGATCACAATAATACTCTTTGAGAGATTAAATGTTTCTGTGTTAAGTCTTCTACCATTGCTTATGTTTAATAACAACAACAACAATAATAATAATAATAATAATAATAATGATAATGATGATGATGATATGATATGATGAGGATGTGATAATAATAATAATAATAATAAAATAATAATAATAATAATAATAATAATAATAATAATATAATAATAATAATAATAATAATAATAATTTTTTTAAAACAATAATAATAAATCCCAAACACACTACCCAGCCAACAATTTAATTCGAAATAGTTTGTATATTTACTTTGGCGTTATAAGCTAAGAAAACAAACTAAACCAGATGGTGAAAGTCAATGCAGTTCTACATACTCATGTCTGTCCAAACACAGAGTAACAACAGCAACAAAACCATTATGTGAAATGTAGCAATGAGGGCAATAATAATGGATCAGTGGTCTAGAGGTAGCGCGCCTGCCTAGAAAGCGAAAAGTCCGGATAGGAGGTGTGCGGTGGTTTGATCCCCGTTCGGGCCAAGAACTGCTCCCCCATCCATTAGACCAGGAGTGGTGGTCTAGGTGCTAATCTTTCGGATAAGACGAGAAACTGAGGTCCCGTGTGCTACACATAATTATTTAAAGCACGTAAAAGAACCCATGACAACAAGGAGAGTTGTCCCTTGCAAAATCCTGTGGAAAAGTCACTCTGATAGGGAAACAAATACAGTTGAGGACAAGAAACGGAAAAAATAGTGGGTGGCGCTGCTCTTGTGGCGACGCGCTCTCCCCGGGGAGAGCAGCCCTAATTTTCACTCAAAAAGTAAATGTGTCCCATAACCTATGTGGTCGTAGGGGAGTGAGGCATCAGTTACCTCAACTTCTCAAAGGGCCAGCATATTGAGGGCGGTGCCCATCTCCTCTCCCTCGCTGCTTTACCTTCCCTAACCCTAAAGAGGCAGGTACCCATTTACAGCTGGGTGAACTGGGGGAACTGTACTGAAGCCAAGGTGCGCAAACAGTCACCCATCCAGATGGTTTCCACGCTTGATGCTGCTTATCCAAGCTGGAGAAAGCGAGTGCTCTGACACTGAGCTAAAAATAAAAATTAAAAATATTAGAATAAAATCGACCAACCTGAGCAAAGTCTGGGGACTGACTGATGACGTCCCAAGTGCTACGATGACCGCATAGCCGATTATGACGACTGGGAGCGTCATAGTTGTGACGTGTGCTGTTTTTGTCTTGGTCATCGCAAAACTTGCTCATCTGTCAGAAAGATGGACTTGCCTTGTCTATTCCATTTTTGTTGGGTTTTTTGTTTTACAATTATCATTACATTAGACGAAATGATAGAGACACAGAGTACAATGTGATATCAAATAATACAGACAGGAATGAAGAAATACACAATATTCCCAACATCAACATTTTTGGTGATTATGTCTTAAAGCTCAACACTGCCGGTGCAAACGAACTTTTGTTATGCAAAGTGTCTCTAAACTTACAGAAATCATAAGCTCCATGCTATTCGATTGGTTTCGGTGAATAATACGGGAACTCCATTGATGTCAGTGAAGAATTCGGGAAACAAACAAAAATTGATCTGCAGGTTTATCATAATAATATCATGAAGAGAGAAAAATTCAGAAGAAAAGCCATGGAACTCTGCGTCACTTCCATCACTATGTACAGGTATGTCTGAAACCAGTTTAGACACCAGATTGCTTCCTGTGCTACACTGCTACACTACACTACGCTATGCTACACTACGGCTTCGGATGAGACTATAAACCGAGGCCCCGTGTTCGAACGCATGCAGAACATCTTGCGCACACGTTAAATCCTGTTCCGCTTTTGGGAAGAGTAGGCCATTGTGTGCCGATGGAAAGAGATGACAAAATTTACAAAACCGCATACACACGGGGACTGGATGTAAAAAAGCACATGAGTGCTTATTCCATTATCCTCGATATAAAAGAATTAATAAATTAATAAATAAAATAGTAAATTTCTACACTACACTACCAACACAACCACCTGCACTATGTACCTTACACCATACTACATTACACTACACTTCATTTACACTACACCGCACAAAAACCACACTATCCCACACTAAACTACACTTCACCACACTAACTCCCACTACATTACACAACACCACACTATATTACCCCACACCACACTTACTATGCTACCCTATACCATACTACACACACTACACTTCAATACATACACTTCACTTACACTACACCACACTACACCGCACTACACCCCCACTATACCACACTACACTACATACACTTCACCACATAAAACTACACTACATTGGCAACACCAACACTATATTACACCAAAACCCACACTCTACACCACCCACTCTACACCACACCACACCACATTTAGACCAAACCACACCTCACCACTCTATCGACCCCCACCACACCACCCCACCCCCCACTACACCACACTACACCACCCACATACACCACACCACACCACTCTACCCCAAACACCCACCACTCTACACAACACACTCACCCACCCCTACCCCCACCCCCACTCCCATCACCACCCTACACCTCACCCTTACCACCCCACCCCACCCCTATCCCCACCCAACTCCCCAACTCCCCCCTACCACCGCAATCACAGGCCGATTGCTGACGTGGCCATGCTGGAGGCTTCAATGCCCACCCTCCCAGTGGCCAGCGGGTAGGGGAGGAACGGTCCACCAGCCGGATGTACAGCCCCGGTACGGCGCCCACTCACCAGATCCCTGCAGTCACTCATCCGGCCCAGTGTGCGGAGGTGGCGGCGAGGATGCCCTGGATGAGCTCCGTGCAGCGCACCGCCCTCCAGCTGCCCGTCTGGGGCGAGAAGTAGAACGCGGCTCCCCTTCCAGAGCGACGTCAAACACGGCCCAGCGAAAGTGCGCCTGGGCAGAAGCACTTTCCTGTCAGCAACAGTCGATAGGATGTGAGAGAGGAGGGAGGATGGGGGAGGAGGAGAGGAGGATGGGGAGGAGGAGGAGGATGGAGGAGGAGGGGAGGGGAGGAGGAGGAGGAGGAGGGAAGGGAGGAGGAGGATGGTGGGAGTGAGGAGAGAGGAGGGGAGGGATGAGAGGAGGAGGAGGGGAGGGAGGAGGAGAGGAGGAGGAGGGGGGGAGGAGGAGGAGGAGGATGGGGGAGGAGGAGGGAGGAGGGGGGAGGAGGAGAGGAGGAGGAGGAGGAGGAGAGGAGGAGGATGGGGGAGGAGGAATGAGGGGAGGGAGGAGAGGAGAGGGAGGGAGGAGAGGAGAAAGGAGGAGGATGGGGGAGGAAGGAGGAGATGGGGGGAGGAGGAGAGGAAGGGGGAGGAAGGAGGAGAGGAGGAAGGAGGAGGAGGAGAGGAGGAGGAGAAGGAAGGAGGAGGAGGGGAGGAGGATGGGGGGAGGGGAGAGGAGAGAGAGGAGGAGGAGGATGGGGGAGAGGAGGAGGAGGAGGAGGGAGGGGAGAGGAGGAGGAGGAGGAGGAGGAGAGGAGAGGAGGATGGGGGAGGGAGGAGGGAGGAGAGGAGAGGAGGAGGAGGAGAAGAGGGAGGAGGATGGGAGGGGGAGGAGGAGGGGGGTGGGAGGAGGAGGGGGCTGGAGGGGGGGGGGGGGAGGAGGAGGAGAGGAGGAGGAGAAGGAGGAGGGAGGGAGGGGGGAGGGAGGAGGAGGAAGGAAGAGGGGGGGAGGAGGAGAAGCGAGGACGGAGGGAGGAGGGGGGAGGAGGAGGGGAGAAGACGAGGAGGAGGAGGAGGAGGAAGTACGAGGAGGATAGTGGTGGTCATGGTCATGACGACAACGACGGTGGTGGTGGTGGTGGTGGTGGTGGTGGTGGTGGTGGTGGTGGTGGTGGTGGTGGTGGTCATCATCATCATGGTGATGATGGTGATGATGATAGTGGTGATGGCGATGATGATAGTGATGATGGGGATGATGATAGTGATGATGGTGATGATAGTGGTGGTGGTGGTCATGATGACGACAACGACGACGACGATGATGACGATGTTGAAAACTTGAAGGGGGGGGGGGGGGGGGTGGAGTGGAGTCGGCATTGATGTTAACTCCATAGGAAAAATCCTCTTGGACGAGATTCGAACCCGGGTCAGTAGATCACGAGCGCAATGCGCATCACCCTAACCACCAGACTATTCCGTCCACCTCGCACAGAACGATATGCAACGTGACACGATCACATTGACATGGAAACCATGGCAGTAATGGCATGTATAATCAGATTGGACACATCAATGTCCGTTACTGGATTGTCATACGTTCTTTTACACAAGAGACAGACAGGCAGGCAAGCAGACAGGCAGGCAAGCAGACAGAATTAGAGACAGAGGTGAAACCAACAGTCAAACAGACGGACATACAGAGAAAATACTAACATGAAAGGATAACTGGGGACACACAACACACACACACACACACACACACACACACACACACACACACACACACACACACACACACACAAACACACACACACACACACACGCACACACAAACACACACACAAACACACACACACGCACACACACACATTGTATCTACACCATTTATTTAATTAACCTTTACAATCATCATTAATAAAGGAAACAGTTCAAGGCTTCAGACAAGGGCCACATACCTGGCGGGCCCAGCTTAGTCAACAATCGGCGGTCAGTCAGAATGTCTGTGGTCAGCGTGACCCTCACCCCCTGATGACCACAACCCGCGTACACTTTGGTCATGGCCGGAGGAGGGGGCGCAGGAGGGGTGCTGACTTCTGCAGCAGGGGGAGGGGCGGCAGAAGCGATGGGGTTGATGAAGATGACGTCAGCATTGCTGAGGGTTTGTGACGTGGCTGTGGTGTAGGCATTGTTGGCGTTGCTCCAGCTGGCGGAACCAGGATGGTGACGTCACGAAACACTGCTCTGTGATTGGTCGCGGTGTAGAGGAAAGCGGAAGCTTTTGTGAACGTTGTCTGAGATAGAAAAAGAACATCTTCTGTGTTAGTGAATCTCAATTTTTGATAGAAAAAAATGAATGGTTTAAAAGTAGTAGAAGAAATACGCTTACTTATAACATTGAAGGAAAATGACAACAAATAATGTTACTAGTTAAGTAAACTTCTTTAAGATTTGTAAGATCATAAAAGTCTTGTGTTATTTCTATTCCCAGTTTCACAGGACACATTGCACGTGATAACAATTTGTAGGCAGGAGCTTCCTTATAAGTCTAAGTAACAGCGGAACAAACACACAATTATTTATCAAGTAACAAATATGTGAACTAAGTAAAGGCAAAGGTGTTCCAATAACCTATGCTGTCGTTGGGGAGCAAGATGTTAGAGACCTCAGCTTCTCTAAGGACCAGCATACTGAGGGCGGCGGCCCATCTCCTCTCTTTCTAGTTGCTTTACCTTCCTTGACCCTAAAGAGGGCATGTACCCATTTACAGCTGGGTGAACTGGGGGACTTTACTGAAGCCAAGGCGCGCAAACAGTCACCCATCCACTTGGTAACCACGCTCAATGCTTCTTAACGGTAGCTTGGGAAAAGGGAGTGCTCTGATCACTGAGCTATCCCGTTCCCGTTAAATTTAACTGAGGGGTGACAAATGATGGGAGATGCAACAAATTGTTTCATTAAGTTGCCCAGACAAAGACAAGCAGACAGATATCACAGTTTCAAAATCAACGAAGACACATAATAATGTATGGAATTTATATAGCGCTGAATCTTGTAAAGCAACAAATCAAAGCGCTCAGATGACTTTTTTTTTTTAATCTTTTTTTAATTTATGCGTGTGTATGCAGTTTTTTTAATTTTGTCATCTGTTCCCACCGGCACACAATGGCCTACTCTATCGAACAGTGGAACAGGATTTAACGTGTGCGCAAGATGTTCTGCATGCGTTCGCACACGGGGCCTCGGTTTATAGTCTCATCCGAAGGACTTTGACATTCAGTTCGATTTTTTGGTCAAACTGGGAAGAAAGGCCGAGGCTGGGAATCGAACCCAGAACCTCACGGTTTACTAGTTGGCAGGCAAACGTCTTAACCGTCCTGCCACCTTCCTTCACATAATCCATATAAGCTATGTCTAATAGATTTTATATATAAGGTATTTTGATTACAATAATGTCAAGCAAAAATGAAACCTTAGATTAAAATCTGAAGTATAAAGAAACCAAGTTCTCTGGAATTTTATATATAATCACCACTGATTTCTGTGTAATAATAGAATTTTCCTCGCATTGTATATGACTTTTACTTCCTTTACAAAAAGATCAATTTTAAAATGTCCTCATTTTGTACTTTAAGACATGGTATGGTATGGTATGGTATGGTATGGTATGGTATGGTATGGTATGGTATGGTATGGTACGTACGGTACGGTACGGTATGGTATGGTACGGTACGGTACGGTATGGTATGGTATGGTATGGTATGGTATGGTACGGTACGGTATGGTATGGTATGGTATGGTATGATATGGTATGGTATGGCATGGTGCAGTATGGTACGGTATGGTATGGTATGGTATGGTATGGTATGGTATGGTATGGTATGGTATGGTAAGTACGGTACGGTACGGTACGGTATGGTATGGTATGGTATGGTATGGTATGGTATGGTAAGTACGGTACGGTACGGTACGGTACGATACGGTACGTTATGGTATGGTATGGTACGATACGGTATGGTACGGTATGTTATGGTATGGTACGGTATGGTATAGTATGGTATGGTATGGTATGGTATGGTATGGTATGGTACGGTACGTACAGTACGGTACGGTATGGTATGGTACGGTACGGTATGGTATGGTATGGTATGGTATGGTACGGTACGGTACGGTATGGTATGGTATGGTATGGTATGGTATGGTATGGTATGGTATGGTATGGTATGATATGGTATGGTATGGCATAGTGCAGTATGGTACGGTATGGTATGGTATGGTATGGTATGGTATGGTATGGTAAGTACGGTACGGTACGGTACGGTATGGTATGGTATGGTATGGTAAGTACGGTACAGTACGGTACGGTACGATACGGTATGGTATGGTATGGTATGGTACGATACGGTATGGTATGGTATGGTATGGTACGGTACGGTACGGTATGGTATGGTATGGTATGGTACGGTATGGTATGGTATGGTATGGTATGGTACGGTACGGTACGTACGGTATGGTACGGTACGGTACGGTATGGTATGGTATGGTATGGTATGGTATGGTATGGTATGGTATGGCATGGTGCAGTATGGTACGGTATGGTATGGTATGGTTTGGTATGGTAAGTACGGTACGGTACGGTACGATACGGTACGTTATGGTATGGTATGGTACGATACGGTATGGTACGGTATGTTATGGTATGGTACGGTATGGTATGGTATGGTATGGTATGGTATGGTATGGTATGGTTTGGTATGGTAAGTACGGTACTGGTATCGGTACGGTACGTAGGTACGTTATGGTATGGTATGGTACGATACGGTATGGTACGGTATGTTATGGTATGGTACGGTATGGTATGGTATGGTATGGTATGGTACGGTATGGTATGGTATGGTACGGTATGGTATGGTATGGTATGGTATGGTATGGTATGGTAGTTTATGGTAGGGTACGGTAGGGTACGGTACGGTAGGGTACGGTAGGTGTGGTATGGTATGGTACGGTATGGTATGGTATGGTATGGTATGGTATGATATGGTATGGTACGGTATGGTATGATCCACTTCCAGTCACAGCAGATCTGTTAGTGTGAAGAAAGTCATGCTGCTGTTTGCAGAGAGAGCATCTGACAGGAGCACAGGACAGCTTTTTGTCATGTCTGCAGAGAGAGCATCTGACAGGAGCACAGGACAGCTTTTTGTCATGTCTGCAGGGAGAGCATCTGACAGGAGCACAGGACAGCTTTTTGTCATGTCTGCAGAGAGAGCATCTGACAAAAGCACAGGACAGCTTTTGTCATGTCTGCAGAGAGAGCATCTGACAGGAGCACAGGACAGCTTTTTGTCATGTCTGCAGAGAGAGCATCTGACAAAAGCACAGGACAGCTTTTTGTCATGTCTGCAGGGAGAGCATCTGACAGGAGCACAGGACAGCTTTTTGTCATGTCTGCAGGGAGAGCATCTGACAGGAGCACAGGACAGCTTTTTGTCATGTCTGCAGAGAGAGCATCTGACAGGAGCACAGGACAGCTTTTTGTCATGTCTGCAGAGAGAGCATCTGACAGGAGCACAAGACAGCTTTTGTCATGTCTGCAGAGAGAGCATCTGACAGGAGCACAGGACAGCTTTTGTCATGTCTGCAGAGAGAGCATCTGACAGGAGCACAGGACAGCTTTTGTCATGTCTGCAGGGAGAGCATCTGACAGGAGCACAGGACAGCTTTTTGTCATGCCTATAGAGAGAGCATCTGACAGGAGCACAGGACAGCTTTTTGTCATGCCTATAGAGAGAGCATCTGACAGGAGCACAGGACAGCTTTTTGTCATGTCTGCAGGTGTATTTGGTTCCTCGTGAGGGTGCCTTTTTGAGCAGAATTTTGCCACGAACCACTCTTGTTGCTGTGGGTTCTTTCGCGTGCACGAACATGATAAAATTATGTTAGCCGCGAACTTTTGTTGACCGTTTTATCCGAAAGACTAGCCCATAGACCACCACTCATTGTTTGGTGGAGGAGGGTAATATCCTCGTACCGGAATGGAACCCGGGACTTTTCGCTTCCTGGATGGTACGTAACCCATTGCTAGACCACTTCATCACCAGTTGTTTTATTTTTTCTTTAACTACACACTATCACCATCATCATTGTCATCCTCATCACAATCCCATCATCATCATTGTCGTCGTCGTCATCATCATCATCATGATGACCAGTCCCTTGAACTAGATGGTTGGGTGGTGGGGGGGGGGGGGGGTTATAGGGGGCATGTTGATCCACAGTTTTCTCTGAGTGGGCCTGTCTTCAGCTCCTCGTGGTGAGGGGGGGGGGGTATATTAAGTAGTTTAATGTCATAAAGGCTGATTTTCAATTTCTTAATGCTAAACAGACTGATAACATTTCTTTGTACAAAAAGACAGACGAATTACAAACAAAAACAAAAGGGAAGAAGACCAGATTCGAACTCCAAATTCCATTCAATTCAATTAAATTCAAACACTTTATTATCTCAGAGACAGAGAAACTCAAGTAGGTTACAAGCCATGCATGAAAACAGTCAATATGTAAACATTATAAGTAAGGTAAAGGTGTCCCAATAACCTATAAGGTCTTAGGGGAACGAGGCGTCAGAGACCTCACTTCTCTAGGGGCCAGCATATTGAGGGCGGCGCCTATCTATCTCCTCTCCCTCGCTGCTTTACCTTCCCTGACCCTAAAGAGGCAGGTACCCATTTACAGTTGGGTGAACTGGGGGACTGTACTGAAGCCAAGGCGTGCAAACGGTCACCCATTCAAGTGGTAACCACGCTCGACGCTGCTTAACTTGGCTGGGGGAAAGCAAGTGCTCCGACCACTGAGCTATCCCGTTTCCTAACATAATATCACGGGGGAAAAAATACGTCAACACAGTATCCGAACATTAGCACGCACCCATCACAATATTTTTTAATGATGTTGTTGTTGTTGTTGTTGTTAATAATAATAATAAAATAATAATAATAATAATAACAACAACAACAACAACAACTTCGCGATTTAAAAACAAAAAGAAGGAAAGGAGACCAGCTTGTAAACTGCAAATGACGTAAAAGTGTTGATAAATAATGATTGCTCAAAACAAAATGAAAAATGATAACAAAATGTGTACTGTTGGCCAGGCCTACTATACTATGTGTTATCACACTACTTATAAAGGGAGCGTAGGGCAGACAATTAGTGCAGGGTTCCCTTCGACCTGAGTGTGTGATAACTCCTTACGGTATCATTCACACCGTCACTTCTTATCAGGACTGATAGGATGGATAACAGCCTGTGTCTGTCTGTCTGTCTGTCTGCCTGTCTCTGTGTCGATCTGTCTCTATCATCTTCTGGCTCTGTGTGTGTGTATCTGTCTGTCTGTCTATCTGAC
>CM054134.1:21281736-21284236 GCA_028751875.1 Rapana venosa
CTCCTGGGCAAAATGAACACGGCAAAGCCTAGCCCTCTCCAAGGTGTATGCATATATACTGACGTGTACTTTTACTTTGCTTGCTGCTCTGCACAGCATAATATTTCCATTTTTTGTGTGTGTGTTGTTGTTTTTCTACGTTTTACTGCATTGCAAGAAGACTGCGCATAGGATATAGACGTTTGATAGTGATGCTTGACGATGGTAGAAAGAACAATGACTGTCGTTATCATCGGCGTGGTCATCACCACCATCATCATCACCATCATCATTATCGTCATTTTCATCATTATAATCACGATAATTGTTATCAACATTATCATCATCATCATCATCATCATTATTATTATAATCTCTATCATCATAACCATCATCATTATCACTATCACTATCATCATAATCATCATCATTATCATTATCACTATCATCGTAATCATCATCATTATCATTATCAACATTGAACAGCTATGCTGAAGCTTAGGAACAGTTTTCCTGGGGCCAAAGCCGAGGTTAAAAGCTGTTTCCAAGTGTTTCAAACTGTTTTCAGGACAGCAACACAAGGCCAGAAGAAAAGAGAAGGTAACAATAGCAGCAGCAGAAGAAGAAGAAGTAGCAGCAGAAGAAGTAGCAGCAGCAGTAGCAGCAGCAGTAGTAGCAGCAGCAACAGCAGTAGTAGCAGCAACAGCAGTAGCAGCAGCAGAAGTAGTAGTAGTAGTAACAGCAGCGACGGCAACAACAACAGCAACAGTAGCAGCAGCAGAAGTAGCAGTGGTAGCAGCAGAAGTAGTAGTAGAAGCAGTAGAGCAGTAGCAGTAGCAGCAACAGTAGTATAGCAGCAACAGCAGTAGTAGCAGCAACAGCAGTAGCAGCAGCAGAAGTAGTAGTAACAGCAGCAACAGCAACAACAGCAACAGTAGTAGCAGCAGAAGTAGTAGTAGCAGCAGCAGAAGTAGTAGTAGCAGCAGCAGAAGTAGTAGTAGTAGCAGCAGAAGTAGCAGCAGCAGTAGCAGCAACAGTAGCAGCAGCAGCAGTAGTAGTAGTATCCCATCAACTAGCACTAGTCACTTGCTCTTACTTGTGGACTGCTGTGCACGTCAAGACTGGAACTTCATGACTATACGAGTCCACAGCAAATGAGTGTACAGAGACTGGTGTCATCGTGGAACAATGTCATTATCACCGTTATTATTATCATCAGCATCGTCGTCATCATTGTCACCAACACTACAACTGTTATCACCACCACCATCACCTCCATCTTTATTTTCCTTCTTCTTGTTCTTCTTCTTTTTCTTCCTCTTCTTCGTCAGAAGTCTTCTTCTTCGTAAGTCTTCATCTTCGTTAGAATTCTTGTTTCCCTTCTCCTCCTCATCTTCATCCTACTCCTAGTCATCATCATCATCAACATCATTACCACCACTATATCCACCACCACCACTCCATCACCACCATCATCACCATCATTATCATCATCACCATCATTGTCATTATCATCATCATCATCATTAAAATCTGCTCTAACTTCAAAACCTCTTCAGACATCTCCCTCACCTTGATATTGTCAATCAGGGAGGGGTTGTCGGCCACATTGTCATCAACAGCCACCAGCAGATGCTGAAACTCGTTGTTGACCAGCGCCACAGAACTGGGGCGCGATATGGCCACGACAGAAAGGTTTCCTAACAGTCCCCAAGCACAGAGGACCCACAAAATCCAAACACAAACACCCTTAGCCATCACTTGCGCCTGTATACTCTCCGTGTCCGTGTCTGTATCTGTGTGTTGTTTGTTGGGTAGATTATGAAGGCCTGTGTGTAGGTACGATAGATCCCAAAGTTGTGTGACTATCGAACAGGTTTGTAAGGGTTGGGCTGATAACGGTTATCAGAGAGGAGAGTGAGGTATGACGTGGATAGGTTCTCCAGATTATCAACTGGGTGGATGGGTCACTGCGGTACGTTGTTGTGCACACCTTTCCTGATAAAACTATGTGATAGACAGACAGAATGATGATTACGGGACTGAAGAAGGTAGAAAGAGAGGCAGACTGAAGAGAATGAAGGAATCAATGGACAGTTCAAGAAGGAAACTAATCGAACAAATAATCAATCAACGAAGGAAGGAATGAAGAAATGATTTCATGAATGAACAAGCTAAAAGGGGAGGGGGACAAGTAGGTGAATGGAGGGGTCAGGAAAGAAGATGAGGCAAGTAAGCAATGCATAAAGGAGTGGCAGCTTGTATTTCTTCTCTGTGCATGGCATTTACTTAAAGATACCACACACAAGCACACACACACACACACACACAGATCATCATCATCATCATCATCATCATCATCCCGCACCTCTTCCTCCTCCTCTTCCTTTATCATCATCATCAGCTTCTTCTTCCTTTTCATTGTCATTGTTCACCATTTCTATTCAGACTACACAATAATTCACGGTACGATTTTATGTTTTTCTTCCTTTATCTAACAGAATATTAGGAATTGCAGGAA
>CM054134.1:21289236-21301736 GCA_028751875.1 Rapana venosa
GCCATCATGTTTACTGTTTTCTGGGTTTTTTCCAGTTTTATTTTCCTTTCAGTTCTCAGTATTAAAGGGCGCTCTCTCTCTCTCTCTCTCTCTCTCTCTCTCTCTCTCTCTCTCTCTCTCTCTCTCTCTCTCTCTCTCTCTCTCTGTTTCTCTCTTTCTCTGTCTGTCTGTCTGTCGCTCTCGCTCGCTCTCTCTCTCTCTCTCTCTCTCTCTCTCTCTCTCTCTCTCTCTCTCTCTCTCTCTCTCTCTCTCTCTCTCTCTCTCCTCTCTCTGCTGTTTGATTGTCAAATTCAGCCCATCTTGACTTACGGCTCTGAGATCTGGGGTTTAGTACCTGATTGTGGAAAGAGTCCATTTGTCTGCTTTAAAAAGGTTTTTGGGTGTAAGCCCAAAGTCACCAAGACACGTTGTGTATGGAGAGACAGGCAGACATCCTTTACAGGTGAATACTTTCGTAAATGGCATCAAATTTTGGTTACGAATTGTTTGTATGGATACCAATAGATATCCACGAAAAGCTTACAATATGCTCTTATCTCTACAGGAACAAAACTATATCACATGGGCATGTGGAGTTAGAAATGTTTTGTATAAATTTGGGTTCGGAATAGTCTGGGAAACACAAGGGGTGGGAGATATAGCAACATTTGTATCTGAATTTAAGCAACGACTTATAGACTGTTTCAAACAAGACTGGCTTTCTGCCTTAGGGAACCATGATTTCTATAACGTGATTAACAGTTACAATCATTGGAACAAAGTGTATATTTAAGCTACATAAAAGCCTTTACTGTAAGAAGGGATTTGGCACGACTGAGAATTGGAATGTCGTCTTTGAACTGTAGCTTTCTGCAATTTAGCAATCGTAGTAACACACAGACTTTGACATGCCACTTTTGTGATGACGTACTAGAAACAGAAGTACACTTTTTGCTTCAGTGCCCAAAGTACAGTGATCTTAGAGCAGAACTGATTCCAAGTAAATATCACAGCCATCCATGTATGTTTAAATGTTCATTATTATTGTCTTCTGAAAACAGAACAATTGTGATGAAAGTTGCCACGTTTGTCCACAAAGCACTTAACATTAGAAAACAGAGCTTGATGTTGACATTACGGAATATCGGGTTTCGTTTAATGTTGTAATTACGGAATGTTATGCTTTGTTGAATGGTATGATTACAGAATGTCATGTTTTGTTTAACGCTGTGATTACATAACAACATGTTTTGTTTAATGTTGTAATTACGAAATGTTATGTTCATCCTGCTTGTAAAGGGCCAAGGCCTATACATTAAATCATTCCGAGTCCGAGTCCGAGTCCGAGTCTCTCTCTCTCTCTCTCTCTCTCTCTCTCTCTCTCTCTCTCTCTCTCTCTCTCTCTCTCTCTCTCTCTTTATCTTATTGTTATATGTAACAAGTATATGTACCATTTGACAATGTGTGGATGTTTATCTTTATGACTTATTAAGTTTGGTTGTTGTTATTTTTCTTGGTTTTGTTGTTGTTCTTGTTGTTGTTGTTTGTTTTTCTCTTTTTTTCTTTTTCCTTCTTTTGTTGATTTGGTTTTTCTTTCTCCTTGTTTGTTTGTTTTGGTTGGGGGGGTTTTGGGGGTGGGGGGTGATTTTAGGTGTCTTTGGGGGGGGGGGGTTGGGGGTTTTTTGTTTGTTTGTTGTTGTTGTTTTTGTTGGGGGGGGGGCTGTTTTGGAAAGGGTTATTTCCCCTTGTTTCTACTGTGAGATTGTATAAGTGTTGGGTTATTATTAAGATGTATCCCTACGGGCGGGGACTGGATGTAAAAAAGCACATGAGTGCTTATTCATTATCCTCGAAATAAAAGAATTTGTCATTGTCATTGTCATTGTCTCTCTGTGAACCCTTGCAAGAAAACATCATTACTTTTAAATAGAAAATAGAAAAAAAATGGATCAAATGCCTACTTTGCTTGCTCTTGTACATGAGAAATCTTTTGATTTATTATTCAAGATATTGTTCACCTTATTCACATAGAGAACAGTTTGAGTGGTGTGTTATTTTAGTGGTTTAGAAGTTTTACAGTACTATGAAAGCAGCATTAAGCTCTGGTAAAAAAAACATGTTAAACGTTGTCCTATAGACACATACCCTATTAAAGAAGGTGGTTATTAAACGCAGGTAAAATAAATTAACCCCAATGTTCCCAATGCTCTTATTTGATCTCAAACAAGTTTCTGAGGAGAACAGGAACAAACGTTTATAGCTGATACAGACTGTTTCACAGTGTACAAAATAACGTTTGCACCCTTGAAACTGAACAGTGTGTGATTTGATAGGTTTTTACTGCCTGTTCATTTTAATTTGATGTCATGATTATGATTCATAATCAAAAAAATGTTTCACTTGTTCCTTAAAGTATTCAAATAAAGATTGCAATGATTGTTTTGTGATGATGTGAAATATGCTTGTTAGTAATTGTTTCGGCAAAATGATGTTGAAAGCTCATTCAGCGGGGTTATTTTGTTGATATCTCAGGGATTGTGATTAAATGAGACACGTTTCTGAAACATCTTTTGAGAGTTAAAGTACTAGCAAGGCTCTAAGCAGATACTCAACACCAGCCACGTAAAGCAACGGTCACTGCATTCTGCACACCATGATGGAGAGTCATCAACTGTGTTAGGATGCTTACAGCTAAGTATCAGGAAACGGGACAGCCTGGGCGGCCTCTGCTTGCTAACAAGCAGATGTATGGCTAGGTCTGGAATGCATCTATGTCAAAATTATTTCATTAAAAAAGCACACTTTCTACAATAACCAAGATAGGTGTTTATATTCAGGGGACAAATTCAGTAGGCGCATATTCAGATTTAGTGCCTGTATATATATATAGACCAGATCTTCTAAGGAATTCAGCAGTTGCCTGCAGGTCATCCACCGTGCCGTACAGTTTCTGCTCCAAAGACGTGGGCTCAGGCCACACTTCCAGCCTTAGCGTCTGGGGAGTCCTGCAGTCTTGTAGGATGTGGGCCGTATCCTGTTCTTCTTCTCCACAGGGGCACATAGCAGATGGTGCAATTTTCAATTTTCTGTGGAGGTGTTTATTCAGCCTGTTGTGCCCTGTGCGTAGTCTGAAAATGACCACCTGTGCTTGTCGTGAAAGCTGGCGATAAGGGTCTGGTTTGAGTGGTGATCTGAAGAGAGATTTGATGATGGTTTTCATCTCCATTTGGTTGACAGGATTGTTCTCTTGCTCCTCTCTTGCCCCTATTTTGGCCATCTTGTCTGCTTGTTTATTTCCTTTAATGCCGCAGTGGGAGGGGATCCACTGGAGCTCTATGCGTAGGGCGTTAAGGCTGTGCAGTGCCTTCAGATCTTTCAGTTGTCCGGCATTATAGGACTGCAGCACAGAGAGTGCGTCGGTCAGGAAGACGACTTGGGTGTTGTTGTCCACTCTGCTGTTGATGACATTTGCTGCATGGATCAGGGCTTCTACTTCAGCCTTGTAGTTAGTACAATGCAGGCCTGTTGGAATAGCTTCAGCCTGCCATTCTCCATTAGGGTACTGAATGTAGACCCCCGCACATCCACACTTGACAGCATCAGTTGCTGATCCATTGGTGTATATTATTATAATAATAATAATAATAATAATAATAATAAATGGAATTTATATAGCGCTGAATCTTGCACAGACAAATCAAAGCGCTTGCACTCAACTCATTCTTACACAGTCATGCAACCAATAGCGAGTAATAGTTCTAACAAGTCCAAATGCACACACACACACACACACACACACACACACACACACACACACACACACACACACACACACACACGTTATACACTTTGGCAGGGTGATGGAATTTTTGGCTGTTGAAAAGCAGGGATAGCTATGAAATGAAACAGGAGAGGAAATTCTTAGGTTTGAAACAAATATGTCTTGAGGCCAGATTTAAAAGAGTCACAAGAAGGCCTTTGGCGAAGAGAGATAGGGAGGCCATTCCAAATCGATGGACCAGAAACAGAGAAAGAGCAACGGCCAACAGTGGACTGGTTGAATCTAGGTGTTTGTAAGCACAAGGAATCTGCAGCAGAGTGAAGGGAACGAGAAGGGGTGTACAGGTGGAGACATTCACAGAGGTAGGAAGGTGCTGTTTTGTAGAGACATTTGTAACAGAGAGTACTGATCTTATAGTTTATTCTTTGTGGCACAGGCAGCCAGTGGAGAGATCGCAAGAGAGGGGTAATGTGCTCAGATTTTTTCTTTCTGAGGACTAGTCGAGCTGCAGAGTTTTGAATACGTTGAAGGGAGTGGATAGATGATGCTGGCAGACCAGCCAAAAGAGAATTGCAATAGTCCAGACGTGAAAGAATGAGAGATGCCACGAGTTTTGATGTTGCCTCTGTGGACAGGTACTTTCGAATTGCACTAATACGTCGTAATTGATAGAAACAGGACTGGCAGGTCTGGGTGATGAATTTTTGCATAGAGAGTGTGTTGTCAATAATGACCCCTAGATACTTTACAGCAGTGGATAGAGGGACTGATGCATTGCCGAATTCTATTGAAGCTGTTGTAATGGAAGAGAGTTTGGTTTTGGTCCCTACAAGCATGGCTTCAGTTTTATCAGCGTTTAGTTGTAACTTGTTCTCTATCATCCAGTTTTGGATATCTTGAAAGCAGTAGGTCATATTCATCAAGAGGGAAGGCAGATTTTCAGGAGTGTCACTGCTTAGAATCTGAGAGTCATCTGCATAAAAGTGATGGTTGATCTGATGACGGTTAATTATATGTGACAGTGGAGCGGTGTAGAGAGTGAAAAGAACAGGGCCCAGAACTGATCCCTGCGGGACTCCACATTCCAGTCTGGCAGGTACTGACTGAATCTTGTTTACTGTGACTGTCTGGAATCGGTCATTCAGGTATGATCTAAACCAGGTGAGGGCTGTACCAGTAACACCAAACGTTTCTTGAAGACGGGAGAGAAGGATAGAGTGGTCAATAGTGTCGAAGGCTGCAGATAAGTCGAGTAGAGTGAGGAGGGAGATTTTCCCTGAGTCAGAAGCAAGTAGAAGCATGTTTAAGGTGTGAATTAGGGTGGTTTCAATGCTGTGGTTGGCACGATAGGCAGACTGAAACGCAGGAAGAAGACTGTTGGAGAGAAGGTGGTTGTTGAGCTGTTTCAGAACTACTCTTTCAAGGACTTTAGAGATAAAAGGTAGGTTGGAAACAGGTCTGTAATTCTTCAGAATGTTAGGGTCAAGGTCATGCTTTTTGAGTAATGGTGTAACTAAAGCAGTTTTGAGAGCTGAAGGAACATTTCCAGATATATGTGAATCCAGCTTTCTTGGGGATATCTTTCTTCCAACATGGCTAGTGTGAGAGTCTTTTTCACAATTTCACTCTGCTCATTTTTTGGGGTTATGTGGGGGACAGAGGTATTTACTTTGGTATCGGTTCTTCTTTCTTCCCATGGTGGTGTGTCAAGAGAGAAAGAGAAAGGTTTGACATGGTCTGGAAGCTTTCCTTGGTATTTTCGTACAAGGCCTCTAGTTTCAAGGGCAAATCTAGATCGCTTTAGCCTGCCTGGGGATAGTTGTTTTATCCTTGTCTTCATTGGGTGATCTGTTGTGCACTCGTATTTCTTTGATTGTATCAGGGCCTTCTGTTCTCTTCTTGTAAATAGGGGAGGAATGCCAGTCACTTCTTCCATTTTGTTGATTGGTGTAGACTTCATTGCCCCTGTTATGATTCTTAGTGCTTGATTTTGGACCTTGTTAAGAGTTTGATGGTGAGTCTTGGCAGCTGTCATCCAAGAGTTAGATCCATATTCAAGGTGAGGTCTTACTGCGCCTTGGTAGACTGTCTTCAGTAATTTTGCATTTGCTCCCCAGCTGGTTCCGGCCAGTTTCCGCATGATGTTTAGTTTTCTTCTGGCTTTGTTCTCTGCTTCATTTATATGGGCTTTCCATGTCATTCGCTTGTCAAAAGTGACTCCCAGGTAGGTTTGATGATCCTCAAATTTTAGCGTGACCACAGGCACATAAGCGTATGGGGAACCAGAGCAACTGGGACCACCGAATCAGATGCAATTTGTTTTTATTGCGTGATGATCAGTGACAATGAGGATGACGTAATGCTGCTGCTGTGGAAGTGCATATTATGCTTTGAGACTACTTGGCAGGGTTGTACTCTATGCTTACTATCATAATATATCCCAGCAACCGGCCGGACAGATATAGACACCTGCGGTAATTTGAACAACACTCTCAAACTCGCATTCGTAAAGTGGATAAAGCTCGACTGTGCGGTTTCAGTCTTCCCACTGAGCCCACAGTACACTCATCCTGGGTAGGAGCCAGCTGGAGTCCGAAAAATCCCTATGACTTTATGGGATTCGAACCCGCGACCTTCCAATCCAAAATCCGAGGCGTTAACCACTGCGTCGTGGTGGCTGATGTGAAATAACTTATGTTGAGTTCCATCTAATGCCTGAAACCCTTGAACACTGGAGGTAAGTGAAGAAACGTAGATGGGGTGACCGATACAAGGCATTAGAGCTTTATCTTGTTGCCTCCTGTTGAACGAGTCCAGGCCTATTTCAACGCTGCTTCCAGTGTTTGTTTCTAGTTGGGGGCTGTTGTCGTTTTGAGCTTTTTTAAGGAGGAAGGTAGGGGATGGGGGTATTTTGTCCTTTGACATACGTTTAGATGTCAATGTAAGCAGATAACTGCAGTATTCTCATGGTCCTTATTCATCAAAAGAACAAGATCAGACTTCTTTCTAAATCCCCATACACCACACAACACAAACACTGAGGAAGAGAATCAGTCTCTAGACAATCCCCAGCGCTGTCCAGCACAAGAGAAAAGAGAGCAGCGGGAAGGTCAGAGCAAAGTGTCCTCTACAGAGCGCCATAAAAATGACTGACGATGCTACCGCCCTGCCCAGGATTGGCACTAATCGGCGCCAAATCCGCTGGGAAATTTCCCGTCCACTTGCATCCAGACACAGTTATCGCTCCTGCAAGGCTTGGAATGGTTGTAGTCTGACCTGTGTGTGTGTGTGTGTGTGTGTGTTGTGTGGGAGGGGGAAGGGGTTGAGTGAGGAGGACTAACTCTGTGTGTAGGGGGCGGATGGGGGGTACGTGCGTGCGTGCGTGTGTGTGTGAGTGAGTGAGTGAGTGTGTGTGTGTGTGTGTGTGTGTGTGTGTGTGTGTGTGTGTGTGTGTGTGTGTGTGTGTGTGTGTGTGTGTGTGTGTGTGTGTGTGTGTGTGTGTGTGTGTGTGTCCTGGCACGCAAGTGAATATGCCCAACTGCGCATACCCATCAGACAAGCAGACAGAAATGACGGGGATAGTTAGAAGAGCTACAGACAAGGGAAAGAAGCAAGCAAGCAGACGGAGACAGACAGGACGGCAAACTTTGAAAGTACGAATATGACTGTTGCGTGAATGGACTGAGATCAGAGGGGGAAAATGGTCAATCAGGACTCCTATCAGAACTTGTAGCTTAAAAATGATCCTTCGTTGTAGCTGAAAGACTCAGGCATAGAGACTGGAGAGAGAGAGAGAGAGAGAGAGAGAGAGAGAGAGAGAGAGAGAGAGAGAGAGGAGAGAGAGAGAGAGAGAGAGAGAGAGAGACAATGACAATGACAATGACAATGACAATGACAGTGACAATGACAAATGTTTATTGTAATAAGGATTTACGCCCATTTACAAGGGGGACAGCGGGAGAGGGACAGGGCACAAGACACAGATTTTAGAAAAACAACATCATAAACAATAACAGACAGCCCCAATTAACCTTGTTGGAGGGTGAAGGAAGGTTCGGGGGATAGGGATGTTAGGACACTGGCACTCCACACTCCAGGAATGATGTGAGGCCACGCAGGGGTGTTATGGTAACACTTTTTATTGTTTCATCTACACACAACACACACCTGAAACAAAGATAAGATTCAGGTAACTACTCTATCCATATTTAACTAGGCACACCATTGAGGAAAGGCACACACAGCAAAATAGCTATATTGTTGTCTAGCCGAATGTAAGAAAACCAAATTCCCTTCATCACTCACACCAAAATACCAAGTTAATCCTAGGGAACCAATAGAGAGTATACAGTTGTAAATCAGACAACCAAAGACTACAACTAACTAGGAAAATCCTTTCCTCAATACTCTCAACTGACATTATCCTAATAATGTCAACAGATCTTAGTCTCTACTAAGATCTTTCACAACATTGCCCCCTATTTACAAAAACCCCAGGATAGAGACGGAACGAGAAAGAGAGGGGAGAGAGAGAGGGGGGGGGACGGAGGGGGGGGAAAAGGGGGGAGAGGGGGGAGGGACGAGAGAGGGGGAATAAGAGAGGAGAGGGGGGAAAAGGACAAGAAAAAAGGGGGGGGGGAAGGGGGGGGCCCGGGACGGGAAAAAAAAATGGAAAAGGGTTTTAGGGAAAGGGGGAAAGGGGAGGGAAGGGGAAAGAACAGGCCAAAAAACAAAAACTTAAAGGGGGAAGAATTAACCTTTTTGGGGGGGGGGGGGGGGAGGGGGAAAGGGATTTTGGGGGCTGGACCCCAACCCAGGTGGGGAGGCCCCCCCGGGGGGGCACATTTTTTCCCAACCCCCCGGGGGCCGGTGGGATTCCGGGGTCTCTCTATCTCTTTTGGCAAATTTGGGGGGCCAAACCCAAAAATAGTATTTTGGGTTGCCTGAAAAAACCTTCCCTTCCCCTTTTTCCCCTTTCTTTTCCTTCTATTTTCTTTTAAATTTCCAAAAACCCCCTTTACCCCCCCCCCCCCCCTCCCCCCCTTTTTAATGAATTTTAAACCTAAAAATGTAAAATTTGGGTTTATAAGTTTTCCCTTTTTTTGGGGCCCCTTTATATTTTTAGATTTTTTGGGAAAGGGGCAAAGGGGGAAGGGGGTAAAGGGAGGAGAGAGGAGGGAGAGAGAGAGGGAGGGGAGTGGGAGGAGAGAGGGGGATGAGGGGAAAAGGGGAGAGAGGAGCAATTTGGAAAATTTAATGCCCAAAAAACCAAATACAAATTTAAACCATTTTTTCCCACAAAATGACAAACCCCATACACCAAGCACATACTTTTCCCAGACCCCCTATTTTTGGGAAGGGCCAATTACCACGGGGGCCTAGTTGGGGCCCAAAGGCCTATACGCATTCAGGCCCAAACCCTTCAATCTTAAAGTCTTTTCTTTTAGCATTCAACTCTTATAAATAGAATTCGGAAAATTCCCCTCATTTCCTTTGCCCAAACCTTGTAAAAGTTTTTAGGAGTAGTTTTGAAAACCCACACTCTCTATAAAAAAATTTTCCATCACCCAGACCTCCCAGTCTTGTATTATAAATTTACAGCGCATAAGCGCAAATTCGCAAGAAATCTGTCCACTGATGCAACTTCCAAGCTTGTCACATCTCTTATTTTTTCACTTTTTTAGACTTACTTTTAATTTTTCTTTTGGAAAGGGCCTTTACCAGTTTTTCATCTATCCACTCTTTTCCCCAAACGCATACAAAACTTTTGCAGTGGGAACTGGCCCTTAAGAAAAAAAAAAAACCTGAAAAAACATCACTCCTCTTCTGCGATTTTTTCCCATTTGGTTGCCGTCTCAAAAAGACTGGGGAGTAAAAAAATTAAATTTTCCCCTTTTAAAATGTTTTCCAAAAATTCTGCACCCTTTATCTCTGAAACCCTGTCTTCCCTGTACCACCCCAAACCCTTTTTCCCTTCTTTCAGTGCGGAATTTGTGCTTTCGCCCCCCCCAAAAATTCAAAAAAACCCCACTGTTGGGCCCCGTCGCCCCTTTTTTCGGTTTCTGGTCCATCCACCTGGAATGACCTCCCCCCTTTAACTTCGCCCAAAAGCCTTCCCCTTGTTTCCCTTTCCCAAATCCACCCTTTCAAAACACTTTTTTCCCTTCCCTGGGGATTTCCCCCCAAATTTATCGGGCCCCAAATTTTTAAAGCTATCTTTTACCTTCAAAGTGTTTTTCCCGTGTTGTGTGTGTGTGGTTTTTGTGTGTGGGGTGTTTGTGTGTGGGGTTGTGGGGTGTTGCTTTGGTGCTTGTGCTTGCGTGCGTGGTGGGTGTGTCCCCTTTGGTGCGTGTTGGGTTTGCGTGGGTGGTTTGTGCGGTGCGGTTGGGGGTTGGGGCGGGCGTGTGCGGGGGCGCGGATTTGAAATCTGTTGTCATTTTTTTTAAGGAGGGTTGCAATGCCTTTTAAAATGATTGAGTGCAAGCGCTTCATTTTTTTGTTTTTTCAAGTTTCAGCCCCTTTAAAAATTTCCCAAAATATTTTTAAAATTTATTATTATTTTTTTTAAATTATTTTAAAAATTTTAAAAATTGCCAATGGCGTCCCCCCAAAACAAGTCTGTTCCCAAAAACCCACGTTGTTTTTAAACAGTGCAATTAAAAACTTCTTTAAAACATTTTACACACTTTCAAATGATGTTTTTTTCTCAAAAAATTTTCCCTTTTAACATGGGCACCCCATTTATGAAAAAATCAAAGATCCCCAAAATTAAAAAAAAAAGTCCCCCGCCTTTGGGCCAACTTTTCTTGTACAAAAAATTTTCACTGCAGCGTCACAATATTCAATCAATAATTTAAATTCAGCTAGTACACAAAAATAAGATTTACTTAAAAATTTCGCTTTTTTCCTTAAATAAATCTCTTTAAGCAAAACTTATATCAAAAAAAAAATAAATTCCCCATTTAAGCTCAAGCAGGAGAAAAAAACTGTTTTTTCCTTTAAAATTTTGGGGAAAACCCCCCTCCCCAAAAAAAAAAAAAAAAAGGAAAAAAAAAAATTTTTTACCCTTTTTTTTTTGGGGGGGGGAAAAAAAAAGGGTTTTTTTTAAAAAAAAAAAAAACCTAAACCCCCTAAACAAATTAAAAAAAAAAAAAAAAATAAAAAGGGGGGGGGGGGAAAAAAGGAAAGGGGGGGGTTTTTAAAAAAATAAAAAATTTTAAAAAAAAAAAAAATAATAATAATTTAAAAAAAATTTTAAAAAAAAAAAATTAAAAAAATAAGGTTTTTTAAAAAAAAAAGGGGTTAAAAATTTTTAAAAACCCTTTTCCCCTTTAAAAGGGCCCCCCCGGGGGGGGGGTTTGGGGGCCCCCCCGGGGAAAAACCCCCCGGGGGGGGGGGGAAAGGGGGGGGAAAAAAAAAAAAACCCGGAAAGGGAAAAAAACCCCTTTTTTTTTTTTTTTTAAAATTTTTAAAAAACCCCCTTTTTTTAAAGGGAAAACCCCAAAAAAATTTTTTTTGGGGGGTTTTTTGGGGGGGGGGCCCCCAAAAATTAAAAAATTTTTTTCCCCGGGGCCCGGGGGTTTTTTTTAAAAGGGGAAAAAAGGGGGGGAAAACCCCCAAAAAAAAACCCAAAAGGGGGGGGGAAAAAAAAAGGGGAAAGGGGGGAAAAAAGGAACCCCCAAAACCCTTTTTTTTTTTTGGGGGTTTTAAAAAAAACCATTTTAAAAAAGGGGGGGGGGAAAAAAAAAAAAAAAGGGGGGAAAAAGGGGGGAAAAAAAAAGGGAAAAAACCCCGGGGAAAAAAACCCCCGAACCCCGGCCCCCCCCCAAAAAAAAAAACGGGAAATTTTTGAAAAAAAAACCCTTTAAAAAGGGGGGTTTCCCAAAAAATTTCTAAAAAACCCGGGAAATGAAAAAAAGGGGGGGGAAAAAAAAAAAGGGGGGGGGGGGAAAAAGGGGGGGTTTTTTTTTTTTAAAAAAAAAAAAAAAACCCTTTTTTCAAAACCCCCCGAAAAACCCCCCCCAAAAACCAAAAAAAAAAAAAAACCCCCCCAAAAAAACCTTTTAAAAAAATAAACCCCAACCCTTTTTAAAATTTTAAAATTTCCCAAAAAATTTTTCCCCCCCCTTTTACAAAAAAATTAAAAAAGAAAAACCCCCCTTAAAAAAATTAAACTTTTAAAAAAACCCCCCCTTCCCAAAAGGGTTTTTTTAAAAAAAAAAAATTTTTTAAAAAATTTAAAAAAAAATAAAATTTTTCCCCCAAAAAAGGGAAAAAAAAAAAAAATTTTTTTTAAAAAAAAACCCCCCGGAAAAAAGGGGGGAAAAAAAAAGGGGGGGGGGGGTTTTGGATTTTTTAACCAACCCCGGGGTTCCCCCCCCAAAAAAACCCCCCTTTTAAAATTTTTTTGGGGGGCCCCCTAACCCAAAATTTTTTTTCCCCCCCCAAAACCTTTGGGGGTTAAAAATTTTTTTGGAAAAAAGGTTTGGGAAGGGAAAAAAAATTTTTTTTCCCCTTTAAACCAAAAAAATTTTTCCCCTTTAAAAATTTTCCCCTTTTTCCCCCCCAAAAAAAAGGAAAAAAGGGGGGAAAAAAAGGAAAACCCCCCCCCCAAAAAAACCCCCCCTTTTTTAAGGGGGCCCTTTTTTTTTCCCCCCCCCCTTTTTTGGGGGGAAAAACCCCCAAACCCCCCCCTTTTTTTTTAAAAAACGGAAAAAAATTTTTCCCCTTTTTCCAACCT
>CM054134.1:21306736-21328387 GCA_028751875.1 Rapana venosa
AAGAGACAGAGAGACAGAGAGAGACAGAGAGCAAAGCAGATTAGCCAAAGAGGGATGGGGTCAAGGCTAAGAGGGTGAAAAGTACAAGTCTTGCTCAAACAAACGCCAAACAACGTCACAGCCCACTGCCCCTCCACACCCTCACAGACGTCACAGAGGCTGCGTGTGGCGGGGTGAAGGGTGGGCTGACAAGGGCCTGAAGAAGCAGACAATGGCTGGTAAATGGCGCCTGGCATGCTCCTCCTGTACCATTGTGTGAGTGGTGGAGAAACTCGTTCACAGTCTAGCTCCTTTACATGGCCCAGTAGTCCAGAAGTAATACACATGTCATAAAGATTAGAGGTCCAAGGTTCCAACCCCGTCTGATACCATGGATGGTGGTGGTCTAAGTGTTAGTCTTTTAGATGAGACATGGTCCAATGTGCAACAATGATTTTGGTGCGTGAAAAAAGAACCCGCGGCAGACAAAGAGTTGTTCTTGGCAAAATTCTGTTTTAAAAAAAGGTACTCACAAAGGGAAAAATACGCATGCAAATACGACAGTGTCTTTCTAAACATGGGTTAGGATGCACTATAACGGGCCGCATTGTTTTATGGTATCGAAAACTCCCAGCAGAAGTAGCCTGAATTTCTTGTTGAGGATTATGTCGTGGTTGTAACTCATTTTGTAATAAATACCGGTTCTCAAATTTTTAAAAAAAAAAGGTAAAGGAGTCCCATAACCTTTAAGGTCGTAGGGGAGCGAGGCGTCAGAGACCTCACTTCTCTAGGGCCAGCATATTGAGGGCGGCGCCCATCTCCTCTCCCTCGCTGCTTAAACTTCCCTGACCCTAAAGAGGGCAGGTACCCATTTACAGCTGGGTGAACTGGGGGAACTGTACTGATTCCAAGGCGCTCAAACGGTCACCCATCCAAATGGTAACCACGCTCGACGCTGCTTAACTTGGCTGGGGGAAAGCGAGTGCTCCGACCACTGAGCTATCCCGTCCCCATACAAATACCATACAACAAAATTCAATACACTCTGAAAATACAGTACAAAGCAATACACCCATACCGACAGAAAGATACAGCTACAGATGTGGTTGCAGTCGACAGGGAGATCTCACAAGTACAAAATGGAAGCCTGTCTGATCCTTCACATGACGAGGTTTTCGAACACCAGTGCTTTCCACGCTGATAAATGCAGAATGTTTGCGTACTATCTATGGTGTTATGCCGATACAACTGAATTACTCAATCCCGTTTATGTATTTACTTGTTCCCAAAGTCGACCTAAACTTGTGCCCTAATGTTTCCATCTTTGCCTACCTACGTCACATGATTGTTTACCATGTTTACAGTTTGGTCTGGCAACTTCTTTAACCTGAGATGGACGAAAGTTGATAATGTATTACAGCTCCTTTCATCTAGCGGGATCAGGACTGATCCACATGCAAGTTAAGTTCCCTGGAAGATTATAGAGGAGAGGTACCGGGATGTCTTTTTCTTTAAAAAGTAAATAGTACATAGAAGGGAGACCAATGTGAGGTGATTGGGAAAAGAGGTATGGTCAGTTTTTTAACTTAAGGCATTTCATCTTATGCCAACTAGTTTTAGTGTTTTGAGGGTTTTCTTCTTGCCCGATTTTCTTCATGTCCTATCAGTCTCTGTGTATGTTTTCCCATCTCTGCAGTCACAAAAATTGCAAAACAGTAACTACGCAAGGCATAATTTGATGAGGAAATATTGGTACTGATTGGACTGCCTTATTTTCTTAGAAACCGGGATCATACATAAATCATGCTACATACTAACATTCAGCATAAATTCGAAATAAATTTCACTCCCAATTGAACATCACCACTGATATTAGAGCCAAGATCTTAAACAAGATCTAAATTCTTACTGAAATCACTAAACATTTTTGTTGTTAGCATTAAGATCCAGATAAGGGCTTCTGCTGAAAAACAAGTTTTACCCTGTTTTGAGCAATCTATAATTGCTGAATACCTTTGCTTGGTTTCAGAATACTAATTTCTGGGTTAACTATACCGTCCCATCCTTGTTCAAGTAGCAAATAGGTTAAGTGGGTTGTTTGTATTTTTCGCAGCATTATACAATTCCCAGAAGCTGTCCTTCCCTGCAGGCTTAATTTCTAGCACTGGGAGGTTGTGTGAAGGCTAACCAGTGTTTGGTCAGCTGTGAGACCAGCACGGCTGACTGGCAAACTGCAGGCGGAGCCGGCCATTGACACTGCAGGTAGGGAGAGGGTGAGGCTGATTAAGAGGACAGGGGACGCTAAGCCTGACAAACTGCTCATTGTCTTCATGCCCCACCTCCTCCGCTATGCACTATTCACTCAACGCATGGACACACACGCATATGCCTGTATATGTGCGTGCGCGTATGTTTAGTACTCTGCACAGAATTAGAAGCACACTGACATGACATTGGCAATTTTGGGAGGGGAGAGGAGTTAAAGATAATGCAGTACAGTTTCAAAAATCGTTCATGACCTTTTTATCAGCCACACATTGAGACAAGATGACTCATGGCCAAGACTCAATGCAGAACAAAAGGCAGAAAACTGTGCTTCCAAACTGTGACACGATATTTCTTCCAACATTCTTCTCACATGGCGAACTTTTGTAGAGGTATTCACACATATAACGAAAAACCTTGAGTTACTCAGCCATGTCCTTGTTGGGTCTTCATTGTGACCTATTGTGACGCTGATCCACGCTTTCAGACTGACAGCATGGTGTCTTGCCCTGTGAATGTCAGGTAGTCTTCCCTCTGTCACACTTGGCTGAAAAACTACCTGGTTCTGAAACAGGCATGCGTGTCGGCGGGAGTCAACCATAACTCGTGTGATGGTCAGTGGTGTGCAGGGGAAAGAGGTCATGGCTGGAAGACAGTGTGGTGTGAACCTCGCATTCACAGCTTTGTGGTTCTGTTGATAGATCACTGAAATGGTTGGAAAGCTGGGAAGCGGGGCACTGCATCGTTTTAGAGCATTTTAATTCCTGCACTTTATCGTTTTTTATATTTTGGTATATTGTTTTGTTTTCTGCTTGTTTGTATTTTGTTTGGTGTTTCTGTTTGGTTTTTTTCCTCTCAATCTTTCAAAGGAGAGATATGGTTGGTGTTGTCTTTTTAAACGTTGGATGCTTTTGAACAAAAATGGCGTTTATATATGTGGGTTTTTCATAGCGTTTTGTCTGCAGAAAGTATTTAGACTGATTTTGTCAGCAAAAATATCTACATAACCTGTTTATACTAATTATTTTCTATAAGCCCCCAACACTCTTAAATATCTTAAAATCTTGGCAAATCTTGAACTAATGGGAAGTGGAAAAGATTTACCATGAACAAAAGAAATGATGGCGCACAACATGGCAGCTATTACGCCCTACAAAGAATGTAACGCGGAATGGTCATGAACTAAACATAAGATTCAACTCAGCGCATCACAAAACATACTCAATGATATACAAAAGTATACAGTGTGGCACAAAAGTCTTTTCACCTAAAACAACACAACAAAATGTACACTTTTCACTTGTACATGTATGCTGCGCAGTGTTAGCCAAACTTGATGCAAAACAATGCAAGACAGTACGGTCTGCGGGTGGTGTCATCACTGGGTAGGTCATGTATTGAGGTGTCCCTCAAGTCATGCTGACCAATCTGTGAACTGAAGCAGAGTTAATGAAGGAATGAAGGAAGAAAGGAAGGAAGGATGGAAGGAAGGAAGGAAGGAAAGAAGGAAGGAGGAAGGAAGGAAGGAGGGGAAGGAAGGAAGGAAGGAAGGAAGGAAGGAAGGAGGAAAGGAAGGAATGATGGAGCACACAAGAAACTTCATACCAAGAATCACCACACGACCGTTGGTGTGATTGCAGCGTTGGGGGAAGAATGCGGATGGGGCAGAGATACAAGAAAAAAATGATAATCTACAAATCTATAGGCGCGCATGCGCGCATACGCACGCACATACACATAATCTACAAATCTTTAGGCACACACACACGCATATACACACACATACACACTTGCACGCACGCACGCACGCACACACACATAATTTTATTTTCATATATATACATATATACATATGCATGCACGTACACACGCACGAACACACACACACACACACACACACACACACACATGCACACACACAAACACACACACACACACACACACCCTCTGTCAAAATAAAACTGACACTCGTTCAAAGTATACTCGGGTGTAATCCTTTGGAAAAACTAATGATAATCCCTTCTTTCACTTTGTCTTAAAAAGGGAGTGAGCATGTAGTGTTCTATACCATTCCTACTTGAACGATCTAGAATGTCACGTTTTGGTTAGTGCAGTTTTAAGTCTAAAAAAGAGAAACAACAAATCTCTCTCTCTCCTCTCTCATCCTCCTCTCTCACTCTCTCTCTCTCTGTCTCACGCTGCATCTCTCCTCATCTCTCTCTCTCTCAACTCTCTCTCTCTCTCTCTCTCTCTCTCTCTCTCTCTCTCTTCCCTGTGGGGATGCCCGGGTCCTTTCGGTATGAACAGAATTCCGACCTTCCAGAAATTCTGTGCTAGGAATTTCCTCTTTTCTACCACTCTCTTTGTTTCTACTTTGTTCCTTTTCTTCTGTCACCTCCTTCTTGTCTATTTTCTGCCTTCTTGGTCCATTCTTCTGTCTTTTTTTCCAGAAAGACTTAAAAAATAACCATTAACTCATATGCATATTATATATACATAATATTCGTTTATGCCGAAGTCGGCTGCGCTGGGCCTGACTTGTCAGGCGCTTAACGGCATCGTGACGCATTTTCTCTCATTATAACAGACAACAATAGTTGCTGTCTGGGCGCTCGAGGGAGAAGGTCACTGCATTTTTAACTCTGAGGAAAAGAAACACAAAATAGCTCGCTCTCTCTCTCTCTCTCTCTCTCTCTCTCTCTCTCTCTCTCTCTGGGGTACGGGATAGCCTGGTGATTAGAGTGATGCGCTCGTGTGATCTGCTGATCCGGGTTCGAATCTCGCTCAAGAGGATTTTTCCTCTGGAGTTAACATTAGTGCCAACCCCACTCTCCCCCAAAAGTCTTTCGGGTGAGACTATAAACCGAGGTCCTGTGTGCGAACGCACGCAGAACATCTTGCGCACACGTTATTACCTGTTCCGCTTTCGGAAGAGTATGCCAGTGTGCCTGTGGGAACAGATGACAAAACTGCATACACATGGGGACTGGTTGTAAAAAAGCAAATGAATGCTTATTCCAGTATCCTCGAAATAAAATAATAAGAAAAGAGTAAAGAAAGTCTCTCTTCTCTCTCTTTGTCTCATCTCTCTCCTCGTCTCAATCTCTCTCATCATCTCTCTCTCTCATCTGACTGTTATAAGCGTGCAGAAATTTTGGTTGTGATGCACTGTAACACATTGTGATCAGTGTAACCTCTTTGCTTTAAGCAGTTTTTAGGCTTAGATAGACGACACCTAATGATCTTGTTATAGGAAACTAGATATATCCTTCTCTGTTAATGCTGCTGTAAGATGCATAGATATTGGATTAAGATTCTGCATTTCAAATGAAGCAGCTACTTTCTAAATCCTACATATGCTTTATATCTAGAAGCAGAGGAAAACAATCTGAGCACAAAATAGTAACCTGTTTGTGTGAACTCGGGTTTGGATTTGTTTGCTCAAACAAGGATGTCGAAATTGTAGAGAGTTTATTAACGCTTCAGACAAAGATTGATTGACTGCCGATGACAGCAATGGAGTGACATATACAAAGCAGTGAAAATTCAAATGAACTGACAATTTATAAGTTCCATGATTGTCAAACCTTATCTAAAACTGTATGGTATACATTTGAAAAGAATTTTTGTCTAAGTTTGATTTGGTATATCAATATAAATGTTTCATAAATTCTTATAAGGAGTATGATATTGATGACCTTAAGCTGCTATGCCATTATTAAGCAAGCACCGAGGATGAGTACTTTTGTGTTTGTCTGTCCAGTCTTAGAGATGTTAGGCAGAATTACATCCCTGTTAAATATGGAGATCGCCTAATTTATTTTAACTCTGTTTACCTCCTGGCATCAGTCATCCTGAGTTGTGCACAGCCTGCTTTATATTTGTGTAAAGCATTTCAGAACAAAGAATATAGTTATCCTAAGTCAATTTTTGTAACTGACTTTTTGTTATACAGTACACATTTTGTCGTTACTAATGCTTTAACCCCACTAAAATACAAGCAGATCGGCAACCCTCTTCATGAGGACCAATGGCCTTTGTGAATAAATCCTTCAAGTTCTCATCTCTCTCTCTCTCTCTGCATGCAGCCTCTTCACTCATCCTGGGATGCCGGGATCATCAGTATAAAAGATATCCCACCTTCTAGAAATTCTGTCAGGGATTTCCTCTTTCAACACTTCTTTGTTTTACCCTCTTCCTGTCATCTCTTTCTTCTCTATTTTCTGCCTCCTTGGACCATTTGCGCCATTCCTTATTGACAGCGATCTAGAACAAAATATGAAAATCTCACGAGTGATGTCCCAATATGGCGTCTGTGTCGACGTAAGCAATAAACAACATAATTGGATCGAACTGCTCTCTCTCTCTCTCTCTCTCTCTCTCTCCTCTCTCTCTCTCTCTCATCTCATCTCCTCTCTCTCTCTCTCTCTCTCTCGCTTTCTTTCTTTCTTTCTTTCTTTCTTTTATTGAGATGTTACTAATCTTGAATAGAAGTTTATGTAAATAGTATTTTAATGGTCTTGTATCTCTTGTTTTTCAAGGTGTTTACTTTCATCGAGGGGGGGGTCATGCAATTGCACTCGTCAGAACACTTGGTTGAAAAGCGAACCTTTAAATGAAACAATCATACATAACTTCATGTTTGTTTCTGAATCGGATCAGTACTATAATCCCAGCACAACAGAGGGCTAGGGGTAAGGTTTGGGTGGAGGTGGGGGATAAAGATTGGAAAGCATTGAGGCATCGTGTAAAAGATCTTAAAAGGGTGTGATCACATAAGCTTTTGCAACTTAGGCATGCGTGCCCATACACTAAAGGAAAAAAACACAAATATGTGTCATGGGACTGTAACAACTGAACACCAACAACACAAACACAAACATGTGTCACCGGACTGTAATAAATTAACACCTACAACACATTTCTAACTTAGACCCGGGTGGTTAAAACTAACAAGCTATATAATTATATAATTAATTCCTTGCACTGAGTTTAGGTGCATTAAAACTAACAACGCATTTTCAACTTAGCCCTGTAGCTTAAATCTACATTATTCTATCCTGGCACCGCCTATATACACATCAACACTAGCAACTCATTTCCAGCTAATCCCCAGAATTAAAAACTGAGAGACTACATTATTATATATCCCTGCACCGTCTGTAAAAAAAATAATAATAATAAAACATCAACAACACATCTCCAACTTTTCCTTCAAGTCCAGTCAAAACTACCAAGCGACTTTATCCATTCCTGGCATCATAACCCCTGCAAGGCTGCTGGTGCCTTCCCTCCCTCCTTCCTTCCTTCCCTCCTTCCTTCCAATCGTTCTGGCCTCTCCGCTCCACTGACCCGGGTTAGCGAAAGACAGGTTAAACACTGTTATTAGACCTGTACAATGTCCTTGCTTGGCTAAGCCAACCGTGGCCACAGGGCCAAACAAATACTTCCAGCCCGGCCAGACTTAGGCTTACCCCTTGCACTTCTAAAGCGCGAAGCATACAACTGTGCTTTTAGGTATTTAGGGTTCAGGTAAGAACGCGTTACCATTCCAGGTGTGTGTGAACCAATCAGAAAGGTAAGAGTTTCCTTACGGGTGTATACTGCGGGTGTTAGCGCTGACCCGTACATCACTCCGTTAAGACCTAGTTCCTGTCGGTCAGTGAAAGCTGGAAACTTGTCAAATGACCACCTATCTACCCGAGGTGGACGCGGGTGGCCGGAGCAGTTGAATAATCTTAGGCGGTGGAAGTTGAAAATAAAGGACTAACGGACCCAGGCTCTTCTTTTCGGGGGATGTAGGATGACATCTTTCGCGGGGTGAAAAAGTGCACTGGGGATACAGCACTGCACCTGTGCTTATCGGTGACTGGGTTTTGATGTGCAGTGGTGGTTTGATATCATGTGAGTATGTCTACATTCTCTTCACCTAGATTAGCCGCCAATTAGTAAACAAACACCACCACCACCACCACTATCGCCATCATAACCATCATTACCACCACTACCACCACCACCATTATTATCATCAAAAGTAGTAATAGTAGTAGTAGTAGCAGCAGCAGCAACAACAACTGTTGTAGTAGTAGTAGTAGTAGTAGTAGTAGTAGTAGTAGTAGTAGTAGTAGTAGTAGTAGTAGTCGCAATAGCAGTAGGTTATAATACAGTATTGTATTATAGTGTATCGTATACCGACCGCTCTTTAACAGGTTAAATTTCTCTACGTGAAGTTAGGGTCACTCTCCTTGAAGAGAGCGTGTCACCGCAAGGGTAGCGCCACCCATTTTCCCACTGTATTTGTATGTATTTGTTTTCCCCTTATATTTGGTTTTGTAACAGAATTTTGCCTATGGCAAATTTCCTCTTGTTACCCTGGTTTCTTTCACGTGTGCTAAATGAGTGTTGCACGCGGGACCTCGGTTTATCATCTTACCGGACAGACTAGTACCCAGCCTACTACTTAAGATCTAGGAGATAATAATAATAATAATAATATATGGAATTTATATAGCGCCGAATCTTGTAAAATAAACAAATCGAAGCGCTTAAATGAGGGTAAGTACGGGGATCGATTCCGAGAAGTCCCACTCGCTAGCCAGGTGCATTACCTCTAGACTACCGATCCACTAGCAGCAGCAACAGTAGTAGTAGTAGTAGTAGTTGTAGTAGTAGTAGTAGTAGTAGTAGTAGTAGTAGTAGTAGTAGTAGTAGTAGTAGTAGAAGTAGAAGTTGTAGTAGTAGTAGCAGCAGCAGCAGCAACAGTAGTAGTAGTAGTAGTAGTAGTAGTAGTAGTAGTAGTAGTAGTAGTAGTAGTAGTAGTAGTAGAGAAGTGTAGTAGTAGTAGCAGCAGCAGCAGCAGCAGCAGCAGCAGCAGCAGCAGTAGTAGTAGTAGTAGCAGCAGCAACAGCAACAGCAAGAGCAATAGCAGCAGCATTAGTAGCATTATCATTATTATTGTTGTTGCTGCTGCTGTTGTTGTTGCTGCTGTTGTTATTTTATATTATTATTATCATCATCATCATCATCATTATCATTACCACTACTACTATAATTGCTGCCGCTGCATTTCCGTTTTGTCACAGTGTTATTGTTGCTGTGGTTGTTGTACAGCGGTGGGTTACTTTGGTTTATACAGGGCACGGAACGGAACGTGCAGTTTCGTCTGCATTCTTTTGCTCGGAGCTTGCCTGTACAATGTGGGTAAGTCGGCTGTTCTGTGTTTGATCCCTGTAAAACACTGACTTTTACCTGAACATTTACCTGCCACTTACTTCTCACCTCTGAATTCCAATCGGCCTCTGTTCTTATTTTGTTCCATCCGCATTATTTCAAGATTCACATATTGTGGATTACCAAACAAATTTTAGGGAAAAACAAACCTAACAGCAATTCAACCCAAAAAAAGTTTGTACACACGTGAGTCTACACACGCAAACACGCGCACGCGAACACACACACACACACATACACACACAGCACGCACGCACGGATGCACGCACGCACGGATGCACGCACACACTACACACCCTCGCATGCACGCGTACCTACGCACGCACGCTCACACACCACCTTTCACACACACGCCACAAACACACACACACACACACACACACACACAAACACACGCACACACATACATACACACTTTCATAATTATTTAGCGAACGTAAAAAAATTCCACTGATACAAAAGAGTTGTCCCTGGCAAAATTCTGTAGAAAAAAGCCACACTGATAGGAAGCAAATACAGTTGCTGACAGGAAAAAGAAAATAAATTGGTGGCGCTGCTCTTGTGGCGACGTGCCCTCCCCAGGGAGAGCAGCCCGAATTACACGCAGAAAAATCTGCGTGAGTTAAAGTGGTATACAATACAGCAGGATTGCGTCCATTTACACACCAAAGAACATAGAAATTCTGACTTCCAGAGTTTTCCATCACTAAGTCTGGAATAAGTTTGAAGAATTTGCTGTACCAGGATACTAGGACTAAGTTTGGACATTTTCTTTCAATATTAATTTGGGATTTTCTCTCTCTTTTTTGGCGGAGGGGGGGGGGGTTATAGTTTTTGGACTACCTGTCTCCTTCTCCACCTCCTCCTCCTCCTCCCCTTCTCCTTCTTCTCCTCATTCTGCTTCTTTTCTTCATCGTCTTCCTCCTTCTCCTCCTCCTCCTCCTCCCCTCCTTCTCTTCCTCTCGTCCTCAATCTTTCTCCTCCTCCTTCTCTATCTTCCCCTTATCCACCCCATCCTCTTTCTTTGTGTCTCCATACTGCTCCTCCCTCTCTTCTGTCAATGTCTCTTTCTTTTGCCTGTGAAACAGTTTTTTCAAACAAAATCCCCGTGGCCCAGACCAAAAGTGTTGTCAGTATTTTTTTGATGTCGGGAAGGCGACGAGGGCTATGATTAATGCTGTTATGCATTGAAATGTTATATTGACATTGCCTTAATAATAATAATAATAATAATAATAACAATAACAATAATAATAATAATAATAAATGGAATTTATTTAGCGCATTGATGATGATGATAATGATGATGATGATGATGATGATGATGATGATGATGATGATAATTAAGGATGCCTTCAGTCATGACGAGCTTTTAGCATAACAACCTGTACTTAACATTAAAGGGGGATGGGGGGAATTTGAAGCCGGAATATGGCCACCTATATGATGAGGTGCTTGTATACACCCGTACACGCAAACTTAACCTTTATTTATTTATTTATTTATTCATTCTTTCATATCGAGGATAATGGAATAAGCACTCATGTGCTTTTTTACATCCAGTCCCCGTGTGTATACGGTTTTGTAAATTCTGTCATCTGTTCCCACCGGCACACAATGGCCTACTCTTACGAAAAGCGGAACAGGATTTAACGTGTGCGCAAGATGTTCTGCGTGCGTTCGCACACGGGGCCTCGGTTTATAGTCTCATCCGAAGGAGTAGTGTGTACTTGATTTAATAATAATAATAATGTATGGAATTTATATAGCGCTGAATCTTGTTAAGCAACAAATCAAAGCGCTCACTGTGATTCCTGGGTGTGGTGAGTGAGACAGAGTAAATATTCAAGTTGTCGAGCTAGGAAACGCCCAACAGCATCAGCACTAACAACAACACTAACAACAACAAATGAGATCATTTTTAGTTTATTTAAAATGCATCTCCAAGTGTTTTCATTCTTCACAAATGTTAAGCATAATCTGTCCACCTTTTCGACTGTCTGCCCCTCTGTTAACTTCTCTCTCTCTCTCTCTCTCTCTCTCCTCTCTCTCTCTCTCTCTCTCCTCTCTCTCCTCTCTCTCTCTCTCTCTCTCTCTCTCCTCTCCCCCCCCCCCCTTCATGAGTAGGCCATTGTGTGCCGGTGGGAACAGATGACAAAATTTACAAAACCGCGCATACACACGAGACTGGATGTAAAAAAGCACATGAGTGCTTATTCCATTATCCTCGATATAAAAGAATAAATAAATAAATAAATGACCCCTCTCTACCTCAGTACCTCTCCCTACCTCATGACCCCTCTCTCTCTCTCTCCTCTCTCTCTCCTCTCTCTCTCAACTCTCTCTCTCTCTCTCTCTCTCTCTCTCTCTCTCTCTCTGTGTCTCTCTCTCTACCTCACGACCTCTGTATACTACTTGGCTTTCGGCTCAAATCACGTCTTCACTCTACCTCATTACATCAGACATTTCACAACATCCTTCTATTTATAACATCAGTCCATTCACCACATTAATCAACCCCCTGTCACCAGACTAATCCAGAAAATCATTCTATATGTGACATACCTATTTACATCAGTCAAATCTCATGACAAAGTCTATTTCATAACAGTCGGTTTATTACACTGCACCAGTCTCCTTGACCAACTGAGTCTGTATCATGATATCAGTCTGACTATTTTGTGACCTCATTGTACCTGAATACCTCACTCTGCCTCAACCATCAGACACCTAACCCATGAAAAAAGACCTGGACCATGACTGACAGTGTTGACGGCACAGTGAAAAATTACAACAAAATCCGCGAGAATGTTTATTCACACTGGCAGAGTTAGATCATCTGAATTGCTAGTGTAAGATTTTTTTAGGTTGAAGTTGTATGCCTTCGCCCCGTTGCTTTTGTGTCTTGGTTGTTAAAAACGCTTATTGTTGGTTCCCAACAACGTGCACTAATACATGACGTAAGTGTGCAACGTATTTTGTTTCCTAACCTCAGTCTTTTTTCTTGGTGAACTGGTGATCTAGAGGAAACTCACCTGCCTAGAAAGCAATAGACTGGGTTTCAAGAGTGTGGTGGTTCGATCCCCGTTTATGTCCGACACTTTTTCCCATCCACTAAGAGTAGTGGTCTGGATGCTAGTCTTTCGGGTGAGACGATAAACCGAGGTCCAGTGTGCAATGCTCATTTGCTGCATGTATAAAAGAACCCACTGCAACACGAGAGTTGTCCCTGGCAAACCTCTGTAGAAAAAAGCCACTCTGATAGGAAATCAAATACAGTTGCAAACAGGAAAAGAACAAATGGGTGGCGCTGCTCTTGTGGCAGCGCGCTCTCTCCTGGGCTAGCAGACCGAATTTCTCGCAGGGAAATCTGCCGTGACTTAAAGTGGTATACAATACAATACAGTACAGTACAATACAATACAATACAATACAATACAACAATCTTATACAAGTAGGCCTGTTGATAGATCGCTGCTTGAAATCAGTACCGCCTGTCATAGGGGGTAGTTTTACTGTTAAATTTTTGCTTCGTCAGGGACTGACAATATTTTCTACCTCTGTTATAGTGGATTGTTTTACTGTTAAATTTGCACTTTGTGGCGCGCTGGAATTATTGTTATCTCTGTTATAGGCGATTGGTTTACTGTTTGATTTGTGCTGCCTTAGAGGCTGAAAATTTTGCGCCTTGGGGCGGAATAGCATAGAGGTTAGAGCGCCCAGTGCAGGGAGGGAGCTCTATGAAGAGAGGAGACAGAGAAAACGATACGCAATGGGAATACAAACATCAGAGAGTGGACTGGCCTTGAATGGAACGACTTGATATAGAAAGCTGAAAGCAGCAAGGAATGGAAAAAGCTGGTTGCAAAATCTTCAGTAGTGCCCCAACGGTCTACTAAACACGGGATAGGTGACGGTTAGGCCAGGTGGTTATCTGATTTGAGTGTCATAGAAGAGTTAGAAACTCAGTATATTTCTACTGCAATGTAGCAATAAATGCAACAAGAACAATGTACTACAACATGGTGTTTTGTGCGCCGCCAACTGCAATCGCATTGTGTCTTTCGTCACTAACTGTATTTATGTGAAGCAGACTCCTATTGCATTGCGTGTGACTTCACTGTGTTTGTGTGTAGCAAACTCCTATAAAACTGGACTAACTGTGTTTGTGTGCAGCAAACTCCTATAAAACTGGACGAACTGTGGTTTTGTGCAGCAAACTCCTATAAAACTGGACTAACTGTGGTTTTGTGCAGCAAACTCCTATCGCCTTGTGTGTTACTTCACCAACTGGGCGCAGTACAGACAGGGACTGGGCCAGTTCCTCCCTGAAGACGTTCCCCCGGGACTGTGCACTCACGTGGTGTACGCTTTCGCTAATGTTGACGGAGTTACTGGCGTAATCAGTCCTGTGGAGTGGAATGATATAGGTAGGTTTACCGGGGTTTTTTTTCTTTTGGTTTGTTGTTGTTTTTGTTGTTGTTGTTTGTTTACAAGATGGGAGGTAGCCAAGTGGTTATGGCATCGAACGCATGATATGACAATAACTGAAGGCACGGTTTAAGTCTCTTCTGAGACTATAAACCAAGGCCCTGTGTTCGAACACAAGCAGAACACCTTGGCATATATTAAAGCCAGTTCTGCATTTGGAGTGTAGACCATTTCGTGCCAAATGACTTTTTTAAACGAATGCACACTGGTATTGTGTCTATACATTATCACCGAAATCGGAATGTGACTACCTTAATGGTGGGCAGAAAATGGTCGAATACATAAAGCGTTCACCATTGGTGAACCTCGCAGCTCTATCCAAGGAAAACAAGTAGTGTGTGCATACAACAAAAGTGTTCTGCCCATGCTGCTTCTCCCATTTCCTCCACTTCAACATCATCAGCATCCTTTCCTCATCCTCTTTCACATCCTCTTCATTCTTTTCCTCATCTTCCTCCTGTGCTTCCTACTCCTACTTTTCCCATTGATGGTGGTTGCTGCTGTTATTGTCGTGTCTGCTGCTGCCATGTCTATCATTTCTGACACAAATCCATCATAAAGCTTCTGACTTCCTTCTCATACCTGACATAAATTTACTTGATAGCTCCTGCAACACATTCTGATGGTTTTGTCACTTCGTAATTACCAGATGAGTATATAGCACTCCACTCTTAAAGCAATGGTTATATACATAATTATTGGTATATATTGTCATACTAAAATCAAGACTTTTGTGCAGAGCTCTACAAAGGGGTGATCAGCCTGAAGTTGACAAATCCCCAGCTGAAGGTGTTACTGGCAGTGGGAGGATACAGTGCTGGCACTGCAGACTTTGAGGCCATCAGCTCCAGCAGTGCACAGCGTCAACTGTTTGCTGACACCGCTGTCTCCTTCCTCAGACAACATGGTTTTGATGGACTGGATGTGGATTGGGAGTATCCTGCCAGCACCCACAAGACATTCTTTACACTCTTTCTGGAGGTAAGTTTCAAAGCCAATGACCTTTTCAACATTTCACACACCAAGTAAAAGAAATGCAAGTTGTAAGTGAAAACTGGTACTTTTGCTTACTGCAGTAGTTTGCAGTTGTTGGCCAAAGTAAACTTTGCCTGCCAGGATCAGCGAAGCAAGATTATCTACATACTTATGTCCTACTGTTTGCTGTTTCATCTGTTTGGGACACCATGTCAGTTCTGAAACCCAAGATCACAAGGCAAAGGATATCATTCAAGTCACCTTCAAATGCTCCCTCGTCATTGTGGGGAAGTGCTGTTGACTGTTGTGAGCACTGAAACATCATAATTACACTGAAACATGACAGGGCCATTCCTTTCACCTGTCTGTGTCTTTACGCTTTGTATTCTCTCCACAGACGCTTCACAACACCTTTGAAGCAGAGAGTTCTCGAACGGGACAGGACAAATTGCTATTGACTGTAGCTGTATCAGGCTACAAGAAGCAGATTGAAACTTCATACCAAGTCCCTTTGATACACAAGTAAGTGGTCGCTTGTCATTAGTCAGTGTTGTCTGAAACCTGTGCTTGCCTCACTACAGCTCCTGCATTTCTCTGCAATAGCTGTTTACTTTTGTTTGACATTGAAACACTTTTGATATTTACGTGCTGTTGGATATATATTTGGTTCTTTTTCAGTTTCTTCGTCTTCTTGTACTTTGATATGTGTGTTATGATGTTCTGACACACTTTCTTTGTGCAAATGCTCATGTCTCTGCCTGAGATCATAGATAGTTCAGTTTGTCTATACAATGAATGTATGAGAAGAAAACGTGATGTCAGCATATAACCCATAACCTTTTTTTCTTTTTAAAAATACACCAGAATAATGTGGTCTGCATAAAATCCTGTTTGGGGCAAACGCGATCCTTTTCTGTAAAGTATGCAAACTGATTTGGGTCTATGCAAAGATCATCAAAACCAGCAAGTTTATGTGTACCTTTGGAGGATGTGCAGATTGAATTTCTAGACTTTCAGTTTCGTTATCTGTCAATGTGTTTGTCTTACTAGATACGTGGATTACGTCAGCATCATGAGCTATGACTACTTTGGACCATGGAGCAGTGTACTTGGTCACAACAGTCCACTGTATGTGCCATTGCAAGACAGAAATGATGCAGAATCCAGTTTGTTGAGTCAGGTAGGACCACTTTCCTGTACCAATTGTCAGTGAATGCTTGACTTCCTTACTTCTGTCCACAAATGTCTACCGTTGCATGGTAACCGCTCACTTAGTTATACCAGGGATAGTCACTTCTTGGGCACAATTCACAATCATGACACATTGACCTCAAAGTGCCTTTCAGTAACAAGGGGTTCTTTTCTCTTCAACCACACAATACTCACGACGTCAAAACCCTTCATGCAATGCCTGGTCAGGCATTTCAGAGTTGATATTCATTTGGTCTTTGTTGACCAAAGAGACATCTGTTTATATATTATGTGTTTCTAAGATTTTGCAATGTATGCATCAAGTTGGGAGAAAATTTGCATTTTCATAGAATTTGAAGGAATAGACAAGTCTGATACATCTTAGGTTTGTATGAATGATGCAAACTAGTTGCCTCCCCAAGTAAATCAGACAACTGCATACATGTGCACTGACTGGAGAAAGCTCCTTTCTGACATAAAAGCAGCATGCATTTCTGTCACACAGAACGCATCAGTGCACTACTGGCACACGTTGGGATGTCCCCTGGACAAGCTGGTGCTGGGTCTAGCCTCCTATGGAAGGACTTTCCTCATGGCCAGTTCCTCCCAGCACCGACCTGGGGATGCCTTCCTTGGAGCAGCAGGCTCTGCAGGACCTTACTCAGCTACTCCTGGATTCTTGGCCTACTATGAGGTGTGTCAGCTGTTGGCCAGTGGCAGCTGGACTCGAGTGTGGATGAACGACTCCAAGGTACCTTACGCCTATGGTCAGAGGAATGGGCAGTGGACCTGGCTGGCTTATGACGACGTTCAGAGCATGAAGAGCAAGGTATGTTCCAACTCATCCTTTTTTCATCTGAAACCATTCTGCAATGAACAACATTTTAGTGCTTGACTAACTGTAATTGACCAAATCTGCAAGTGCTGCTGCAATAAGGTTTTTTTATTATTGTTGCTGTTGTTGAGAGCCTATAATTATCTTGCTGACTGTTACATCCTTGATTCTTCTGTTTGAGCCATAAGCTGAAGGGGATAGGGGGGAGGGGTTAAAAATCAATAACACCCTCTGTTGCGAAAGTTGGGAGCGGGTTGAGTTACAAAACCAGTGCTTTTATATCATTTATAAATGCTGTCAGTTCTTTTTCTGTGTCATGGGTTCTTTTTTGCCAGCAAGTATGGACTATGTTATTACAGAGTATTTCTGTAAGTACATATGCTTTTTTTGTCATTCAGGCTCAATATATCTTGGACCAAGGCTAGGAGGAGCCATGTTCTGGACCTTGGACTTTGATGACTTTGGCAACAGCGTCTGTGGCCAGGGCCAATACCCACTCATAGGACAGATTGGAAAAGCCTTGCAAGCAGCTGCACCGCCAAGTTCAACTGCTACTGGTGTGTTCAGCACTTTATTTCAAGCAACAAATAAATGTTTTAAGATGGTTGATTTAGGCATATAGCTTAATGCTGTACAATGTCTGGTGACCTTGAGGTCACAGGTCATGGATTCAAATCTTGGCAGAGTGGTTAATGGATTATGGATGGGGATTTTTCATGGACAATTTCCCAGGTCGACATAAAGTACAAACAAGCTAATGCCCCATCTTCTGGAAAGTACACTCACAGGCAAATGAGTTTGTGTCAGTGTCAGTAATTGATGATTAGGCAAAGACAGAAAACCACTGCAGGCAGGCTGTATAGCCTATTGGCCAATGCAGTTAGTCAAGCATCAACTCAGTGGATTTTCTGGTCGATGTGGTGTGATGTACATAGAGATTCTGCATGCAGTGCTTCCATTCTTGTTGAAATTGCAGATTAAAAGTCCAAGAAAATGGATAGCCAGATGACATGTTTACAACATGTGCTTTGCTGCACTTCACAGGACCAGTATGGCTTGTCAGGTCATAGGTACTTGAAGGAATGTGCAACATGTGTGTTTTCTATGCCACATGTATGTACCATATCATGGTTTGTGGATTTCTCATCGTATGGCCTGAAATGTTGCAGTCATGCCAGCAAGTTCTTCATCTCCTGTGCCAGTAACAACGCCAGCACTACCTGTGTCCACCTCACAAACAGACCAGCCTCGACTACGGCTTGTCTGCTACTATACCAACTGGGCACAATATCGTTCTGATATTGCAAAGTATGTACCTGAGGACTATCAAGCTGGCTTGTGCACCCACCTTGTGTACGCCTTTGCCAAAATCATTGGTGCTTCAGCTTCCTTAGCCACCATTGAATGGAACGATGAAGGTAACTGTTTCACACATCATCTCATGCCCTTTCCATATTCAAACTTTCTTCATATTGAAATCATGCAGACTGTGAGATCCATGAAGAGTCTGAAACCTGTGTTTACTTTCACGATAAACAGGAAAGTTAAAGAGACATTATGTGCATGCACTCTGCAACGTCATCTTTTAAAGGAACATGCAAGTGTATGCGTGTGCAAGTGTCATGAATTTTGTGCTATAGCCAGAATCCAACACCTGGCTGTGACTTGATTAATGAGGGCATGTATTGTGTTCTGTTTCAGCAATGTATCAACGTGTCATTCGTCTGAAAGACACTGATCCCCAGCTGAAGGTGTTACTGGCAGTGGGAGGATACAGTGCTGGCACTGCAGACTTTGAGGCCATCAGCTCCAGCAGTGCACAGCGTCAACTGTTTGCTGACAATGCTGTCACTTTCCTCAGAAAGCACGGATTTGATGGACTGGATGTGGATTGGGAGTATCCTGCCAGCACCCACAAGACATTCTTTACACTCTTTCTGGAGGTAAGTTTCAAAGCCAATGACCTTTTCAACATTTCACACACCAAGTAAAAGAAATGCAAGTTGTAAGTGAAAACTGGCACTTTTGCTTACTGCAGTAGTTTGCAGTTGTTAACCAAAGTAAGCTTTGCCTGCCAGGATCAGCGAAGCAGGATTATCTACATACTTATGTCCTACTGTTTGCTGTTTCATCTGTTTGGGACACCATGTCAGTTCTGAAACCCAAGATCACAAGGCAAAGGATATCATTCAAGTCACCTTCAAATGCTCCCTTGTCATTGTGGGGAAGTGCTGTTGACTGTTGTGAGCACTGAAACATCATAATTACACTGAAACATGACAGGGCCATTCCTTTCACCTGTCTGTGTCTTTACGCTTTGTATTCTCTCCACAGACGCTTCACAACACCTTTGAAGCAGAGAGTTCTCGAACGGGACAGGACAAATTGCTACTGACTGTAGCTGTATCAGGCTACAAGAAGCAGATTGAAACTTCATACCAAGTCCCTTTGATACACAAGTAAGTGGTCGCTTGTCATTAGTCAGTGTTGTCTGAAACCTGTGCTTGCCTCACTACAGCTCCTGCATTTCTCTGCAATAGCTGTTTACTTTTGTTTGACATTGAAACACTTTTGATATTTACGTGCTGTTGGATATTTGGTTCTTTTTCAGTTTCTTCGTCTTCTTGTACTTTGATATGTGTGTTATGATGTTCTGACACACTTTCTTTGTGCAAATGCTCATGTCTCTGCCTGAGATCATAGATAGTTCAGTTTGTCTATGCAATGAATGTATGAGAAGAAAACGTGATATCAGCATATAACCCATAACCTTTTTTTCTTTTTAAAAATACACCAGAATAATGTGGTCTGCATAAAATCCTGTTTGGGGCAAACGCGATCCTTTTCTGTAAAGTATGCAAACTGATTTGGGTCTATGCAAAGATCATCAAAACCAGCAAGTTTATGTGTACCTTTGGAGGATGTGCAGATTGAATTTCTAGACTTTCAGTTTCGTTATCTGTCAATGTGTTTGTCTTACTAGATACGTGGATTACGTCAGCATCATGAGCTATGACTACTTTGGACCATGGAGCAGTGTACTTGGTCACAACAGTCCACTGTATGTGCCATTGCAAGACAGAAATGATGCAGAATCCAGTTTGTTGAGTCAGGTAGGACCACTTTCCTGTACCAATTGTCAGTGAATGCTTGACTTCCTTACTTCTGTCCACAAATGTCTACCGTTGCATGGTAACCGCTCACTTAGTTATACCAGGGATAGTCACTTCTTGGGCACAATTTCACAATCATGACACATTGACCTCAAAGTGCCTTTCAGTAACAAGGGGTTCTTTTCTCTTCAACCACACAATACTCACGACGTCAAAACCCTTCATGCAATGCCTGGTCAGGCATTTCAGAGTTGATATTCATTTGGTCTTTGTTGACCAAAGAGACATCTGTGTATATATTATGTGTTTCTAAGATTTTGCAATGTATGCATCAAGTTGGGAGAAAATTTGCATTTTCATAGAATTTGAAGGAATAGACAAGTCTGATACATCTTAGGTTTGTTTGAATGATGCAAACTAGTTGCCTCCCCAAGTAAATCAGACAACTGCATACATGTGCACTGACTGGAGAAAGCTCTTTTCTGACATAAAAGCAGCATGCATTTCTGTCACACAGAACGCATCAGTGCACTACTGGCACACGTTGGGATGTCCCCTGGACAAGCTGGTGCTGGGTCTAGCCTCCTATGGAAGGACTTTCCTCATGGCCAGTTCCTCCCAGCACCGACCTGGGGATGCCTTCCTTGGAGCAGCAGGCTCTGCAGGACCATACTCAGCTACTCCTGGATTCTTGGCCTACTATGAGGTGTGTCAGCTGTTGGCCAGTGGCAGCTGGACTCGAGTGTGGATGAACGACTCCAAGGTACCTTACGCCTATGGTCAGAGGAATGGGCAGTGGACCTGGCTGGCTTATGACGACGTTCAGAGCATGAAGAGCAAGGTATGTTCCAACTCATCCTTTTTGCATCTGAAACCATTCTGCAATGAACAACATTTTAGTGCTTGACTAACTGTATTGACCAAATCTGCAAGTGCTGCTGCAATAAGGTTTTTTTGTTATTGCTGCTGTTGTTGTTGAGAGCCTATAATTATCTTGCTGACTGTTACATCCTTGATTCTTCTGTTTGAGCCATAAGCTGAAGGGGATGGGGGGGGGGGTTAAAAATCAATAACACCCTCTGTTGCGAAAGTTGGGAGCGGGTTGAGTTACAAAACCAGTGCTTTTATATCATTTATAAATGCTGTCAGTTCTTTTTCTGTGTCATGGGTTCTTTTTTGCCAGCAAGTATGGACTATGTTATTACAGAGTATTTCTGTAAGTATATATGCTTTTTTTGTCATTCAGGCTCAATATATCTTGGACCAAGGGCTAGGAGGAGCCATGTTCTGGACCTTGGACTTTGATGACTTTGGCAACAGCGTCTGTGGCCAGGGCCAATACCCACTCATAGGACAGATTGGAAAAGCCTTGCAAGCAGCTGCACCGCCAAGTTCAACTGCTACTGGTGTGTTCAGCACTTTATTTCAAGCAACAAATAAATGTTTTAAGATGGTTGATTTAGGCATATAGCTTAATGCTGTACAATGTCTGGTGACCTTGAGGTCACAGGTCATGGATTCAAATCTTGGCAGAGTGGTTAATGGATTATGGATGGGGATTTTTCATGGACA
>CM054134.1:21328887-21436387 GCA_028751875.1 Rapana venosa
TACAAGTGATATTCTGACTGAAAGACACACTCTGCCTATTTTAAAGTGGCATTCTCAGAACTAACAGTCTAAAGATAGTATGAAGTTGCCCTCAGGCATATTTTAAGGTAAATCTTTCACATTCACTGGGATGCTCTAGGGTTGTGCATCAGATGATTGAGGGTAATTATTTATCACCGTTAGTAATGAAAAAAGTAACTCAGACACAAGTTAAACTGAGTGTTCTTTTTGCCACAACCTTTGAACAGTAGCACATTGAATTATGTGAACTGACTTTGAAACAGTTGGCCATGAATTCAAAATAGGAGGAAAGATAAAGCTTCGTAAAACTAAGATCACCTCAAAGTCAGGGCATCAGTTACTACAGAATCAGAGAGCTATATAGGGGGGCCTAAGTGATTTGTTGCATAATGATTGATTTAATGACGAAAATGTTTGTATATCAACTGAACATGGACTTTAAATAGCAGGGAAAGATTGTGCTCTTCCTTTCATCGTAAATCTGGGATTGGTCAATCCGAAAAATCACGACATCTGCTAAGTTCTAACAACAACAAATGGAAACTCCATCAGTGATGATGATGACACAAATTTGTATAATCTAAATTTTTGCATTACATTCTGAGTGAATACCATTCTGGAGCCTAAGGACACTCACATTAATAGCATGCCTTTGGCTGGGATCAAATTAAAAAATCCATTGCTAATACTAGTATCACTGTATAAGATTATCAAAGGTTTTATCATCAAAAGCAAACACACAAAGAGCTACCAGTGACAACCTATAGAATGAGAAATCTACTTCACATAGGTAGAGACTGTATGTGGTAAAATAGGATTCATATATTGTAGCTGTTTACTGATAATATTAACTGGTTGTGATCAACTATAACAAAAAGCTGTCTTTTCTTTCTTTCCTATGTCAACAGTCTGACGCTTTTTTTTTGCAGACACTTCACAACACCTTTGAAGCAGAGAGTTCACGCACGGGACAGGACAAACTGCTTCTGACTGTAGCTGTGTCAGGCTACAAGAAGCAGATTGAAACTTCATACCAAGTCCCTTTGATACACAAGTAAGAGGTCTCGGGCCCTACATCAAAATTGCATAACTTTCAAGTCACTGTGAGATAAACAGATAGCTAGCTAACTAGAAATAAAAGACAGAAGTACAGGTAGATAGATAGATAGATAGATAGATAGATAGATATAGAAGTAGATAGATAGATAGAATAAGATAGACAGACAGACAGACAGATAGATAGATAGATAGATAGATAGATAGATAGATAGATAGAGATAGATAGATAGATAGATATACAGACTGACAGATAGACAGACAGACAGATGGATGGATAGACAGACAGACAGAACAGACAGATAGATGGATAAGATATTACCAGTGACTTTAAACACACCCACAGGGAAAATCATAATTGCATGTATAGTCATTTAATTCGCTGAAGGTACACTTTTCTGCAGTAGTATGTTAGATAACACATTTAGCAACTATTTATACTTATCCTATAGTCTTGGTAATACTTTACGTATTGTATTTGTAAAATAAATTATCTCGCATGCAAATGTTATATTCCCACAGTGAAAGAGAACTGCACTTTGTGTTCTACAATATCTGAGCACATATGACATGTAGTTGTAAGTTCATACGACCTTTTCTTGGCATGAACCCCAGTAAATCTGACCCTGTCACATAAGCCCATGGCCACAACTCCTACCTAAGATGATTCTTTCTTTAAATGTCCCCAACCATAATAGCACGTATACTCCTCTTCGTCTGCTACTTCAGCATACCAATGTTGAAAACAATCAAGAAGGCGTTGTATGGATTTCTTTTTATTTCCCTCTCCATGTATAACCCAGATCTCGCTTTCTTCTCCAATAATTAACTCCACTGGAAATCGTTGGGACACCACACAGAAGAGCTGTTTACCAGTTTCCTCAATTCGTGTCTTGTGTACCAAAGCTTGGGTCTCAGCAAATAGCTCCCTTGTTCAGTCTGCAATGTCGTTCACCCACCGGTTTTTTTCTGTCTTCAACATCAATTCCCTGTAGAATATTTTAGCTTCAAGTTTACCTTTTATTGATGTTTGGTTCTTATTCAGTTTCTTTATCTTTATTTACTTTGCATTTTGTATCTTTGGAGGATGTAGAGATTGAATTCAACTTTCAGCTTCCTTATCTGTCAATGTGTTTGTCTTACTAGATATGTGGATTACGTCAGCATCATGAGCTATGACTACTTTGGACCATGGAGCAGTGTACTTGGTCACAACAGTCCACTGTATGTGCCATTGCAAGGCAGAAATGATGCAGGATCCAGCTTGTTGAGTCAGGTAGGAGCACTTTCCTGCATGAATTGTCAGTGAATGCCTGTTGGCCAGTGATACTGTGGTCATACTGTGGTCACTAGAATGTATGCACTGAATGATTATTGCAATAATGATGGAATAATCATTTATAGACTATAGCAACATTTCGTGATGCTTAAGCAGTATGATTAGGTGACAGAATTTGACAATATGATTCAACTTTTCTAGGAATTGGCTTAAAACTTTAATGGAAATTAACACAATCAACAAAGTTCCGGTCAATTGTTCAATATAGTCAATAAGCCAAAACCAATTTCTCTTTCTTGTCAGATAAAACAGGCTATGTTGCCACCTGAGTTAATGTAGTACACACAAATCAGCACATAATTGACTTACCAAAAGGATCTAAAGAATAAAATTGTAATTGGCAGCATTATTGAATCCTACATAGAATGAATATAGTTTTACATATATTGTGTTTCAAACAAAAAATCAAGAAATTGTCATTTACTGTTTTCATTTAATATTTCTCTTTTTCCAGAACGCATCAGTGCACTACTGGCACACGTTTGGGATGTCCCCTGGACAAGCTGGTGCTGGGTCTAGCCTCCTATGGAAGGACTTTCCTCATGGCCAATTCCTCCCAGCACCGACCTGGGGATGCCTTCCTTGGAGCAGCAGGCTCTGCAGGACCTTACTCAGCTACTCCTGGATTCTTGGCCTACTATGAGGTGTGTCAGCTGTTGGCCAGTGGCAGCTGGACTCGAGTGTGGATGAACGACTCCAAGGTACCTTACGCCTATGGTCAGAGGAATGGGCAGTGGACCTGGCTGGCTTATGACAACGTTCAGAGCATGAAGAGCAAGGTATACGCCTATATATTTCTTGCTATTCTGTTTCATAATGCAAGCCCTTTAAATGCAAACCCTTCAAACCCCAATGACTAAGTATGCAATATGAAGACCAGGCCAAAAATCGATATTTGATTCTGTAGTTTTTCACAAGCACAAAAATGTATAAGCTTCTAGTTCATTAAATCATGTTCACCTCTGCAAAGGAATGGACTTTGGCTACCATGAAATTATCATTTGCAGTTAATGAAACATTCTTTTTATAACAGCTCATTTCCAGTTGGCTACATTAAAAACCAGTCATCTCCTTTGACTGAAGAAAACTGTCACATTCATAAATATTCATATCCACTTTTGTATTAACTTGTGCAATAATACTTCATCTGTATGATTTGTTTGTCATTCAGGGTCAATATATCTTGGACCAAGGGCTAGGAGGAGCCATGTTCTGGACCTTGGACTTTGATGACTTTGGCAACAGCGTCTGTGGCCAGGGCCAATACCCACTCATAGGACAGATTGGAAAAGCCTTGCAAGCAGATGGTCCACGGTGTCCCTCCTCTGCCTCCACTGGTGTGTTTACAGGTTTTCTTGCTATGTTAAAAAAATGTTTAAAGATCTTCTCCACATTTATTGAAAACATCTGTCAGTTTTGTTTTGTTTTGTTTTTCTGGTATATTTGCAATTTGTCTAATCAGGTATACTCAAATCTGTCAGCCATTCCAGCAAGTTCTTCATCGCCTGTGCCAGTGACAACACCAGCATCACCTGTCTCCACCTCACAAACAGACCAGTCTCGACTTCGGCTTGTCTGCTACTATACCAACTGGGCGCAGTACCGCTATGGTGTAGGAAAGCATGAACCTGAAGATTATCAACCTGGCCTATGCACCCACCTTGTGTATGCCTTTGCCCAAATCACCAGTGTCACCGCTTCATTGTCTACCATTGAATGGAACGATGAAGGTAGTTTACGTTTGCAGTATAAATAATATCATTTGGCGTTTAAGTGTTGCTAATCATGATGAACACAATAGAATAATACATTATTCTACACTGGGGGTTTTTTCTTTCCTGCAAAAAATAGGGGGGAAATAGTTTTTTGCAGAGTGTGTATGTATTTTTGTCTGTTGTGGACTCAATTTTAAATTTCCTTGGCGATTTTCAATCAGGAAGTAAACTTGAAAAACTTATTACTCACTTAACCAAGAGATTTTTTATAAGTATTCATTTTCCTTTTGAAACTTTTTGTCTTAGCACAGTCAAGCAGATATTATTGTTATGTCAGGTATGCAGTAAGAAGAAAATAGTTTTTTGTATTCTTTCTTTACTTAATCTGATTCTCCTTCTTTTGTATCTATTTCAGCAATGTATCAACGTGTCATTCGTCTGAAAGACACTGATCCCCAGCTGAAGGTGTTACTGGCAGTGGGAGGATACAGTGCTGGCACTGCAGACTTTGAGGCCATCAGCTCCAGCAGTGCACAGCGTCAACTGTTTGCTGACAATGCTGTCTCCTTCCTCAGACAACATGGTTTTGATGGACTGGATGTGGATTGGGAGTATCCTGACAGCACCTCTAAAACATATTTTACCTTACTGCTTGAGGTGACTATCAAAGTAGTTGATTGTAATCATCATGCGCAACTGTCTGCGAAATTTGTTTTTCAAATTATCTTTGTATTTTTCATAAAAGGTATTGAAGAGGACTTTTTGTAAACAGCAACACACATGGTTATTTTACATTAAAATATATCAAGTTTCTTGCTTAAGGTTTCAATACGTTGAGAGAAGATCATGAACATGTGCAGAAAACTTTTCATTCTATATCGTCCAATTTATACATTATCTATGCTCTTAAAAATATAAGAAATTTCTATCAGACATCTCCTACCCCATGTTTATAGATTGACAGAAAGACAGTCGGACGGATGAATGGAGACGAAAGGGCGGACGGACAGACAGATAGACAGACAAACAGACAGACAGACAGACATTAATGTGGACCAGACCATCAGCCATTAACTTGGTCTACACAAAGATTTCTTGACCCCAGTTGATTACAGAAAACTACATTGAAATGACCATGTGACACGACCTATTGGCCTTGCAAACAACCCTTAACCAGAGATCTCATAGGAGAGAAACAAGTTGAGAGACAGAAAGCACAAACGACGTACAAGATTGAAAAATGAACAATGGAATCCATTTTAGAGTCCTAAACTGCAGCACACTATCAAACTTACTAGGGAGAAATTGGTAAACATTTCTTCAATGCAGTCCCGGGGTCTTTTTCAATGAATAAGACAAAGAAAGGAAAGAGATATTTGAAGTTTCTTTCAGGTTTTCCATTCTGTTACCCGAAATCAATACTACAACAAAGCACCAAGTGGCAATATATTACCTCTGCTTTTTTTCAAAATTGACAAGGTCTTAGTATCAGAGTAATCAGGGGGATTGAAGTGTTACAGTTTCAAATGATGGAAAATGTCGTTTTCGAATCCTTTATATGTTGGGTTTTTTCACAGACACTTCACGATACGTTTGAAGCAGAAAGTTCACGAACGGGACAGGACAAATTGCTGCTGACTGTAGCTGTATCAGGCTACAAGAAACAGATTGAAACTTCCTATGAGGTCCACTTGATACACAAGTAAGTTTTTATTAGACCAAAAGACTCAGTTCTTTAATATCGGGTGTATTTCGCTATTTTCAGACAATCACTTCTACTATGCATCAGGTTGTGTTACATAGGGTGGGTAGTTTGTTTGTTTCTAGAGAATTCAGCATGTATCAAGGGAAACTCTTTTGACCATTGACTTGTCTGAAAAATCTATGTAATTGGTGGGGGGGGGGGGGCATTAACAGACACTTTATAGACGAACTGTGTCTTTATTTGTTTCGTGAAAGGAGAGTTTAATTACGCATTTGTTCTGTTTTCTCTCCAGTTTGAAAGAAAGTGTTAATAGGTAGGATGGAAGTAATCAACAAGACAGCATGAAAGGCTAAATACAACAAAACAAAGCATTAGAGTGAAGGTGAGAAGCAGAACAAAAGATAAGTGCTTTTGATTGCGTCTTCAATAAAATTGACAAAACAACAGGAATATAATCAGGATTTTGATCATATAAAATACTTACGATTTTTTGATAGACTATTGAGTATTTTTTGTTTACAAATATGCATGATGTTTCTTTACATTGATTTTTGTCAAGACTTGGTTTATACTTACACAACTTGCATTTGAAATCATCATAAACTATAGTCTCATGTGTTCTATACTGTCCAGACATGTGGATTACGTCAGCATCATGAGTTATGACTACTATGGACCATGGAGCAGTGCACTTGGTCACAACAGTCCACTGTATGTGCCATTGCAAGACAGGAATGATGCAGATTACAGTTTGCTGAGTCAGGTAATAGCATGTTCACAAAGACGGTGAACAGAACAACTCAGATTTTATAGTGTGAAGAGATTTTAGTATCACTGCCAAAGCCCTGTTATAACGCACGCGCGTGCGTATACACACACACACACACACACACACACACACACACACACACACACACACACACACACACACACACACCGGATAGATGTTCAAAATGCATTCAAAATAATGCTGCCTGTTTGAGTTTCCGGATATCAAAGGAAGATCATATCACTCCAATGGCTGTCAATCGCATTTTGGATTTGATCGCCAGTTTGGATTTGTTCCTTGTAAAATGTCACTTTTTCATAAATTATACATTGTATTCGTTTTCCAAAGTTTCCATCAGACTAATCACGATATCAGCTTTAAGCTTGTTGTTACTCAAAATGATGAACTGTATGATTTTGTAATGATGCTTATCGAATTAAACATGTTTAAAACAATCGCCTCTTGAGTCAAATTCAAAATAACTGCCCTAGCATTTTACAATTTGAAGGATCTTTGCTACTTCATCTCTCTTCTCTCCTTGGAATATATCAGCCTTGTCACTACACAGATTTTGTGCTCAGGAACTTCCTGCTCCTAACACCAGCTTCAAATCATTCGATCAAAGATATTTTGGCTACGAAGTTAATTTGATCTATAACCCTTCCCGGTCCTCTCTCAGACATAAGAAAACACTCCACATTTTCAAACTTAATCTCAGGCCTGATTTCTTCACATCGACCTTGAGGGGGTGTGCTGGATTATTCATGAATACATTTATAAAGTTGTATGATACGTCTCTACATAATGTGTGTAACTGATGTGTTTGAGCCTGTATTAATGAGGTACTGTGTTATACGAAAATAAACTATTGTTATTATAATCATTGTTGTTGTTGGAAGTAGTAGTAGTAGTAGTAGTATAGTAGTAGTAGTAGTTGCAGTAGCATTAGTAATGTTCTTGTTGTCGCAGTAGTTGCAGTAGTAGAGGTAGCATTAGTAGTGTTCTTGTTGTTGTCGTTACCACTATTAATGTTTCTGTGTGACATAAGAGGCAATGACTAGTTTAAACAGTGTTAAAATTAGGTTCATGCTTTGAAAAAAATCATAAATATGAGATACAATTAATTTTTTTAATTTTTTAGTTAAAGCGGTTTACAATATTTCAAAGATATATCTCAAGCTTCACTATGAAACTATTCATTAAGAATAAGTCTATGGAAAAAATTGGTCAAAGTGTCTCTAAATTACATATCAGGATTTGTATTATCTGATAACATATAACATTTCTGTCACACAGAACGCATCAGTGCACTACTGGCACACGTTGGGATGTCCCCTGGACAAGCTGGTGCTGGGTCTAGCCTCCTATGGAAGGACTTTCCTCATGGCCAGTTCCTCCCAGCACCAACCTGGGGATGCCTTCCTTGGAGCAGCAGGCTCTGCAGGACCTTACTCAGCTACTCCTGGATTCTTGGCCTACTATGAGGTGTGTCAGCTGTTGGCCAGTGGCAGCTGGACTCGAGTGTGGATGAACGACTCCAAGGTACCTTACGCCTATGGTCAGAGGAATGGGCAGTGGACCTGGCTGGCTTATGACGACGTTCAGAGCATGAAGAGCAAGGTGATTAATTTGCATATAATTATTTTAATGTGGAGCATTTTTGCTTTTGTACAATATACCTGTTTACCCTTTACAAAACTTAATAGCCATGATGTTGTGGTAGCATAATGGAATGTTAGTTGGGAGTGGCATGGCTTGTTGCTGATTAGAAGGATATGTTCTGAGTGTTTATTCGCAAGTTGGCTTCAGTTTAGGAGTTTAGAGTGCACTTAAAAGCTAAAAAGCTAAAAAGCTTATCATTCTTGGCGACTTCAACTTCCATTTCGATAACCAGTCTTCTCCTGATGTCAAGCGTCTTTCTCTTTCTCTGTCTAACCACTCTCTTTCCCAGCTGGTGAATGAACCAACTCACAGATCAGGTCATACCTTAGACTGGCTCATTACCGATGCTTCACAAGATCTCGTCACATCTGTATCTGTCACTAATGAACTGGTTTCTGATCATTCTGCCATTCTTTTCTTTCTCAACATCGCAAGGCCTATCAAAAAGAAAAAGCGTGTCACCCGTCGCAATCTCAAGGCCATTGACATTCAATCCTTCTCTTCTCAAGCAGCTGAACGCCTATCACAAATCCCTGATCACGCTGACCCTTCTGAACACTACAACACTGTCCTTAGCCAACTGCTTGACGAGCATGCACCTCCCACTGACCGTGTCCTTCCTGATAGGCCCTGCGCCCCATGGTACACTCACGATATCCTGGTCGCAAAGCGCAAACGCCGACAACTGGAGCGGCAGTGGCGAAAAACAAAAACTGAAATAAACAAACAGCTCTTGCGAAAACAAATAAACAAAGTCAAAACCCTGATTCATTCTGCAAAGACAAACTATTACTCTGCTCAAGTTCTTGATGCCACGTCCATGAAATCTCTTTTTTCCCTCACATCAACCCTCCTGGGATCTGCAAAGGCAAGCCCAATGCCTACTGTTCACAGCACCTCTGAACTTCCTGCTATATTCTCTTCTTTCTTCTCTGATAAAATCCGCAACATTCGCTCCAGATTGGATCAGACTTCTTTCTACCCTATGCCTCCTGATCCCCAATTCTCTGGTACTCCTCTCCTTTTCTTTCACCCAACAAGCGAGAAAGAAATCAAGACGATTCTGAAAGAAATGACAATAAAATCATGTGATCTTGATCCTATACCTGCTTCTCTTTTTACTCAGTGCCTTCCACAGCTTATACCCACCATCACAAAAATGGTTAACTCATCACTTCTTTCAGGAATTGTTCCAACTGCTCTCAAAACTGCAATAGTTACACCTCTACTAAAAAGCACGACCTCGATACTAACACTTTGAAGAATTATAGACCTGTATCCAACCTACCGTTCATCTCTAAAGTCCTTGAAAAAGTTGTTCTGAAACAACTCAACAACCATCTTCACTCAAATAGTCTCCTTCCCCCTTTTCAGTCTGCCTATCGCGTCAATCATTGCACTGAAACTACCCTAGCCCATACCCTAAATACACTTCTACTTGCTTCTGACTCGGGGAAAATCTCCCTTCTCACTCTACTCGACTTATCTACAGCCTTCGACACTATTGACCATTCAATTCTTCTCTCCCGTCTTAAAAAAACATTCGGTGTTACTGGCACAGCCCTCTCCTGGTTCAGTTCATACCTCACTGACCGATTCCAGACAGTCGCAGTAAACAAGATACAGTCAATACCTGCCAAACTGGAATGTGGTGTCCCGCAGGGATCAGTTCTCGGCCCTGTTCTTTTCACTCTCTATACTGCTCCACTATCACATATAATAAACCGTCATCATATCAACCATCACTTTTATGCAGATGACTCTCAGATTCAAAGTAGTGTTACACCTGAAAATCTGCCTTCTCTCTTGACAAAGATGGCCTACTGCTTTCAAGATATCCAAAACTGGATGATACAAAACAAGTTACAGTTAAACGCAGATAAAACCGAAGCCATGCTTGTAGGGACCAAACACAAACTCTCTTCCATTACAACAACTTCAATAGAACTCGGCAATACATCAGTCCCTTTATCCACTTCCGTGAAGTATCTAGGTGTCGTTATCGACAACACACTCTCTATGAAAAAATTCATCACCCAGACCTGTCAGTCGTGCTACTATCAATTACGGCGTATTAGTGCAATTCGAAAGTACCTGTCCACTGATGCAACAGCCAAACTTGTCACTTCTCTCATTCTCTCACGTCTGGACTATTGCAATTCTCTTTTAGCTGGTCTGCCAGCAACATCTATCCACTCCCTTCAACGTATACAAAACTCCGCAGCTCGACTAGTTCTCAGAAAGAAAAAATCTGAGCACATTACCCCTCTCTTGCGATCTCTCCACTGGCTGCCTGTGCCACAGAGAGTAGATTATAAGATCAGTACCCTCTGTTACAAATGTCTCCACAAAACTGCACCCTCCTACCTATGTGAATGTCTTAACCTGTACTCTCCTTCACGTTCCCTCTGCTCTACTGCAGATACCTTGTGCCTACGAATACCTAGATTCAACAAATCCACTGTTGGCCGCCGCTCATTCTCTATTTCTGGTCCATCCATCTGGAACAACCTTCCTCTCTCTCTTCGCCAGAAACCTAGTTATGACACTTTTAAATCCAGCCTCAAGACATATTTATTTCAAACCTAAGACTTCCCCCCTTCCTGTTTCATATCTAACCCATGTTCTATCACCCTGCTAAAGTATACGGCCTGTGCGAGTGTATGTGTGCTTTTGAAAAACATTTGACTATCGAAACTTTATTTCATAGATTTTGTCTGCATTGCACCATGTTTGTAAATATCTGTTTGTTTAAACTTTTGATTATTTATCATTGATTGCATGACTGTGTAAGATTAGGTTGAATGCATGCGCTTTGATTTGTCTTTGCAAGATATAGCGCTATATAAGTTCCATTTATTATTATTATTATTATTATTACTTACCCCATCGGGAGCTTGGACAACATTATCCAGTATCATTCAGTTCCTGTTCGTGGATGTAGATGTAAGAAGACCATGTGTTATTAATACCGTTCTCATCCTCACCAGTCATTACAAAAACATAATGTTTGCTAAAAATGTCATTATCTTGTCTTGTCCTTGTATGTGCTTTTGTATTTACAAATGATTATTCATCCTCTCTCTCTCTTTCTTTCTTTCTCTCTCTCTCTCTCTCTCTCTCTCTCTCTCTCTCCTCTCTCTCTCTCTCTCTCTCTCTCTCTCTCTCTCTCTCTCTCTCTCTCTCTTCTCTCTCTATTCTCTATCACACTCTCTCTCTCTCTCTTCTCTCTTCTCTATCACTCTCTCTCTCTTCTCTCTTCTCTATCACTCTCTCTCTCTCATGCACATACACACGCATGCACTCGCGAGTACTTGCATGAATATTCACACATAACAACTCAAAAGAAAAGGTAGAATATAATCATGGTTTGGTTTTAAGAAAGAACGTCACACTGCATTTGCTCCCAACATGTTTTTGATTCTGATTCTTCCTTTTTCTCTTTTATTCCAGGCTGACTATATCGTGGACAGAGGTTTAGGAGGAGCCATGTTCTGGACTTTGGACTTTGACGACTTTGGCAACAATCGCTGCAATGAGGGACGCTACCCACTGATATCAGGGATGCAATCGGCGCTGCAAGCTTCATTAGCCGTCACTTCAACAGAGTCAACGTACACAGCGACCACTGCCACGTCGGAACCATCTTTATCCACACAGCATGCCACGACGTCTACACTATCAATGACATCATCCACAGAAGCACCAACCACATCCACAGAACTACCAAGCACATCCACTGAGCTACCAACCACATCCACTGAGCTACCAACCACATCCACTGAGCTACCAACCACATCCACTGAGCTACCAACCACATCCACTGAGCTAACAACCACATCCACAGAAGTACCAACTACATCCACAGAACCGCCAACCACATCATCCGCAGAACCACCAACCACATCACCCACAGAACCACCAACCACATCCACAGAGCAACAAACCACATCCACCGAACCACCAACTACATCCACAGAACTGCCAACCACATCATCCACAGAGCAACCAAGTACAGAACCACCAACCACATCCACAGAACCACCAACTACATCCACAGAACCACCAACCACATCCACAGAACCACCAACCACATCCACAGAACCACCAACCACATCCACAGAACCACAGACCACAACAACAGAACCACAGACCACAACAACAGAACCAACAATGACATCCACAGAACCCCAACCAATCCACAGAACCCCAACCACATCCACAGAACCCCCACCCCTTATCTTTCTGACTGTATGCCACCGTTGTGTTTTGTTATTCTGAAACATGGCCATTTCTTTGTGTGATCCAGTTACGTGGATTACGTCAGCATCATGAGCTATGACTACTTTGGACCATGGAGCAGTGTACTTGGTCACAACAGTCCACTGTATGTGCCATTGCAAGACAGAAATGATGCAGGATCCAGCTTGTTGAGTCAGGTGGGAGCATTAAGTTCGTACAGATCTATATGAACACACTGAGTTCTGAATTTACAGTGATTAAAAGATCAAAGAGGAGTAATGGATACTAGCAAAACTTACATTCGTTGTATCAAACAAGTCCAAAACAATCTGTAGAATTTCAAAACCAGGTTTAGCTTACAAGTTGTAACTCTACCAGCTGTTTGTTCACAATCTTGGCATTATTTCCCAATTGTTTTCTCTCTTTGGGATTTTCATCGGGAGCATTTTCTTAGCAGTTGCAGAGATCTTGGCACCTGACCAAATCATTACATTATTATGATTGTAATATCAAAAGCACACACACATACACAGACACACGCACGCACGCACACATGCGGACACACACACGCGCGCGCGCGCACACACACACACACACCACACACACACACACACACACAGACACGTCAAAACGGAGGAGTTTTAAGCACACAGTTGCACACCACCATCTAAACGCGAGCCATGACAATCAGTCTTGCTAACGAATTGTTGATTTAAGGATCTAGTGTTTGCATGAAAATTAAATTTGTATTTTCTTTTTTCATTTTAACTATTATAGTGATGTTTGATCTCATGCTATACGCTAGCAATGTGATATTTAGAAAGTTGTCAAATATATTTCCTTTAAAATAATGAAAGTCCGGGAGCAGAAAGAGCGGGGTCAGTGTTTTGTGTTTTAGAATTCATATTGAACTTTATTGCTTTCAGGGAAATTGCAGTCCTTAAAGTGATTACATTTTAGTTCCAGCCGAAAATGTCATTGACTTTTACAGACATGGATGTTCCTTAACACTGCAACGAAATATATTAAGGAGAAAATGATAGAGCAAACAGCATTAGTTCAAACATGAATTATGGCCTTCCTATGTCAGAAATCAAACAAGTCTAATTCGCTCAAAATTATCCGTATTTCTCATACACAGAACGCATCAGTGCACTACTGGCACACGTTGGGATGTCCCCTGGACAAGCTGGTGCTGGGTCTAGCCTCCTATGGAAGGACTTTCCTCATGGCCAATTCCTCCCAGCACCGACCTGGGGATGCCTTCCTTGGAGCAGCAGGCTCTGCAGGACCTTACTCAGCTACTCCTGGATTCTTGGCCTACTATGAGGTGTGTCAGCTGTTGGCCAGTGGCAGCTGGACTCGAGTGTGGATGAACGACTCCAAGGTACCTTACGCCTATGGTCAGAGGAATGGGCAGTGGACCTGGCTGGCTTATGACGACGTTCAGAGCATGAAGAGCAAGGTATGTACTTACACATACTGTTATTCTGGCATTTATGATAATTTTCATAGATAAATGCTTAAATCCACATAATGAATTATGTTAAGCATTGAAATGGTCATGATATTGATTTTTGGCTGATAAAAGTTGTGTTTGTGTGCTAAAGATACGCTTTAAATAACAACCTTTCTCTCACCCCGGGGTTCTGTCTTTTTGCAAAAGCAGTTGGGAAAGTTTCACTAAACATACTGTTTATGTGTACAAACTGAATTATCTTCACAGAACTATCTATACCATAATGGTTAAACTCTTTTATTCTGTTCATAAGTTACTCCATTTGAATGTTTGTACTGATGCATACAGCATTTTGATAGCTATTTGTTTTTGTGTTCTTATTCAGGCTCAATACATCTTGGACCGAGGGCTAGGAGGAGCCATGTTCTGGACCTTGGACTTTGATGACTTTGGCAACAGCGTCTGCGGCCAGGGCCAATACCCACTCATAGGACAGATTGGAAAAGCCTTGCAAGCAGATGGTCCACTGTGTCCTGTTTCCACTGGTATGTTTGATATTATGTTTCACAACTCACAAATCGGTGTATATACTTATTTACATAGTCTTCAGTTTGCAAGCACGTCAAAGGGCATTTAACAAACTCCACAGAAATTCTGACGTCATCAGCCGTCACAGATTCAAAAACGTCAACTGAAACACAGACTCCCGAGCCGTCTACATCGTCTATGGAAACAACCACAGGACCAGTTACTACAACGTCAGCGCCCACCTCTCCTGTCAGTGTCCTGACGAGCTCATCATCTCCCGTGACAGACACAACTCCGACATTGTCATCCACTTCTGCAAAGGTGGACCAGTCCTGTCTCAGAGTTGTCTGCTACTATACCAACTGGGCACAATATCGTTCTGATATTGCAAAGTATGAACCTGAGGACTATCAAGCTGGCTTGTGCACCCACCTTGTGTACGCCTTTGCCAAAATCGTTGGTGCTTCCACTACCTTGTCCACCATTGAGTGGAATGATGAAGGTACAATGATAAGATCTCGTAGATGATAACAAGTTAGTGTGTTCATGGGCGTAGACATGTTTTGCTTTCAAAAAATTGAAGGAAAGAATGTTTTAAACGCAGAGTTTTTAGTAAGAGATTTTGATAGTAATATTTATCTAACTTTGATGATAATCCTTGACACATGATCAGATTCCAACAATGAATTTAAAATGATTAAAAGTGTCACAAAGAATGGATAGTAGGTATCAATGCAGTTTTATTTCACAACGTTAGTAGCAATGCGATTTTCTTGTAGAATATTACGTAAATCCTTTTCAAATATATATGCATAAAAATTATATGATTTTCATAAAGCTCTAGAATTCAGCTTGGCTCACTTATCTGTATCTGCATAATGTTTCAGCAATGTATCAACGTGTCATTCGCCTGAAAGACACTGATCCCCAGCTGAAGGTGTTACTGGCAGTGGGAGGATACAGTGCTGGCACTGCAGACTTTGAGGCCATCAGCTCCAGCAGTGCACAGCGTCAGCTGTTTGCTGACAATGCTGTCACTTTCCTCAGAAAGCACGGATTTGATGGACTGGATGTGGATTGGGAGTATCCTGCCAGCACCCACAAGACATTCTTTACACTCTTTCTGGAGGCAAGGTTTTACACCACACACACACCCCACCACACACACACCACACACCCACACACACACACACACACACACACACACACACCACACATCGGTACGTTACTTGCTATAACAAATTATATCAACTATGGAATGGTGACAATTATCAAAACTTGTTTATCTTTTCTTGTAAAAGCAAAGACAAATCGTAAGAACCATTAAAACAAGTAAAATAGAACATTTCGTTCAAGCTGATAATGCATTAGTAAGTAATTTTTAACAGGGGATGACATATGGTAAAACACATTTTCTTAACTAATCATGTCATTAGCAGCATGAATCTGTGACTGAACCCTGTGCTTACGAATACCGAGATTCAACCAATCCACTGTTGGCGTCGCTCTTTCTCAGTTTCTGGTCCAGCGATCTGGAATGACCTCCCTCTCTCCCTTCGCAAAAAGCCTACTTATGACACTTTTAAATCCAGCCTCAAGACATATTTATTCTAAACCTAGAATTTTTCCTTCCTGTTTCATCTCAAATCTGTCCCTGCCCTCAACAGCCGAAATCCCCATCGCCTTGCCAAAATGTATAACCTGTGTGTGTGTGTGTGTGTGTGTGTGTGTGTGTGTGTGTGTGTTTGTGGCGTGCGCGCGTGTGTGTGTGTGAGTGTGTGTGTATGTACATTTGAATTTGTTAACTCTGTTAATTGTTATTGGTTGTATATATATGGGTGTGTTGAATGCAAGCGCTTTGATTTGTTTTTGCAAGATATAGCGCTATATAAATTCCATTTATTATTATTATTATTATTATATTGTTGTTGTTATTAGTATTTGTATCATTATTATTACGAAATTATTGTAACAACATTTTTATGACAGGATTATAGTAGGAACGCAAACTCAAATGATTTTCTCCCATGACTCAACATTCTGTGTTTATTTCGCAGACACTTCACAACACCTTTGAGGCAGAGAGTTCACGCACGGGACAGGACAAATTGCTGCTGACTGTAGCTGTATCAGGCTACAAGAAACAGATTGAAACTTCTTATGAGGTCCACTTGATACACAAGTAAGTTGGCCTCTGTGTTGATATGTGAATATTACTGTTTGGATTTATGACTAGTAAGTAACCAACGTGATTTCTCTGTCTGTGATATGATAAAGTTTCTCTCTCTCTCCTCTCTCTCTCTCTCTCTCTCTCTCCCCTTTTCCTCTCTCTCTCTCTCTCTCTCTCTCTCATTCCGACTTCGTGGACAGGCTCCATTACTACTAGCATGCAATGCCTACTCTTCCAAAACGCGGGACAGATTTTAACGCATGAGCAAGATGTTCTGCGTGTGTGTTCACACAGGCCCTTGGTTTAAAGTCTCATCCGAAGGACTTTTGGGGGAGTGTAGTCAATACTGATGCGTGAATTACACCAGAGGGGGGCAAGGGGAAGCATTGAACGGTCATCTTGGTGGTTGCTGGAACCTACTCTATCAGATTGCAAGCTCAACGTTCCAACCACTTGGCTATCACCACCCCCCACCACCACCACCACCCCCCACCCCTTATCTTTCTGACTGTATGCCACCATTGTGTTTTGTTATTCTGAAACATGGCCATTTCTTTGTGTGATCCAGTTACGTGGATTACGTCAGCATCATGAGCTATGACTACTTTGGACCATGGAGCAGTGTACTTGGTCACAACAGTCCACTGTATGTGCCATTGCAAGACAAGAATGATGCAGGATCCAGCTTGTTGAGTCAGGTGGGAGCATTAAGTTCGTACAGATCTATATGAACACACTGAGTTCTGAATTTACAGTGATTAAAAGATCAAAGAGGAGTAATGGATACTAGCAAAACTTACATTCGTTGTATCAAACAAGTCCAAAACAATCTGTAGAATTTCAAAACCAGGTTTAGCTTACAAGTTGTAACTCTACCAGCTGTTTGTTCACAATCTTGGCATTATTTCCCAATTGTTTTCTCTCTTTGGGATTTTCATCGGAGCATTTTCTTAGCAGTTGCAGAGATCTTGGCACCTGACCAAATCATTACTTATTATGATTGTAATATCAAAAGCACACACACATACACAGACACACGCACGCACGCACACATGCGGAACACACACGCGCGCGCGCGCACACACACACACACACACACACACACACACACACCAGACACGTCAAAACGGAGGAGTTTTAAGCACACAGTTGCACACCACCATCTAAACGCGAGCCATGACAATCAGTCTTGCTAACGAATTGTTGATTTAAGGATCTAGTGTTTGCATGAAAATTAAATTTGTATTTTCTTTTTTCATTTTAACTATTATAGTGATGTTTGATCTCATGCTATACGCTAGCAATGTGATATTTAGAAAGTTGTCAAATATATTTCCTTTAAAATAATGAAAGTCCGGGAGCAGAAAGAGCGGGGTCAGTGTTTTGTGTTTTAGAATTCATATTGAACTTTATTGCTTTCAGGGAAATTGCAGCCCTTAAGTGATTACATTTTAGTTCCAGCCGAAAATGTCATTGACTTTTACAGACATGGATGTTCCTTAACACTGCAACGAAATTTTATAAGGAGAAAATGATAGAGCAAACAGCATTAGTTCAAACATGAATTTATGGCCTTCCCTATGTCAGAAATCAAACAAGTCTAATTCGCTCAAATTATCCGTATTTCTCATACACAGAACGCATCAGTGCACTACTGGCACACGTTGGGATGTCCCCTGGACAAGCTGGTGCTGGGTCTAGCCTCCTATGGAAGGACTTTCCTCATGGCCAATTCCTCCCAGCACCGACCTGGGGATGCCTTCCTTGGAGCAGCAGGCTCTGCAGGACCTTACTCAGCTACTCCTGGATTCTTGGCTACTATGAGGTGTGTCAGCTGTTGGCCAGTGGCAGCTGGACTCGAGTGTGGATGAACGATCCAAGGTACCTTACGCCTATGGTCAGAGGAATGGGCAGTGGACCTGGCTGGCTTATGACGACGTTCAGAGCATGAAGAGCAAGGTATGTACTTACACATACTGTTATTCTGGCATTTATGATAATTTTCATAGATAAATGCTTAAATCCACATAATGAATTATGTTAAGCATTGAAATGGTCATGATATTGATTTTTGGCTGATAAAAGTTGTGTTTTGTGTGCTAAAGATACGCTTTAAATAACAACCTTTCTCTCACCCCGGGGTTCTGTCTTTTTGCAAAAGCAGTTGGGAAAGTTTCACTAAACATACTGTTTATGTGTACAAACTGAATTATCTTCACAGAACTATCTATACCATAATGGTTAAACTCTTTTATTCTGTTCATAAGTTACTCCATTTGAATGTTTGTACTGATGCATACAGCATTTTGATAGCTATTTGTTTTTGTGTTCTTATTCAGGCTCAATACATCTTGGACCGAGGGCTAGGAGGAGCCATGTTCTGGACCTTGGACTTTGATGACTTTGGCAACAGCGTCTGCGGCCAGGGCCAATACCCACTCATAGGACAGATTGGAAAAGCCTTGCAAGCAGATGGTCCACTGTGTCCTGTTTCCACTGGTATGTTTGATATTATGTTTCACAACTCACAAATCGGTGTATATACTTATTTACATAGTCTTCAGTTTGCCATTGAGCAATAAAACGGAACTCTATATGAAGAATACATGAATATCAAATTGTTGCCTGTCACAGTCTACAAAATATTTAATTTTGTGTCTTTATCAAGTTGTTATGCCACCAATGGCATTGCTAATCAAATATTAACAATTATTACAGTCACACCAGCATCTCCTGTGCCAGTAACAACGCCAGTACTACCTGTGTCCACCTCACAAACAGACCAGTCTCGACTACGGCTTGTCTGCTACTATACCAACTGGGCACAATATCGTTCTGATATTGCAAAGTATGTACCTGAGGACTATCAAGCTGGCTTGTGCACCCACCTCGTGTACGCCTTTGCACAAATCACCAGTGTGACAGCGTCCTTATCCACTATTGAATGGAATGATGAAGGTAAGAGAAGTTAAGTGTAGAGGTTACTATTTGTTAGCTGCTTTAGAATATTAACATCTCATCTCTTCTCTTTTCTTCCCTTCTCTTCTCTTCTCCGTGTTGGTGGGGGGGGGGAGGACTGCGTATTGCCTGGTCTTCTCCTTTGCTTGTAACTCTACAGGAGGTCTGCCAGCTGGCCTCAGCTGATAAATTCTGCCTTAAGAGCTGCTCAGATTTTTGTTGAAGGTGTATGCTTATGTTTCCGAAACAAACTAAACGCTGACATGAACTACGTGATCTTTGACCTGCATAATTGATATTCTGCTTGTGTATATTAATGAGGTGAAATTAAGGCACTGGAGGGTCTGCACTTTAAGTTGACCTAGGAGATTGTAAAACTCCCAAAAATCCCCACCCTTGATCCAATAGACACCATTACTGAGATTTGAACTCTCAACTTCATTGACCGATGAGATTGAAGTGTGTAGCATCTGTGGAATATGAACAAATATGAGAGAATGAAAAATGGTGTGACCTTTATTGAATTGATGTTAAGAATATCGCTTATTTAGGTTTTTTAAATGGCATCATTGTAAATATTTGACACTTTTTTTATATACTTGGCTCATACCTGTGCACCCACTTTTCAGCAATGTATCAGCGTGTCATTCGTCTGAAAGACACTGATCCCCAGCTGAAGGTGTTACTGGCAGTGGGAGGATACAGTGCTGGCACTGCAGACTTTGAGGCCATCAGCTCCAGCAGTGCACAGCGTCAGCTGTTTGCTGACAATGCTGTCTCCTTCCTCAGACAGCACGGATTTGATGGACTGGATGTGGATTGGGAGTATCCTGCCAGCACCCACAAGACATTCTTTACTCTTTTACTGCAGGTAAGACTCGAAGTGTCCAGGGACACAAAGTATTGTGGGCAATTTTCAGTTTTCAATGTATAAAGAACATGTGGCAAGGGGAGGAGTGTGAAAAGTGCCAGGCGCTAGGTAATGACTAATCTACTGCCATACATGTGACCTACGATACCTAATGCCTTACTTGACTTATGCCCTTGATTCTCTGGGGAACATAGGGCCGCAACAACACCCCTTCAACGAGCTCGACTCTGGGAGATCCTCTTCAGCTCGGCCCATGTCATTCCGGCTGGTCTAATGTAGGTTCGTTCTTTAGATAAGCATCGTCAGGCAGGCCAGATTGAAGAAAATAGAAACTGCAGATGGAAAAAAACGAGCACACTCGGCCACAAGAATAAGGTTCAGCATAAAATAACAGTTGGGAGATACCTCCCTACTCTTTCCAACTGGTTTAGAATCTCCTCCGAGATTTCCCGTCAAACTGCGAAGAAATGCAAGGCTGGGAACCCACCCCAGAATGTTATGGTTTACTTGTTCGACAAGGGAAGCGTCCTGCTACCCTCTTTCTTTTACCTTCGTTTAAACACACAAATAATAATAATAATAATAATGTATTGGAATTTATATAGCGCTGAATCTTGTAAAGCAACAAATCAAAGCGCTTTTTTTTAATTTATGCGTGTGTATGCGGTTTTTTTAATTTTGTCATCTGTTCCCACCGGCACACAATGGCCTACTCTTTCGAACAGCGGAACAGGATTTAACGTGTGCGCAAGATGTTCTGCATGCGTTCGCACACGGGGCCTCGGTTTATAGTCTCATCCGAAGGAATCCTAAGGATTGTGTACATCACGTAGCCCTTTATTCCAGTACTTCAAAAACCCTCCCTAAGAAGCGTTTTAACTTCTTTCCGTACAGCAATGTGTTAAAATGGGCAGTCTGACTATGATTACTATAGCAGAGTAGTTTTCCAAATTATCTGAAGTCTTTTAGGCACACTAAGATCTACAATTGCACGTACATAGCTTTAAGTAAACACTACCAACGCATGTTACAAAGAGAAAGAGAAAATCTAGAAGAAACAAAGGATAGTGAGCAATGAAGCAACAGCTATGCATGAGATTCTTCTGTTTAGTTTGTGGGGGGAGGGAGTAGTTAGAAAGTGATCCCTCACTTTATCACACTGCCATGTATTTCAAAATATAGTACAATCCTAAGGGGGCAAATCATAAAGTTTTTAAACAGTCAATATTTCTGTTGGTATGTTTGTTGCTACTGCAGACACTTCACGACACCTTTGAAGCAGAGAGTTCTCGCACGGGACAGGACAAATTGCTACTGACTGTAGCTGTATCAGGCTACAAGAAGCAGATTGAAACTTCATACCAAGTCCCTTTGATACACAAGTAAGCCATGAAAGTTTCTATAAAATTAGCTGGTCTGATACACCATTTACATGTCGTCATTTTGTATACGTTGATCATTGGTCCTGTATGAGTATTTTGTCCAAATTTAGAAAATAAAATGGTGACATAACTTTTTAAAGATTTTGTGTAGGTGAAAAGCAGACAAACAGTTGTTAAAAAGAAGTCAAATGGGATGGAGTTCAGTTATACGGATATTTTGAAGATGCTACTGTTATTTGTCTGAATTTACAATGGACTGGTTCAGCTCAAAAGCTCTGCCAGTGCAGCCTGTTCCTTCAAACATTTCGTTGGCAAGGTCCTTTTTTTCGGAAAACCAGAATGAAAAAATGCAAATTATCAGAGTATATCATTTCTTCAGAGCAAAAATAAGCATTTACCATTGTGTCAAAAATACGAGAAAACAAAGTAAACATGTGAAAATACTTTCAGATATAGGTTATCAGAATTTGAAATAATAACATATCCATTGATGGTACAGATTTCTTTTATTTTGTCAACGTAAAAGGCTGATAAACAACCCAACCTGGTAATGTGATGCCATTGTTGATTAATTGTTTCAACATGTTCTTGTTAAAAGGTATGTGGATTACGTCAGCATCATGAGCTATGACTACTATGGACCATGGAGCAGTGCACTTGGTCACAACAGTCCACTGTATGTGCCATTGCAAGACAGGAATGATGCAGAATACAGTTTGCTGAGTCAGGTAAGAGCTTTTTCAGTACAAATTTATAGTGAACGATTATATAGCCACAATCTCTTGTTTATGAAAATCTCATAATTTTTGTGATAACAGTTTTATTGATATGAAAGACATTGATACTATATTTATATTTAACAACACATTATGTCAGTTGCTGAAATAACCTGTCAGTTTTTGGAAAGTTATTACAAAATTCAGCGTTTCGACATACCAGCCTTCTCTTTTTTACATTCCTCTCAAACCCTTTTCTAATTCATAGCATCAATGCATATTCTTGTAAATCACCTTGTATAGAACAGGCATCAAGTCAGGGAAAACCACACATCGAAAATCTAGGGAAATGTGATTTCTGGACTGCATGCGGTTTTCTCCTTTTTCAGAACGCATCAGTGCACTACTGGCACACGTTGGGATGTCCCCTGGACAAGCTGGTGCTGGGTCTAGCCTCCTATGGAAGGACTTTCCTCATGGCCAGTTCCTCCCAGCACCGACCTGGGGATGCCTTCCTTGGAGCAGCAGGCTCTGCAGGACCTTACTCAGCTACTCCTGGATTCTTGGCCTACTATGAGGTGTGTCAGCTGTTGGCCAGTGGCAGCTGGACTCGAGTGTGGATGAACGACTCCAAGGTACCTTACGCCTATGGTCAGAGGAATGGGCAGTGGACCTGGCTGGCTTATGACGACGTTCAGAGCATGAAGAGCAAGGTGAGTATCTCTGCTTACCATGAAACGAGTCTGTGTGTAAGATGTATGTAGCAATCAAAAGTGAATCTATACAGTAAATAGAGTGAGCAAGAACGTTTCATGAATGTTGTAAACAGAAAAACATCTTGCACTGCCGTTTGTGACCATCGATTAAACCCATCGCAGAATCTCTACAAAATGATTATGTCACATATAAAGATTTTAAACAAAATTTTGAAACATTACTGAACTGTAACAAAACATTAGGCTTGCTTTAATATTTTATGAGAGGATTTATTTGACATGTCTCTGCTCTTGTATGAGAGGGTCTATTTTGAATTTTTCTGCCCCAAAAGACGTGATGCTTCAACTGCTTTTTGCAAGTGTAGGAGAAGCTGGGTTTGGGACTTAAACACCACTATCCTTTTTGCGTCTAGAAGATGGCTGATACTCAACTGTGTGGCTCCAATCTTAACATTGAGGCCAAACAACGCCCAGCCTTAGGAAGAAGCTCAGTGGAGTCTACCAAATCCAGAATCATTTATCTCCAGTAGAATTCGGACCCATCGTCTCCCAGATGGGCGTCCATTGCGCATGGTCATGTTATAAAACATCACGTTTGCTATTTGTTGTCTGTCCAGGCTGACTTCATCGTGAACAGGGGCTTAGGAGGAGCTATGTTCTGGACGTTGGACTTTGACGACTTTGGCAACAACGTCTGTAACGAGGGACCTTACCCCATTATTTCAGAAATGAGAACAGCACTTCAAGCTTCAACCGCTGTTACTGCTACAGATACAACGTCCGTTACGAACACTGATCCAGCAACCACATCCACAGAACCACCAACCACATCATCCATAGAACCACCAACCACATCATCCACTGAACCACCAACCACATCATCCACACAACCACCAACCACATCATCCCTGAATCACCAACCACACATCACACAACCACCAACCACATCACCCTGAACCACCAACCGCATCATCCACTGAACCACCAACACACATCCACTGAACCACCAACCACATCACTCTGAATCACAGACCACACCCACACAACCACCAACCACATCCACCGAACCACCAACCACATCCACACAACCACCAACCACATCCACACAACCACCAACCAACAACCACACGAACCACCAACCACATCCACACAACCACCAACCACATCCACACAACCACAACCACAATCCACACACCACAACCACATCCACACAACCACCAACCACATCCACACAACCACCAACCACATCCACACAACCACACAACCACATCCACACAACCACCAACCACATCCACACAACACAACCACCACCAACCACAACCACATCCACACAACCACCAACCACATCCACACAACCACAGACCACATCCACACAACCACCACCACATCCACACAACCACAACCACATCCACAACCACCAACCACATCCACACAACCACCAACCACATCCACACAACCAAACCAACCACATCCACACAACCACAGACCACATCCACACAACCACCAACCACATCCAACACAACCACAGACCACATCCACACAACACCAACAACCCACACACCACCACCACATCCACACAACACAACCACATCCACACAACCACACCAACCACATCCACACAACCACCAACCACATCCACACAACCACCAACCACATCCACACAACACAACCACCACCACACATCCACACAACCACCAACCACATCCACACAACCACCAACCACATCCACACAACCACCAACCACATCCACAACCACAACCCATCACACAACCACCAACCACATCCACACAACCACCAACCCACAACCACACAACCACCAACACATCCACACAACCACCACACCACACAACCACCACACCACAACCACATCCAACCACAACACATCCACACAACCACAACCACATCCACACAACAACCACATCCACACAACCACCAACCACATCTACAACCACTCCTCCTCCGCAGACAACTAACTACCCAACGAAGCCACCAGCTGCAGGTATGTTTGTCAATGGCCTCTCTCTGTTGTTCTCTCTCTCTCTGTCTCTCTCTGTCTGTCTATCTCTCTCTCTCTGTCTCTCTCTGTCTTTCTCTCTGTCCTTCTGTTCTCTGTCTTCTCTGTCTTCTCTCCTCTCTCTCCCCCCCCCCCCCTCTCTCTCTCTCTCTCTCTCTCTCTCTGCCTAATCTCTGTGCACCCGCGCGCGCGCGCTTGTTTGTATGTGTGTGTGTGCGCGCGCGCGTGTGTGTTTGTGTGTCTGTGTGTGGTATGTGTGAGAGTGTGTGTGTGTGTGTGAGTGAGTGTTTGAGTGTGTTGTGTGTGTGTGTGTGTGTGTGTGTGTGTGTGTTGTGTGTGTGTGTGTGTGTGTGTGTGTGTGTGTGTGTGTGCGTGCGTGCGTGCGCACCATGTATGTATTTGCTGCTCTTTTTTTATTTCGCTTATTTATTATTACATGTGTTCTGTCTGTGGTTGCAGCAAATGCGGTGTACGTGTTTACTTTCGTGATCAATGTGGAAGATCCCATAGTGTTTACTGTGCAGTGGGACTCAGGATTGAAAGATGAGGTAAGAGATTGCTAAACCAAGTAAGCACATTTAACCTAGGTAGAACGTCGTGGTTATTTTCAGTATAGTTATAGGTATTCTAGGATTAATAGTGAGAGTAGGTAGTGATAGCGACCGAAGTATTGTGCTTGAAACTAAGTTTTTGTATTTACTTCATGGGAAAAAAACGTAAATATTTATTGATTGTACATTTCTAGACTGTGCAAACCATGTATATCTTTCTTCTTGTTTTTGCAGCAAGTGGCACTGTTTTAATCTGATATTTACGTTTTGATGATATGACAGCACTTATATGGCCTCCGTGGTCGGCGGAGGTTATAAACAATATTATTGACCTGAGTTGATTAGTTCCTTAACTCTTTGCAATACTGAAGCTCGTCAAAGCACATATCCAGATGCCAAATGGACATATAGTTATGACATATTTAACTCGTGAATTATATTTCTGACTAAATCTGGGGGATTCAGAGTGACAGGAATAAAGATTTAATAAGTATGCTCTGCTCTCGATGAGAAACACAGTTCAAGTCTTTTTTTTAAAAACCAAGCTCCAGAAGAAAAACCTCCAAATGCAATACACAGAAGACCAGCACCTCAGTCCTGGAGCAAAATCAACAGCTTGGATTACCACAAGAACCGCTGACCACCAGAAAACACCGTCTAGGCCTGAAACCTCATCTGCCTCCACAGACTTTCCTCAGTGTATGGGGAATATGTTAGGAAGCTGTTGTCGTGAGTGCACGTATGTTGGTTGGTACACTTAAAGACAGACCCTGACACCCCAGAACCATTAGCTGCAGTGACTCAGAAACAGTGATGGTACACTGGCATTGCCACAGAATCCTTTCAGCTTCTATCTCCGATGATATGGATAATGAACGGATCTGAAAACTTACTGAAGAACTAGTCCAATGCTTAGTGACGCTGCTGGTCGTCACATTGCTCTAGATGTCTGACTGACTACAAAGGTCTCACCCACAGCATAACACTAAGGGACAAGAGCTGAGCGGAAAAGGCCACAGACTACCAATCCTTACAGTCCTAAATCAGGGGTCACAAATTCGAATTTCGTTCGATTGAACAGTTGCTTAATGTCATCATCATTATTATCATCATCACTTCCACTACCATCATCATCGTCGTAGTCATCATCATCGTCGCCATCATCATCACCACCATCATGGTCATCATTACTATCATAATTATCATACTCAGCGTCATGTTTTAATGATGTACAAAGAATCTGACTTTTTTTTCGTTCCTCAGCTAGAGCTCCAAGGTTTGCAAATGGCGAGATAATTGCGTATGCAACCGTTTTTGCCCCCGTTAAGGTTAGCTCCATTTCAGCATCAAGGATGATGTCTAAACACGACACCAGTGCGAATGCCTTTTATTTAAAATACATTTTGGTCATCCATCTTTACCGGTACGAATGACCTTCTCTTCCTAAAGACAGAAAGTGTCTTAAATGTGTGCGCAAGATGTTCGGCGTGCATTCGTACTCGGGACCTCGGCTTACAATCTCATCCGAAGGTCTCTCGGGGAAGTGGAGTCAGTACTGATGTTAACACCGGGGGGGGGGGGTGGGGGGGGGGGGTGCGGAGGGATCCCCTTGAACAGGCTTTTCGGTGGTAGCTCGAACCCAGGCTCGATTCCAGGCCATCAAATCGCAAGCACAACTGCTAGACTCTCCCGCCTCCAAATCTGAACCCCAAAAATGCACATGTACTGGAGCATGCTGGAAAGCTCTTGACTGTTACGTTTATGTTTTCAGCTGGAGGCTCCCTTCCGACTTCTGGCTGGTTTCATCGGACTCTACCTTAGGTAACTAACTTTATAAGCTGTGTGTTGTTTTGGTGAATAAAACTACACTACTGCATCCATTGCATCACGGAAACCGGATAGCTCAGTGGTCAGAGCACTCACTTTCCCCAAGCTAACGTTAACGAGGTATGCAGATCATACTGAAGACTGAAGATTACCTGCTAGAGGACCACTGGCCTGTCGAACTGATAAGCTTTCATTTTGCATTTTTATATAAAGTGTTAAATAGTGTGTGTGTGTGTGTGTGTGTGTGTGTGTGTGTGTGTGTGTGTGTGTGTGTGTGTGTGTGTGTCTTGCATGTGTGTGCGTGCGCGCGCGCGCGTGTGTGTGTGTATGTGTCACAACAGAAAGGGTAAGGCAGAAAATGTGCCACCGTGCTTTTGTGGCCAAACTTTCATGCGTATGAGCATGTATGACAAAGCACGTGTGTGCATGTATGCATGCATACGTTTGTGTACGTTTGAACAAAAATACTGAAGAAACAAAATTATATCTGAATATTGCTTTCAGCTCCTTCGGAGGGGAGGGGGAGAGGAGACTTGATTCAGTTAAAATCATTTGTTGTTTTTAATTATGGTGAGTTAATCGAAATGAGGTGTTCCATGTGGCTGATGTTGAAGGTACCTAGTGAGAGGGAGGGAAGAAAAGAAAGGGGGAAAGGTAAGGGGAAGGGCAGCATGCAGAAATAATCTTTTAATTTGTGGATTCAGTTAAAGGCAACATAATACTGTCATTTGTTTTCTTCTAACATGTCTAGGCTGGCTAACTAATACCTTGATTTACAGTGGTAATTAACAATAGGTAAATGAAGAAAATAAGAGCGAAGACGCTGAAGTACACAGACATAATAAATAAACACTTTCTGTTGCAGACTGGCTGCTTCACTTCCCAGAGGAAAACGATCCTTGTGAGTCTAAGTCTGGCTGGCTGGTTCGCTCGCTCTCTCTCGCTCTCTCTCCTCTCTCTCTCTCTCTCTCTCTCCTCTCTCTCTCTCCTCTCTCTCTCTCTCTCTCTCTCTCTCTCTCTCTCTCTCCTCTCTCTTTGTTGTTGTTTTGTCTGTTTTTTCTCTTTTTTATCTTCTTCGGTTGGTTTGGTTTTTCTTTCTCTTTTGTTTGTTTGTTTGTCTTGGTTAGGGTTTTTTGGGGGGTGGGGGTGGGGGGTGGGTATTTTAGGGTTTTCTTTTATTTGCTTGCTTTGGGGGGGGGGGTGGTTGTTGGGGGGGGAGCTGTTTTGAAAAGGGTTATTTCCCCTTGTTTTTATTGTGAAACTGTATAAGTATTGGGTTATTATTATTAAGATGTATCCCTAACGGGCGGGGACTGGATGTAAAAAAGCACATATGTGCTTATTCATTATCCTCGAAATAAAAGAATTTGTCATTGTCATTGTCATTGTCATTGTCTCTCTCTCTCTCTCTCTCTCTCTCTCTCTATCTCTCTCTCTCTCTATCTATCTATCTATATTTAAATATATATATAGAGAGAGAGAGAGAGAGTTGTGTGCGTGCGCGCGCACGCAAGACAGTGCATATACATCTTTGTACAAAATAGCGATATACAACCGATAAGAGAGAGAGAGAAGAGGGGGGGGGGGGGGGGGGGGGGGGGGGGGGGGGGGGGGGGGGGGGGGGGGTGGGTGTGTGTGTGTGTGTGTGTGTGTGTGTTTGCATTTCCAATTCAGCATGTTTACATTAAGCATCTTTAGACTCCACACCAGACTTCATGTGAATGTGCATCCCTGCCCACCTGAAACCTCCTGCTTCAAAGATATCTATTATACATACGGTCTCATGTGTTAATGTGGTTATCTGCACACATGCACGACGAAATAAACGCCATTTTTCCTTCCCCTCGCTTCACACATAAGGAAAGTAAGCTTTAAAGGTATGTTTCTTCTCTTGGGGACGGGGTAGCTCAGGGTCAGAGCACTCGCTTTCCCCAAGCGAAGGTTAAGCAGCATTAAACGTGGTTACCAAGTGTATGGGTGACCGTTTGCGCGCCTTGGCTTCAATTCAGTCCCCCAGTTTACCCAGCTGTAAATGGATACCTGTCCTCTTTAGGGTCAGGGAAGGTAAAGCAGCGAGGGAGAAGAGATGGGCGACGCCTTCAATATGCAGGACCCTGGAGAAGCTGAGGTCTCTGACGCCTGCATTGTGTTATGGGAACACCTTTCCTTTTTTTACCTTTACCTTTTTTCTTCTCTTACGCCGTGGTGGTTTTTTTTTAATGTGTCCCATCAGAGATGCCCCCATGGAGGTGGGGGCCAATTTCTCCGGTAGCTCCGTGGTGGCCGTGGCCAGTGATGACAGTGGCCAACAGCTGACCCAGTTCCAGTCCAACCTGACCTCTGCCATGACTGAGCTGACCACTGTGGGCCAGGGCAACTTCTCCCTGCAGGAGGACTCCTATGATGTTAATTCTTGTGAGTGTAGTGTGTGTGTGTGTGTGTGTGTGTGGTGTGTGTGTTGTGTGGTGTGTGGTGTGTGTGTGTGTGTGTGTGTGTGTGTGTGAGATGGGTGTGTGTGTGTGTGTGAGTGTGTGTGTGTGGTGTGTGTGTGTGTAGGTGTGTGTGTGTGTGTGTGAGTTGTGTGTGTGTGAGTGTAGTGTGTGTGTGTGTGTAGTGTGTGTGTGTGTGGTGTGTGTAGTGTAGTGTGTGTGTGTGGTTAGTGTGTGTGTGTGGTGTGTGTAGTGTGTGTGTGTGTGTAGTGTGTGTGTGTGTAGTGTGTGGTGTGTGTGTGTGTAGTGTGTGTGTGTGTGATGTGGTGTGTGTGTGTGTGTGTGTGTAGTGTGTGTGTGTGTGTGTGGTGTGTAGTGTGTGAGTGTGTGTGTGTGTGTGTGGTTGTGTTGGTGTGTGTGGTGTGTGTGTGTGTGTGTGTGTGTGTGTGAGTGTGTGTGTGTGTGTGTGTGTGTGTGGTGTGTGTGTGTGGGGGAATGAACCGGCTTGGTAGAGTGTGTGCTAACTGTGTGCTGTCTGTGTTGCTCTGCTGTCTTCTGTGGTTGAGTGAATAAAGTTGTGTTTCTGTCTGTATGTGCTGTCTGTTGAGTGTGTGTGTTATGTGTGTCTTCTGGTCTCTCTCGCTGTGGATAGTTGTGAATTTTAACGTAAAGTGGTCTGTGGTATTATTGTCTGCTGTTTTTGTATGAGTAAGGTTGTTGAGTGTGACGGGGTGTGTATGCTGGTGTACGTGGTCGTAGTAACGTTTGTCGTGTTGTATTGGTCTGTGATGTCTGTCTGGTTACTGACAAGCAGTTTTCCGTGTCAGAACAAAGATCTTGTGACCTCTGTAGGTGTGTGGTAGTTTTCGATGAAGCGGACACACTTTTCTTAAGTTCTCACTGGGCGTTAGGTTGACAGGACTAAAGACAATGAGACTCTCTGTCATAATAGATCAACAATATACGGTTCTTTTAGTTACTGTTTATGTAGTTGCTTTAGATTTGCACGCCATCAGATTACCAGCATCCTCCAGACCGCCCATTCTATCTTGATGCGAATGGTACATTCTGGATCGTTGTTCAACCTTGCTCTGTCGTTTTGACATAATGAGGCAGAAAATTGTTACCCATTTTATGCTGGCTGAGAGCACTAGGTTCAACTGGCCCTCTTTTCTCCTTTACAGCTTTGCTAATCATGAAATTTTTTACTACAACTTCAAGTGACTGTTTTCTCCTGTTATTTCGGGACAACCAGTCACAGAGCCTTGTTACTGACGTGTGCAAATTGGGGTACGTACGGCGGGCGGATTACCGTGTCAGACAAGCTGCTCTCCAGGATCGTAGAGTTCCTGGACTGTGGCAACGGGCCAAATGTCTGGCCTGCAGAGTGAACCAATGCAGGTACGACCGTTGTTTGCGGAGTGAGAGAGGCGCGGAGCTAGGGAACACGAACGGGAGAGAGAGAGAGAGAGAGAGAGAGAGGAGAGAGAGAGAGAGAGAGAGAGAGAGAGGAGAGAGAAGAGAGAGAGAGAGAGAGAGAGAGAGAGAGAGAGAGAGAGGAGAGAGAGGGAGACAGCGAGAAGAAGGAGATGTGGAAGAGAAAAATAGAGTGAGACATGGGGCAGTGATGATGATGACGGCGATGACGACAGTGACAATATTGTAGTGACGAGAACGACGACGACGATTGATGATGATGATAATGATAACGGATACGTCTTCATTGACGATGCTAATGACTTACTTAGAAGACCAGCAACTCATTTTTACGGGACTATGTAGCAAGTTATGTAACAATTGTACAATGAATGCTAAGTATTTCAAAGCAGTAGCCCAGATTTTCTGTAAGCAACGGCTACAGTTTACGTCTTCTCAAATACTAACATACACAGAAATGTAATTTCTCTATTGTTTTCTGCTCCTTGATCAAACAAAATGACTGGGGGAGTGTAAAGTATAAAGTAAAAGCTGACTTTAAGCCAGTGATTCTTTACCTACAGTTTCCATCTGCAGGCTATTGGGTCATTGGATGATGATGCAGACACGCAAATCCAGTTTCTTCAATGTTTAAACACACGCACGCACGCACACCGATAACAACACACCACACACACACCACCACACACACACACAACAACATTTGAGAACATCCGTTTCACCAAACTCTAGAAATATAGAATAGTATTATTCTGAACAATAAGAAAAGGAAATAAAACGAACACTGATACAATACAGAGGGGCATTACCTGAAAGAGATTTCAAACAATAACAAAATTAACACAAACAATAACAAATAAAAAATATAACTCTGATCATTGAACTAACAAAATCCCTTGAGAAGGAACAAAGAGCTAGAGTATATCAAAAAATACAAACGACTACACCCTATGTACACAATTCCGACTCACTTTCACGAACACTTGCACACACACACACACACGCACACTTATTAGGTATCAATAATACCCTCCTTAAAACAATGTTTCCCGTTCGAAGGGATTTTTCCCTTGGATTACATCTGTACCGTCTCCACTCCCGGGAAAGCCCTTCGGATGGGACCATGAACCGAGCTCCCGTGTACAAACCCACGTCACGCGGAACATCTTGCGCACACGTTACCCGTTCCGCCTATCGGAAAAGTAGGCCATTGCGTACCGGTAGAAAAGGATGGAAAACTAACACAGGTATGCAACTGGGGTCGTGTTTAGACAACATACCTGAAGTCGCAATGCGGCAACCTAAATGGTGAGCAAACGGTCACACATGCAAAATCTCATCATTGGTGAACCTTTAAGGAAGGAAGGTGGCAGGACGGTTCAGACGTTCGCCTACCTAACAAATAAACCGTGAGGTTCTGGGTTCGATTCCCAACCTCGTCCTTTCTTCCCAGCTTGACAAGAAATCCAGCTGAATGTCAAAGTTCTTCGGATGAGACTACAAACAACCGAGGCCCTGTGCGCTTAACGCAGAACATCTTGCGCACATGTTAAAAGCCCGTTCTGCCTTTTGGAAGAGTAGGCAGTGTCGTGCCGATAGACACGGATGGCAAAGTTTCGAAAATGCAAGCACACAGCTGTCGTGTTTAGACACCATGGTGGGGGGGGGGGGGGGGGGGGATGGTTGCATACGCCAACATCTCACCATTGGTGAACCTCGGAGCTCTAGCCGAGGAACGACAGAAGTAAACCTTGGAGGTCTGTGCTAGGTTGGGAACAAACTTGTAATCTGATCTTTGGTGTGGGGTGCAGGTGTGTTTCGGACGACATGTACGACTACACGGGGGACAGGTGTGAAGACTCCCACCTGAAGAGCCTCTGGGTAGCCGTCATTGCTGGAGGGGTGAGCGGTTTCCTCATTCTCCTCCTGATCACCATCGTGGCCTGTGTCTGCTGCAAGAAACGCTCAGCTCGCAAAACTACTGCCTCTGCCACTAGTGTGTAAGTATCCCATCTGTTTGTTTTGTTTTCTTTAACGGTTTGCTCTGTTTCTCAGTATCTGTATCTGTCTAGCCCTCTGTGTATCTGTCTATTTGTCTGTCTGACTGCCTGTATGTCTCTCTCTATCTCTCTCTCTCTCTCTCTCTCTCTCTCTCTCTCTCTCTCTCTCTCTCTCTCCGTGTCCTTAGCACTGAAGCTTGTCCATATCGCCTGTCCACAGGTCAGAATCCCAGCAGTCACCATACCGTCACAGCTACGTGGCCCCCATGTACCGAGCAGACTATGACAACCAAGCCTACAATGTGAGTTTTCCTCCTTCTCTGCCCTCTGCTCTACTCTGTACTAGTCTGGAACTGTAAGCATGAAATAGGATCGGTCACAGCTGTGACATTCTGTCTGTTGTGTACCTTTGTTTCTCTCCCTTTCTTTCTCTGTATCTGACTGGAGAAAAATGTGTTACTTCTTGGCGTCAATGAACTACTTGTGCTTATTTCTTTCGCGGTTTTGTTGTAGTTGTTGTTTGTTGTTGTTGTTTTTTGGGGGGGTCATGTTGCTTGTTTTGGAAGCATTACTTTCTTGTACTGATATCTTTTTCACGCTGTTGTTATTTCTTAAGATATTTTTTTCCGTTTTTTCATGCTTTCCTTTCAAGTTCCTGTTTGCTGTTAGTATAAGGACAGTACGTGAATGAGGTCTTTGCTTCTTGGATAAACTATATAGGCCCTATTTGGAATTTTCTGCTACTAAAAGTAGACCTCATTAATGTAAAGATCATCCAGCAGAATATTTTGGGACAGTAAAAAGTCCCTGTTTTATGTGAGGTGACCAGGGGTGCATCTGGCCACTTGTAGAAGATGAATTCAGTGGTCTCCCGACTCAGCAGCCGAGCAGCTTCACCATGTGTTGACCAGGAACGGTATGGTCTTCACCATTCACTTGGTGGTGATGGCTATTTATAATGAAACTAAAGGATTTCCTTGAAAGCATTTAACAATTCACGGTTTCTCATGAAAAAAAACTTTCTTTTACTGATTGCTTATAAATATCTTTATTTCTATCAATGAATATCGTACGAATTGTTCTTTTTTTTTTATACTTTAAATTCATGTATTCACATCCTATATAAGAAAAGTTTCTTTTCAATAAGAAGTGACAGACGGTAGATCTCTCTATCTGCCATTTCTGTACACAGCGCACCACGGGCGGCATGTACTTACCTCCCCCAACGGGCAAGGCCGACAGCGATATCCACATCCGTTTTCTGAACGACAGGAATGGTGACCGGTACTCGGCACATCACCAGGGACACAGGAGTGACCTGTCCAGCGACCATCACTACGACAACGCCTCTCAGCCATCCCGCTACTACAGCAGCAAAGACAAGGCTAGCCGAGGTGGTCATGGCGGTTACGAGCTTGGGCATATGTACTTATATCCTCAGCTGCCGGAAGGGCGAGTGTTCAGACCCGATAATGCCTGGTACTATTCTCCTCAGCACAAGCGGGGTCAGGAGTCTCAAGGGGGTCAGAGAACTCGGTCTGAAGGTCCAGCTCATGAGAGGTACCTGCCACGTCCGCTGGTGACGGCAGAGGCTTCTGCCCTTCATGGACCACGCAATGGATATGATTGCCCGGCCAGAAAAGACCAACAGGAGCAAAGTCCGCCATCTGACCTGTCCAGCGCTAATCCTCTCAACGGGGTCACAACACAGAGCGAAACTCGGCATGTGAGTAACTAAGAATAAAGATTAAGTCTTGAGACTTGTATCATTGTAACACACTCCCATCTTTAAAACAGGTTCCAGAATATCACCTCAGGCCTAACTCAAATTTTGTGTCTTCTTTGACCTTGAGCTCTGAACCACACTACATGGAGATAACATACAATCTCTCAGAAGCACAGGAAGGTTTAAATGAACATGTGGTAGGCTTGTTTTTGAGAGACGTTTCAAAAGAAAGCATTCTCAAATTATGAGGAAGTCATGGTTAGACTGGCCAGCCCTGACCTGCTATATCCACAGCTGGAGATGGAAAGGTTGAGTTCACTTACCCATTTTATAAATGTCTTTGAAAGTGGAATTGTACTTATTACTTCACCACTGCTGCACTTCAGGCTGTAACATAATTATTGTAAAAGTAGACCAGTTCAGAACAGAGTTCTTGGAAACCGTGCAGGGCATGATCGATTATTTATTGTTCATTTTTTGTTGTTGTTTGGGGGCGTCTTTCTTTAGGGGCGGAGGGGGAGTATAGTGGAATATTTGTTCATTTAATTGTCATGCACTTCGGAACATGCCTAACTTCCTGTCAGAGTCCATGGCTAAAAGGCAGATCACAGTGTTGTGGGTGGAGGTTATTAGCATCAGTTTTCAGCTTCTCCATGGTGTTGCAATCATCAGAATATTCCGTATAATATACTACATCAGTAAAGAAGTCCACATGGCAGGGAGTTTACCAACGGTACAACCCTGAGCACAAGTTGCCTTTAAACACGGGCTAACTATTCAGGCCTGCCTCTGCAACTGCATTTCTTTTTTTTCCATTTCTTTATATTGCAAAATGGCCAAACATTGTCCAAATGACTCATCATAAATAGGAAGACGTTAGAATCTGTTTGATTTGATTGCTGTGATTTAGTCTCTATTGACAATAGCAGTCTACAGCATCAACGAGAATGTGTAGGTGAAGGCAGGTCAGCGGAAACAGTGAATGGGGGTGAAGATGTTGGAGGCTTGTAAGAATAGAGAGAAAAGGAGAAAGAAGGAGAAGGAAGGTGGCAGGATGGTTAAGACGTTTGCCTGCCAACAAGTAAACCGTGAGATTCTGGGTTCGATTCCCAGCCTCGCCCTTTCTTCCCAGTTTGACAAAAAAAATTGAACTGAATGTCAAAGTCCTTCGGATGAGACTATAAACCGAGGCCCCGTGTGCGAACGCATGCAGAACATCTTGCTCACACGTTAAATCCTGTTCGCTTTTCGAAAGAGTAGGCCATTGTGTGCCAGTGGGGACAGATGACAAAATTTACAAAACCGCATACACACGGGGACTGGATGTAAAAAAGCACATGAGTGCTTTTTCCATTATCCTCGGGGGAAAAAAAGTCATCTGAGCGCTTTGATTTGTTGCTTTACAAGATTCAGCGCTATATAAATTCCATACATTATTATTATTATTATTTAAAACAACAACTTTTTTCTGATACATGTATTTTTCTGATACATGCAATTATTTGCCTCTCTGTGTGTTCCAGCTGTATTACTGAGCAAGGCCAAAGAAGCCTGTGCTCTGCGGTTCTTCTACGCATCACCTGTCCGTCACCCAAACAATGTCTCAGTCATGTGCTTGACCCTACTGAAGCTCCACCCCAACCTCAGTATGGAGATCCAAGGACATGAGGGAGGACAGATTTTTAGGAGGGATTTTTGGTCGGTTTGTTTCTGGTGAAATTCCCCAAGGACGTCGTGTCTTCATAGCTGCTTTTGCTTCTAGCCCATAGTTGTAAGTGCTGGCAAGTTCAGATTAAAGACACCTTTATCAAAAGCTATTACATGACAAGTGAACAGTGTGTACTTCGGCTTGGATTTTTTATATCATCACTGTGTGTACTGAAAGTAGGGAGGAAGTTCTGAATGAAGAGAAGATTCGGGACTGAGAGATTTGGTTGAGAAAAAATTAATGGTCTCTTCACAAGAAGTAGATTCTGTCCCTAAATGCAATTATCAGACTCGATCAATTTGTGCATCATGCCAGTTTTATTCCTGAACCAGAAGCGCGCGCTCTCTCTCTCTCTCTCTCTCTCTCTCTCTCTCTCTCTTTAAATTGGTTATTTTAATGAAAAGATTGTACGATGTGATATATAAAATGCTGTATATGTCATTGTGGTTTTGTTATTTCAATAAATAAATATATGCTTTGCACACTCTCCGACAGTTAACAAGCGAGAAAGATGTCAGCTCGTTTTATTTTACCATCAAATGAAAAAGGTTCTCTTAAAATCCATGGTTTTGGCTGGTTGGTTGGTTGATTGCTTGACTAGCTGGTTGTTAACTGATCGTTTGGTTGGTTGATTGGTTAGTTACATGTGTGTGGGGGGGGGGGGGGGGAGAAGAGAGAGAGGCTGTTTTCTGTTTTGCTTTCTTTTTTTTTACAGGAAAGTTGATTTAATAGCTTCAATAATTTTGTTTTTCTATTGCAAAAGGGAAATCATGTTACAACACACACACACACACTCACGCCATACACACACACACCTTCACATATGTGTGTGTGTGTGTGTGTGTGTCTCTCTCTCTCTCTCTCTCTCTCTCTCTCTTCTCTCTCTCTCTTAATGCTGACAGAAACTGGTACAATGTTGACTTTGGCAGAAGACTTAATGGAAGCCGGCGGAGAGAAAATGAGATTGGACTCTTGTTGTGGGAATAGCATGTGGCCCCACCCCTCCTGCCTCTCCCCTCCACAGCCTCTCAAATTAACGCCCACAAAGTGTGTTTGCCCCCGCCATTATTGCTCTGATTCAATGAAAAAATCTCTCTCTCTCGGGTTTCCTGGTCATCAAGTCTTCTTCATTCCAGACATAGGGCCAAAAGGATCGGGGTGAAAATGAAGAAGAAGAAGGAGAAAGAGAGAGAGAGAGAGAGAGAGAGAGAGAGAGAGAGGAGAGAGAGAGAGAGAGAGAGAGAACAAATGAACGAATGAACGAATTTTATTTGACAAAAGCTAAAAGGGGACAATTGTAAATGACATATCAACATACGAGTGGATATGAAAAGGAAATGAGTAATAATCCAAAGTCCAGATAAATGCCAACCAATATTTTCAGTTATTACGTAATCTGTTTGATTCATAGTCTGCTGAGAGAGAGAGAGAGAGAGGAGAGAGAGAAGAGAGAGAGAGAGAGAGAGAGAGACATGACAATGACAATGACAACAGTTTATTGTGATAAGCATCATCGCCCATTCACAAGGAGACAGTGGGATGGGGATTGGGCACAAAACACAGAATCAACGAAAAGCATAATTAATTAATGACAGCCCAAACAGTCTTCATGACATGGATTCCATATCATTGTTCTATATACATATAATGTCATTCATCGGACCACAGTTTCTTCATGTTGTTAAGTCAGTCCGGAAGTGTACAACACATTAATCAAGAAACATCTTTGTAAACATTTCCTTCAACACAGCAGTGGTCCTAGCAGTGCACTGTCTCATGTCACGTAGCATGAAGTGGACATCTTCAGCCTTCTCCGTCATTTGCTGCAACCTTTCCATTACATCTGCCAGTGTAACAGTCTCTTCCCTTTCGCAGCTTTCATCCCCATCTTCCATAAACCCCCCACACTCTGCTCCTGTTACATTCTCTGCACACTCTTCCTCACTCTCATTCTCCCCACACCCTTCCCCACTCTCACCTTCTACACCCTCTCCCTCACTCTCCCTCTCTGCACGCACTTCTCTGTCATTTTCTGCATGCATCACATCCCTACCTTTCTTCACATGCTTTTCGTGATTTTCCACACCCTCCTTCCCCATTTCACAATCTCCCTCTTCATTCCTGTTATCATGGACACAATCTTTGATTCCATTTATGTAACTACAACCACACTCTTTTGCTACATTCACAATTTCACCACATGATTCATTTCTTACATTTTTGTCAAATGAAATTGTCACTGTCTGTCAGTGTCATCCATTATCATGTCAATACTTTGTTCCTTTTGACAGTGGCTTGAAGAGGGAGGGCAGTGGGTCTCATACACAAACATGTCCGTAGCAGTGTTGTTGTCAGAATGGCCTGTAGTATAGCACAATCTAGGCGGGGTGGGTAGAAACAAACCCGAGGGGGATGAAACTTGTTCATTCACTTTCTTCTGGTTGTTATTTCTATACCTTTCTGCTCTTATTTTGTCTCTATTCACCTGAGACGGACACTTCTTGCGATACATTGCCTGTTGAACTGGAGTAACAGGGGAATGGCTGGCAGCGTTACTTGTCAATCAATCACAACAACAGTTCGATGTTCTCGCCCATCCACTTTGAATGAAGACACCGTCTGTTCATGCAACACTGCGTTCAACATGCCCTCCAAGGTTACAGGGAGGCCCACAACTGGCATTTTGAACAGGAATTGTTGAAGAAAAGGAAAAACTTACAGGAGCTGGAGAGAAAGCGTCTTGCTGGCAGCCAAGCAAGGGAAGCCACTCAAGAGAGAGAGAGAGAGAGAGAGAGAACAGACACACATACACATGCGCATGCACACACGACGGACGGACGGACGGACGGACGGACGGATGGATGGATGGATGGATGGATGGTTAAGAGATGAGCGGGGCTAGAGAAAGCATATGATAACATAGCTAATCCGAGACATACAGTCCCAGGAGGGGGCGAGAGGAGAAAAGACGTGCAGATGCAGTGCCAGAAGAGAGAGAGGTAAGGATGCCCTGTGGTCAAGAGATGAACAGGGCTTGAGGATAATGGCAAAAAGCATGTAGACATTTTTGGTGCAGTTCTGGCCTTACAGTGTATAAATAAAGGAGGGGGAGGGGATAACAAGATGCTTCAATTTATTTTGCATATACAAACGCGCTTATCCTTTTGAAGTTCCTTGAAATACAAAGGTTAAATTCCCACCTAGGGCCAGTCTTGTAAAGTGATGTACGAGCTTAACGAGATATAACTGTGTTCTTCAGTCTCGCTTTATCTGAACTACCTTCTGATAGACTCCTCCTTCTCCCATTACTCTGTCAGGGATGACTGGGGTACCGCAGTGACGAGTTATTAACCTAAATTTTCTGTTTGTGTCAATTGTGTTCCAAAGCCTGAGTCTCTACAAATGGCTTCTACAATTCTGTCCACCTACTAACTTTGTGTACCCCTTCATCCATCTCCCTCCCCCAACAGTTCCCAGAGAATGCTTTTAGCAATGCCACTGGATCTTGTATTGTGACCATACCAAATCTATACTATATCATACTGATACAGATGTGCTAGCAAAACATATCTCACCTGTTCACTTGTCTGTCTCCATCGCAACTGTAGGAACTCCACAGTAGTTACACCCGGGTTCGTCATCGTTCTCCATCTCTGCTGAGGTCTACAATCTTACGTAGCCCTCCCAGACCGGTGATCTCAATGATGTTGGCAATGAAGGATGATGGTGGTCTGCCTCTTTCCTTCCGCTCTTAAATTTGCCTTGGAGAACTTTCACCATCAGAAAACACAACTAACAGACCTATAACGTAACACTCGGTCTCTCTTTATTATAAACGCCACACATTTAGTACTTTTTTTTACTTTTTCTTATTGGAGGTTTCGTAATGTCTTGCTTTTTCCTTTGAGTTAATTTCGTATTTGGGGCTGAAGTCATGAAGAGTGACAGTATACGTTGTTCTAATTTGCATGATGTTGTTTTATATTGTCTTGTAATGCATTGCATTGCTTTGCATTTTTTTAGTTTTTACAGCCATGTCAGACTTCACTGCAAGAAATTTGGGCTAAGGCCTAAGAAAGTTTATCATTATGGTACACCAGAACTTTTCTCTTGCTGCATGTATATTCGTCTGCTACAATTGTTTTCGTCTACTGGTGTTTTTTCGCTGGGGGATTGGCTGATACTCTTAGGTGCATATTGCATCCTTTCAGTTGGAATGGGGCTACCTTCATGGTGGGTAAAAACAGTCGCAAACGCAAAATCTTACCATTGGTGAACCTCGGAGCTCTCCCCGAGGAACACACACACACACACACACAAACATTCGTGTTGCAAAAGACAATGGCCTGCTTGTCTCGTATTACTGAGAGTGAATAAACGTAAAATCGAAACTACTACCAAAGGCAAAACCTGACTCTCAACTGTCAGGTAAGAGAAGAGAATAAAGCTAAAATCCACATTAGCAGTATAAGAGATACTCTGTAAACTATGTAATTAAGTCCACAAATCTGGTAACATTTTCTTCCAACCAAAAAACTATCTGAGCCAATAACAGACACAAACATCTTTAACTGAAATTCCCTTCACAAAACTTAATATTCATTGGAGCCTTCACCTTCAAATACCCTGTAGTCTACTCAGACCGTTGGGGCATCGCTGAAGACTTTGCAGCCAGCTTCCTCCTCCACACCTCGCAGTTCTCAGCTTTTCGTAGTATGTCGATCCACTCAAGGCCTGAGCACTATCTGAAGTCTTCCCATCGTGCTTTCTGTCTACCTCTTCGTCCCCTTCCTTGTAGTGTTCTCTGTAGGACAGTCTTGGCCAGTCCAAATGATTGATGTTCATGTGACGTGCCCGTACCACTCCAGTTTGCGTTTTTTTCACCCAAGTCAGGAGCTCTTCATACAGCCTTATGGCGTTTTCAATTCAGTTTTCATTTCCCGGTTAGTTATGTGATCTCTGTATGAGATACCAAGAAGTTTGCAAAAGCATCTCATCCCCATTGCCTGTATCCTTCTTTCAGTGTCTGCTATTTTTTATGGTTCATGTTTCACATGCATACAAAAATGTGGACGTGACAAGGGAACGCATCAGTCTGATCTTGAAGCTGATGGCAATGATCTTGTCGTTCCAGATGGTTTAGTTTGATCATGGCAGCTGTGATCTGGGCTATCATGGGCAGAACTTCAGGTTTTGATCCTTCATCCAATACTACAGCTCCCATGTATTTAAAGCTACGGACGGTTTAAAATGCTCTTGTCTATGGTAATGTCAGTGCTGATGCCAACGGCACTGGAATGAAGTTAATTCTGTGAAATGCATAAATTATCTGTGATAAATACCTCACCTGTCACGGTCTGATAAACACTTTGCTGGACAAAGCAGAATCATGTGTTCACTTCATATCTGCCTTCAAAAATGGTCGAATTCCTTATGATAGACTAGGCTGTCAGAAAAGGACCTCACATAGCCTCCAGAAACATGACTGTCATGATAAACCTTTGCCTTTAAAGCCATTACAACCCATTTTGGAAACCATTTGTCAAACAGCATGCTATTTGGACAAAGAAAGCAGGAAAGGCTAAACTACTGTAAGACCTTTAGAAAGGATTTTTACCCTGAAACTGTTACCATGCCCAAAGTCTCTTCCTTTTTTTCTTCTTTTTTTTGTGGGGGTTTTTTTTGGTTTTTTTTGGGGGGGGTCCACAATCATGAAGTTTAACCCATTAACGATCAAATCATACAGTCACTACAAGCAATGAACGATACACACAGCTTCCATCCAGTCCACTGCAAACAATGCCCTCCATCAGAAGACTAACACACATTCCAAGCAACATGCTCAACAGAAACAAGAACTCGGCCGATTGTTGTGTTAGTTATTTATTATTTTCTCGTTAGAATTCTGCAATCAGTTTCATTACCTGTCACTAGAAAAGAAACAGCAGCATTGTTCAGTCTGATTATTGAAGAAACATTTTCTGTTTGTTAAGACAAATTGCATAAGCATCGTAAAATACTATCCTTTTATTTTTTAAGATAATGATTGGAATTGGCCTTCTCCCTAAATCAGTGAAAAATTCAATAAATGAAAATCAAGCACACATGCACACGCACGCACACACACACACTCGGTTTCACACACACACGCGCGCGTGCGCACACTGTAGGTGTTTGCATATGCGCACACACACAGAGAAATATGCAGATACAGTATCAATGAATGCACTTGAGGGTATTTCAAATATTGCAGATACAGTATCAATGAATGCCCTTGAGGGTATTTCACGTTTACATAAAAGATTAAATATGTTTATACACCAACAGAAGTGACTACATGACCAAAGTGACTGAGATACACAAAATAAACAAGGCAATAAGCTTAAACCATGATGAAGATATCACCAATTATACATTAAGTACTTTCTCTTTGCCATATATCAACACACACACACGCGCGCGCATGCACGCACGCACACCTGCATACGCAAGCACTCGCGCACACACACACACACACACTCTCTCTCTCTCTCTCTCAGAAACAGATCTCATGCTAACTCTTTTATTTGTAACAAGCTTTCACTTAAATTGTTTTACAGACATTTCAAATCAAAACCAGTGGAAACTATTTCACTGTTTTACAACAATCAGCAAAAATATGGTATCAAAAGAGAACAAAGTTTCATTCTTTAAACTATGAAAATATCTTTTACCCTCTAACACAAATGTCATCACAGCCAATGTTTTCCCTGTGGTGTTTTGGTTTCAACAGAAAATATTTGCTTACTTAGGTTCAAAACTTTGTCAAAAACCAAAATTGAATTCATTAATGTCCCAGGGCATCTTTTCATGATGCATCACTGCAGCTGACTTTTGTTCAATCACTATTCTATCCCATATGCCTAACTTTTCAAAGACATAATTGCATCAAATGACAGGTTTGTATCCATGAAAATTCCTAAGCTTCCCTCTGCATTAGAGAACATTCCCCAAAGAGACTGTCAAAAATGATTTCAGTATGATTCCCATACTACTACATAATTCAAGCATCTTTTAATAACAATATGCATCTTTCATACAGCATAACTAGATCCATAAGAAGACAAAGCATAAGGATGCGTAAAAATTATTCAAATTCATTCAAAACTTCATATAGAGGACACTATAGTGGTATGAATGGAGGCCCTCACAGACAGATACGTCCACCCACCATTCTCAATTTTCAGTGTTGTTCTATAACTTAGTAGCCAGAGAGCAAATTAGATAATCTGTAAAGCATATTTTCCAGCATATGTCTAGATTGTGAAGTCCATACTTTTCATCTCATATAGTGAAAATGAACGAGTCAGTTCTGAAGAAAACTAACTCTGAAATCAGACATTGCATATATAACTGTACCTGAGCAAATACGGGCCCTGGATTTCCACACTTCTGGCAAACTCATTCCATAATTTTAAAAATGGAGGAAAAAAACCCACTCTGATGTGAAAAACCATGTAATAAAAAGAAAGGACTATCATTTCAAAGTGTAATTTCTAAAGCTATTAAGTGTATATCCATAGCTGTAACGCAGCATGGTGTATGAAATCTTACGTCTCTAAAGTACCTGAGAGCCAATATAAACTATGAACACGTTAATATTGGAAATGTGTTTCACCTGTACAAACTGCATATAGATTGAAAGTATAAAACAGTATGCTATCAACAGGCATCAGACATCTATGTTGCATACAAGTTTAGTTCTGATATGCTTGGTTTGAATGTTTTTAAAGTGTATGTCTGTGTTCACACTTAAAAGTGTATGTCTGTGTTCACACTTACATAATCACATGTACACATGCAAGAACCATCAACAGCTAAATATTTCTCAAATGATCACACGTTTTCAGGAAGACACTCTTTTCAATTATTGAAACTTTCACTTCTCCATCCCACACATCGTGACATTTACTAAATCAGCTAAAAGAAGAAGAAAAAAGAGGAAAAACAGAAAGGCACCAAATGTGGCAAATCAACAAGAGATCATTTGAGAATTTCTTCATGTTTTGAGTTTATTCCACATCTTTATGCGAATTTTATTAATTAAGCAGTGGACAACCATTAAAAAAAAGTGTTTGCTTAAAGGAACAGAAAAAACACAAAAACCCCATGATGTACACACACAAAAAAGATGTAGGAATCGTCATACTGTGAGACAGCCAAAGGTAGGCAAGTTACTATAATTCATGCAATGAAGTCCCAACTGGCACATTACAAAAGTAAATTTTCTGACAGAGTTTCTCTGTATATGTGAGCTTAAATGAGTGTGTGTGTTGGGGAGAGAGGAAGGGGGGGTTGCCGGTGTGTGTGGGTGTGGTGGGTGTGCATGTTAAAAATTTAAAAAATTAATTATCCAAACAATTGTTTTCTGTAGAAACATCAAACTTCTTCCCTAAGTGCTTTAAGACCACTTTACAAAAGGAAAAAAAAAAACATCCACTTCTCTTAAAGAAAATTAACAAAACAGATTGGTTCAAAGTTATATAATATCCCCCTCAGTTTGTCTTCATTTCTACTGTTTAAACTCTTTGTTGCACACTTTTCTTACCAGGAATTGAAGTGCCATCAAAGGAGATTTCAACTCACTATTTCATACATTGGATATGCAGCCTATCTGAAAATCAGTAAGGCCAAAATGGCTCCACAAAGGAAACTGCCAACACACAATACACACCTCACGTTAGCCACAAAAACCAAAAACACACACGTGTATATAAATAAATTACACAGAAAAATTATTTTTCACCACCAAAAAAAAAAAAAATGATGAGAGACAAACAAGCAAAACAACAACAAAAAAGACAGAAACAGAAATCGACAGAAAATCAGAATTTTCTAGTTCAGTATTTCCTGAACGAAATGGCCTCCCTGACCCCAGCAGTCCCACGATCAATGGGTTGGAGAAATACTGATTGCATAGACTCCGCAAACAGCCCAACAACTCAGAGCAAAATTGACATTTATTCACTTATAGACACTGTTCATCGCGAAAACAATACAAAGCAGACATATGATATCATAAAAGTGAAACAAAAACAAAAAAAAGGAATTGAAAGTCAGTTTTCAATCAAAAACCATGGTAATTCGTCTCCTTTTTCATTGCCACAGGCCACTTATGAAATACAATTTTTTTTTAAACAGTAAATTTTTCTCTTTTTTTTTTTTTGCTGGGGGAGGGGGGAGAAAACTGTTGATTCTGCAGATGCCAACATTGGGTCAAATGTACTCCAATGTTATTAAATATATGGGTACAAAAAAAGTAAGCATTTTCTCATGACATAAAGGGTCATTTTTGATTCTTGAGCCTTTTGACAAGGTAATAATTTTAATTTTTAAGATAAATGTCGATATATTTGAAATAACTTTACCAATACCAAAAACTAGCTTTAATAGTAAGATAAATATTGATATACTTAAACCAATTTACAATACCTAAAACTTACTGCAAAACAATGTACAAATAAAAATTTCTGCTTCTTTTAAAAAAAAAATTTTTTAAAGGAAAAAGGAAAAAAGCAACTCCTGTTACAACTTTTGGCAATGTAATTCTTACAACAAGAGGTATTAAGGTTGCACAAATGGGTAACTATTTTCAAGACAAATAGCTTGCACAAGTGATTGCTATGTATTTCTTAAGGCATTTGTGTTGCACATATGATCACTGTTTATCATGGTTCTTATTCATGAATAACATCAACACTTAAGGCTGCACACTACAAAAACCTTACTTTTTGTGGGGGTTTTAAATCACATCAACATCCATATGCGGAACTGCAGACTTGGATCTAAATTACTCTGAGCCCTATATATTCTCCCAACTCCAATGAATATATCTGCAAGAAGACCAGATGCCTTGAGAAACCCACCTCATTGCCCGCTACTTTTTAAAAAAAAAAAAAAAAAAAAAAAGGCTCTAAATGATACATGAATTTTTCAATAGGTCATCTGTTTCAAAATAAACATAATTTTAATTAGGGTGTTGCCCCCCCCCCCCCCTATGCACCTGGTGATAAAATCTCTTCCCCATCTCACCCCTACCTTTTTTTTTTTTTTTTTAGGAGGGTGGGGGTGGGGGGTGAAGGTTGAACACATCCAGAATAATTCTTACCCCCTTCCTCCAGCCCCTCTTCCAATCTGCCTCAGCTTTAATTATTTCAATGTAACGTCATCACCTACACAAACTGACAAAGGCACAGTATGCAAAGATTCAGACAGTACACTATGTGCAATAACACTTCAGCATTTGGAATGATGGAAACAGCAAAGAACCACAAGTAGCAACAAGCATCACAATATTTGTAAAATACCCGTTAACTGGTTTGTAAACTACCGAACAATGCCTGCAGTCCTTCGTAGAACCAACTACCTGGTTCTAATGCAGCTGCATCCCTAACCAATGCAATACATGATGATATTCACCATAAGTGTGATGTACACTAAAACCAAAGATTCAATAGTACCAAAAAGTTCATAATAAATATCTTTAACAACACATTATCTATTGATTGCCATATAAAAGTATATGAGCAGAGATTAAAGAAATCTCAAATCATGTATTCAATTCCATTCTCTACATCCCAATCTGTTCTCAAAACAACTCTTAAATGTCAACGGATAAAAGTGCAATAAAAAAAAAATTTTTAAAGCATGGGCTCACAGAATTCTAATTTTCCAAAAAAATTATATGAAATTTAATATAACATTTCATAATCAAAAACTCTTTAACATCAAGATCAAGAGAAAAAGTTACTTCATCTTATCTGAAGTAATAAGGCATAGAGGATATGTTGACATCATTCATTTCATAATGGTAATAAATGGCCATGAATTCCACTTTTAACTGTTTTTCTTTTATTAGCTTATCATCCTTGTTCTTTCATGCCTGGAACACTCATCACCAACAAGAGTTTGAGGTGGTCCTCCTGCTCATGTTAGAGCTAAATTATGGACAAGAAAAATTTTAATAAAGTCAAACAAAATGCCTAAAAGACTTGTACGGTAAAAAGGGAAAAAAGGCCTACAACAAACAAGGTACACAACAAACAAGGTATACAGAAACAGTACTGAAATGCCCTCAACTAAATTTCTTTTCCAAAAGGCAACAATTCTGTGTGAGAGTACAGTTATTCCCTTTCCCTGCAACGTAATGTATCAACTACACAAAAATGTCCCAAATGACTTTATTTCATTTACAGAAAGAGACAAAAAACAAACAATAAAACCAAAGAAACAATGGATTACAAAGACAAAAAGGAGAAGGGGGGAGGTGCAAGCAAGAAAAAAATGCATGGATCAATATTTTTTTTAATAGACAAGTCTGTGGGCATTTCTTGTGAATAAGGCACATTCACATACACCTGTTTGATTACACAAAAAGACTGGTGGTAAGTATGCCTTCTTCTCCTCTGGGGAACAATACTGGGGCACAGAATGGGAAGAAAAGGGAGATATCAGATGGTACAGGACATTTAAAAAAATGACCCAAAAAACCAAAAATCAATATCTGAAATTGCATACAAGACACTATATGATCAGGCACGTGTTAACCCGAGAAAGAAGACGACGTACAAAACAGAGCCAAAGATCCTGAGCTGTAAGACTAGACAGGAAAGGGAGGGGGATGGGCCTCTATGTAGGACACAGCGAACGGACACTAAAACACATCTTCTATCCCACTCTCCTCTTTTCCCCTCTTCCAGGGTTTTGGGACATGGATGGTAAGAGAATGTCAAAACAGAGAGAGACAATACAGACCCTGGCATCAAGAACAAAAACAAATGACCCCCTATGAACCCAGATACAGAAAAAGGAACTGTTTGTATGCTTTCCATAGGATAACTTTTAGGTTAAAAAAAAACTTCTCAGAAGCTTCTCATGATAGGCAGCTTCTCCAAATGCATGTTTCAATCTAGAATATGTGGTGTTAGGCAACATTGTTTTAAATACAGAATGATACATTCCATTATGGTATAATACAATACAAAGGAATACTGTCTGAAGGTGAAGATCCGCAGTGCCCATATGTAACATAGTAATTCCCACCTTCCTGTCCATCAAGTTTTCTCCCAGCTTTCTACACTCCCCTAACCACCACCACCACCACCACACCACCCAGAATCAAAAGAAAGTATACAGCCTGCTACTTCATACAAGAGGCTTCTAATATAGTTCTTGCAGCATATGACTTTTTTAATTAAAAAAAAAGGCTACCTTGTTTGGGCTGACCGAATTAATGCACATGCTGCTTAAGAATTTGGCAAAAGCATTACAGTAAAAAAAAAAATCACAAAAAGAGTACTAAAACCTGGGAAATTTAGTCTCCATACAAAACTTAAACCTGAGACAAAAAGAGAAGAAAAGCCAGCTGAAGTGGTGACTGACTTGGCTCCACAATGATTGTAAGCTATGGACCAGCTAAATCAATGACGCAGTCTAAGACTGCTTTCTTGTGGGTTTATCACTGAAAAATGACAAAAGAAAACAACACATACAAGTTATTAATTATGCCTTTGATTTATGATCAACATTTTATCCCGGTACTGAAATGAACGCAATGTTCACTACAAAAAGACCTCAGATTCCAGGCATCTGTAAAACATTTCTTATTAACTTTACTAAACAGTAGTTTTCTTGAACAAACAGAAGTAAAACAACTTTTTTTAAAATTGGTATTCAAACTAAAAGATGTATACCTATGCTCTGACTATGCACTGCCACCAAGCAATTAAACCTTTAGAGATCTTGAGGCACACAGGCAGAAGCCCTAAGGAAAAGGAGAGACATGCAAACTAAAAATTGAATTCAAGGAACCGATTTTTAATATTTTGTGTATGGATGCCAATTTTTAAATAACTACATAGATTTCATATGATTTGCTTTATAATCCAAAATACATATCAAAACCCAAAGAACATGTCATTACAGCATAGATGAGTCAGACAATATGAGATTATCAAACCTGTACAACAGACCCAAGATCCGTTATCACCCAATTCTTACAAAAAGGAGCACTTCACAAATATTCTTGTGAATTATTATAAAGAAATGAGCAATACCTTACATTTGTTTCAAACAACCAGACACAATGGATAAAAAGTTCACACAGCAAGTACACAATTATACCACCAAAAATTAACACACTTTGCTACAACACAAAGTGTACACCACCATCATCCCTGATTTATTTTTCCAGTACATAAACTTCCCAACTCATTCCTTCAGTGTAATCTCATATCACCATCCCATAAATCTGACAAGTAGGCATAAGAACAAACAATACACTTTATCACTGTATGAAATATCAAATACAAGTATGCAAAGACTCAAGTAACAGACAGAATGCATCAATCCATCACAAACAGGTCCATTCATCCGCAAAACTGCATACTAATTAACAGGAGTGTATGAGAAAGACTTGTGCACGCTGGAGGGCGAGTGTGGGAGGAGAATTGGACCCAAGGAAATCAGTACATGCTAGCAATTACCAACCATACAGCCATATGAACAGCTTTACTGGATTGTCTAACATACATGACTTCATGACAAGGACAGACTTGTCTGAGACAACTTTCTTCAAGTACAACCACAATATCCATGTACTCAGGAAAGGGAACAGACAGTGTGGAGCACTGGGGAATGAGTGGCTCTGTTCTGTTACTGTACTTTTTATCTCCCAACACAGGAAGGAAGGTGGCAGGACTGTTTAGACATTCAACTGCCTAGCAAGTAAACCATGAGGCTCTGGGTTGGATTCCAAGCCTTGCCCTTTGTTCCCAGTTTGATGAGAAAAATGAACTGAATGTTAAGTCTTTCAGAGGAGACTCTAAACCAGTGGGACCCATGTGATAACAAACCCATGACAGTTGATAATCAGAACAAGTAGGTAGGTACCTCACAACTGTCCCGGCAAATTTGGTAGGTTCAATTTCCAACTGTATCCGTTAATGGTGGGGTAAATGGTTCCATACGCAAAAAAACTCACTATTGGTGAACCTTGGAGCTCTAGCCAAGATGGAAAAAAAATAATGGGAAAAAGATGTACAATCTGCTTACCCCTCGAACAGTACGTTTCCATCCTAAAGAGCCAACTTTCAGCAGTTTTGGGACTACTATCTGTAGATTTCAACTTGCAGCTTGTTTGCTTCTTGTTTTGGTTTTTTTTAGTCTCGTTTAAGAAATATATAACCCTCCCTCTTTTCTGTCTAGAATGTGCATGCATGTACGCACACATGTACACACAAATACCCTCACAGTGGCACGTAATGAGTTACCACAATTTAATCATAAAACACACACACACAAAACTGCACCCACGATGAAGTTATTCTCTTTTACTATTGCTATTAAACATGTGATACGAGTTGTTGAGATTTTTTTTTTTTTTTGAAGAAGAAAACTATGTTAAAGCATAATCATGGTAATCAAAGAAAGTAAGTTAATCAGTGTTCAATGAAGAAAAGACAGTCCCCTTGACCTACAAATGTCACACACACACACACACATTAATACATCACAAAAATTTGACACATACAGCCACACACACAATTACAAAAACAAGAATCCATGATGGAGGGTTTTTTTTGGTTTTGTTTTACCTCTATTGTCATACAAGTTAACAGTATTTTTATGAACACTGAGCTACATAGCATATTATAGCACAACCATGCTAATCATTATAGACACACTACCCTTGAAAAAAAGTTTTAGTTCACTGAAAAAAGCCAGCTTCCTTGACCTGAAGGACACACATGCACGTGCGCGCGTGCACACACACACACACACACACAGTGTTGATTCTAGAATTTCAAAAAAAGAGGACAGAGAGCCCAACTCAAAAATTAAAAAAGAGGGTACACTATTCCTCCACCCCCCAGCCAACCTATATACCTGTACAAAAGAGATAGGGAACATTTTGTTGCATATTTACATTGTTATGATGCTATGTAATATGTGCACAATTATACACCCCCGTAATCTTTTTTTCCATTTTGTTCAGTCAAAATTCTGACGACTCTCGGATCTAATAATAAAATAGCCCTTATCACCACCACCACCACCACCCAGCCCCTATAGGTACACACTTATGCATCTTCCCTCCTCTGTGTGTATGTGTGTGTGTGTGTGTGTGTGTGTATGTGTGTGTGTGTGTGTGTGTGCGTGTGTGTGTGCGCATGTGTGTTGGATGGAGAGGAAGGGATCGACTTATTCAAAAGGGAATTTTGTGTGTTTAGCATTTCATAGGAGGGGATGAAGAGTTGGAAATGTATTCAAAAGGAAGTAAAAATATTCCTAAGAAATTTTCTATATTATAAGAAAAACTGTGTAAGTGGCAAGTCAATGACAGATGTTCTTTTTGTCTGCGGTTTTTGGTTTTTTGTTGGTGTTTTGGGGGGGGGGGGGGTTAGCGAATTTATTCCATGATTCATTAACATAAAGATTATAATAGGGGCACATCCACTATAACTAACAAAGATGAAAGAGGGAAAATATACTCCTATACTGTACCACTCTCTCTACTATCCTTCCCCCCCCCCCAATAACTACCAGATCTAAATTCTGGCCCTCTAAATCTGTCATGGCTGTTCTCGTTTGCTTATTATATTCTGAATCACATCTCTGTACTTTCACGTTGCTGATCATCTTGCTTTCAAAGTGAAGTGCAATGCCAGTAAAAAGGAAACAATGGTTGGTCAGAATTGAAGCATTCAGCCAATAAGAAATATAGACAGAAAATAGCTCTACAATTAGTATACATGGCAGCCACAATACCTTCCTACCTCTGTGACTGTCTTCACTTATACATTCCTTCTCGTTCCCTCCGCTCTGCTGCAGATACCTTGTGCTTACGAATACCGAGATTCAACCAATCCACTGTTGGCCGTCACTCTTTCTGTTTCTGGTCCAATGATCTGGAATTACCTCCCTCTCTCCTTTACCAAAAGCCTACTTATGACACTTTTTAATCCAGCCTCAAGACACATTTAATCCATATCTGATTTTCCCCCTCTTGTTTCATCTCAAATCTATCCCTGCCTAAAACAGCCAAAATCCCATCACCCTGCCAAAGTGTATAACCTGTGTGTGTGTGTGTGTGGTGTGTGTGCGTGTATGTACATTTGAATTTGTTAACTCTGTTAATTGTTATTGGTTGTATGTATAGGGGTGTGTTGAATGCAAGCACTTTGATTTCTTTTTGCAAGACATAGTGCTATATAAGAACTATAAGATCTGTACCCTCTGTTACAAATGTCTCCACAAAACAGCACCCTTCTACCTCTGTGAATGTCTTCACCTGTACATTCTTCTCGTTCCCTTCGCTCTGCTGCAGATTCCTTGTGCTTTCCAATACCTAGATTCAGCCAGTCTACTGTGGGTCGTCGCTCTTTCTCTGTTTCTGGTCCATCGATTTGGAATGGCCTCCCTATCTCCCTTCGCCAAAGGCCTTCTTGTGACACTGTTATATCCGGCCTCAAGACACATTTGTTTCAAACCTAAGATTTTCCTCTCCTGTTTCATTTCATAGCTATCCCTGCTTTTCAACAGCCAAAAACTCCATCACCCTGCCAAAGCGTATAACCTCAGTATCACCCTGCCAAAGCGTATAACCTCAGTGTGTGTGTGTGTGTGTGTGTGTGTGTGTGCATTTGGACTTGTTAGAACTATTATCTGCTATTGGTTGTATGACTGTGTAAGAATAAGTTGAGTGCAAGCGCTTTGATTTGTCTGTGCAAGATACAGCGCTATATAAATTCCATTTATTATATTATTATATAAATTCCATTTATTATTATTATTATTAACCTCTTAACTGCCCAGTGCAAGTGTACCCTATATGCCGGGGAATAAAATTCTTATGTACCACTTGCCATGTTTATGTCCCTCTTACTTAGAAATTACTAAATGAATAATCCTGATAGTCTGCCCAATGACAGTATATATATCGTAGATTGCTTTGAAGCAAGCTCAAATTAATTAGTATGATATTTCACTACGAAAATATATTTAAAATGCAAAAAATCAACAAAAAATACACTTTCTTCATCACCACTGTCATTCTGAGTAACCCATCTCAATAACATCAAACAAAAGTCCAGGCAAAATCTCATTCATTTTCTTTTTAATGCACTATCTCACTGTCAGGTATATCTTTAGTTTTATTTGCCACTTTTTCAGCTGTGTAAAGTTATTGATACCTTCAACGAGAAGTGTCAGCCATTTTGAACAAGAACTGCCCAAGCAGTCATGCATAATAACACAAAATACGAGCAAAAAACGATCGTTTTTGCAACGATTTTTGCAGCTGGATGTTGCCAAGCAACAGGAGAGTGATCTCCACTAATTTTGGAGTTCTTTCCCTTTAACCGTAGTCAAGGAAGCTGGCTTGTTTACTTTGGTTCGAAACCCCGGAAATTTTCCAGGTTGTATGCATATAAAGTGCACATTTAGCCCCAGAAAATTTCCGGGGTGGGGCAGTCTAGTAGTTAATACCCTTGCTCTACATTGCACCCTTTGTTTATTTTTTGCACACGAAATACAGTGCAAATTTGTTTGCGCCAAGAAGATAAAATATGCAAGAATCCTGCAATGGCGCAGCCTAGAATCAACATTGCAAACACATGCACAAAATACACACATGATACACACATGTGTGTGTGCATGCACATGCTTGTGCTAGAGAGAGAGAGCCATTGCTGGATGAAAGCTCTCTTTACTATGAGTGTTAAAGTCACAAGTCATCAATGCAGGCCAAGAAGCAACAAGGCTTGAAAAGCACTGTCCACCCCCTTTCCTCCTTGTAATATTTTAAAAAAAAGAAGCATGGATCATCAGAGCAAGTTTGCTGTACACCACGAACTTCAAAGTAAAATCAACTGAACTGACAAGGTCAAGTCCTGCAAATATGCAAAATGCCAGCATTTCTGACTTGCCTTATTTATGTACTGGGTACCTTTCTATATGTTTTCTACAGGAAATCTGTGCAGTGACCTCATACATAAGACACATAAGTGTTTAAATAAATAAAAAATTTGGCTTCTGGCCTTATTGCTTTTCCATATTCAAATGTGACCGTTTCACTAACCGCCATTTTGTCACCACTGTGCATACACACGCATGGGCACACAAGAATTAATATTAGGCCATGCACAGCTATGCAAAAATTGAAAAATCTTATTGAGAAACACAATAGCACAGAAAATGGAAAAATTGTATTTTTGATGTGGTGAAAATCGTAGTTTTCATCTCACGATTGTAATTCCGTAGTTTAACTTCACTTTTTTGTAACAGCTATGAAAAAATCATAGGGGTAGGCAGCCCTGCAATCTGAACCCAGCAATATTCACAAATATCTGTGATGACACACTAGTGACATGTCATACAATGCAAAGCAATATGGAGCAGTTCAGTCCAATACTGAGTGATTTTCAAACAACAGATTGCAGACTAAATCACGAATACAACACAGCATAGTACAGGATAGCTGCAAATTCTTGGACAACCAAAGTGTTCCACATTCAATAGAATTGTACAGATACCCCACGTGATCTTTCTGCTCTTCTGTGTGATCATGAATTCACGATCAGCCCACTCGTTCTGTCAGAAATACGTTTTCTAGCCTTCCTATGAGTATAGTCTCACAGGCAGTGAGTGTTCTGATCAGGAATGTGCCATAAGAAGAGTGAAACACAAACGCAAAATATTTCTGAGCATTTCAACAATCTCTCTATCCACACAATAGCAAAGACATTCACAAATGCTTTTTTTCCAAACCAGACTAACTTTTGGAATACAGTTTGTGATTTTTGGGAATACAAAGAAAAGATCAAAATGGTTCAAAATGGTAAAAATGAAAGCATGCAATTTTAATACAAAATTATCAGCAAGATTTTTTAAAATATGGTCTTTTTCATCATGTAAGTGTACAAAGTATATGTTCACTAATCAACAACCACAAATATCAAAATCATTTGTTCTGAACCATTCTCTTCTACTTGTAAAATTCCACTATACTTTTTCCATCCGTTGATAGAAAATTCACATCCACATATTCAAAAGCATTCACAACATTAACTCCCAAGGAAAAAACACACTGGCTCTGTCCCCCTTTCACAATCACATACAATGACATAATTGGAAGAAGGTACGGAATGGAAATCCTCATAAAATATACTATCTATCCTGATAAATCAATTCATTTCAATACTATAAATCACACGGGAACACAAAGGAGACTGAAAAAAGGTAAATGATAATGAACTGGTAGTCAAAGGTACTATGATGATTTTTCTGATTTCTCTTGTCGGCCCAGTTAACCAACTTTACTAAGTCGAAAATCCTGTCTGTTGCCCACGCACTCTGTCTGAAGCAACTTCAACTGTTGTGAAGAGGACACCCATTGAAGATTTGCCATTCTCATGACAGGTATTCAGTCAAAGTTCCATCACCAAAGTTCAACAGCTGGCAGGCATCTTCAATCTTCCTTTTTATCCCACAATTTTGAGCACTTTGCCAATGGCGATGGTCTTACCTGCAAAAATAAAGAAATAACTCAGAAAAATTAGGAAAATCAACTATTTTTCATACAAGGTTTCTGAAGCAGTATCACCTCTAATAATAGTAGTTGGTGTTGCTGCAGTTCATCAAGAATTCATTTACAGCAACAAATACTGATACTGCTCTTGCAGAGAAGTTGTATAAAGATCTACAAATGTTTCACCATTCACTGTTCTAAGATTTGCCATAAGCTTTACTAGCAAATGAATAATCAAAATTCATTTTCCGTGTGATAACCGTAAGTTCCTATGGTCAAAACTTTTTCTAACAAACCATAAGCATTAACATAGTCTTAGAAATGACAGCTCAGTGCACTGATCTACACATCTGAACAGCTGCACAAAATACTTCCGCACCTGTCAACCCCTGAACTGATTTTTGAGAAAATTTGTAGGGGAAACATTTGAAACATTATATATATTTACATTTTTTAAAAAGGGAGAACAAACATCAGGAAAACCTCGCAGCGAAACCTACCCTCATCTCTAAGCGTGAACCTGCCCATCTGCGCGAAATCCTTGAAGGTTTCCAAACAGATAACTCCTCCATTCACTTCTAGTCTGGCCACTCCCACTTGGTCCTGCTTGATGAATCGTGGCCGAATTGTCGTCTTTTCTCCTGTTTTCTTGTCAATCAAGCAGATCAACATCTGCACAAACCAAAGAAATGACAAACTCGTCAGACTTTTTTTCTTCGATACAATCATGCAGCAATCAATTTACACAGTTAAATATATCACCTACTATTTTTAAGGTATACTAGTAAGATGTAGGACTCTTCCTGAACAATTAAAAAAGCATCATGTTTACAAACATTTTCCATCCAGTTAAGGCTACAGTACTGGTTTGTTTACTGCTATGATGAGATGAATCAAAATCAGCTGAACTTTTAATTTTTTAAAGGAATTTTTCAGAAAACACTAGTATCTGTGACAGTTTGGCAAATTCAATGCTGTTTTAACACAACAATAATCCTCATAAAGGACCCTGATCCGACTACAGCAATAAGCCTCATAACTGACCTTGATTGTTACTTCCTCAGCACACGTGTGTATGTGTAACATACAGCTGTATCCAGCACAGATGATAGACTTGTGTTCCATAATTACAATCTGAAACACATAAAGAATTGAATTATTTTTGGTTTCCTTTTTTTACGCTTCTCGGCTACAGTTCCAAGGTTCACCAATGGTGAGTTTTTGCATATGTGACCGCTTTTGCCCACCAAGAAGGTAGCCACATTCCAACTTCTGGGATTAATGCTGGGTATGTTTGTGTTTCCGTAACCCACCAAACACCAACATGAATTACAAAATCTGTAACATGCATATTTGATTTTCTGCATGTGTATATACGTGAAGGGAATTAAGGCACTGGCAAGTCAGCACTTGGAAGTTGACCTGGGAGATCAAAAAAATCCCATCCCTTAATTCACCAAACCCGAGTTCATGGACCCATGGGACTGAAGTCAAATGACCTTAGCATTTCAGCTATATCGTCCTTTGGAAATTTGAATAGTGCATAAAAATATCCACACCCTAAGTGAGATATTGCACTGGGAGAGAAAAAAACTAAAGGAAAAGCGATGGTGAAATGGGCAAGGGTATTAATGACGTGCCACACACACGCCATGCCTCACCACACCACACCAAATACCCCACTCCACATCATAAACTCCACCACACACACACACACATTTAGAAAGCATTTACTTTTTCTCCATTATAATCAACTGTATTATGCTACATTTCAATCAACTGAATTACATTCTGTGAACATTCATTAACACTGCACACTTTGGATACATGTTCAATCATGAATAATTCCAGTTTCAACAGTCTGATGAATTCAGGTGTTTTAACAAACACTGTCTTTCTCAGCATGCATTTATTTCATAACTGATTTAACAAACAAAAAAAGGTAAATATTTAAATAAATGTTTGCTACCCTTGCCGTAATATGTATATATGTAAATGTTTTTTTAACCATTTTTTAAACAATGAAATAAAGTCAGCTTTGAAAGGTTTAAAATCAACTTTTAACAAGAAATTATATGTGTACTGTAATCCAACCCCTACTTAATGTTATCACTGCAGCTCTGTTGGCGCAGTATCCATACCTGGGCGTCAAATATATGGCCAGTGTGACAAAGGTTTTCTGGTGAACATAGCACAAACCCAGGGGATACATCCTGTAAACAAACAACATACATTTCAACAACAAAACTTTCTGCAATATATCAAATATGATAAAAGATTCTCTTTACTCAAAATTTTTAAAAAATTGTGACTTTCTTTATAAAAACCACAAATCTTACACTACAAATCTTATATGTTTATGTTACATTTATCAATATCACAAGTCTTCTGAATCAAATAAAATTCTTAGTCCATGTAACATTTATCTTTTAGCAGGACAGAGCTGAAGCTTTGAGGCAAGGAACATTCGACAGAAGCAATATATATATATATTTTTTTTAAACAATCTGCTGAGAAGACGTCACAATGTACAGACCTCTTCTTCTACCCCGGTGACCTTCATCTTGATGTTTTCTCCAGGATAGGCGTCCTCGCTTTCTTCTTCATCAATTAACAGGGACGTCACTTTGATGGCTGTCTGAAATAAAGATGTGTTTGAATTAAACATGGTTAAAGGCTAAGTTCAAAATCTACAGAGAAATGGGAGGTGTACCAATGAAAACTACACATTTTTTAGTGTACTCTTTCAGATTGTCATCAGAACACGGCTGCTCAAAACAGGAAAATCCCGACTCTTTAGTTGGCGGCTGGAACTTTCACTCAGTAACCTAAATTCCATCTGGCTGCTATCTAGGCACCGCGCGGTCAGGAGTCCAAGTCCAGCGTATCACGGTGCCAGCACACATTCCTTCTTTGCTGTCTATTAGTGACTGGGCAAGTTTTTATTTGAAAGGCTTATTTATCATTCGCTGCTGGATTTCCTACATTATTTTTACAGTACTCATACTTTAGTGAACAAAACTTTAATACCTGCTTTACTTGTTTGTGGTGACGGTTGTACCGCTATTTTGGTTAACCAATTTTACACTTTTTTTTTTTACAAACATGGTGTCTCCCAAGAAACGAAGGGCTGAGTGTCGGCTTGTTCCTGATTTTCAGAGCAAGAAGCAAAGCATCTCTATCTGTGAGGAATTCTGTGGATTTTGCTTTTAACCAGACTGTTCTCTTTTGTATGAGCTGTTTGTATTGTGTGAACCTTCTACTTGGTGTAGTTTTTAACAGTTTGTTTGTTTGAGTGCTACTGTGTTTGCTTGTGGTTTGTTGAAGTTTTTTAAGTTCACTTACTTTGTATCAGTACTTGTCTGAGCATCAGCAAACTATGTATGTATATATATATATATATATATATATATATATATATATATATATGCGCATCAGTGCATTTTCTGTAAGTGTGTGCGCAGGGATGTGTGTGTGCGTGCATGGGCGCGCGCGTGTGCATTTGCGCGTGGTGTGTGTGTATGCATATGTGCCCGTGTGTGTGTGTGTGTGTGTGTGTGTGCGTGCGTGCATGCATGCGTGTGATCGGCCACAGTACCTATGTGCCAGGTGCTTCCTGGCTGTGTGTCAGTTTCAAGTTGTTAGTTTTCTCAAGCACATGTGTGCCATGCGCATCTTCTTGTAGTTACAAGTATGTGGTAAGCACACACGCGCGCGTATGAGTGTGTGCACGCGCGTATGTGTGAGTATAGGGTATGCGTGCACGTATTTATGCCATTTTGTGTGTGTATGTGCGTCTGCTTGTGTGTGTATGTGTGCGTGTGCACGTGCGCTCATGTGTGTGTGTTTATTTATTTTGCTTATTCTTTTATATTGAGGATAATGGAATAAGCACTCATGTGCTTTTTTTAAATCTAGTTCCCGTGTATATGCAGTTTTGTAAATTTTGTCATCTGTTTTGTGTGTGTGTGTGTCTTCTTTCTGCTTTTTGGGGTGTTGTTTTGATGTCAAATTGTAGGCCTGTGTGCAATTTGTTCTTTTTTACACAACACAGAACTGATACACATTTGATCACAACAATTTCTTAATAGGATCAGAAAATGCTTTTTGTATAGTATCAGAAACATCAGTGAAATAAAAACCTGAGCCATTTATGAGGTATCTTTGTCTGATGACAGTGTAGGATACTGACAAGACATCTGTTTTCTACTGTGTTCTCGGGGCTATAATTATGAGGTGTACTGGAATTGGTTCATGAACAAACCTTCAGCTGTAGCAAGGATACCACTAAAAGCTGATGAAACAGTAGACTGTGTACATGCTGTAACGCCTGACCACGCAGGAGTGTTTATAGAGAAGTCAGATAGCTGACATTAATGACTGTCCCTGACTCTCTCCCCACGATCTCCATCACCCTGCCTCTCACACCGCTGGCCACGCGCAGTAGCCCGCTAAAGTGTGTTTATTTATGGCCTCGTTCTGCCAACAGTTTCAATGTGGCAGCCCAAAAAAGAGGTTAGTCTGCATGCAAACATGTTCAATGTTTTCTCTACGTTCATTTTTTATATAATATAAATGACTGCTTTTTTAGAGAGAGTTAGAAATGTCTGTTTTTTGTGATTGTGTTTCTGCCTGCACCTCTCCTGTTTATCTTCATGTCTGTTTGAACTGCTGTCACATCAACTAGTATGAAAGAAAGTACATGGAGTTTGGAGTCAAAAGAAAGCTCGTTTAAAGCTCATTTTAACGAGTGCTTTGCTTGTCGTTTTTTGACAATTCACTGTACAAGAGGATGTGTGAAAGACATAAGGGTAATTTACGGCTGAACACGGCTACAGCGGCAAGCAGCTAGTGCCCCCTTTCCTTTTGCCCCGTTTATTTATATCCTTTTCCTTGTCTTTTATACCATACCTTATAACATGCACCAAAAAAAGCATAATAAACAAACACAATTTACCCTGTTTGGCATCAATATCAGCTTCTGGTTACAGGCCACCACTCCTGCTTCAATCTTTCCCAACATTATCGTCCCCATGTCCTGTAAACAACACCACAACAAAAGCGTCACTTGCATGTAAACTACAATCCACAGTTCTATGAAGACTTTCAAGAACATTTCGACAACAAAAACAAAAAGGAATGATAAAATGAAATAAAGAAATGAATGACTTGTGTTCTGAATACTTTACAATGTCCAGTAGACAAGTATAAAGCAGCAAAAATAAGGTCCCTTGCTTACAATTGAAATTTTACTCTGTCCTGATATCAACAAAATGCTATACCATTCATAAGCATTGCCTTGTTGGCCTAGAGTGCATGAACACACACACACTCACTCTCACACTAACTCATACACGCGCGCACGCACACGCACATGCACACGTACACACATATATATATTATACATGATATCCTTGTGTATCCCTATCTCAAGACTGCATAAACTTTTTTCCTGAAATGTGATGGATGGACAGTACAAAAACATCATTGTGTGATGTTATTTTCAAAGACGTGTTGGTGTGATATCTTTGTGGATGAAATGACTGAAGCTTTATCAACTCATTGGATTTGCAGTTGGTCCAACACTGCAGATGAGATTTCAGGGCAAATTGGTGTTGCGATTATGGAACCTTCTGCACAATATTATACCATCTTTAGGAATTGCTAGTAAAATATATGCAGAAAAAAAATTAATATATATATATATATATTTATTTGCAGAACATGTCTGAAGATTTAACAATGATGATTCTACAAGTATAACACAGGTTTTCTTACTCAGAAAAAAATATTCTATATCCTATGTAAACATACTTTGGAATATTTCATTCAGGCATCAACAGTGTACAACATAGAAGTATTTATTCAAAGGTTTAGGTTCTTCTTAAACAAAAAATATCTTGCACACTGACAAGTGGAGAGGCCAGAAGAGATCTGGGAACTGCTGTATGCTGATGACTTAGTACTGGTAGCTGAGAACAGTGATGACACTACTCAAAGATTTGCAATTGGAAACAGAGATTAGAACGCAGAGGAATGAAGGTAAATGTTGACGAGACCAAAGCAATGACAGTTGGAAAAGACCACAGAACACATAGAGAGCAAGGCAAATACCCGTGTGGTGTCTGCCGCAAACGTGTAGGGAACAATTCGATCAAATGCTCCAAATATCAATATTGGTGTCACAAAAGATGCTCAAAGCTCAAAAGTCTGAAGAAGGAGGACGGAGTACTTGTCTGCCCCAGTTTTATTTATTTATTTATTCTTTTATATCAAGGACAATGGATATACCGATGCAGGAAAGGAGCTAGAATTTGAACAAGGGAAGATAGAAGTGGTAGACGAATTCTGCTACCTGGGAGAGATGATGAGCTCCAAAGCAAAATCTGACTTCAGCTGTCAGAACCAGGATTGCGAGTGCTTGGAAGAAATGGAAAGAATTGGCAAGTCTGCTCGGAAATCAAAAAATCCCACTGGAGAGACGCTGTCTGATATTTAAGGCCTGCATCAGACCTGTTCTCCTGTATGGCTCGGAGATGTGGGTTTTCACAAAAACCGTTGAACGTTTGTTGAAGAGCTGTGAAAACCGAATGCTAAGCTACATGACAAAGATCAAATGGAAGACAGGATCACTAATAAGGAACTATGGAGAATGTGCAAAGTTGAAGATCTGAAGTCTAGCTGCGACTAACCAATAGACTGCGCTGGTTTGGGCACGTTCAACGAAAGCAGACCACCACATCATAAAAAGAGCAATGAACTTCGTAGTGGATGGAAAGAGACCAAAGGGAAGACCTAGCAAAACCTGGGCTGCCTGTATTGCAGATGATCTTAGAGAAAGGGGCATAAATAAGGAAGAAGCTCAAAACAAAGAGAGATGGAGAAGGCTCATCAATGTCAAACCTCCCCTGGGAGAAACATGACAAAAAAGGAAGAAGAAGAAGAAAGATTCTACAAGTATAACACAGGTTTTCTTACTGAGAAAAAAATATTCTATATCCTGCTATGTAAAACAGATACTTTGGAACATTTCATTCAGGTATCAACAGAGTACAATATAGAAGTACTTTAGGTTTTTCTTAAACAAAAATACCTTGCACACTGACATGAACACAATTTTTACAAATATATGTTTTTTGTTGATGTAAGTATCAGAATAATTATGTTTTTTTTTTTTTATATATAATTCACAGCTGGATGGGGGGTATCCCAATGGCTTCCCATGAGTTATAAAGTAAGAGTATAAAAATAACTTATTTTTTACAAGACCTCTTACAGCAAACAAAAACAAAGAAAACAATATTAAAAAGACAGTCATTCTTTTCCAACAGAAAAGTATCAGACTGACACATTCTTTCCCAACAGACAGGGAGACCATATCTGGAACACCCCAAAAAATTTATCCAACTACAGCCTTACCTTATACCTGTCCACAACAGGTGCCCTGACAGGTGCGTCTTTGTCTCTGTTCATGGAGGGCATTGCATCCAAGTAGTCAATTAAGGAAGGACCCCTGTCAATGATGTAAAAAAAAATTTTTAAGTGTATGCAACTAAGGGGAAAGTTTTTTTGTTTTTTTTAAAGCTGAAAACAATATTCTAGGGTGGGATAAGGCCAAAGGTGGACAGCCTGAGATTAAGCATACTAGAGATCCCAAGTAAAAGCCCTGTGTTCCACTAGAAATAAAAATAAGCAAGTCAAGAGTCTATATAAATAGAATTCAAAGAACTTGAAACTACATGCAAACAGTGAAAGAAAAAAAATGCAGTGTGTGTGTGTATGTGCATGTGTGTCTGGGTCTGTGTGTAAGTGTTTCTGTGCCCTTGTTTGAGGCTGCTGTTGCTAATACCTCTACCTCTTCACCATCGTCCTTTCTTTTCTCCCATTTCTGCAGGGAAGATGACCCGTGTGGAGATTTTTACACAACTCGATAAATCATACATTCCCTTATTCATATTATCTAAAAGTACATCAAAACCAGTCCAAAACATTTATATTCTTTTCAAACAACCACACACACACACACACACACACACACTCACTCACACATGCACCCATCTGAATACATCTAACAATGTGATCTTAGCTTACATGTCAATCTTACCTGTACCATGAACAAACATTGTCCTCAGGAACAGTTCTGAGGAAGGCACCAGTTAAACCCGAGCAAGGTAGGAAATAGATGTCTGTTTTGGGGTTGAAGCCACACTTCTTCAGGTATGGTAAAAGTTTGTCTCGGCATTCATTATACCTGTAATCCAACAACACTACATGCTGATGGATAAATAGATAAATAAAATGGGATAGAGTTTTTACTATTCCTGAAAACAATTATAACTGAAATGGCAGTTTCAACTATTCTTAAGAACAACTTCACCACATGACAAATAAAACTGAAATGGAAACCAGTTTCAATTATCTCTAAGAACAACTGCATCACTTGCCAAATATATAAATGAAATAGAAAGCAGTTTTAACTATACTTAAGAACAATTTCACCACATGACAAACAACTGAAAAGCAAAGCAGTTTTATTCATCGATAAGAACTATTTCATCACAAGAAAAATATATATCTTCAATGAAAAGCAGTTTAAAATATTCTGAAGCACAATGTTTTCACATCAGAACTATATATAGTGCAACACATTTTTTATTATTCCTAAGGACACTTTCTTCAATCCTTTTACACTGGAAGAAACAAAGATCCTTTTTTCATGACTCAAATAAAAGATAAAAGATGCTGATAATCTTGTCTCATTTTACAACTCGCACAACTACCCTCAAGAACAAGCATGCATGAATGCATGGACACTCACATGCACACTCATATGAATGATGAATATGCCAGACCTGCCTACCCCAGCAAATGAAAAATAGTATTTGAACTGGCCAAAAATATTATTTTGACAGCAAAAATAGTATTCACAATCTTTCTTGCTCTCAATGTATTCTTATAATACAAATATGGCCCACTGCTTTGAAGATATTCAAAACTGGATGACACATAACAAATTACAGCTAAATGCAGATAAAACCGAAGCCATGCTCGTAGGGACCAAACACAAACTCTCTTCCATTACAACAGCTTCAATAGAACTCGCAATGCATCAGTCCCTCTATCCACTGCTGTGAAGTATCTAGGTGTTGTTATCGACAACACACTCTCTATGCAAAAATTCATCACCCAGACCTGTCAGTCATGCTACTATCAGTTACGGTGTATTAGTGCCATTCGAAAGTACCTGTCCACCAATGCAACATCCATACTTGTCACTTCTCTCATTCTTTCACGTCTGGACTATTGCAATTCTCTTCTGGCTGGTCTTGCCAGCAATCATCTATCCACTCCCTTCAACGTATACAAAACTCCGCAGCTCGACTAGTTCTAAGAAAGAAAAAATCGGAGCACATTACCCCCTTCTTGCGACCTCTCCACTGGCTGCCTGTGCCACAGAGAGTAGATTATAAGATCAGTATCCTCTGTTACAAATGTCTCCACAAAACTGCACCCTCCTACCTCTGTGAATGTCTTAACCTGTACACTACTTTACGTTCCCTCCGCTCTGCTGCAGATACCTTGTGCCTACGAATACCTAGATTCAACCAATCTACCGTTGGCCGCCGCTCTTTATTTCGGGTCCATCGACTTGGATTGAGCTCCCTCTCTCTCTTCGCAAGAAGCCTAGCTATGATACTTTTAAATCCAGCCTCAAGACATATTTATTTCAAACCTAAGATTTCCCCCTCCTGTTTCATATCAGAACTATCCCACCTTCACTAACCCATGTCCTATCACCCTGCTAAAGTATATGACCTGTGTGAGTGTGTGTGTGCGTGCTTTTGAAAACATTTGACTATTGCAATTTTATTTCATAGATTTGGTCTGCAGCGTACCATGTTTGTAATATCTGTTTGAACTATTGATTATTTGTCATTGGTTGTATGACTGTGTCAGATTAGGTTGAATGCATGCGCTTTGTCTTTGCAAGATATAGCGCTATATAAGTTCCATTTATTATTATTATAATCATTGCTTATTTGGTGGTTCCAATTATGGCTTTGGTTCCTTTGCAGCGCTCTGCTTTTACGAAAACTTACCATCTTCAACTTATATCTGAGTGAGTGAGTGAGTGAGTGAGTGAGTTATGTGTTATTCTTTTATATCGAGGATAATGGAATAAGCACTTGTGTGCTTTTTTACATCCAGTCCCCGTGTGTATGCGGTTTTGTAGATTCTGTCATCTGTTCGCACCGGCACAAAATGGCCTACTCTTACGAAAAGCAGAACAGGATTTAACATGTGCGCAAGATGTTCAGCATACCTAGCATGCATCCTGCTACCTGGCGAGGGATGGGCTCTGCCAGATTCAACTTGGCCATAACACACTGAATAGAGGGAAACTAGTTAAGATTAATCATTTAACTGATCAGATTTCAGTTCGTAACAATACAACTACTTTACAGCACAATCACTGTTGAATTAAAATAATTAACTGATAGGATAAATAAACAAGAGTAAATAAATTGACGACTGCTTTAAACTACACTAAATAAATAAATTCACTGATAAGACAAAAAAATAAATTCATAGATAAACGTATAAATAACTTTCAAAGTACAATAATACCCCAAAAAAATTGATAAGATAAAAAAAATCAGAAACAAACAACTGCTTGACATATCGGAGCAGCATGTGGAACAAACACTACAATAGCCAAACACCAAAAAACACACAAAAAAAGGTTGGCGTGAGTGAGTGAGTGAGTGAGTGTGTGTGTCTGTGTGTGTGTGTGTCTGTGTGTGAGAGAGAGAGGATACTAGGGAAGAAACACAAAAAATGACAAGGGGGTGGAGTGGGGACATGAAATAAAAACAGATTGACAGACTATCTGACAGAGATTGGCAAAGGGAAGGACAGTGAAAGAGATAGATGACAGATGAGAAAAACAAGCATTCCTAAAGGAGAGAGGGGTGAAAAAGGTGGAGAGGGTGTTGAAATCAAAACAACTCCACCCCAAACAAGAATCAAAAAAAGGAGACAAAGGTGTATATAAATTAGGACAAAATCATGCACAGTCTGCAAGAAGGGGAGAATTTGAGACAGGGTTTGAGCGAGGGGGTCAGACACGCAAACATGCTGTGTGTGTGAGAGAGAGTGTGTGTGTGGTTGTGTGGGTGTGAGGGAGAACTCTGAACTCTGAAATTTAATGAATACAGGCCAACAGCCCCTTTCATGGAGGGAAACATAAACATCGATAAATTATTCTGACATGATATATAACATGATCAAGAATCACAATACTGGTACTACATGAACATGTTCACTGAAAGAAACAAAAATCAAACAAAACAAACAACTGCTGAGTGCAGATGGAAACAATCTTAATCCAGGAGATTATTCACTTTTAATTACTCATATTATCAATTAAAGTTCTGTCTGAGTTTAAATGCAGCTAAAAGGAATTTTGCAAGATTTACTAGAGATGCTTATGAATTGCAAGCTAGTACACTGACAAGCGCTTTGTCTAAGTTAACACCAACATTAGTGTTGAGTTTGTACTGCTGTCTAATGTCCTGGTATAGGGGACATCTAAATACAAAGTGTCCATCTTCTTTCCTGCAGTATTCTCATTTGTAAATGAAAAGCGATATTTGTGTACATTCAACTGTGATACACCCATCCTGAATTGTGCCAGGATATTTCTGTATCCTTCAACATACAGAATATCAACATAACGTTCTATCACAAATGTTTAATTCTAAAATATATGGAAAATCGAGGGGTTGAATCCATGTGGTTTTGCCAATGGTAACAGAAACTGCTATGTAACCTTTCTTTAAGCTCTTTCATAAAAGTCTTTTCATAGCCACATCCAGAGAGCCAGACTTGTTCAAAGCCATTATCATAAAGAATATTCTTTAAGTGGGTTACCCATGTCACATGGCCTTTCTCATGCATAGCTAATAACATTCTATATGCATTTTTTGAATACTTCTCTTCATGTTGTTTTAACCCTAGTAGCGCGGTTCCCGGAATATTCCGGTAAAGGCGGGTCTAAGCTGTGTGGCGGATCCCGGAATATTCCGGGATGACGTGGGTGATCATAGTTGAAAGCTTACTTTCGCTTTCAAAGGTCAGCCAATGAATGTTAAGGCCGTTGTAGGCCCGCAGAAAGGGGTGAAGGTCGTTTGACACACACAAGCAACGAAGAATCTGATTGGTTAAGAGTGTATTTTTAATTTTTTTCTTTTTTTTGAGATCGTCTTCAACAAAAATGGCGGCCAGTGTTTGCACTAGAATTTCTTCAAGCGTTTTTCGAGCTTTTTTACAATATTGACAGCGAGGAGGAGTTTTAGAGGCTGGATTTGGTTGAAATAAACAATGAGAGAGACGATGAGGTAAGGATTGTGGAATATTTTTGAAAAACTTGGTAAAAATCGATCGCGATCGGACTGAATCGAGCGGTGCTAGTTTTGCTGGATGGACTTCTTCGCTACTCGGCGATTTCGACGTCACAGATTGTTTAACTTTATTTTGACGCAACGAGGCTTCGAAATAACTGTTGTTGAGTCAAATCGCTATGCTGCTGAATACTTTGCATCACATGAAATCAAGCGATCTTTGTATTTTCGTCATAGAAAGCCACCACTTCGCACATTCCGCCATGACGGTCATGATGGCGTCGATCCTTTCGCTGAACTTTTCCGAGTATTTGGTGACCGATAAAGCGATACAAACTCCTTATTTTTTGAAAACTAATGTCAAGAAATAGTGTTTACCTAATCATGACATTTATGCACCGCAAGAACTTTGCTTATCGTGTTAAAATCGATCCGGGGCCCTGACGATGGAACAGTGATCAGTAGTGCACACACGATTTTTTTTTTTTGGGATTTTTTTTACATAATCATAATCACTACACACTATTATAAAATTACACTCATTTAAAAGCATATTCTCTGTTCTTTCCAGTGATATATAGCTTAACACATTTAATTCAGTTTTATATATCAATATCAAGGGTTGTTTGAGCCCACCCTGCTCCAAAACAATGCTAGCCAATGTTAATTCAGCCAATAGAAGTGAGGCTTGTTGCTGCATATTCAGCGCTACTAGGGTTAAGAGTCTTAGCCAGTATTTCGTGTGTGAGGGAGAGAGAGAAAGAGAAAGCATGTGTGTGTGAGAGAGTGAGTGAGAGAGAGAATGTGTGTGTGAGAGAGAGGGAGAGAGGGGGAGAGAGGGAGAGAGAGGGGGAGAGAGAGAGTGCATGAGTGTGTGTGTTACACAGAGAGAGAGAGAGAGAGAGAGAGAGAGAGGGGGGGGGGGGGGGGGGCGGGGCTGTCCATGAAAAAGAAGGGGGAAGATGGTAGGCCTGCTATATAAACATCGCTTTGACGGGGTGATAACAGTTGCTGTAGGGTTTCAAGTGATAAAAAAAAGGGGGACCCCTTGCACTCTGACCACACACGTGGCTGTGGAAAAACCCCACCCCCTCTTCCTACCAACCCGCTTCACCCTTGTATACAGAGCCTTGTATACAGAGCTGATGGGACCATCCCTTTCTTGAAGGCCCATATTCATGGTCGATACTTTCCATATGGCCCCTCTTCTTTCAACAGATTAAGTTGACTTGCAACCTAACATAGACAAAGGAAGTAATCGACATGGAAGAGTTACATCCCTTAACCCTTTGCCATAGTGTCACTTTTTTCTCCTGTTTTTTGTTGTAGTTGTTTTCCTTGTGGTTGTCAAAATTGTATTTTTATCAGTAAATTCTTATTTTCATATTTGGGGTTAAAAAATCATAAAAATACGATAAAATTGAATGGGTAGGCAGGTCTGATATGCACATGCATGTGTACACACTCACACACCCACACATATACACACTGTCCCTATGAAAAGATGTACATGAACACCTATCTGTAACCCTAAAAAATTAAGACAATTACGACCATTAGACCTAAACAAAACAAACCAAAACATTCACCAAAAATACACAAATGAAACATGTAATAACCTTTCTTCATCCCAGTTCACTGTTGGATCATCCATTTTGTTGATCAGCACAATCAAGTGTCGTACCCCAGCCGTCTTTACCAGCATAGCATGTTCGCGTGTCTGACCCCCTCGCTCAAACCCTGTCTCAAATTCTCCCCTTCTTGCAGATATCACCTGTGGAATGATGTGTGCACATTCATTAGATTAGGCAACAAATGGGGAAAAAAAATAAAGGAATACCAAAGCAAACAGATAAACAGGTATGCAAATATATTTGCCATTGGCACAACCTTGCGAGTCTTGCAAGTTTCACTCCAAAACTCAAAATGGCAATCCCACCATTCTGGATGCATAAAACCAAAGATTGTTCTTGCACATAGAAATAAACCTTTTACATGCTATCATAATGACTACATCAAAGTTGATGATCTGAAGTCTGTAGCTAGTACCAATATACTGCGCTGGTTTGGGCACGTTCAACTGAAAGCAGACCACCACATCATAAAAAGAGCAATGAACTTCGTAGTGGATGGAAAGAGACCAAAGAGAAGACCTAACAAAACCTGGGCTACCTGTATTGCAGATGATCTTAGAGAAAGGGGCATAAATAAGGAGGAAGCTCAAAACAGAGAGAGATGGAGAAGGCTCATCAATGTCAAACCTGCTCTGGGAGAAACATGACAAAAAAGGAAGAAGAAGAAGAAAATGACTACATCAGTTTACCTAAGCAAAAAGCATGCAAACACTATACCAGACAACCAGACTGACGTCATGTCACATGTCACAATAAATCATAGATATTCTTGTCAAGCAACTTCAAATCAAACTTGCCTTCTGCACTTCCTGCAAGTTTTTTTCCCAGTTCAGAAAAACTATCCTGTAATGTCAGTGGCCTGGAAGCAACTGAAAGTGTTCATAATAAAAGCTATTTATAACTGTACCAGTATGGCAAGGTCAGCCTGTGAAGCACCGCAGATCATGTTGGGGACGAAGCTCTTGTGACCTGGGGCATCTAACACTGTGAAATGTTTTTTGTCTGTTTCAAAGTATGCTCGTCCAACCTCCACTGTTTTTCCTTTCTCACGTTCCTCAATGTTTGTGTCCAGTGCCCATGAAAGATACCTGCAAATGAAAAATAATTTAAGTGAGAGTTAACATTTCTGGTAAATTGTACTTTACAAATAGAAATTATTATCAAACATTTTTATATATGTAACTAACCATACACAAGTTTAGATAATGTATTCCTTATTTTCATGTGCTTCCTTCCTTACCTAATGCCTAAACTCCAAGGTCCTCCATTGGTGAAATTTTTGCAAATGCGACTAAGTTCCCATATTCCTTTTGGGGGGATGATGACTTCACTCGAGAACTATGCTTTTCTCATTGTTACAAACAGATTCTGAGTTTTTATTGAGAAGATTTTTAGGACTGCTATGAATGGCATTCTTGGCTTAATGATGCATGCATTGATAGTTTTGTTAAGAAATGTCATTACCTTTAGCTTGCATGTGTTTGTTTGCTCATGAAGTTTCCATAATATTCTACAGCATTCTATGAAGTTCTAGGCTTTTCCGGAATGGTGTAGTTTACAGTATTCTAAGAGGTTCTAAAAGTTTCCAGATGGCCTCACTGTAGCCGGAGATGTTTGTGTAGTTGGTAATGGTCGGGAGACTTCCTTAAGTTTCCAGAACCTTCCAGTGGCTAGTAGGAGGGGCCCTGGCACTGTATATCAAGGGGCTGTTATCACACTGGAGGGAGGAGAGGCTGAGAGAGAGACGACAGATGGAGGGGAGGAGAGGCCAAGAGAGAGAGAGGGACGGACAGATGGAGAGGAGAAGGGCGTGAGAGATGGACGGAAGGAAGGAGAGTAGGAAAGGCCGAGAGCCAAGGGGAGGCAAGCAGCGATTGCCTGAAGAAGGGGAGAGAACTGAAGGAATAGAAAGAGAGCTAGGTTATGAGGACTGAAAGTCATTAACTGATTGAGCTCTTATGTAGTGAGTGTAGTCACATAATTTTGGCTGTTGATCCAGTGTTTATGGAAAGGATTTTCCCTTTTTGTTTTCGAACTCTTGTATTGGAAATGAATATTGTTTTGAATTGATTTAGTAGAATAAAAGAAATCCAACTTGATTCCTGAGTCAACTTGTGCTCTGTTTGGATGTGATTCACGAGAGATAGGAGAAACCAACTCTTGGCATTTCAGTCAGCGTTCTACGTCCACTGGAGTGTTTTCAAAACAAAGAGTTAGTTCTTCAAAGAACCACGTGACACTCATCCATTCCTACATTATGTGATTGCCTATTGTTCTTTGAAGACTGGATTAAGAGATGAACATGCCTGCTAAATTGTGGTTGTGTTCATAATTGAGACCTTCATATAAAGTCTCCTAAAAAATAAAAAATAAACCACTGAAAGGGGATTATATCTGCATAAATGTTATCCCGACAATGAAGTCTTTCCAATAATAATAAATGGAAATTACATATCTTGCAAAGACAAATCAAAGCGCATGCATTCAACCTAATCTTACACAGTCATGCAATCAATGACAAATAATCAATAGTTTAAACAAACAGATATTACAAACATGGTGCGCTGCAGACAAAATCTATGAATAAAACTGCAATAGTTAAATGTTTTTCAAAAGCACACACACACACACAGGTCGTATACTTTAGCAAGGTGATAGGACATGGGTTAGTGAAGGTGGGATACTTCTGATATGAAACAGGAGGGGGGAAATCTTAGGTTTGAAATAAATATGTCTTGAGGCTGGATTTAAAAGTGTCATAACTAGGTTTCTGGCGAAGAGAGAGAGGGAGCTCATTCCAGGTCGATGGATCCAAAATAGAGAAAGAGCAGTGGCCAACGGTGGATTGATTGAATCTAGGTATTCGTAGGCACAAGGTATCTGCAGCAGAGCGGAGGGAACATGAAGGTTTTTAAGAACCGCACGAGATTCAATCATACGACTCTTGTATCAAGCAATAAAATGTCTCATCCATTAAGGCCCACATCAAGTTTTACAAAATATGGATTGAAAGAAAAACTTTCAAATCATGAAGCATAAACAAATCTGCTCATTAAATGCTTTTCTACAACACTGAAAATGTACAATCATATAATATTCTAACTACAGAATAAAAAACAAAAACTTATTGCTTTACAGTCTCCGATTCGCTAGACCATTCTCTCATATTGTATTCTAAAAATCACATTTGCAGTGATATCTGAGAAGATTGGGCAATCATTTCTCATATCTAGAAAGAAAAAATAACATGAAAGTTATTTTAAAGTATAACATTAAAACAGAAACATGCCAATGTACACCCAAAAAAAATTTTTTTTTTTTTTAAAACGGAAAGCACCCAAAAAATTTGCAGGATAAATATTAATTTGAGGAAAATGATAACAATGACAGTTAGTAGTACAATGAAAAACATATTTGTAATAAGTAACACATTACCATGTTTCTCTGTTCTTTTCTTTGGCTTCTCGCTCGTATTTCTCAAGTGTTCTTTTGTCAACCATCCCTGTCAAATACCTGCAATCAACAATAACAGAAACAAAATTATTAATACAAATGTAACACAAAACTTATCACATTAATGAAGTTCAACAGGCAGACACAGCTCTTACAATGTAATTTCAAAAACTCATGGGGAAAAAAAATTGGTCATTATTCATTTTTAACGTTTGACAGGGTGTTTATTAATGTATATTATAAACAAGTTATGGCAGTACATGAAAACCTTTGTCATGCGATAACTCATTACTTGGCATCTTTTGTCTAGTAGCTTATTACAGGTTGATTCTAAGATTTTCAAAAAGGGGGACAAAAGGACCCCTGAAATGAAAAAAGGGGCACTTAACCAACCCCCCCCCACCCCCGTACCCCACCCACCAGCCAACACATACCTGTACACGAGAAAGGGGACATTAAGTTGTGTGTTTATATTGTTATGATGTCATGTGATATGTGCACAACAGTATACCCTCGTAATCTTTTAAGCGCTTTGATTTACTTGCTTTACAAGATTCAGCACTCCAAAATGTCCATATATTATTAATCTCTTTTTTCACTTTGTTCAGTCAAACCCACTGTCAGTATTAACTCTGATGAGTCTTGGCACTACTAATATAGTCCTTTCTTAGCGTGCGTGCGTGCGTGCGTGTTAGTGTTTGTTGTGAGTTGCATGGAGAGGAGGAGGGTTAAGGTGAGGTATTCAAAGGAAATTATGTGTGCTGTGTCAAATAGGAAGGGGAGGGGTTGGAAGGGAAGACTTAAGATAGTTATTCAGAATGAAGTTAACATTCCTCAGATCGTTTTATATAAGGACGTCTGTGTGAGTCACTCACACATTTTACATTCATTTCAGTCAATACAAAATCTTTAAATCAACAATTACTCCCAGCCCACCAATCCCCCATCCCTGACCCCATGAATTTTAAAAGATAGAAGTAGAGGTGAGAATAGTGTACACTTGAAATATGCCAATCCATAACCGACACCCCCTAAAGAAGAAGCATGTTTGTTTACTGAGAGCACAAAGATCTACACTTAAAGCAAAGTCAATGACCTGCTGGCCACCAAGATATTTTAAGTAAAACTGGGACATGTTATCAAAAGTGTAGAAATTGTATGTCTGGTTGGGTTCTGTCTTCTACTATTACTGCATTGGGTACAGATGACCATGATGCCATTCTCAACAGCATTAATTTTGGTGTAAACATTTTTTTGGACCTAAAATGATAAATAACTTAGTCCAAATCTTAGCATTTTAAGTATTTAAACTGAAAACAAAAGCACTAACATTAACAAGGACTAACAGTCCTACAATATGACTCTAATATAAAAACAAAAGGCAAGTTGCTTTTTCCATAATTTACATTGAAATATTCACATTTAGTGATACTAGACTGATAAGAGTCAAGAAAAAGAAGAAGTACAAAGAAATATGAAGTCTTCCAAGAAATAACATTTGCTTCAAAAACCACATCTTCTACTATCAGCAAACATTCCTACATACAAATTTGTACTAATGGAATTAACATAACATTACTATCAATCCTCTACATCGATCAAAGTGAACATGAAAAACTCTATCAAGTCAAGTCAAATTTTTATTTCCAGGTGGTACATTGAATAAGCAATGCATTTGCTTTTCTTCATCAAGCCATCTATATTATGTATGCATAAATGGATACAAACACACACACACACTTCCATTTCATTTCATATTCATAACCCTGCCAAAAATTTTCACACTCATACAGAGCTGCTAAACAATATTACGTGTAATGACATTGGCAACAAAATACTTTTTTATTTCCAACAAACAGCATGAGAAAATATCAACAAACTAAATATAGACCTCACACACATGACATAATCTAATTAAAAACCAGCTGTTCCTCATTTTTATCATGTTACACTGGCAAGAGTATAAATCAACTTTCATAGATATGATATTAACTTCTGGTTCCCATAGTTGAACACACCTTAACTTCTATCATTTTTATCATATTTAACATTCAATCAATATTATATAACAATCAAGCAGTAAACAAATTATACAATCCCTAAAACATGGCAGAAAGCTAAGCAGCTTCTACATAAGTCAAATTACATCATTATCTGACACCTATAAAAGTATTCCTTGAGAGATCTCAGTTACGTAACCAGGATTGTGACGTTTCTGCTAAAAGTAGTAGTTACTCCACTCACCCAAATCTATCAAACACTCCACTGATCTATTACACAATACTGACAACACATGTGGCTGGAGGTTTGAACCGGAAGTGCATGGTATACAATTTCACTCCTGGCTTGATTCTTCAGCAGTGTTATTATAGCTACACAGGTAAACCACGAAGTTCATCAATCAGAGCCTGTGGTATGCTCAGTGTAGCAGTTACTTAAGAATATCTACATTTTTCTGCCTTTAATCACATTCCTGTTAAGTGTAATAGCCATATTAATATAATCTTTAGCTTTATTTTTTAATATATTCTTCACCGTGTAGCAGTACCTTAAGTATTGTCTGTATTGTTACTATTATCTACCACTTGTCTGATGTAACAGACAGAACGGGATAGCCTAGTGGTTAGAACATTGCGCTCACAATTTGTCGACCCGGGTTCGATTCCCGTTCAAGGGGATATTTTATCCTGGAGTTAACATCAGTGCAGACTCCACTCTCCCCAAAAGTCCTTTGGAAGAGACTATAAACCGAGGCCCTGTGTGTGAATGCACACAGAACATCTTGCGCACACGTTAAATCCTGTTCCGCTTTTCCTAAGAGTAGGCCATTGTGTGCTGGTGGGAACAGATGACAGAATTTACAAAACCGCATACACATGGGGACTGGATGTAAAAAAGCACATAAGAGCTTATTCCATTATCCTCAATATAAAAGAATAAAATAAATATTTAAAAAATAAAAAAATAACACAGTTGTTGTTGCGATAATTCTATTCCTTTTTTTCCCACTTTTTCCATACATACCCATGCTTACTGTAATAATCATCTTTAAATTTGAAGACATTCTTATGACACTCTAGTTTTGAGTAGCTTTCTTCTTACTACAATCTATTTTCTTATTTCCTCTGGCATTCTTTATTGGTGTCACAGCTGTTGAGTAGTCTAATTTGGTCTCCTGCCTTTGTAATATAAAATGGAACCTTATCCCCTGAATAGCAATCAAGCTGTTATTCAATGTTGATCTTTCTATGAAGCTGTGAACTTCTGAAGGTGTTTTTTTTCAAATACAGAGGACTTATGCAAGAACAACATGTTAAATAATATGAACAGTTCACAAATCCTTGCACCCATTACAATGAGTAGCCTAAATCAAACCCATTATTAAAACCATTGATATTCTGTAATTGTCAATCGACTAACTGAATATTTTACCAATTACTTTTTTTTTGGGGGGGGAGGGGGTTGGTTGTTCCTCAGCTAGAGCTGTAAGGTTCACCAATGGTGAGATTTTGCATATGCAACGGTTTTTACCCACTATTAACTACGGTAGCCACATTTCTATTTCAGGGATAGTGTCCAAACACAACACCTGTGCGCATGCGATTTTATAATTTTGTCACCTGATCCTACCAGCACATGGCCAACTCTTCCGAAAGGCAGAATGGGTTTTTAGTAGCATGAACAGCAAGATGTTCGGGCATTCACAAACAGGGCCTTGTTTTATAGTCTCATCCAAAGGACTTTTGGGGGAAGCGGAGTCCGTACTAATGTTAACTCCAAGATAAAGTTCCTTAAAACGGGTGGCTCCATGGTGGCTCGATACAGGGCGATCATGAGTTCCCTTGCAGGAATACCTGGGGTCTGTCAGTATAAACAGCATCCCCACCTTTTGGACATTCTATGCTAGGAATTCCCTCTTTTAATTTATATAGCGCTATATCTTGCAAAAAACAAATCAAAGCGCTTTCATTCATCCTACTCATTCTCATGCAGCCAGTTACAATTAACTTTTTTTTTTTTCCAATTCAAATGTATACACACACGTCCGTACGCACGCACACACACACACACACACACATACAGGTTGTACACTCTGGCAGGATGATGGGGTTTTGGCAGTTGAGGGCAGGGACAAAAAATGAAATGGAACAAGTGGGGAGAATCTTAGGTTTGAAATAAATGTGTCTTGAGGCCGGATTTAAAAGCGTCATAAGGCGGCTTTTGGCGAAGGGAGAGAGGGAGGTCATTCCAGATCGATGGACCAGAAACAGAGAAAGAGCGATGGCCAACAGTGGACTGGTTGAATCTAGGTATTCTTAAGCACAAGGTATGATCTTATAGTTTACTCTCTGTGGCACAGGCAACCAGTGGAGGGATTGCAAGACGCAAGAGAGGAGTAATGTGCTCAGATTTTTTGTTTCTGAGGACTAGTCGAGCTGCAGAGTTTTGTATACGTTGAAGGGAGTGGATAGATGATGCTGGCAGACCAGCCAAAAGACAATTGCAATGGTCCAGACGTGAGAGAATGAGAGATGTGACTAGTTTGGATGTTGCATCAGTGGACAGGTACTTTCGAACTGCACTGATGCGCCACAATTGATAGTAGCACAACTGGCAGGTTTGGGTGATGAATTTTTACATGGAGAGTGTGTTGTTGATAACAATCCCTAGATATTTCACAGCAGTGGATAGAGGGACAGACATATTGCCGAATTCTGTTGAAGCTGTTGTGATGGAAGAAAGTTTGTGTTTGGTCCCTTTTCATTCCCTCTCTTTGTTTCTGTGTTCTGTTTCTTCCTGTCACTTCCTCCTTGTCTATTTTCTGCCTTCTTGGACCATTCTCCTGCCTTTTTACCAGATAGACTGAAAAGGTAACAATTCTCACCTGCCGCAGTCAGATGTGCAAGGCCTGTTTTGTCAGGCGCTTAAATGCAGCACCAAGATTTTCTATTCACATAACATAACAGACAACAATACTTGCTGTCTGAGCATTCAATAAAGAAGATGATCATGAGCGCAACACACTAATCACAAGGCTATCCCCCCCCCCCCCCCCCCCCCCCCTTCAATAGCTATATGAATGTTGTAGCGGGAGGTTTGAACCAGATATGCACAGTCTTCATACCTGGCTTGATTACTCAGCCATGACTTGCTGTAGCTACACAGGTAAACCAACAGGTTGATAAACCAACCTATGGATTGCTCAGTATAGCAGTCACAAATTTCATCTGTCCCCAGTCATTTAACTTCCATTCACCCAGGTAATATCATGGAAAATTATCTGCTACTATACTGGCTACATCATCTTAAGTTTTGCCCCCTTTTCTTTATCTACAGTTTGATGGTATTTTGTATGATCTGGATAGACATGGCTTACTGCTTATTAGTAACGAAAGGTCAGCAGTACCATTTTCAAAATGAAAAGAATAATAAGTACCAAAAAAACTCTTTTCTTCAATTAAGCGGTGTTTTCCATTGTTTGTAACAGGTCATCATCAGGACGGACTAGAGGTAACACTTTTTCTTGTTAATAGGTGACAGAATATCAGACTATAAATTAAATGACCCATCGTTATTGTTGTTTCGTTTTGGGATGTGTTTGGTGTTTGTGTTGTTTACAGGGAGGGGGTGTGTGTGTGAGTTGGGGGATGGGGTACATGGATGAAGGGGGGGGGGTTGTTTTGGTGGAAGGGCGGTTGGGGGATGGAGAGGATTCTAACATAAAACAGACAGTCTATACGTATACAGTATACATTCAGTCAATGAGCCAGAACCCTCAACAGCAAGAAAGTACTTCCCTCAAGCAAGGAGGCAGGAAGATACTTCTTTTTTTCTTTTGTCTGGGTTAACTTTTCGAGCCAAAGATTAGTTCTTTTATTGTGAAAGTTGTCTTTGATAACACACTTAATAAGAGACATATGATGCCAATGAACAATTTTAATCAAAAAAGGGACAACTTCAGCAAAGCATCTTCACCATGAATATCAGTAGTCAGGGTGATGATTCTAATGGGGAAAAAGCTATTTTTGTTTTCATGTATAAATTCAATGTTCAGTGATTTCATAAACTGATTTTCTTAAACTAACCATATTATTTATTCTCATCTAAGATTTTTATTTTTTTTAAATCTTCATCACGAATATCAATACAGTCATAGTGATGATTCTAATGAATTTACAAGAAAAAAATAAAACGTTTCTTTTTGTTTTTATCTAAAACTTCAATACTGGGTAATTTCATGATTTACAGACTTTGACAAGAACAAACTTATTTATCAATTCTCATCTAAGATTTCAATAATGATTAGGTAATATCACAAGTTACAAATATTCACAAAACTGTACCAAGAGGTTTGAACCAGATGTACACAAACATCACACCTGGCTTGATTCCTCAGCCAAAAATTACTTTAGCTACACAGGTAAGCCAGCAAGTTCATAAGAGACAACCTGTGGTTTGCTCAGTGTAGCACACACCATCTATCTTATGCGATAATTTTGTCTCCTAACTTTTCCTCTGATTTTGATATTTTTTGGTGATTTTTTTAACCTATCTTATCTAAGGGTTATACTAATAACAAATTTTGATGATGAATGGGCTTTCAGAAAACGTCCCCGATAATAAACACGCAACAAAGAAACTCTACCAGATTGGAGTATCTACTGATACACCTAATGCTACAGTCTCTTTGCCTGGAGCTAAAGGTTTACACCAGATATTTCCAATCTAACTAGAAATGCTTTACTTCCAGTGAAGTCATCAACTTCTCTCCAATCTGACACTCTAATTAATACAAAATGATCTATCCCTTGTCTAAACTTTGATGAGGTTTACTACATTATTCAACAAAATGTAGCTAACAATTTTGAACCTGCATATTTCAAGTCAACATTCTTTTAGGTAACCACTGTAGTGAAATACAGCCTCTGCAGCAAGAACTTCAAGAAAACTTGTACCACAGAGAAGAAATCCAATGCCAAAGATGCTTTTTTTTTTTCCCCTCACAAATTGCTGTAGCCAGATGTTTGAACCAGATGTGCAGAGTTCCACACCTGGCTTGATTCCTCACCCATAATTAGATTGCTGTAGCTACACAGGTAAACCAACAGGTTTATGATTACAACCTGTGGTATGCTCAGTGTAGCTCTCATTCTATCTGCCTTTTTTAATTTTGCCAATCTGCACAATCTGGAGATAATTCTCATCACTAGATGACAAAATACAGTTTCTTTCAAACACAGTATTGCCTTACTGAAGCAATCTTATGACATAAATTTTGTTAAAGGTAGCTCCAAATGCAATACTGTTCCTTTCCTAACTTCTGAAGAAGACATCACACTAGCTTGATTCCTGAGACAATTACTTTTGATAAGAGAAAACAGCTGAAAGATCAGATCAACCAAACACAAGATCAAGAAAAGAAGCACGAACTGCAAACATGCTACTGGGACAAAAACCGGGCAGTAAAGAGAAGTGCGAGAAAAGACAAGAGAAAATACATTGAGGGACTGACTCAGGAAGCAGAGACTGCAGCAGGCCAAAGAAATATGAAGAGACTGTACGAGATCACGAGAACTCTCTCAGGAAAAAACAACAAACCTAGCTGCCCTGTCAAAGATAAGAATGGAAATACCATTCCAGGTGAGGAGGACCAGAGAGCAAGATGGGCAGAGCACTTCAAAGAAACGCTCAACAGACCTGCACCACCCATGCCGCCAGACATCCCCCCACCTACTGAAATCCTTGGTATCAACACCGGCCCCCCTACCAAGAATGAGATCACCAAAGCCATCAAGTCACTCAAATCAGGCAAAGCAGCAGGCCCAGACGGCATACCACCTGAAGCACTGAAGGCAGACATCCAAACTTCTACCGAGATGTTATACCCACTCCTACACAAGATCTGGGCGCAAGAGAGTGTACCAGAAGACTGGAAGAAAGGCCATCTCGTAAAGCTGCCAAAGAAAGGGGACCTGTCCTCCTGCAAGAACTGGAGAGGAATCATGCTACTGTCCATCCCAGGGAAAGTGCTGACAAGGATCATGCTAGACAGACTGAAGACAGCACTGGACAAGACACTTCGGGATGACAGGCAGGCTTTAGGCAAGACAGATCATGCACAGATCAAATCGCCACAATGCGCATCATCATTGAGCAGTCCCTGGAATGGCAGACCACCCTATATTCAGTCTTTGTCAACTTCCAGAAGGCATTTGACAGCGTCGACAGAGAGGTCATTTGGAAACTGATGCATCACTATGGCTTTCCACCAAAGTTCATCATCCAGCAGCTATATGAAGATGCCACCTGTCAAGTCATCCATGAAGGGAAACTGACGGAACCCTTCTCCGTACAGACCGGTGTTCGTGAGGGCTGTCTGTTGTTGCCAACCATCTTCCTGTTGGTGGTTGACTGGATAATGCGGCAAGCCACAGCAGGCAGGAGAACCGGCATACAGTGGACCCTCATGAAGCAGCTGGAAGACCTGGACTTCGCAGACGACATCAGCCTTCTCTCCCACAGGCAACAAGACGCACAAGAGAAGCTCGGTCGTGTTGCTGAAGAAGCTGAAAAGACTGGCCTCCAAATCCACATCGGGAAGATGGAGGTCATGAGGGTGAACAACAAAACACATGACCCAGTGCGACTGCAGCAAGAAACCATCAAGGAAGTCAGCAAGTTTATTTACCTGGGCAGTGTCGTCAGTAAAGATGGGGGAACAGATGAAGACATCAAGTGCCGAATCAACAAAGCCCGTCACGCCTTCAACACCCTTCGGCCAATTTGGAGGTCAACAGCCCTCTCATTTCAAAACAAGATTCGGATCTACAACACCAATGTCAAATCGGTCCTACTTTATGGCTCAGAAACCTGGCGGGTAACAAAAACCAACACCCACAAACTCTAGTCTTTTACCAACAAATGCCTCAGGAACATCCTCAACATCAGGTGGCCGGAAGTCATATCCAACAAACAACTGTAGGACAGGACCAGACAAACCTCAATCGAGTCCATTATTAAACAAAGGAAGTGGGGATGGATTGGCCATACACTCCGCAAGCTTGCGTCAAGTGTCACCAGGCAGGCCCTTGACTGGAACCCACAAGGGAAGCGGAAAGTTGGTCGACCAAAGCAGACCTGGCGCAGAAGTGTTGACGAAGAAACGAAGGCAGCCAGAATGACATGGGCCGAGCTGAAGAGGATCTCCCAAAACCGAGTTCGTTGGAGGGGTGTTGTTGCAGCCCTATGTTCCCCAAGGAACCAAGAGGCATAAGTCAAGTCACATTAAACCAACTACCTCACATGTCTTACACAACCTGTTGCATGCTCAATTATCAACATTATCACTCAGTACAGGTTTGGCATCTGCCATCAGTAAATGACCAACAAAATTCTGACATAATCCACCGATTGTATGGCATATGGCATATCAGTCAACAACCTTTCTTCTCTCCAAGCTCACCACAAATCCTACAAATTTGTTGCCATCAGAAAGAGCTTGTAATCACAAAGGTTGCAGATCTGTGAAGGTCACTGTTCCCATACTATCAACTTTTTATTTAAAGTCTAAGTCTGTTTCCCTTTACAAATGTCTCTGCACTCTTTTGATTTCTGCTGGGTGAATATAAAAATAATCTAACACTAATCTTTCACACTAATCTTCCAACTCCCAACATGCCTTAGTGATTTATGGGGGGATTTTTTTTTTTTTTTCAGTTTTGTTACTGACTAGTGGTATACCGAATCAAACTTGGTATACTGCAATATTCCAACTTATAACAAGACTATCTGTAAATTCATTTTATTTACAACAAAACAAGCAAGCAAACAAAGAGGAAGAAGATAAAAAGAATATAAAAGAAAACCTGCATCATCCAAAAGTCCTGTTGCTGTTTACTATACAACCTCCCACTAATGAAATAAAATTTTATCTTTGGTGAGTAGGTGTTAAAGAGCATACAATGGGCATAAGGATTAAGACCTTCCACCATATTATGGGCTCGTAAACCAAATTTCAAGCTTTTGCTTTGAAACATACACACATTTCAAGTCATCAATAATACTAGAGATTTTTAAAAAAAGAGCAGGTTGGCTTACAAGAGATGGCCTCCAATGGTTGATTTTCCTGCATCTGCAACAAACAAAAAACAATTATAGAAAGTCTGAACTCTGAAAAATAATTTTATTCTGACTTAATAATACCATAGATCTACCTTTCTGCCTGCCTAAATGAACTATATGTCTTTATTCTCTAGTTATCTAGAGTGTATGAGAGAGAGGCAAAGATGAAGAGAAGTAACAGGTAAAAGGATGAATGGAAGGAGATGGGCCACCATCAGATGGAGAAAGACACAAAACAGATTAATCAATACAGATAAAATATATTATCTAGACAATGTATGCTTACACTCTGTGTGTGTGTGTGTGTGTGTGTGTGTGTGTGCGTGTGTGGTGCCTGTGTACGTGTGTGCGCATAGCGTGTGTAGTCATGATTTCATATACTTGTGTATATATATATATATATATATGTGATATATATATATATATAATATATATGAGGCACCGTGGTCGAGTGGTTTAGGCGGTCAACTCGTGATCCAGAGGTCGCGGTTCGATCCCCGCTTGGCTCGGTGTTGTGTCCTTGGGAAAGACACTTTACTCCTATTTTCCTCACCCCACCCAGGTGTACAAGTGGGTACCAGCTCTGCTGGGGAAGTATCTGGCGACAGACTAGCGTCCTGTCACAGGGGTGGTGAAAAACCATCAGTTCGCTTAACGCTACAGAAACCGGGATAAGCTCCGCTCTATGGGCCTTCTGGCTCGAAAGAACATACTTTTATATATATATATATATATACTTGCACATGTATACATGTATGTGTCATAAAATAGTGAATTCCATTAAAAATTCACATTTGGCAGATGGCCTATGTGAATGTTTTTAAAAAATTATTACCTTTTATAAGAAAAAAGTTCTATTGTGCAGGGGAAAACATTTGAAAGTCTTTCCAATGGTGATTCTACAAAATAGTTAAATTAAAACAAAAGTATTTCTGAAATACAAAACTACACAAGCCACCTTAAACACACACACATACACACACAGACACACACACACTTTTTTCATCATTAAAATCATACTAACCGACATGGCCAATGAAAACCACGTTCACATGATCCTTTCGAACTTTGACAGCAACTTCTGTTTTTTTCTTTGGCTTAACAACAACTTCCTCGTCTGCGTCTGCTTCCTGGTCAACCTCTTGACTTTCCTGTCGGTCTTCCTCTGGGGTGTCATCTTCTTCTTCTTCCTGGTCCCAAGATTCCTCTGGCTCTAAAAAAATAATAAAATAATAGCATTTTCAAGTTCAAGCTTCACCAACTCTGCCACTGTAAAATCAGTATAAAACAACTAATACTAGGAAGAATCTTGTGTTCTCCTCAAAGTGACTTAAAGTGGTATGAAATAAAATCTGAGCGCTTTGATTTGTTGCTTTACAAGATTCAGCGCTATATAAATTCCATACATTATTATTATTAATTATTATTAAAGTACCATCTCCAGCATAATTGCCATAAAAGAGAAGTGGTGCATTTTACTGTTTATTAAAGTGTTTCATTGAGTGACTTCCTGATGGAGAGAGAAGAGGGAGGACAGTTCAACAGTTGCAGCACTGGAGCTGTTACCTGATGGATAAAGTTCAAGCCTGAATCGCTGCTCAAGTCATACTCTTCTTATCAGAATTTTGTTGTTCCTTTATAGAGTTTTACATTATTTTGATTCCACTCCCAGTCCCATGCAAGTTTTTTTAATCAAATTAATGTGACAAACCTGAGGTCCTATGTGAGAATACACACATCTTGCTTATTTCAAGGTACAGGCTAAAAAATATCATGTCATCATTTTTGGACAACAGACTCCTAACCAGAGTGAGTCTGCTATACATGTATGCACATGACATAGGAAGACAGGGACCACAGTCAAGCTTCATCCATTTTCTATGGGAGTCTGAAAATGTTCAAATCACCTGACCAACACTGCAGGTGTCTGTATCTTTTGGACCTGCTTCACACGAGGATATCTTATAACAGGAAATGTAAAGTGCAGCCCTGTAAGTAGCCTCAACGCCCCCCCCCCCCTCCCCCCCTCCCCAAAGGTCCACCTGCACCACCATCACGGCATCAGCATCATTACTCATCTTCACAACTGCTGGTCATCATCATCATCATCAGACCCGTGACCTTGGCGGTCATGGGGGAGACACGAAAGACGATGCCGTGGTAAGCCTCCTCCATCCATCTCGGTCCTCAAAGGTCCTCGGCTCTGCGCAGTAGTGCCGAGTCATTCATCCTGGTCCATTATCTGATGTTGTCCATCCATGACTTGTTCTGTCTTCCCCTCTTTCTGCCACCTTCGAGTGTTCCCTGCAGTACTGTTTTTGGCAGTGTTGTGGCGGGTGACGTGGCCAAACCATGTCAGCTTTTTCTTCTTGACGATGGTGAGAAGGGGTTCCTGTGGACCTGCCAGCCGTGTTAGACTCTTGACAAATTCATTGGTCTTTCGTTCTCTCCAGGATATGCCCAGCAGTTTTCTATGGCATTTTGTTTCAAATGACTGGATTCGCTTTGCTGTTTCAGGAGTCAATGTCCAGGTTTCACTTCCGTACAGCAGGATAGTCTGAATTAGGGCTTTATAGAGCTTTAGTTTGATTGGGAAACTGATCTCTTTACTTTTCCATATGGTGCTGAGTTTTGTCATGGAAGATGTTAATCATTGTTGGTTGGTTGTGTGGGAGCGGATTGAATGGAAGCGCTCTGATTTGTAATTGCAAGATATAGCGCTCTATAAATTCCATATATTATTATTATTAAGATGTTGCCATGGCTATTCTGACCTTGATTTCTGTCGTCGATTGCCCGTCCTTCATGAGTGTAGCGCCAAGGTATTTAAAAGCGTCTACCTCCTCCAGTTGTTGGCCGTTCATGTAAATTTTAGCAGTGGCGTTGCTCGTGCTGTTCACAAGTACTTTACTTTTCTCCAAGCTCACCTCCATCCCATATGCTCCAGCTCTGTTCTCAAGTCTGGTCGTAAGATCTTGCAGCTCTGTGTTACTTCCGCCCATGAGGTCAATGTCATCGGCAAACCGCAAGTTGTTGAGGGGTCTGCTGCCAATGGAGATGGTAGAGTGGAAGTCATGGAGGGTCTCTCTCATAATGTTTTCCAAGAACAGATTAAACAGGACTGGAGATAACAGGCATCATTGTCGGACCCCAACTGTGGTTTTGAAGTAGTCTCCGACCTGATTGTTCAGAAGGACTGCACTGCTTGCGGTGTTGTATAGTGCTTGAATGGTTTGCACTAGTCCTTCTTCAATGCCAAACATTCTGAGGACCTGCCACAGGCCTTCGTGCCATACTCTGTCGAAAGCCTTCTTGAAGTCGATGAAGTTGTGGAACAGGTCTCTCTGATGTTGAAGATGTTTTTCCATCAGGATGTGGCAGTTAAAAATCTGTTCGATTGTGCTCCTGCCTGCCCTGAACCCAGCTTGTTCCTCTGCAAGGTGTTCTTCTGCCTCCTTCTTTAGTCGATTCAAAATAACTTTGAGCATGATCTTGCTGGCATGGCTGATGAGGCTGATTGTTCTATAGTTTTGGCATTGGCGTAAATTCCCCTTCTTGGGCAGGGGTATGATGAGTGATTGTGTCCATTCTGTTGGCCACTGTTTTGTCTCCCAAATCTTCTGACAGATAGCTGTAACATGTGTGATGACTGTTTCGCCACCATGCTTGAGCAGCTCTGCTGGTATGTTGTCTGCTCCTGGGGACTTTCCTACTGGTAACCTGCGGATGGCTTCTTCCACTTAATCCCTCAGTATAGGTAATGGCGAGGGTGCTCTTGATGTTGCTGCTTTCTCTTCTATTATGCTCTTGTCAGGTTGTATTGGGTAGTTGTACAGTTCTTGACAATACTCAGACCACCTGTTTCAATGCAGCTGAGCTTTCTGTGAGGAGGTTTCCGGAGCTGTCTTCAATGACTGATGATTTGGTTTGAAGTGGTTGTGTGAGTTTCTTCAGGGTGTCGTATGCCTTTTTACTGTTGCCCACGTTCATGCTTTTTAAGTTTTTTCGATCTCATCACATTGATCACTGATCCACTTCTCTCTGGCCTTTAACATTGACTTCTTCACAAGATTGTTGGCCTCCTGGTATTCTTTAGGGTTGGAAGACCTGGTTGGTTTCAGTGCTCTTCTTGTATCGCAGAGGTCCAAGATGTCATTGGTAGTCCATGGCTGGTGTTTATTCCTCTGACGACCGAGTACCTCCTCTGCTGTTTCTCGGACTGCCTCATTAAAGTTGTTGGTGAGGTCATTGATGTCATTGTCCAGGAGGGTTAATGCCGCAAAACGTCCGCCAAGCTTAGCTTGGAAGATCTCCTCAACATCTGGATCTTTCAGTTTGTCCACATCAAATTTGATACGTGGGTTTGCAGGCTGTTTGTTTTTCTTCAGCTTCATTTTGAATACCAGCAGCACAAGGTCGTGGGTCGCTGCCTATGTCAGCTCCAGGGTAGGTTCTTGTTCTGGCTCTGTTGATGCTGGATTTGAAGCGCCGTGGTGTTAAGATAAAATCTATTTGGTTGTGTCTTGCCGTTTGGCGCATGCCAGGTTGTCCTCCTTGACTGCTTGTGGGGATAGAGGGTATTGGCAATGGTAAGTCTGTGGGTGCAGACAAACTCCAGCAGACGTAGTCCCCTGTCGTTGGTCTCTCCAGTTCCAAACTGACCAACTGTTCCGGCCCATTAGTTGTAAGAGTCAGGACCTACTTTGGCGTTAAAATCCCCTTGGATGATGATGATGTCCTTCTTGGGTATTTTCATAATGGTCTCTTCAAGATCTTCGTAAAATTCTTCTACTTCTTCATCTGCATGGTCAGATGATGGTGCATAGATTTGTATGATGGTGATGTTCTTGGGCTTGGCCGACACCCGGATGCTGATAATCCTGCTGGAAGCCGGTGTACAGCTGATAATGCACCCCACTACTTCCTTTCTGACAATAAATGCCACTCCATGTTGGTGATGTTTCTCTTGGCCACTGTACCAGATCTTGTTGCCTTCTTCAGTCAATGTCTCACCAAATCCTGTCCATCTGAACTTCTCCTGGTCATCATGCAATAAAAGAAAATTGTCTCTGAATTCAGTGGTCCTAGCTGCTCTGGTCTCATGGTGACCTCTGTTTTGGTTTCCCTGGATACACTTCTGTGCCTGCGGTAAGTCAAAGTCTTCAACTTCAAGGTTCACAGTTCTGAGTTCATGACAGGTCATTAGAGGGACATTTCAGTGGTGGCTACTCATGATAGGTGTCTCAATGTGTCACCCTCTTCTCAAATGGGCTATTAGCATTAATGTTATCAGTAGGAAGCTTAGCAGGTGGTGTCCTGCATGTTATTGTTACAATGTTAGCTCAGAATAAGCAACACTGAATACCACCAAAGTGACCCTGCAGCAATGCAGGGCCCCTCAGGCTGGTGGACTCACAGTGGCTTGACAAGCACATTGATAATGATCATCTCCCTGTGGACTTCTGACCTTGATGATGCAACATAATGAATCTCAATATGGCTCATTTAGCTGGGCCAATGGAGGAGAGATTGAAGTGAGCAGCATGAGAACAGAGGGACAGGAACACCACAGAAAATGAGGCAGCAAAAAACCCAACTCATATCATATCTCTCTCTCTCTCTCTCTCTCTCTCTCTCTCTCTCTCTCTCTCTCTCTCTCTCTCTCTCACTCACACACACACACACACCACAGATGCAGCACAAACAAAAAATTTTAACTACTCTTTCTCTCATACACACACACTCAAGTCAAACATGACATACTCACACACTCACACACTCAAACATCACACACATTTTCTAATTAACTTTCATGTATCATATAGAACCAATCTATCATACATGTAGGTATCTTTATTACCATTTTGACTGCCATCTGCTTCTGCACCCTCAGATGGTTCGTTTTCCTTCTGAGAATTATTTGATTCATCTGTAAAACATCATAATTCATATGCACCAGATCATATGCTAGTGCACATTTTGACAGTATATCATCTTGATTTATAATTATATGATTTGCTTTATTACACTTATTTCCTGGATTAGGAAACAAGGAATGAAAACAGCCATAAAATGATAAAGAGGTATCAATTACTATCAATATCATGACATCACTATGTCCACATTTGAAATTATCATGGAAAATTACCATTAACCTCTTAACTGCCCAGTGCAAGTGCACCCTATATGCCGGGGAATAAAATTCTTATGTACCACTGCTATGTTCATATCCCTCTTACTCAGAAACTACTACATGAATATTCCTGATAGTCTACCCAACGACAGTTATATCGCAGATTACCTCAAAGCAAGCTCAAATTAGTCAGCATGATATTTCACTGCGAAAATATAATTAAAATGTAAAAAATCGAGCATAAATACGATTTCTTCATCACCACTGTCATTCTGAGTACCCCCCATCTCAATAATGTCAAATATATGTCTAGGCCAAATCTCATTCATTGTTTTTTAAATACACGATCTCCTGAATCATACACGATCGTTTTCATCACTGTTAGGTAAATGTACAGTTTTATTTGCGACTTTTACAGCTGTGTAAAGTTATTTATGCCTTCAACAAGAAGTGTCAGCAATTTTGAACAAGAACTTCCCAAGCAGTCATGCATAAAAACACAAAATACAAGCGAAAAAACGATCGTTTTTACCACAGTTTTTGCAGCTCGATGTTGCCAAGCAACAGGAGAGTGGACTCCATTAATTTTGGAGTTCTTTCCCTTTAACTGTAGTCAAGGAAGCAGGCTTGTTTACTTCAGTTCGACACCCCGGAAATTTTCCGGGTTGTTGGCGTATAGGGTGCACGTTTAGCCCCGGAAAATTTCCGGGGTAAGGCAGTCTAGTGGTTAATAGTATGATACATTTCCTTCACAAATAAGATATATATAAACAAATGGCATGTACTGTCAAACCCCCCCCCCCCAAAAAAAAAAAAAAAAAAAAATAATTTAAATGACAAGCTATTGATTTACAAGTATCATAGTATGATTCAACTGTTGGAGGGGAAGGGGGCGTTTAATAATCATCCTGTGGAGGTCAAACAAAGTATCATCCATCCTTTTCCACATCCTCCCCCATAAACTATGTCAAAATCCTTTTAATTTAAGTTATAAAATCCCAGAAGTTTCACATATTATATCCAATGGAAGATCCATGAACAAATATATGTACCATACATGTATAAGTTAATATGTTACAAATTTAATGCAACAAGCTTGAACCAACCCATGTGACCCAATATAACAGCTAACTGACCATGCAGTTTTTATCAATATCATTATTATTAATATTAAGGTATGCTATAGGCAGCAAGGCTGGATGAAAGAAATACAGCTGCCAACAATGACAACATCTTTTAGTTTAACTGTGTATTTTCTGTGCTGTACAATGGATCAGACCTGGGAAAATGGAACTGTTAATTAGAATATTAAAATTGAAAAACTTTGGCCAATCATCCAACCAGTCATAACAATAATGATGAAATATAAATTTAAACATGGCCTCAGTCACAATGAGTCCTCACAACATTCTTCATAGCATTCAAGAATGCAAAATTCAATCAAATATTCTCCTTCTTCATGCTCAGACTTGGTCAGAGGGCAACTATTGCTGTCTCAGTGTCTCTGGTGTAGACCTACAGGTACAGGAGCAAAAATTTTTTATGCTGCTATCAAGCAACTGACAAGTTAGGTCTCCCTGGTGGCTTGATCCCGGGCCATATTCTTTTATATTGAATTGAGGGTAATGGAATAAGCACTTATGTGCTTTTTTACATCTAGTCCCTGTGTGTTCGCGGTTTTGTAAATTCTGTCAATCTGTTCCTACCAGCACACAATGGCCTACTCTTACAAAAAACGAAACAGGATTTAACGTGTGCGCAAGATGTTCTGCGTGTGTTCGCACACGGGGCCATCAGATCATGAGCACAACACTCTGCCACTAGGCTATCCTGCCCAAATAAGATTCATGTAGGTTGTTTTGTTGATGTTGCTGGTGGTGGTGGTTGTTTTGAGGGAGGAGACTGTTCTCATACATGGGGGAGGGAGGAGTTTAGGGGTTTTTGTTGGGATTTATTTTTTGTGTTGGCTTTTTGTTTTCTGGGGTTTTGTTTCTTTATAAAGGGGGAGGGGGTGCAGAGGGCGTGGTGGTGGCGGTGGTGGTGGTGGGGTGTGTGTGCGATGAGTGTCTGTGTGTGTGTCTGTGTAACGTCTATCATGATGCTGATTTTTTCCCCTGATAAGGCCAGGGACTGGACTTTTTTTTTTAAAGCCCACAAGTGCTTATTCAATATTGATTAATGACATTATCCTTGAAGTACAAAAATTTGATTTAATTTTAGTTCAATTTTCTCTCTCCCTTTCTGAGAAGTTTCTCTCTCTTTAAAACATGGGTAATGCTGTAGACGTGTAGTGTAAAATTAGCATATGCCATAAGGCAGCCAGCTGAACTTCAAGGGTCACCCAAAACACTATTTACTTATTTAGTATGTTTCACTAATTCAACTGTGTGCAAAACTGGTCAGTTTTCTTCTTCTTTGTTCAATGCTCAGACAACAACCATTCTTCATCAATTGTCTGTTATTACAATATTAGTGTTAACTTGTGTTAAGTGTCTAACTCACTTCACAAACAAAAATGCATTGCACTGCCATTAAACACCCGACAAGTTAGGTCCAGCACATCTAGAGAGCTGGGGAGAGAATTGAAAATTATCTTTTAACAATTTAAGTCTTTCTCAAAAAACAAAACAAAAAAAAGACAAAGACAATGGACCAAGGGGACGGGATAGCCTAATGGTTAGAATATTTCGTTCACAATCTGATGAGTTCAAATCCCATTCAAGTGGAATTTTCCTCTGGAGTTGTCATAGTGCAGACTCTGCTCACCCCAAAGTCCTTCTGATAAGACTATACACCAAGGCCCCATGTGTGAACACATGCTGAACATCTTGCACACATGTTAAATCCTGTTCTGCTTTTCAAAAGAGTAGGCCATTGTGTGCCAGTGGTAACATATGACAAAATTTACAAAACCGCATACACACAGGGACTCTATGTAAAAAAAAAAATCTTAATTTTTTTTTAATGCTTATTCCATTATTCTCAATAGTCAATATATAAGAATAAATAATAAATAAAATAAGAAGGCAGAAAATTGACAAGGTGACAGGAAGAAAATGAACAAAGCAGAAACAAAGGGAAAGAAATGGGAATTCAAAGCACAGAATTTTCAGAGGTGGGGATGCTATTTATTCATAGATTTTGAAATCTGTTGTTCATTATGTTTAAGGAGAGTTGCATGCCTGTAAATGATTTGAGTGCAAGGGCTTGATTTGTTTGTTTTTTTACAAGATTCAGTGCTATATAAATTCCATATATTATTATTATTATAACAGTTAACATGCCTCCAGCATCCCCAAGGGGGAAAAGTCCTTTTCTAAAGTAAACACATCAATCCCTCTGGTGAGATTTTACATCACCCAGGTCAGAGTTTACATCACCCAGGTCAGAGTTTACATCAACACCCCCCCCCCCCCCCCCCCCCCCACCTCCTGTGTTGTTAGGCTCTGACTTGGATATTACCCTGTTGAAACTGGACTAAAGCCTGTATTCAACCCCAGAATGTCTATTAAAGATATTTATAAAGCTCCCTCTACCAATCATGGACGCTCTTCTGCTAAATTAGATAGCTATAGGCGTATAGCAGGAATCCATATACACCATAGGTAAAGGAGGTAAAGGAGTCCCATAACCTATAAGGTCGTAGGGGAGCGAGGCGTCAGAGACCTCAACTTCTCTAGGGCCAGCATATTGAGGGCGGCGCCCATCTCCTCTCCCTCGCTGCTTTACCTTCCCTGACCCTAAAGAGGGCAGGTACCCATTTACAGCTGGGTGAACTGGGGGAACTGTACTGAAGCCAAGGCGCGCAAACGGTCACCCATACATATACACCATACGGTCGGAAAAAGATCAATCTCCCTTATAGTAAAAAAAAAAAAAAAAATGATTTGACAACTGTGATAATGACGATCAGAGTAATTTGTGTTCTCTTCTTTTGATTATCACTGTTAAAGCAAACCTGCTGGCAGTCTGTTCATCGTTCCAGAATCGTTTTCACTTGGGACAAACGCTGGGGCGAACACGTTGTGACCAGGAGTGAACGCTGGGGCATCCACGTTAAGTTTAGCAGCATTTTGCTGAGATTCTGGATCCCCTTTTCCATCTGACGCGTCATCCCAAGCGTCGGGAATACTGTCTCCGCCGTTTGCTGTAGCCATTAAAACCACTTGTTTGTACTGTAATTCTCTGTTTTAGTATCCTTTTTCGGGTTCTATCACTTCTCAAAAACTTCTGCCTACAGCGTGTAGTCCGTCTTAGGCCTAGTGACGTCACATAGTCTGGCTGTTTCCTGCGCATGTTGAGTCTCGTGTTTTCTCATGACCATCAAGAAGCTTTGTTTGTTTCGGGCAATTTTCTTTTCTTCCTCAGTGTTAATTTTGATAAAATAATTATATTTTATCCTGAGAAAAATTACGTTGGTTATGAGTTAATGTGCTCACGGTTTTGAAGACTTTCTAAAGTTTCTATTTTGTATTCTCTAAACTGGTATACCAATTTCGGTTAGGCCTGCATAGCGTGTTGTGGTTATTCTGGCTTCAACTTGGTGATAACATCAGTGATATTAAGAGGAAGTAAACGTTCAACAAATTTCCAGTTTTGTGTTTTTGCATTATGAATAAAATCATGATCTTTTCATATTTTGAGTGACACAGCCTTATCATTTTCTGTCGCTTAGTCATCGAAAGGCGCCGTTATCTTATTCATCACTATAGGCTACGAAATAATTATTGAGAATCATGAGGGAATTAGTGTAGGTGGCCACAACATCAACAACCTGAGATATGCAGATGACACAGTCCTTATCGCCGACTCTGAAGAAAAACTGCAAAAGATTTTAACAACAGTAACAGTAACAGACGAAAGCGAAAAGAAAGGATTACAGCTCAATGCAAAGAAGACAGAATGCATGGTGATCTGAAAAAAGCTGTTATACCACAATGCAGCATAGCCTGTAAAGGAGAGAGAATCAGACAAGTAAACACCTTTAAATACCTTGGTTGTACTATCACCCGGACGGCAAGTGTGACACAGAAATCAAGAAGAGAATCGGTCAATCTAAGGCAACTTTTAACAACATGAAATGCATTTTTACCAACAGTAAGATAAGCCTCAAGACAAAGATCCATGTTTTGAGAGCCTACGTATGGTCCATTCTTCTGTACGGATGTGAGTGCTGGACCCTAGCCAAGGACACAGAACAGCGACTAGCAGTGGAAATGTGGTTCATCGGGAGAATCATGAAAATCTCATGGACAAAAAGAAAAACTAATGCAGAAGTAATGGAAATGGCTGGGTACAAGAGATCCCTTCTCAACACCATCAGAGAAAGACAGCTCAAATTTTTCGGCCATATAATCAGGGCTGACGGACTAGAGAAACTGTTATGGAGTGGCAAAATCTGTGGAAACAAGAGCAGAGGAAGACAACGCACAAAATTCACAGACAGCTTAAACAAATTCGCAACAAATAAAGAGGGCACCAACAATAAGCTCATGAGAGGGACCGAGAACAGGAAAGAATGGAGAGCCATGATCGTCGATGTCTGCAGGACCAGACCGGACACTTGAAGAAGAAGAAGGCTACAGATTCTGTACATTGGGCTTCTAAGCCATTCTGTAGCCTATAGCCCTATAGACCTAGACACCTTAGTTCTGGTGCCTCATTTCAATCACATTTTTCGTTCCAGCTTGGTTGTCAGGTCTATACCTCTATACTTGTCATGTCCCAGGCTAAAAGCTTTGTCAGTTAGCAAAGTGCCAAGGCTTACATTAAAATGTTATGCCTTAAAATGTGATGTTGAGATTGCCTTCAGCCATGACAAACTCTATGCATAACAACATGCACTCTCCTTTACAGGAGCACTCTCCTATAAAGAAGAAAAATCCTCTGAAGTCACAGTATGGCTGCTTACATGGTGAGGAAGGTGAAAAGTCATACACTCAAACTTCTCATCCAGTGTGTCCTTATGGTCTTATAATGATTCCCAGTCGATATAATTCAGAGTGTAGGTCTATATTCTGGGCAACCCCTGCAGTGTATGCCCTATACTTTAAGCTGGGGCACACGCAACAACAATATCAACAACAACAACATATCCATAAAGGCCTTTTTTACAGACTACACTAGCACTTTCAAATTATATGTACAGTTAAGGAGACCTGAAAAACTTGCATGTATGGAAAAGAAACAAACATGAAACTACTATACTAACATTCATTGTACTTTCTTCTTATCCGGCCAGTTCTGCCTTCTCCCCTTCGCCTGACCCCAACACGCATCAGAGAGAGAGAGAGAGAGGGATATATATATATATATTGTTATGTTCGTTTTTATTATATTATAGTCCCAGCGAGCTATCTGATTAACCTAGACTGTGGTAGCCGCAAGTCGATCCCACTTCGGCACTATACTGATACGAGGCCATCACAAAAATCAAAGCCCAATGTTGGGCACAAAACAATTAAAAAATGTACAATATATACAATGAAGGGGACGTGATAGCCTGGTGGTTAGAGTAATACGCATTGTGCTCTCGTTCAAGAGGATTTTTCCTCTGGAGTTGACATCAGTGCCGACTCCACTTTCCCCAAAAGTCCATTGGATGAGACTATAAACCAAGGTCTGTGCGCTGGTGGGAACAGATTTACACTACTACATACACACGGGGACTCGGTGTAAAAAGCACACGAGTGCTTATTCCATTATCCTCGAAATAAAGGAATAAATAAATAGAAATAGAGAATGGATTATTTCCTATTTGCAAGGGAAAATATTATAGACAAAGCCTTCTCTTATAATCTGTCCTGGTAAGCATACATGCATCAAAGCAATCACTTAAACAGAAGGGGGGGGGGGGGGGGGGGGGGGGGGGAGTGAGGAGGGGGACAATACTGGACAGCAACACCACAGGAAAATAGTCATTATCCTGAATGAATGAATATATATATATATATATATATAACCCACTACATATTGTTTTATTAAGTGTGCAGTATAGGTTGCAATTGTCAGTCATGAGGATATATTCTGTGTTGGTATCGAAAAATCAATATTATATGTTTCCTTATTTGATGCATGACCCAATACACTAAAAGTTGAAAAGTCCTTTTTAGTTGGACAGAGTTTGTCAAGTGTTACAGCTGAGCTCCCCCCTCCTCTCCCGCTTATTTACAGGTGAGCTTGTTATTAGGGTTAGAATACTTGTTAAATCTTCCACGAATTTTTTAAGTGGCCTTTTTGTTGTTGTTGTTTCAAAGTCTGTTTCACAAGCCTTAAAACCTTTTGATATTGAAACAAGACCTCATTGGATAACTGATATCAATCATTTAATACATTGTCTGAGAATAAAAAGTACGGATGTCAGTTTTATTTGGATGCTCTTTCGTTTTGGTCTCTATGGTAATCGGCGGGAAAAAAAAGGTGCACGCAATTCAGAACAGTCTTCTGAAGTTTCTGTACGTCCTTCAGTCAAGGAATCCTTTCATTTGCTAGAGAAAACTTCTTCAAAGCGACTTCAGGATCATACAAATATGAGGTATGTATCACAGAAAAGTATAGCTTCTTTAAATCATGTTTCAAGAAAAAGAGCATCGTATTCTTCTATCTTAAATGCAAGTCTTTCCCCTGGAGCACTGTTTATTTAATTGTCATAAGCTTGTGTTTTCTTACCCAAAACATTTTTAGACAGAAATACTTCAGGAGAAATCGATATGAAATTATATTGGATAAAAAGATTATTTTCGAAATGTTAGAAGTTTCTTGTACATAGCTCAGTTTTTGCGTTTCTTTAAAGTTCCTTTACATTGTTTTCCCTAGTTGCATTTTTATGTGTTACCTTCGTGGGATACCAAACTGTGATATGACTCTCTATATATCGTTTTCTATTACTCCTGCTATCAGTCCCGTCTGATAATCACTTATAGTGAGCAGACGTATCAAGGACGAACACGCACACACAAATACGTCATTTATTGGTTTGACGCAGAGGCATTCTACCCACCATTGTATTGTTTTCGAAAAACTTGTTTTGTTACTTTTCCCCCTGTATTCTTTTTGTTATGGAATATGTATATATATATATATATATCTCTCTCTCTATATATATATATATAATTTGTTGTAGTAGTTATATATATTAATCTGTTGTAGTTGCAGTAGTTATACATTAATTTGTTCATGATGTAATTTCTTTCATAGTATGATTGCAGTAGTTAGACAGTTCCTTTATTTTTTCCTGATTTATTTACCTTTTGAGTCTAATATCACAATGTGAATAGACGTTAAATTGAAGAATAATACACAATGCAAATAAAGAAGAACAACCCTTTGGTTGTAATCCACGTGTGTGGAATTCATGACAAAATTAATGTTTGACCCATGTTTTTCTCGACAGCTACCATCCATGATCCAGGAACCACCGGATGGTTATCCCAAATAGGAATACCTATTTAGAAAATTTCGGAACGTTTCTGGTCTTCAGATCGTCTGGCGTTTCAACATGGCGACCAGCGCAGCGGCGGCTCTCTTGGATGAGTTAATGGGTCGAACGAGAAATTGTGACCCAAACGAACGACCTGCCGAGTTAAACTGGAAAGATGAAAGTGTAAGAAAGATATTTTTGCACTTCATGCAGGATGTTGGCGTGGAATGTTACTGTTAGGCGATTTTACTTTCATCGTTCCTCATTCCCTTCTTGGGCCTTATGACATAGCAGATGATTTTTGGTTTTTATTGCATTAATTGATTTTAGTATGCTTTTAATGTTATTTTTGTTGTTAGGATAGTTGCTTTTATGCTGCATGTTGAATTGATACGTTCGAAAATGTCACCCATCAAAGCTATTGCTGCAAAAAGGAAATTATTTGGTCAATTGTATGTTTCAGGTGTGCAAGTACTTTTTATGTGGTTTTTGTCCACATGAGCTCTTCACAAATACCAGAGCTGATTTGGGTAAGTATGCTTAGTAGTTTTTGCTGCACACAAAATGATAGACATTTGAATTCCAAATCATGGACCATGCCATTCCAAATAATGCACTAAAAAAGTAATGGCCAACTGATAGCCAGTTTTGTCACAGGCCTGTGCATACTTCCCAGATTTCCAGTGTGATGATTACTTGATTTACTTCATTTACAGTGTTGGTTTAGGGTGCACCCTTGCGGGATTCCCGCATTTTTCTGATAATTGCCACAAAACGATGTGGGCAGTGCGCCTCAACGGACGCAAAAACCCCAAGACAGCACGTTTTTGTACTAACAGTGAGTCATCACAACTGCCATTTGTATCATCTCTAAAATTAAGGGCTACTTCCGCCGAAGTTCTCTGATGATGCTTCTGATTGGCTAAGCGCCTCACTTTTGACCAAGTACAGAGGCCCTACTTAGTTCGTAGTTGGTCCTTGTCAGTTCCTGCCGTGGTCATTTATTTATTATTTTATATCAAGGATAATGGAATAAGCTTTCATGTGCTTTTTTACATCCAGTCCCCGTGTGTATGCGGTTTTGTAAATTTTGTCATCTGTTCCCACTGGCACACAATGGCCTACTCTTTCGAAAAGCAGAACAGGATTTAATGTGTGCGCAAAATGTTCTGCATGTGTTCGCACACGGGGCCTTGGTTCATAGTCCCCTCCAAAGGACTTTGACATTCAGTTCGATTTTTTTTGTCAAACTGGGAAGAAAGGGCGAGGCTGGGAATCGAACCCAGAACCTCACGGTTTTTTGTTGGCAGGCAAATGTCTTAACCATCCTGCCACCTTCCCTCCTTCATTGAAGTTGGTAGGCTACCCCAGGGGGGCAAGATTTTCTGATTTGCTCCTACAAGCCATCTTCATAATAAAGCAGGCTCGTCCTGCTCCTGTCTTGTACTCCAGAAATGTGACCTGATTGGGACAGAGATCATTGAGGAGATAGCAGACCCTGCCTAACAGCAGGTTCCTGCTGTTACAGAGCAGATAGATCTGGCGAGATAAGTAGCCCAAGCTTGAGAACATCGATCATGGCATAGATAAGATAGATAGATAGATAGATCCCCTGTGTATCACACATGGAAAGAGCAAAGCCTTCACTAAAACCAGTAAAGGAGGATGCCCTAATTACAGAATGGCACTTTGAGCGTCATGCAAAAACATAAACATTGCCGATCACCTGGAGGCTGTAAAATCCTTCCATCAGTTAGGAGTCTCTCTCTCTCTCTCTCTCTCTCTCTCTTCTCTCTCTCTCTCTCCTCTCTCTCTCTCTCTCAACTAGATTAGATTTATCTTTCTGAATGTGGAAATAAAAATTTGACAACCCCCCCCCCCCCCCCCCTCTCTCCTCTCTCTCTCAATGTATGATTGTGGGCTGGGTGGAAACAAGACTTAAGATATTGGCTTTAACTATAATGTAGATCTTAAACTAGATTTGTCTTTCTGCATGTGGAAATACAAATTTCTCTCTCTCTCTCTGTCTCTCAAAACAAGACTTTGACATTGACACTGGCTTTAACTTACCATGTAGATCTAGACCTAGATCTATCTCTCTCTAAATGTGGAAATACAAATGTGCCTCCCCCTCTCTCTCTCTCTCTCTCTCTCACCCTCCCTCTCAGTGTGTGTCTCTCTCTCCAACTCTGAATGCGGAAATATAAATTTTACTTTGATCTCTCCTCTCTTCTCTCTCTCTCTCTCTCTCTCTCTCTCTCTCTCTCTCTCTCTCTCTCTCTCCTCTCTCTGTACCATCTAGGGGAGAGGAAAAAACCTTTGATATTGGCTTTTACCTCTCTTCTCATCACGATCTATCTCCCCAATTCTGTGGAAATACGAATTTGACTTAAACACCCCCCCTCCCCCCACTCCTCTCTCTCTGTCTCTTTCTCCCCCCCCCCCCCCCCCCCCCTACCCCTTCCTCCTCACCTTCTCTTCTCTCTCCTCCACTTCCACTCTCCACCGCCCCCCCCCCCCCTCCCCCTTGTCACAGTGCTTACTACAGATTAACTGCAGTACTTAAGGTGAATATTTAATCCTTTCTGCATAGTATCTGCCTGTTTGCTTTTTTTCTCTTCCTTGAAAAACAGCAGAAACTAAGAGTGCTGTTAGCAAATACTACTTGTCCCCTTTTTAATGAAGAGGAGGCACCGTGGTCGAGTGGTTTAGGCGGTCAACTCGTGATCCAGAGGTCGCGGGTTCGATCCCTGCTCGGCTCGGTGTTGTGCCCTTGGGAAAGACACTTTACTCCTATTTTCCTCACTCCACCCAGGTGTACAAGTGGGTACCAGCTCTGCTGGGGAAGTATCTGGCGACAGACTAGCGTCCTGTCACAGGGGTGGTGAAAAACCATCAGTTCGCTTAACGCTACAGAAACCGGGATAAGCTCCGGCTCTATGGGCCTTCTGGCTCAAAAGAACATACTACCTTTTTAATGAAGGGGGGGTGGGGGCAATGCCCCCTTTTTTTCATTGTAGGGGGCCCTTGGGCCCTTATTTTTGAAATCCTAGAATCAACACTGAAGTTCATTTGAAAAACCCATTCAGATTGAGATAAGGATGTAAAAAAGAAGAAAAAGTGTTGTGTATTTCAAGTATTTGTGCAGTGGAGAGCACGGTAGCCATTGGACCTCTGGTTAAAGAGCTTAAAATTATCATGGGGCCTTTTTTAAGGTAGTACTAGTGCAGTAGTAGTAGTCCTATTAATTTATTTAATTCACATTTGATTTTGTGTGCTGTAAAAGTGTTAATGTACGTGAAACTCAATAGGTTTTTCATAATAATTTTTTGTTAAATGAAAAACTGAAATACCATATATATATATATTTTTTTTATTGTTATGGTCTGTGACAAAAACTAAACTTCACAGAATATTACTGATGATTCAGTGTAGTTGTATGTGTGTATATATATATATATATATATATATATATATATATATATATATATATATATATATATAATATATATAAAATTAAAATTTGCTAAGTATCAGGGGGAAAAAATTTGGTCTCAGTGTTTGTGAGTTTTCTCCAAAGAAACTGTAGGAAAAACAGCCAACTTACCAACCATACCTTTTCTCTTTTAACTTAGAATTATCTGATTTGGAACTGTTGTATATTATGTATTATATTCAAGCTAGTTAAATTTGGATTACCTTTCTCAGTAAGAATATATATCATGCAAAATTAGACTTTATTTGATTGTGTTTCATCTCACTATCACATAAATTTATTTATTCTAAATCAGTAAATTATGTAAATTCCTTTGGAAAACTTTAATGCTGTTGCTGTGTTAACTACTGTGTACCAACCATCAATGAAAAGGGAGTTAAGCAAGTGTTTTTACTTTTTTTTTCACCAGGAAACTAGTATTTTACTCTAGCCTGCCAGTATGCATAATGCAAACTGCATCAAATTAATAACCGAACAACAACAAATCGAACCTCAACATCCTACACATTTTTGAAATGATGGAACTTGGAAGAAAAATTCTACTGTTCTTGTACTACTAATGCTAGCTAGCAAGAATTGATATCAAAGAACTTAATTTATACAGTAATCTCATTGTTATCAATACATTTTCAGTAATATTTGTTATCCTGTGCAGGTATATGCAACAAGATTCATGATGAAGCACTTCGTAAACAGTAAGTATTGGTCAGAGTTGCCAGTGATTATTTACTAGTCATATTATTAATATTTAAAAAAACCAAGCATATTAATTATCAAACCTTTTCTCTTTTAACTTATGTTTATCTGCTTCAGAACTGGGATTTTGTTTGTGTTTTTGTTTGGTTTTGTTTGTTTTGTTTTTGTTTGGTTTTTGCTTCAGAACTGTTGTATATTATATTCAAGCTAGTTTTCAACAGATGAAAGTGCTAAATCAAAATCTTGAGTAATAATTAGTAAAATCTTGTCTCTCTCCCCCTCCTAACCCCTTTTTAAAAAAAGGAAAATCTGTTCTTACAAAGCTACATTGAGAAATGTTAATTTGTTCTGATTTATTTTACAGCTGTTAAAAAATGGAAGGAGTGAACACCCTCCTAATAGTTATACGTGGAAGTTGTACTTATATATTTATGAAGTAAATTATAAAGTAAATGACTGCTTTTTTATGTTTATAAAGTAATTGAGACAAATTTAATGGTGATAGCCTGGTGTTTATCAGTTGATTACTTCTCTGATCTGCATTGTTTATTTATTTGCAGGTATCAAGAACACCCCCGGTTTGAAAAGGAGGGATATGAAGAGGATTTTCTGCATTTCCTGCAGAACATGATATCTGAGGTGGAGAAGCGAATCCGTCGTGGGCATCAGAGGCTAGCCTTGAATAACAGTCAGAGTGTAAGTGTCCAGAAGCAAAGGAGATGATTTAAAAAGAAAAAAAAATTGCGTGTGTAAATAATCTCAGCATTCTGGGTTTGGTTTTTTTTTCACTTTGAATTCTCTGACTATGGAATATGTGCATAGTTGCTGCCTTTGAACCAAGTTATTTGGACTTAAGTTGCTGCTACAGGTTATGTCATAGAAAGTCTCCTTAAATAATTCTTTCTCTGCAGATTTGCTTGCAGGAAACATCAGGAAACATTTGAAATTGTGTAGAAATATCTGCTTGATAATGATGAGCAATTGTATTTTTGTAAAATGTAAAAAAAAAAAAAAAAAGGTATTGGGATATTCATGGTCCCCCCCCCCCCCAAAAAAAAAAAGAATTAAAAAAAAAAGATTACAAGTGTTAATGCCTACTAAACACCAGGCATGGTACATCTCCGCTAATTCACCAAAATCCACAAAAAAGAAAAAAAAAATTTAATTTAAAAAAAAAAGAAGAGAGAGATGAAACCCACAATAACCAGTTAAGGGGTTATTCTTCTGTGCGGATTACTTCCCTTCTCTGATTTAATTGCCAGTCATCACTAGCTCAGGTAGCAAGTGAAGGGGTCCACTTGTATCAACAATGGATTTCATGCTCTTAGGCAAAGGGGTGAAGGGAGATGGTAGGAAGAATGGGGGGGGGGGGGGGGGGGGGGACTTTCACCCTATGTCAGAGCTTTTTCAGGGAGTGCACCCTCTCTCTCTCTCTCTCTCTCTCTCTCTCTCTCTCTCTCTCTCTCTCTCTCTCTCTCTCTCTCTCTCCACACCCAACACACACACACACACCCACACACACACAACATCATACAAGCACTCTCTCACACACACACACACACACACACACTCACACACACATGCTTTATTCTATTATTCCATGTGCTTCCCCATCACCACAACCCCACCCTTTCTCTCTGTCTCTCCATTTGTTTGTGTCTGTCCTTCCTCTAGGCTATCTGTGTTAGTGCACATTTGTCTAAATTAGTAAATATGTCTGTTCTTCCTCTATCTGTGTTTGGTGCACATTTGTGTAAATATGTCCTAATTTTTGCTATGTGATGACTTGGGTATAAAACCTCCTTTAGGTTAAGAAATGACTGATAAAGTCATTCTAGGAGAGCTTATTTTAGGGCAGAACTTAGTATGAAAAACTGAAATTAGTTCAAGGAGAGGCTTTTTTACAGGTAGAAATGCTGAAAACCCTTCAGCTTCAGGGGGCAAGGCCCCCTGACCCCACAAGGGGCTCTGTTTCTTGACCCTGCCAGGGGGCAATGCCCCCTGGACCCCAAACCATTTCAGGGAAAAGTGCTTTCCCCCCAGTACCATGCCTGAACATGTTGACAAACTGTGAATCGGTATCTTGGTCTTAATCACTAGCTAAACCACACAACACATCACTTCCCCTGTTGTGGATCATATCTTTTATTAGCTCTGGCGTCAAAATTGATATCTTGACTCAGTATTGAAAAAAAGTGAAATCTACATCATTCTCACAGCTTTGGTGGTCCATGAAGATTTCACCAAATATTTGTGTTGAGCAGAGTGAACATTTTTGTGTATGTGATGCTATTGTTTCAGTCGAGTAGATACATGTCCATTTTACAGGATGTGTAGAGCTTACTCCTGAAACTCTTGTGTGTCAAAGTTTCATTGACTTGGTTGGCCCCAGCAACATCCCAAGTGAAAAGTAGTAGTCTTGACAGGCAATGTATTAGTTGTGGTCCACAAAAATTTCCTTTTGCAACAGAAATGTGTTCAGTGCTAAAGATATAAAGTAAGTGTGGATAAGATATTCAAGAGATTGAACATGCTGTCTCCATGAAGTCAGGAAAAAGCTATACCATTAAAAAAACACCAAACCCCTATTGAAAAGAAAGCAGTGCAATGCATTGCACTGTCAGATATTTACTTATTAAAACATTATTGATGGTATCCAAATTACCAAAACGTTTTAGAAACTTGTCTCTTTCATTATGACATAGTTTTAAGACCCTTTGATTTTGTCTGTGACAGGCACATTTTCTCACTGTGCTGTTCAAAATCTGCTAGTGCTGATAAATATGTGAATGAATTATGAACAAGCTTTAATCATTTAAGTCTTATATTCATAAATGTTTGTGTATCAGTGACACAGAGCACATTTCACCTTTCATTTGCCATCTGCTTTTGACTTCAAGGATGGATGATAGCTGCTCTTGTTGTAAAGAAGCCAAAGTCAACAGTCTGTGTTTTTGTTAAAAATTAATGTGTTTGTTATCTAGTGATGGAGAAATGAGTTGAGACCATAGAGCAGTGTCAGGTTTATTTCTTTACCAGTGAAGTGTAGTGTTCATAAACCACAAAACCACTCATTATTGCTCTTAACAGAAAGTTCATATGAAAATGGATTTTGATCATCAAGTTAAAATGATGCTATTCACATATGTATATTCTTGTTCTCCTTATTGGTAATCAATTACCTTTGCTTTAGGATTTATGCACAATGGATTGTATACCATCTGCTGACTGTTGTTTGATATTCGTTTATTAGATTTTAAATATTTTTTTTAATGATTCTATTTTATTAAATTTAAGAAGAAATAGACATTTTCAGGACATTGGGCCTGTGGTCACTTGGACCTTTGTGGAAAAGAATTTTAAAAATATTTATCAGTCATCTTCGAGCTGTTCGCATTTTCAGAGAATGATGACTACTGTAAGTGATCATTAAGATTTGTACTTTCAGAGAAGTAATTATGAGGTTTGTAAGTAATCATCATAATTTTGATTTCAGATGAATGGAGGAATGCCCTCAGCCAAAGAGGAAAAAGTTAACATGTTGACAGAGAAGATCAATGAGCTTGTCAGTCAGGTAAAGGGATTGCGTCTGTGTTCTTTACTGCTGTTTGTCTTTACTTGTTTGTATCACATTACTGGTGTCATAACTGAACATTTTATTTAAACAGTCGGATTAAAATTTGTTACTTGTATTTTTTTAATTATAAAAAGAATAGGTGATTGTGTGCTGGTGGAAACGGATGACCAATTTTACAATACTGCATACACATGGGGACTGGATGTAAATAAGCTCATAGGTGCCTATTCCACTATCCTCGAAATAAAAGAATAAGATAAAATAAAATGATAACAGAAAAAAGTTATTAAAATTCCAGTTTAATACTTCCTAGGGTGCTAACATGACGTGTCATATGACTTGCAGCTCCCTACTTGGATATCACACACACACACACACACACACACACACACCACACACACACACACACACACACACACACACACACTCAATCACTCACAATGAACCCATCACATACAAATTCACATCATAACATGCACTCATCGAGAACTGTATAGATAGTACAGAAAACAAACGTTGAGAAAGATGGGTTTTCAAACAAGTTTGATAGGAAGAAAGAAAATCAGACTGTCTGGGTAGTTGTCAAACATTATGCATTGTTTCACATCACACTTGGGGATCACTGTGAGATCTTCGATACATGTGGGATGAGTTTTCAGGTATGACAGTTTTCATGTATCTTGCCATATACGTAGCCATATCCCAACTGTATCTTTTTTTCATGGGTAATGTGGGCTCTTTTGCAAGGAACTAACCATGGATGAAAGACAACCCACCCCCCATATCATTTCAAAGCACCCCTGTGGGGGGGGGGGATGCTGGGAGCTTTTTGAGCATAAATAGCATCCCCACCTTCTGGAAATTCAAATGGACCAGGAGTCTTGTATCTGTCACTTGGTTTTGCTGCCTGGCTGAGTGAGTGAGAGAGGGAACTTGTTGCTTTCTGAATTCCACAGTTCCTAAATCAGATAGCTCCACTGGGACTATAATACAGTCTA
>CM054134.1:21438887-21572878 GCA_028751875.1 Rapana venosa
CTAATTGAATACTGTGACTCAAATTTTATTTTGGGATTAATTGCAGTAAAAATATTGATCTCTTATGAAGAAGATAGCATAAACTAGCTGAAAATATTATTTTATTTTCCGCTGTAAACTTTCTGAACTTTGTTTGAATTAAATGATTTTTTTGAAGAGGTCCTACTGAGGTCCTCAAAAATCCTTACAGACGCATACACACACAGTCAGACAGACAGACACACACACACAGTGACACACACACACAGTCACACAGTCACACACACACACACACAGTCACACACACACACACACACACACACTCTTTCACACACCACACACACACACACTCTTTCACACACACACACACACACACACTCTTTCACACACACACTCACTTAACTCAAATACAAGTTGAAGATGGTAAGTTTTCTGAAAACACACTCTTTTCTTCATAAAAGCAGAGCGCTGCAAAGGAACCAAAGCCATAATTGGAACCACCAAATAAACAATGATTATAAGAATACATCAAGAGCAAGAAAGATTGTGAATACTTTTTTTGCTGTCAAAATACTATTTTTTGGCCAGGAACAAAGTGGAAACAAGGAGCAGGATAAAAACGAGGGAATTCATAGCACAGAATTTCCAGGTGGGGATGCTGTTTATACTGACAGGCCCCCAGCATCCCCACAGGGGAATGTAATTTACTAGTTTTACAGAGAGCACCACATTCGTAACAAAAAACAACAAAAAAGGTTAAGACTGTATAAATCCTTAAAAAAAATTTTTTTATTTAGAATTCCAGGTTTGTTTTCAGCAGCTTGAATTTTGTTATGCTTTGTTAAAATAACTAAATATTTTGGTTGCAATTTTTTTCTATGTCATAGATTAAGATAATTTGCTAAGTTATTTTACAATGAAGTGCCACATTATGCTTGTTAAAAATCAACCATCTTTTTTTACTGCCACTATTGCAAGATAAAAAAGAAAGAAAAGATGTACAATTGATAGAACCTATCTCTTTCCCTCGCTTACACCTTGTTATGTATTTATCATTGAAGCATGGAATGTACATTGATTGCTAGTGAATGCTTACTTTTATTTCAGGCTGAAGAACTGGGCACTGAAGGAAAAGTGGAAGAAGCACAGGGAGTCATGAAGCTTTGTGAACAACTCAAAGAAGAACGCATTCAGATTCAAAATGTAAGGGATCCGTGTTTTTGTATGTTTTTTTAATTTGTTGATGTATTTGTTTTATTTCTTCCTTAACTTTATATACCAGCTTTATTTATATTTGATTTCTGGAATAGGGGCATGTTTATTTTGTTGGTTGAATGTTTACTGCTGCTGTATTTATCTTTCTCCACTCCCCTTGCTATGGCAAGTTGTTGCTGATAGGGCCTGAGCAGCGTGTAGGGCTTAAGGTGTGCGATAGGCATGTAACTTGTTTTTTTCTCAGGGTTTCAGCATTTACATGTAAAATTGTTATTTGCTATAGATTTTGGTAATGTGTGTTATATATTTAATCAGGTTTTAAAAAATCCACAAATTGTTTCAGATTTTTTGTTTTTGTTTGTATACAGTTTAGGCAAGGGTATTGAACAAATATTGTATGTATCAAGTAGAAATGTTAGTTGATTAACTTTGCTTGAATGTTGATCACTCTTCAGGTTTTACGGTTTAGTGGCATACTTTGTATCTTTGGATATTTGTAGTTTTATAGCAACTATTGTTTATTGGTTTTTATCGATATTTTTCATTGTTAGGTTAAAATAGATGTAAGGGGTTAGCTTGCGATTTGACAGCACAGGTTTAAGCCTCCACCAAGTTGCCAGTTTGAGGGGATTTTCCCCCTGGAGTTGATCGATGCCAAATCTACTCTCCGTAAGTCCTTTACATAAGAGTAGGCTATTGCATGCTGGTAGGAAAGGATGACAACATTTTTTAAAATGCATGCACGCTGGTTTCATATTTAGACATCATTCCCAAAGTCAGAATGCAGCTACTTGAATGGTGGATAAATGGTTACATATGCAAAATGTTATCATTGGTGAACCTCAAAGCTGTAGCTGAGGAGGGAAAAAAGAAAACCGCAATAAACCCAGATATTACAGAAGCAGTGCCAAGTGTCTGGTATAGGAAAAGTGATGCTCCATTCAAAAACAAAATAAGAAAAAGAAGGAGTGGGGTAGTCTAGTGGTTAGGGTTGTGCTCATGATCCGATAGCTGGGGTTTGAGTCGTTTTCGAGGCACCTGTTCAAGGGGATTTTTCTTGTGGAGTTTGACATCAGTACTGACTCCACTCTCCTGAAAGTTGTTTGGATGAAACTATAAACTGAGGTCCTGTGTGCAAATGCACACAGAACAACTTGCGCACAAATTAAAACATGCTTCACCTTTCAAAAGAGTAGGCTGTTGCATGCCTGTAGGAACAGATGACATTCTTTTTAAAACACATACATACTGGTTTTGTTTTGACATCATTCCTGAAGTCGGAATGCAGCAACCTTCTTGGTGGGCAACAACGTTCACATATGCAAAACATTTCGCCATTGGTGAACCTTTGAGTTTTAGCTGAGGAATTAAAACTTTTTTTTTTAAAGAAAGAAAATAATGTAATGAGAGTATTATGCTGCTGTTGTCTCTGTCCCTCTGCTAGCAAGCAACCAATGATGATGGCCCACAAATCAAGCAGATGGAAGTATGTGAAGTGTGTGGGGCATTTCTTATCGTGGGAGATGCCCCACAGAGACAAGACGAGCATCTCATGGGCAAACAGCATGCTGGGTATGCCCAGGTCAGGGCTGAAATCGAGAAGATAAAGGTGAGGGTGGACCCAATATTTTTTTGTGTGTATGATGTAGCTTTGGTATGTTTTAACACATGTTACAGCTCTCTGAGATTAATGTTACACATTTGTAGCATGAGGTGCAAATGCTAAGATACTTGATGTGTAGCTTTGATACTTTTTAATGATTCTTATATGTAAATGATAAAACCACAAATTTCAGATGAGGAAGAACATGTTTTGCAAAGTGCATGCAGTGGGGTTTTTTCATAAGTTTTATGTAGCTTTTTTACATGAACATTAGTTATAAAGTGATAGTTATTTAAATGCAGGGGGCTAATGCTGTGCTGCTTTTTTAACCCTAGTAGCGCTAAATAAACAGCAACAAGCCTCACTTCTATTGGCTGAATTAACATTGGCTAGCATTGTTTTGGAGCATGGTGGGCTCAAACAACCCTTGATATTGATATATAAAACTGAATTAAATGTGTTAAGCTATAGATCACTGGAAAGAAGAGATAATATGCTTTTAAATGAGCATAATTTTATAATAGTGTGTATTGTTTATGATTATGTAAAAAAAAATCAAAAAAAAAAAATCATGTTCGCACTACCGATCACTGTTCCACTGTCAGGGCCCCGGATCGATTTTAACACAATAAGCAAAGTTCTTGCGGTGCATAAATGTCATGATTAGGTAAACACTATTTCTTGACATTAGTTTTCAAAAAATAAGGAGTTTGTATCGCTTTATCGGTCACCAAATACTCGGAAAAGTTCAGCGACAGGATCGACGCCATCGTGACCGTCATGGCGGAATGTGCGAAGTGGTGGCTTTCTATGACGAAAATACAGAGATCGCTTGATTTCATGTGATGCAAAGTACTCAGCAGCATAGCGATTTGACTCAACAACAGTTATTTCGAAGCCTCGTTGCGTCAAAATAAAGTAAAACAATCTGTGACGTCGAAATCGCCAAGTAGCGAAAAAGTCCATCCAGCAAAACTAGCACCGCTCGATTCAGTCCGATCGCGATCGATTTTTACCAAGTTTTTCAAAAATATTCCACAATCCTTACCTCATCGTCTCTCTCATTGTTTATTTCAACCAAATCCAGCCTCTAAAACTCCTCCTCGCTGTCAATTTTGTAAAAAGCTCGAAAAACGCTTGAAGAAATTCGAGTGCAAACACTGGCCGCCATTTTTGTTGAAGACGATCTCGGCTGGTCCGAAAAAAAAATAAAATACACTCTTAACCAATCAGATTCTTCGTTGCTTGTGTGTGTCAAACGACCTTCACCCCTTTCTGCGGGCCTACAACGGCCTTAACATTCATTGGCTGACCTTTGAAAGCGAAAGTAAGCTTTCAACTATGACCACCCACGTCATCCCGGAATATTCCGGGATCCGCCACACAGCCTAGACCCGCCTTTCCCGGAATATTCCGGGAACCGCGCCACTAGGGTTAATAGCTTTATTTTTAATGAGCAGTACATAAAATATCCACAGAAATATCAAGTGACAGGCGGTTGGGACTACAATGTTAAATTTTCAAATGCAGATTTGAAGCTTCTTAATCTATGAATGTTCTTGAAAATTGTACTCTCAGAAGTGTGATTGTGAGGAAAGATTCTGTGTTACTTTTGTTAATGAGTACTCTCTGGTACTTTCAGGTGAATGTTGTGTAAAATCATGCTTATTCAGTCGTGATATGAGATAGAAGGCAGTCTGAGTTTATGAAAACAATGTCTTTTTTTTGTCTTTTTAAAAAGAAATGATTTATTTATTATTGTCTTTTTAATGAAATCAATGTAATCATTTCCTTTTCTTTTCCTTCATACATATGAACTATTTTCACTTGTTACTGTTTACTCTTGGCAGTGATTTTTTTGTTTATGCTCAGTCAGCTTTCTTCTATTTCATAGATGAAGAAGAAAGCTGTTCTAGAAGAAAAAGAAATGAAAAGACAACAAGAGAAACTGGAAAGAGACAGAGCAGTAGAGAAAGAACGGGAGGAGCGCCGGAGGAAAGAGAAGGAAAGAGAGGATCGTGAAAGACGGGAACGTGAAAAGGGAAGGGACAGGGAACGCCGGCGCCGGAGTCGCTCCCGCAGTCCCAGCCACAGCTCTCGCAGCAAGGACCAGAGGAGGAGTGGGAGTCGTGAGCGTCGCAAAAACAAAGACAGGTGAAGAACACAGTCATTTTATATACTCTGTTCTTTTCTTTAGTTAATTAACCTCCTTGACCCTATTACAATAGCAGCCGACGTCATACAATTGTCCTATGAGTAAAGACAAGTAAGTGAGTTTGGGGTAGAAAACTGTCAAAGAGTTAAAAGTCTGCAAGCAGTTTAGCTCTGTAGAGAGGGCTAAGGAAACGTGCTTTTTACAGAGTTGGTCTTGAAAATGTTTTGACACTACTTCTTTGTTGTTGTTAAAGCAAGATTTAAAAGTTAATTATTTTTCAAATATTTTGTTGTTTGTTTGTATGGGGGCTTTTTGGGTAAAAGAAAAAAAAACTTGTTAGAAATGATAATGATGATGATGATGCTAAAAATAATTAATAATACTGAAAAGTAAAATAATAGTAATAATAATAATGATGATGCTAACAACAGAATAAAAAATATCGATTGTTAGAGAACAGCCCAAAGAACTTAAAAGAAAATGCTCAGATTAATGAGTTGGCTCACAAGTCTAGCCAGTTGTGAGTTATTGTGGAACTTTTTGAAGAGGTTATATTGTGGGACAAGATCTAACTTCATTGCTTGTTTTATAGATAGACCAGAAGTATACTGGTTCATGTTTTTTCCCCCCATCATTCATGATATTTTAGGAGTTGTCATGGAAGTCTATTTATCTGTTTTTGTGATGATTTTTTCCTTTCAGGAGGAGGCATTCTCGCTCTAGAAGCCGTGATCGGAAAAGTGGCAAAAGCTCGCGTCGAAGCCGCAGTAGAGACAATGAGGGTAGCTCAAGCCGCAAGGACAGTATGTATAATTCTGGATTTATAACCTGGGTGCTTGGATTAAGCAGTATGGCTTTTGTTTAGTGATTGTCACATGTAAAAGGACTATGTATACAGACATGCTTTTAATTGTCCTAGATGGCCTTTTTCTTTGTTATTTTGAGATATTAGAATGTCAGTTTAACCATCAGGTGACTTGCTGCATGTTTTTATTTTTTAATTTTTTATTTTATTCTTTTATATCGAGGATAATGGAATAAGCTTGGAGTGTGCTTTTTTACATCCAGTCCCTGTGTGTATGCGGTTTTGTTAATTCTGTCATTTGTTCCCACCGGCACACAATGGCCTACTCTTACGAAAAGCGGAACAGGATTTAACGTGTGCGCAAGATGTTCTGTGTGCGTTCGCACATGGGACCTCGGTTTATAGTCTCATCCGAAGGACTTTTGGGGAGAGTGGAGTTTGCACTGATGTTAACTCCAGAGGAAAATATCCTCTTGAACGGGAATCGAACCCGGGTCGTCAGATTGCGAGCGCAATGTTCTGACCACTAGGCTATCCCGTCCCCCCTGTGTGTGTGCATGTGCCTATGTGTGTGTGTGTGTGTGCATTGATTTCAAGTTTTTTGAGGCAACATGTAAAAGTGAACATTTGATAATGGATCAGAGACACTAAAAGCTCCAAAAGGATGTTGTCAGTGTTTATCGTGGAAAAAAAATTAGATTTTGCTTTTCATCACAAATTTTTGCAGGAATTAGCGTAAGAAAACTAACACATACACACACACCATTTGTGCCAGTGGGAACATGACAAAATTAACAAAACCACACATGAAGACAATGTAAAAAAGTACATGAGAGTGTATTCCTTTGTCCTCGAAACAAGAGAATAAATAAATGCACATACACTCAAACGCACAGATACACACACACACACGCACACACTCTCTCACACACACACACACACACACACACACACACACACACACACACACACACACACACACACACTTCTGATGCTTATTTGATGAAGAAGGATTAATAGGAGCAACAGCTATGTGGGATGGGTGATTTGTCAGTGTGAGCAGCTACAACCAACCTGATTTGAAGTTTAATGCCACATAACTATGCTTGGTTGTAGGGAGAGACCGGGAACGAGGCTATTATTCCAAAAGCAGAGACCAAGGAGGGGACAGGAGATATGGCAGCTGTGGAGACTATGAAGGGGGTGGTCGTGGTCACAGCTCTGACGAAGAGGGGATGCATTCAGAAGGTGACACTATAAAAGATTGAGGTACCGTCCTGGTCCTCGAGAAGGTAAGTGATTCTGTTCCCTGCTCCATCAGATTCTCTTTCTTGTGCCATGTCTTATTTGCAGGCCTATGAGGTGAGTTTTTTTCAGATGTCACCACCTTGACAAAGTTGCAGGAAATCGGATGAGGGCTTCAGCATTCTACCAGCTTGGCTGATGATGTTCTCAGCCAGCATAGGATTTAAAGAGGACAGCCATGTTTAAGGTACCATGTTCTTAAGAGTGGGGAACATCAGGAGGGAGGTACTTATGAGCTGAGAAGAGGATGGAAGAGGTTTTATAAGTAACGGGCTTGGGGGAAACATGGATGTTTTGGAAGGTTAGCATAATAGGTGTGATGTAATAAAAGATATTGGTTTAAATAACAAAGGCTTTGATGGGAATCAGCCATTATAAGGAAGCTGTAAAGCTTGGCATGTTAGCTCATTGGTAATAGTATTGCTGTTATGGGATGTGTGAAATGTGTTGTTGCATCACTGCTTTTAACCTCACTCCCATCTCATTCACTTTAGAAGTGAAAAAAAACACCCAAAATGCTTTTAGATTGGCAATGAAAAGGCATCAAGCTAGAAAGGAAATTGGATTGGGGGAAGCAAGTGTTAGTGGGTTGTAAACTGATACTGATATATGAATACAACTGTAAGAAACGGTCCAGTAATAAAGCTTATAGATAGCTTTTTATTCTTTTAAGTGGTAAGAGTTTTTTTTTAAATATATAAGTAATAAGAGTTGATGAGGATCATACATATAAAAAAAATTACAACAGGTGTTACGGTGCAGTGTTAATTACAGTAAAGTAGTGTTGTGTCAGTGTATTTTTTGTATATCAAGTATATAATGTAATACAGTGGCCCTTTTTCTGTGTTTTTTGGGGGTGGGGGTAGGGGATGGGTTGGGGATGGAGGGGGTAGTATAAAGGGGGAGGAGGAGGTGGCCCTGCCTGCATCTGTTTAGTTAGAAATTCAAGATCTTACACCAGGGAAAAGACCTTCCTATTGTTCATGCATTTATAGCATTAATTTAATTTCCCAGGGAATAGTTCTTTAACCAGGCTTAAAGCTATTGTAGAAGTTCTAAAAATAAAGGCTGTTAAAGTTGTCGTAGTATTGATTGTGTGTATGTGTATGCACAGCAGATAGGATGATAAAAACTTGTAAAACTTAAAGACTGATAAAAGCTTGTAAAATTCTAGTTTGATTTAAAATAATCGAAAGATAATACAATTCCATGCTGAAATCAGATGCGCTGGGCCTGACTTGTCAGGTGTTTAATGGCAGTGCAACACATTTTTGCTTATCTAACAGACAACAATAGTTGCTGTCTGAGCATTTGAAGAAGAAGAATACAATACGTTTCTATGCAAAATAATTAGTTTTCTTAATTGCTAGACTCATTAGAAGTTCAGGGGTTTAGACATTAAGAGACACATTATGAAAGTTTTGCATCTCCTAGTTCCAAGCAAGAATAAGAAGGATACAGGTTAAAGTGGTTGTGTTATTACTTCTTCACTGCTACAGGTGTTCACATCTGTAGAGCACATTGGATATATTGAGGAAGAAGGTCAGAGCACAACCTTGTATTTACAAATTATCGTTGTTTAGGTATTAGCTATATCTATAGGCTTTGGAGGTAATGTTCTTTGATCTCAACAGGCATGGGCTGTTCATGCTCAGTGTAACTTAAAAATACCTAGCAATAGAAACGCCTGTAGGTGATGGCATCATTTATGTTTCCTTCTGACTGATAATGCTGGGATTGCATTATAAAGAATCCAGCTTCAGTGTGTAAAATGGATTTTGAGGACAGGAGTGGAGAAATAGGGGGTTGGGGAGGGGGGTGGATAGAGTAGATTGAAAGAAGATAGTGGAGGGGGTATGTTTCAATATAGAATGTATTAGAAGAAAATTGTTTTTGTAAAACAGTAGTTGTAGTTGAAGATGGTTTTTTCATTGTAGAAATGCCATTTTTGTTCACCTTCAAAACACTTGTATTACCAAGGCAGCACTGTGGTAAATAATGTCTACGTCACCACTGGGAATTTGAGACGCTGCTTCACCTGAAAGAAGAGACAGCGGAAGCAGCTGCTGGGAAAATGACTTAATATTTATGGAAGGTATTTAGTCCCACTGCAGTTACCTCTGCTTCTAGTTATGTTTGTGTTGCTTTTCAGTTTTATGTTCTTGCCCCTTAATGGAATGGGATTATGGTTTGATGGTATTTTGCGATATGTTTTACACAAGAATGTCAGATTGTGTGTTTCTTGTGGATAAGTAAAGCCTGCTTTCTCCATTTCTGTCCCTGTGATGTGCTGTTTACCCAAATGTAGGATGCCATATCCCTGAAATAGGGTTGCAGTTAAATATGAACATGTCAACGTTATGGCTTCTTCGTTTTGTCCCTCCTTGTTCCAGTTTTCAGGCACGCAACATTCCCTCTTTTCTGCAGTTTTGAGATGTTTTCTCTGTGAAATCTGCAGTCTTACAGCCAGTCTGCAACAACCAAGACAGAAGCATCTGTACATGGTCTTTATACAGTTTACAGAGATTGTGTGTATAGCTCTCCTGTCAATCAGTGGTATCCTTGACTTCGACTTGACTTGACAGATAGTAAACAGATGCATAATTAAGAAAAGAAAACAAGAAGGAAGGTGACAGGACAGTTAGATGTTCACCTGCCTAACAAGGGAATTGTGAGGTTCTGGGTTTGATTCCCAGTCTTCCTCTTTCTTCCCAATTTGACTAAAAAATATCGATCTGAATGTCATTGTCCTTTGGATGAGACTATTAACCAAGGCCCAGCATGTGAGTGCATGCAGAACATCTTGTGCACTTGTTAAATACCCCTTCTGCTTTTCAGAAGAGTAGGCCATTTTGTGCCAGTAAGAACGGATGACAAAATGTTTAAATAGCCAAAAAAACCTGCATGCATGCAGGTGTCATGTTTAGACACCATCCCTGGAGTCAGAATGCAACTACCTAAATTGGGGAGGGGGGCGGTCACATACACAAAAATCTCATCATTGATGAACTTTTAAGCTCTACCCAAGGAATGGAAAGGAAAAAAAAAAGACAGGAAAAGATACAGCAGAAAACCAACTGGATAAAACAAAGTGCAGTGTCTTACAGGATCAGCTGTCAGCCTCTGTCATAGTTACATTGTATGTAGACTTTAATTTGCTAAGTGTGTAAAACTTCGTCAGTCAGTTAGTGGTCCATTTCAGAATAAATCAACTTAGACCACATTAGTAGTCCATTTCAGAGTAAAGATACTTCAGACCAGTATGTGTCTTAGTGTGTTTTATTTGGTTATTTTTCGTAAATGTGTCATCTAAGAAATGGTGATGTCATCTTTTTTTTTTCAGTATGAGCTGATTCTGCCATACCTCTGTAGATCCCCCCTACAGATTCAAAGAGTCATGTTTCCATGTGTAATGTGTTGCAGCAGTCAGAAAGAAGCCTCACCTGTCAATCAGTTGGTGAAAAGAAAAAAAATCTCAACTATTCAAAAGCGTATTTATAAAAATGTAGGAAGAAAAGGGTGTATATTTATATGAATATTTGTACCTAAAAAACATTTAGATTGCAGTTTAGGCTTGTTGATAACAAATTGCTAGAAATCCCCCCCCCCCCCCCCCCCCATCCTTTTCGTTTGAAGTCAACATATTCAGGGAGTTGCTCCCTGGGTCCTTTAGTTTAAGGGAATCTATATCTGAACTCTACATAGGGGTGCCCAGAGCCCCTGGTTGTTTTTTTTCTTCTCTCCCAAGTTGCATGCCTGAATTCTGGTCCAGTTTAATTATCTAAGAGGTTTATATTATGCTGATATCTCTTGACTTTCTCTCCTATATGCATGTATGCATTGACATTTGTTAGAACTTTTTACTGACTGCAGAAAATCAGGCAGCATTGAGGGTAAAGTGCAGGTCTTTAATACAAAATTTAGGAAAAGGAATGGAAGAGAAGAATGGTGCAAGAGTGTCACCTGTGTCATGTGAACTGAATAGGTAGCATGTTCATGTTGATGTGCAACACAGACAATTTTGTTCATTTGTTTTGTTGAAAACATTTTTTATTTAGCTTTTGTTCTTACTTAAAATCACACGTGTTCACACATTTTAAATGTGAGATGAGCATGAAATTCTCTTGTTTTTACCTTTTTCAACATTTTCCATTAAATTAAAAGAATTCTATTCATGCAAATTTGACTGTTTTAAACAAGTGGTTACAAAGTCCACCATCTTAGAATAGACGTTACTTGATGGGCTCAACTGCCCCCCAGAATTTTTTTGGTTAAATAGCAACAAATTATTTGGCAGAAAACTTTGTCGTAGTAGTTTGTTACTTTGCATTAGAGATTGGTTTGCAAAAGTTTTGGTTCATATAACATCTAGATACATGGTGCATCTGTGATCAGCAACTTGGTCAGTGCTAGTCCTGTGGCTTGTTCATTGAATGTGGGTTATAAATGAGTTTTGCTGAATTTTTTTCTAAGGTGTTTTTCGAAAAGCTTTAACCTCTTAACTGCCCAGTGCAAGTGCGCCCTATATGCCAGGGAATAAAATTCTTTTGTACCACTGCTATGTTCATATTCCTCTTACTCAGAAATTACTACATGAATAATCCTGATAGTCTACCCAATGATAGTATATATATCGTAGATTACTTCGAGGTAAGCTTAAATTAGTTAGCATGATATTTCACTGCGAAAATATATTTGAAATGTAAAATTTCTACAAAAAATACGCTTTCTTCAATACCACTGTCATTCTGAGTACCCCCCATCTCAATTATGTCAAACATAAGTCCAGGCCAAATCTCATTCATTGTTTTTTAAATGCACTATCTCCTGAATCATACATGATCGTTTTCATCACTGTTAGGTAAATCTAGTTTTATTTGCCACTTTTACAGCTGTGTAAAGTTATTGATGCCTTCAACAAGAAGTGTCAGCCATTTTGAACAAGAACTTCCCAAGCAGTCATACATAAAAACACAAAATACGAGCTAAAAAAACGATTGTTTTTGCCACGGTTTTTGCAGCTGGATGTTGCCAAGCAACAGGAGAGTGATCTCTACTAATTTTGGAGTTCTTTCCCTTTAACTGTAGTCAAAGAAGCTGGCTTGTTTACTTTGGTTTGACACCCCAGAAATTTTCCGAGTTGTAAGCGTATAGAGTGCACGTTTAGCCCCGGAAAATTTCCGGGGTGGGGCAGTCTAGTGGTTAAAGTTTGAATGACCAGAAAACATTTGAAACAATATTTGAAAGAAGATAAGCTGATATTTATTCATTACTGGAATTCTCAGCTGCAGAGCAGAGGCAGTGGATTTACAAATCATGGCCTTTGTTTAAAAAAAAAGACTTATATGGTGAAACATGTATTGAAAAGTCATTGCTCTCCAAGAATGTTTGAACTTCCAGTCAAATGTTCTTCTACCACACACAAAAACATGTTGTTATGAATACTTACGTTCAGAGCCCAACAGACTACCTTGGCTTTCACCACATAAGTGAACCAAGTTGGTCATCTCCAAAGTTGGTAGTAATGTCAGTCCATTGTGATATAACTTAGGTAAAAAAAACACTGCATATTTTTCTTGCGCATAACATGTACCTTCCTACCAGCTAGATTACATTTTTGCAGCTGGATCTCAGTAAGGTGTTTGCAGGACATAACTTATTTATAATGCATATATCTGTAGCGGGCTGTCAAAACTGGATAACGTTCATGGTTGACAGATTTACAGTCATTCCTACTTGACTGGCATATATGTACATCTTCATATGCTGTACTGATACGTGCTGCGACAGTATTAAAAAAAAAAAAAAGATTGGTGATGTTTTTTAATACCCCTTTTTTCTTCTTTGGAGTATAAAGTTTGAGACATAATAAAACTTGTTTACTTGAAGCTAGAGGAACATAAAAGGAGTATTTGTATGATATTTCAGACGACATACGCTGTTTTGGTTTGAATTCTGGATCACTGTTCAGTGCTGCTATCTCTTTGCTTATGAAGAAATGGTGAAAGAGGCTGACTGCATTGCAAGATAATTGATTTAAATGTATTATTATATTGGAAGTTAGGGATTTTACAGATTTGTTTTCACACAAGCTCTCTGAAATGAAAAGGTGGATTTCTTCTTTTTTTATTTGTCCTGTGCGACAATATTTTTATGACTGGATATTTTTTGTGATAGTATTCTTTAGTGAAGATAGTTTTGAATACTTTACATCAGATGTAAAAGATTAAAAATCAGACAGTGAAAGCACTCTGTCAGGTTATATGATATCCTTTCTAAAGTGTAAAGGGCTCTAAAAATTTAGATGTGTTTGAAATACTGATTTTTTTTCTCTCCAAACATTGGATCACTACTAACGTTAAATGTATCATACCAAGAATAAGAACTGTATCCTGCAGCGCATAAAAGATTTTAAAAAAATACTACAATTTTGTTAGTCCTTTTATTTAGAGAATTAATTGGCAGTTCTAAATAATGTTAGGGTGTCATTTTGACTTTGGGGAGAGGAGGGTGTAAAATATTGTACTCATTGGAAATAAACTTATGTTCAGATACACTGATATTTTACACAGCTCACTGTACCTGTTTGTTTTGTCATGTAAACATGATACACACAATCTCTTATTACTAAACTTTTTTTTCCAGAAACAAACAGAATATGCGCCAAACTTTTGGTATTCTTTTAAGTTGCTGTACCTCTTGTTTGTGGTTTTCTCCATGTCTTCTCTATCTCATAGCTCTGTTTTAACATCACTCGTGGTGGTATGTTCTGCCAAGTTTACCTGTGCCTTCTGCGGATGTTTGCAAAGAAAGCTCAATACGATCACTGATCAGTATTTGCTGCTCTTTGTGAGGTGGGTCACAACTTTATTAATGAGCATGGACGAATGGAAAAGAAAGTGGTGAATTTCTACTTATTCAGTTTCTAATAACAAGTCAGCCTCTGATCTACAATATGCAAACATCCACTTGGTGAAAAGAAACACACACTAGAATGCAAATGCATGTAAACACACTTACATAGAGCTTGAGGAAAGTCAATTGAAATAGCAGGCTTTACATTTGCTTACACATTATCATCACAATATTCGCGTTAAAAAAAGTCAGGCTAAGCAGAACGTTTATGCAAGACTTGTGGATGATGAGCAGTTAATATGTTCATGATTTTTTGGTTTGCTTGGGTTCCTATTTTTTTCTTTCAAAATTTTTTTTTTTACTTTATCATATTGGAAGGATCCAAATGGTTTTTCTTTTTTGTGTGTTTGGGGTGGGGTTTTGTTTACCTGTTAAACAATATACATTTCTCTGCCTTGAGAAAGTGCAACTTGCAGTTGTCCTCGTGAATGCAGGGAGTGCCTCTAAAGAAAGCTCTACTTCCTGTGTCACTGCAGCAGATTTTAGTAATGTATCAGAGGCTGGCTTGTTGCACTATTACATGCATAGTATCTTGAAGTCCTGCTTGTAAACAGTTGTTGGGAGAGAAAAGGGATGTTCTGAGGGCTTTTAGTTTGCTTGTTTGTTTGGTTTGTTGTTATCTTAAGGTTGAGTTAAATTTTTATGTTATTTTATTGTTTTTCATTTATCAGATGTCCATGCAGACATACACAAAGTTCTGCTTCAGAATGACACAGTAGTAGGATGGAAAATTGACTGGTTTCCATTTAGATTTCAAGATGCTATGCATGCCTGAGATGTTCAGATGATTGATGTTACTTTTGGCCCTAGCCTGAGTAGAGAGCGCTTCTGTACCCTGTTAACCCAGCACTCATGCCTTGTGTGTATTCTGTTCCTTTGTCATCAGGCACTGGCTTCTCAAGGCCTCTGGAGAAGTGTTTGAGAAACCATTCTGTGTCCCTGAAAAGAAACCTGTCACAAATTGGATTTACCTGCCAATCCTTTGCGGTATTTCATTGGCTACATCATGTTTGCTGATTTCAATATGAATAAGAATCATGATTGAAAGGTGAGGGGGAGGGGCTGGCGGGGAAAGCTGTGTTCATAATAGGTGAGGGAGGGTTTTTGTGTGTGTGTGTGTTTGGCTTTTTTTCTCCCTGATAAAAGGAATATATATGTGTCTGCATACTTTGTGTCACTTCTTATACAAGCCGATGGTTAATTTGAAAGGAATTGAAAACAGATATGTCCATGCACATTATTTCATTGACAATAATTTGTGCCCATATTTCACTGAAAGATAATTTTAGTACTTCATTGGTAGTTTAAAAAAGTATTGGAAAAAGAAACGTTGGACAAAGTTTTACTCTGATTGACACACACATATGTACTGGAATCACTGTTGTCTTGAAATGCCAGAGTACAACAGCTAATGATGCTTTGTGAAAAGGGACTATCATTAACTTAGTTGGGTGGCAATGTCGTATGTTTTGCCACATTTTTTTAAAACAAAGTCTTAAAATCAACTAAGACACCTTATAGATGAAACACAGCAATACATTTTAAAAGACGAAAAGAATGACCTTTTTGCTTATCTTTAGTTAAAAGTAGTTTGCCTGATAGAAAAAAAGTACACAGATAAAACAAAACAAGCAAGCACTTTTACCCACTATACCACTTATATGATCATAGGGATTCTAGTCATTATTGGAGGAAAAGATTTTATCACCAGGTGCAACAAACATTATAGAAATACGTTCATCATTGTCAGATTGAAAGTACATGCGGTAGTACAACTAATTCATGCAAGGGAATTTTCGCCACAAACCACATCCATGGCACTGCTGCCATGTTGACAGACTGGGATTCTTGGAGCCGATAGGTGGTCATTTCAAAGAGCCTGACCATGCAAACATCTGATGGAAGAATTTTCATGGGAATGGAACGTTTGGAGCATATTTAGAAGTGATCTAGGTCAGAAGATTAACAGTCTGCTTAGGAAAGGTGCATGGAGAAAGTCAGGTAGTGTTAGAAAAGTGCAAAAAATGGTCAGGAATCTATTTTAACATGGCTCTGTTGAGTTAGTTGATTGTCATTATTTGGAGACTATTTTCAGATTTAATTTGAAAAATCTTGACATGCCAAAATAGAGATGCAAGTTTGTTTATCCCGGTTTTAAAAAATGAGAGGGGGGGGATTAGATATAAATTATGTGCTAACAGATATTACTTTTTTGTTTGGGTTGAGGGGGAAAGGGCTTTTGTTCTTCCCCCATACAAAATCCATGTAGAAATGATTGCAGAAAAAGATACAGGTGCTACAGAAACATTCAGTAGGTATAAGATCAAAATTAAAATATGTTAAACACCTAGCATTCGCAGGTACTCTGTTCATGCAGAATCTGGCTGGGATTAGCAGGAAGCTTCTGGGTCAAAACCTTGTGTTTTAAAATGCCATTATTAGATTTTTCTCTTTTGAGCTTGGCATTGGAAGAATAGTTAATTGATTGTCTTAACTTTCCTCCCATGCTTTTCTCTTCACGCTGGCCATTTATAAAGGTCAGCATAACAACAACAAAAAGTAGACTTGTGCAATCAGAAGGTCAAAAGCCATAATGATTGTGTATGAAGTTGAAGATATGAAGTAAATCCATCTTGGCTCTTGGTCTCTCTCTCTCTCTCTATATACGTCTCTTCAAAAAATGTTAGAACCTTAAATTTGGATCCCTAAAATGTTCACCCAAAATAATAATAATAATAATAATAATATATGGAATTTATATAGCGCTGAATCTTGTAAATAAACAAACAAATCTAAGCGCTTGCACTCAATCATTTACAGGCATGCAACTCTCCTTAAACATAATGAACAACAGATTTCAAAAGCATGCGCGCGCACGTATGCACGCATGCATGCACGCACGCACGCACGTGCACACACACACACACACACACACACACTCACTCGGAACAACACTAAGAAGGTGAAAGATGCTGTTGAAAATTAGGGACAGATATTTGGGGGGAAAGTCTCAGGTAGGAAATAAGTGTGTTTTGAGGCTGGATTTGAAGGTATCAAGTGAAGGCTTCTGGTGAAGTGAAAGAGGGAGGTCATTCCAGGTGGATGGACCAGAAACAGAGAAGGAGCGACGGCCAACAGTGGTTTGTTTGAATCTGGGTGTTCGAAAGCACAAAGTATCTGCGGCTGAACGAAGGGAACAGGATGGAGTGTACAGGTGAAGACAGTTACAGAGATAAGAGGGTGCAGATTTGTGGAGACATTTGAAACAGAGGGTATTGATTTTATACTCCAGTCTTTGTGAGACAGGCAGCCATTGAAGAGATCGCAGAAGAGGAGTGATGTGTTCAGATTTTTTCTTTCTTAGGACCAGTCGAGCTGCAGAGTTTTGTATGCGTTGAAGAGAGTGGATAGATGATGCTGGTAGGCCATCCAAAAGAGAATTACAGTAGTCTAAACGTGAAAGAATGAGAGATGTGACAAGCTTGGAAGTTGCATCAGTGGACAGATACTTGCGAATCGCGCTTAAAAAAAGGTGTGGAGAACATTTCCCAATCAAGAGTAGTTAGAGTCAAGGATACCTCCGGATGTTTCTAAGATGACTGTACAGCTCTGATAGTACCTGTTATAATATTGAGATCTTTTATGAAATGAGCACATAAGATGCACTGGTAGATTGTCGTTGACTGCTACACTATCATCCTAGTAAACATCTCAAGCAGGTACATATTTTGTGGCTGTCATTGTTTTTAAAATGTCAATTAAGGTTGCCCTCTGCACTATGTGGGGCAGGTTCAAGGTATGTGTGTACACAGATAGGTAGCTTAGGTAGCACCAGGCAGCTTTGCATTCATGGCCCTTTGTAATAGGCAGACATTTCAGCTGTTGTCCTGTGGATAATCATTTTGATAGATATTAGTAGATTCTTGTCATGCCATCCAAAATGGAAATAAAACATGTTCTCGTGAATTCATACATTGGAGAAAACAACAACAACATTGGCATTAAAAAAAAAAGGTTATGCTGTGAGAGCAGGCCTGATGGAGGAAAAAAATCCACAAAAACGAACGTGTCATTGTAGTCCTGCTACAAGAGCACTTCGCAAGGCAAGTAAATTGTGAGTTGTTCAGTGTAAACTCTGATGTTTATGTTTGTTTTATATGTTTTGTTTTTCGGAAGACCTGTTACAATCTGTCATGTGTTTCAGTGTGTGTTCCTACTTTGTCTTTGAAGTGTGATGGGATCTCTATGTTCTGGTTTTAATGTAGATGTTTATGATCTGGATTTTGTATTTTTGATAGGTGTCCTCAGTCCTTTGACCATTATAGTAGAATGATCGCTGGTAAGCCAGAGAGCTTTACAGCCCCTTTTGATTGGCTAAGAGATTATTTGTTCATTTCATGTTCAAGCTTGGAAATTCTTTTGAGAAAATGGAAAAACAACCCAGAAATAGGGAGATGGTTTCTTGCAGAGAGGCCTTTCTCCTCTTTTGTCAGCTCAGTTTAAAAGTAGGGAGTGAAACCAAAGAAGTGGTTTCACTGGGCAAGTAAGTTTTGTTTGTTCAAAAAACAAAAAAAATAAAGCAAACATAGAACATCTTCATTATTCACAAATTTTAAAATGTATTCAGATTCATTTTGAGTTCTTTGCAGGGAAGGATAGTGACAGAAGAGTAACTCTGCATGAGGTCGTTTTTCTGTTAATTCAAACGGGCAAAGACAGAAGCATTTTCTTTTTGCTGATTTTTTTTTTAATAACAAGAGCATTGAAAGTGTTAGAGCTTTTTGTTGGTTTTCCCCCTCAAATTCATGGTATCACAAGAAATTTTTATGAAGTTTTATGAAGAAAATTCCAGTTCTTTAGTTAATGTGATACTATCTTTACATGATTTAAAAAATTTGTCCACTGTTGTTTTTAATTCCTTTGCAAGTTATTTTTTATATAGTGATGTGACAAATATCTCCAAACAGGAAATGATAAGAGCTTTTCAGCCACTCTGACATTCAAAACACACACACAAACCACACCACACCACACCACCCACACCTTACAACACACACACACACACATGCACGCACGCACGCATGTGCGCGCACGCGCGAGTACTACAGAAAGTTTGAAAGCATTTGCCTTTCTTTTTGCAGCCTATGTTACTGTTTTTCCTTCTCCTTTTTTCCTTAATTGTGAAAAACCCACATACATGTTTTTGCATTAGCTTAAGAAATGATCAACTATGTTGACGGCTGAATGAAATGAAAGGAGTGGAAGGATTGTCTTCATTTTGTTCTAATAAAGTGCTGAAGTTTTCCCTGTTGATTTTGTGGGTATTTGAATTTTTTTGTGAGTGTGGAGAGAATTGGAGAGTTATCTTCTTTGTCAGCTGCTGCTTCTTCTTCTTCCCTTTTTGTCATGTTTCTCCCAGGGGAGGTTTGATATTGACAAGCCTTCTCCATCTCTCTCTGTTTGAGCTTCCTCCTTATTTATGCCCCTTTCTCTAAGATCATCTGCAATACAGGTAGCCCAGGTTTTGATAGGTCTTCCCTTTGGTCTCTTGCCATCCACTATGAAGTTCATTGCTCTTTTTATGATGTGGTCTGCTCTCCATTGAACGTGCCCAAACCAGCGCAGTCTATTGCTACTAGCTACAGACTTCAGATCATCAACTTTGCACATTCTCCATAGTTCTTTATTCATGATTCTGTCTTCCCATTTGATCTTTGTCATGTAGCGTAGCATTTGGTTTTCACAGCTCTTCAACAAATGTTAGACCTTTTTTGTGAAAACCCATGTCTCCGAACCATACAGGAGAACAGGTCTAATGCAGGCCTTGTATATCAGACAGTGTCTCTCCAGTGGGATTTTCTGATTTCCAAGCAGACTTGCCAATTCTTTTCATTTCTTCCAAGCACTTGCAATCCCGGTTCTGACAGCTAACTCAGATTTTGCTTTGCAGCTCATCATCTCTCCTAGGTAGCAGAATTCGTCTACCACTTCTATCTTCCCTTGTTCAAATTCTAGCACCTTCTTTCCTGCATCAGTATTGTCTTCACCCTTCTTATTCATACAACTGGGGCAGACAAATACTCTGTCCTCCTTCTTCAGACTTTTGAGCTGCTTTTGTGACACCAATATTGACAGTTGGAGCATTTGATCGAATTGTTCCCTACACCTTTGTGGCAGACACCACGCGGGTATTTGCCTTGCTCTCTATATGTTCTGCGATCTTTTCCAACTGTCATTGCTTTGGTTTTGTCAACATTCACCTTCATTCCTCTGTGTTCTAATCTCTGTTTCCAATTGCCAAATTTTTTAGTAGCGTCATCACTCTTCTCAGCTACCAGCACTAAGTCATCAGCATACAGCAGTTCCCAGATCTCTTCTGGCCTCTCCACTTCCCTGGATATTTCATTCATCACGAGGATAAAGAGCAGAGGGCTCAACGTGGATCCTTGGTGCACTCCTACTTTTATCTCAAAGCTTTCTGATGTCCCGATTATACATTTATCACTTTTGATCTGGAGTTCTTGTACAAAGTCATAACCATTGAGATGGTGTGCTCCAGTACACCTTGTTTCCTCAAGGCCCATTGGATTGCCTTTCTGGGTACTCTATCAACAGCTTTTTCCAGGTCAACAAAGATGTGTGTCAAGCTCTTTTTCTTCTCCATATACTTTTCCTGCAGTTGTTTCACAATAAATATTGCATCTATGGTTGATTTGCCAGCCTGGAATCCAAACTGTTTTTCATCAATATTGCACAGGCGCTTCAGTCTTCTTTCCAATACTTTTCCCCACATCTTCATGCCATGTTCCAGAAGCCTGATTCTTCTGTATTTTCCACATACTAGTGCATCTCCTTTACCCTTGAAAATGGGAACAGTAATACTGTCTTCCCATTCTTCAGGCATTTGTTCTGTCCGCTGTATCTTCTGACATATTTTCGTAAGTTGTTTTACTCCTTCCTCTCCTGCTGCTTGTATCATTTCTGTCACCACTCCTGATGGCCCGGTGGCTTTTCTCTTTTTCATAGTTTGAATTGCTCTTCTGATTTCATCTTCAGTCACTTCTTGTACAGGTCCTTCAACTTTCTCCACTTCCTCGATTGCATGAGGATTCTCAATATTTAGCAGATCATGAAAGTAATCCTTCCATCTCTGCAGAATATTTTGCTTCTCAGTCATGATATTTCCAGACTTATTTTTTACAAATTTTGCTACATTGATGTCTTTCCGTTCTTTCCTCATCTGCCGTGCAATTCGAAACATCTTTTGCTGACCTTCAGTTGTATCAAGTCCAACACACCATTCATTCTACACTTTTTCTTTAGCTTAGGCTGCAGCTTCTTTTGATTTCCTCCTGTATATCTCTCTGTCCTCAAACATCTTTGTTTGCTGCCACTTCCTAAATGCTTTCTTCTTCTCTTGGATTGCTTCTCTCACTGCATCGCACCACCACCATGTTTCTCTCTTTCAGTGTCTTCTTTGGTCTCTCCACATGTTTTGCTGCTTCCATGAGGATTTCTTTCAATTGGTTCCAGTCATGTTCTTGTCCAGCCGCTTTTTCTCTCACTTTTTTCTCATATTCCAAGGCTATGTTCTTGTCTTTGAGCCTCCAAATTTTCAGTTTCTTCTCGATTGCTTTCTTCCTTAGTCTTATCAAATCTTTTATTTGAAAATCTGCGCACAACAGTCTGCTGTGAGAAGCATTCTTCCCCCGGAATAACTGTACAGTTAGTCGCCATTGCAGCACTTCCCTTGAAGAGAATGAATTCAATCTGAGTTTCCGCTTCACCACTTTTGAAGGTGATATAGTGCTCTTGTTTTTTCTTGAAGAACGTATTCAAGATTCATAAGCTATTCTGTTGGCATAGCTGTTTCTCCAAAGTTGTACCTGCCCATAACATCATGTCCAGTTCTGTCCTTGCCAACATGTCCATTCAAATCTCCTGCTACAACGACAATGTCTTTTTCTGGTATTTCAGCCAGTTTCTCGCCTAGTTTTTCCCAGAAGTCAGCTTTTTCTTCTTCGGGTCTCCTTCTGTGGTGCATAAGCAGAGATCATGTGCAGGATCTTTTTTCCACAAACTATTTTCATGTTCATTGAGCTACCGCTCCATCTTTCTATTTCGACATTTTCAAGCCAGTTTTCATGAACTCTGTTAGCTGCTCTATATTCTAATGTTGGAAATTAATCTATTAAAAAAAAAAGAGGACAAAGACAGTTAACTAGAATTTTTACCAAATTTAAGGAAATGAATGCAGATATATGTCAAATACAAATAACATTTTAGTGAAATATTGCCATTACTGATTGTACTTTCCTCTAAAACTTAAACTTTCATGAGAAAGATTGATTAATATTAGGCAGAAATCTTTGAAGCTGTGATTGCATCATATCAAGGAAGAGACAGACCTACAGAATTCTTAGTGTGAACCTTCCTCCAAAGCAGTGCAGAAAAAAAACAATACAGAGGGATCAAAATCTTGTTCATGGTACGTAAAATAAATTGTGCAGAAATTTCTGTTCACAGTCATCTAGCAATGTCAAAAAATAAAATAAACAAATCAACCCCTCTCCTTTAAAAAAAAAAAAAAGCCACCATCAACAAACAAGCAAATTGAACAGTTTATAAAGGTCTGCAGTATGCATAGCCATTTTACCAATCCTACTGTTTATCAAGGTCTGCAGTATGCATAGCCATTTGGCCTATCTAATCCAATCCTACTGTTTATCAAAGTCTGCAGTATCATAGCCATTTGGCCAATCTAATCCAATCCTACTGTTTATCAAGGTCTGCAGTATGCATAGCCATTTATCCAATCCAATCCTACTGTTTATAGATTCTGCAGTATGCATAGCCATTTGGCCAATCCAATACAATCATACTGTTTATAGAGTCTGCAGTATGCATAGCCATTTGGCCAATCCAATACAATTCTACTGTTTATAGATTCTGCAGTATGCATAGCCATTTGGCCAATCCAATCCATTCCTAATGTTTGTAAAGTCTGCAGTATGCATAGCACTGCTTCTCATTCCCTCCGTTTAGTTTCCCAGCCAAAGTTCATGACTGGCGGCTGGCAGGGCGTGGATATAAATAAACAGGGCAAAAGGAAAGGCAGCACTAGCCGCTTGCAGCTGTAGCCATGTTCAGCCGTAAATTACCCTTGTGTCTTTCACACATCCTCTTGCACAGTGAATTGTTTAAAAACAACAAGCAAAGCACTCTTTAAAATGAGCTTTAAACGAGCTTTCTTTTGACTCCAAACTCCATGTACTTTCCTTCATACTGGTTGATGTGACAGCAGTTCAAACAGACATGAAGATAAACAGGAGAGGTGCAGGAAGAAACACAATCACAAAAAACATACATTTCTAACTCTCTCTCTAAAAAAGCATATATTTATATTATATAAACAATGAACATAGAGAAAACATTGAATATGTCTGCATGCAGACTAACCTTTTTGGGGGGCTGCGGAATTGAACCTGTTGGCAGAACGAGGCCATAAATAAACACACCGTAGCAGAGTGTGGGGAGAGAGTCTGCCGCAGTCATTAGTGTCAGCTATCTGACTTCTCTATAAACACTCCTGCTGGTCAGGCGTTACAGCACGTACACAGTCTACTGTTTCATCAGCTTTTAGCGGTATCCTTGCTACAGCTGAAGGTTTGTTCATGAACCAATTCCAGTACAGCTCATAATTATAGCCCCGAGAACACAGTAGAAAACAAATGTCTTGTCAGTATTCTACACTGTCATCAAGCAAAGATACCTCACAAATGGCTCAGGTTTTTATTTCACTGATGTTTCTGATACTATTCAAAAAGCATTTTCTGATCCTGTTAAGAAATTGTTGTGATCAAATGTTTATCTACTTATCAGTCCTGTGTTGTGTAAAAAAAAAATTGCACACAGGCCTACAATTTGACATCAAAGCAACACCCCAAAAAAAGCGGAAAGAAAACACACACACACAAAACGGATGACAAAATTTACAAAACTGCATATACACGGGAACTAGATTTTTTAAAAAGCACATGAGTGCTTATTCCATTATCCTTGAAATAAAAGAATAAGCAAAATAAATAAACACACACACATGAGCGCACGTGCACACACACACATACACACACAAGCAGACAAACATACACACACACACAAAATGGCATAAATACATGTACGCATACCCTATACTCACATACACGCACACTCATACACGCGCGCGTGTGCACACCACACACATGTAACTACAAGAAGATGCGCACGGCACACATGTGCTTGAGATAACTAACAACTTAAAACTGACACACAGCCAGGAAGCACCTGGCACATGAAGGTGTTGTGGCCGATCACACAAACACACGTTCACACATGCATACACGGGCATACACGCACGCACACACATGTGCGCGAACACACACACGCACAAACGCGCACCCACGCCCACGCACATCCCCGCACACACACACACAACACACGCATGCATGCAGGGACGCACACACACACACACGCACTCACACAAAGTAGATCTCTCCCCCCCTCTCTCTCTCCCTCCCCCCCCCCCCCTCTCTCTCTCTCTTATTCAGTCTCCTATTTTAGGGTTGTCTGAAGACTTACTTACACACACACACAGAAAACACACAAACACTCGGCCCTTTGTTTCTTGGGAAACACCGTGTTTGTAAAAAAAATGTTTAAAATTAGTTAACCTAATTAGCTGTACAACCGTCACCACAAACAAGTAAAGCAGGTATTAAAGTTTTGTTCACTAAAGTATGAGTACTGTAAAAATCCAGTAGGACATCCAGCAGCGAATGTTAAATAAGCCTTTCAAATAAAAATTCGCCCAGTCGCTAATAGACAGCAAAGAAGGAATGTGTGCTGGCACCGCGAGACGCTGGACTTGGACCCCTGACCGCGCGGTGCCTAGATAGCAGCCAGATGGTATTTAGGTTACGGAGTGAAAGTGCCAGCCGCAAACTAAAGAGTCGGGTTTTTCCTGTTTTGAGCAGCCGTGATAGCCATTTGGCCAATCCTGCTGTTTATCAAGGTCTGCAGTATGCATAGCTATTTGGCCAATCCAATTCAATCCTACTGTTTATAAAGGTCTGTAGTATTATACTGTATGACTCTTTTCAAGTACCTCGCCATAGGCAGCCATACTCTTTGACTTCAGAGGATTTTTTCTCCTTTAACAAAGGTGAGTGCAGGTTATGTTAAGAGCTTGTCATGGCTGAAGGCAATCTCAACACAACATTAAAAAATTTTTTTACAACATAACATTTTAGTGTAGGCTTTGGCAATTAGCTGACATCAATAACCGACACAGCTTTTGGCCTGGACCCAGATAGCAAAATTAATGTTGACCTTATTCTGACATGTGCCATGCTCGGTGTGCATTTCTTTCCATCTTGATGGATTTAAAAAAAAAAATTTGTATTGTCACATATGCAAAAATCTCTTAAAGTTCATGTGTTTCGTCAGGGTGTTTAGAAAACCAAAATGTTCAAAATATTGCATTTTTTCAAAACTTACCAGTGAAACATATTTTAAAAAATAGGCAGATCTGGCAATCAAAAATCAAGGGACAGAAATGACAGAAGTTTAAGCACTGACACTAGAAACATAACTAAGGCTTCTTGCTGACTGTCTTGAAAAGTTGCTCTCATTTTGTAAACCTTGCAGCTTTAACCAAAGAACTTGAGAGCGATTTAGTAAGCATGGCAGATAGCACAATTAATGTCCTTATTCTAACATGTGCCATGCTCAGTGTGCAGTTCTTTCCATCTTGATGGGTTGTTTTTTTATGTTTCATGACTGCCAGTAGATTACCATTGATTAATGGGATGAGATACTCAAAACTCAGTGGTCGGAGCACTCTAGCTAAGGTTAAGCTGTGTTGAACACAGTTGCTTTGGGGATAGGCGACTATTTATGCATCTTGGCTTCAGTGCTATCCCCCAGCTGTAAATGGGTACCTCTCTCTTTAGGGACAGGGAAGAAATAAGTGAGGGAGAGGAAATAGACACCACCCACAGGATACTGGCCCTGAGAGAAGCCAAGGTCTTTGACACCTTGCTCCCTAATGACCGCAAATGTTTTGGGACGCTTTTTACCATAGGTTACATCAGAAAAAAACTACAGTCATTTCAGTCTCACCAATTGAAAGCATTTTGATGGATGCTATAGCCAAGTGGTTAAGACAATGTGAAGTTATGGGTTCAAATCTTGGTGGCAGTTTTCTGAACACCCTGACATAACACATAACTTTGGCCTAGATTGCACATTTTGAAAGCGTTTTGACGGATGCTATAGATAGCCAAGTGGTTATTAGACCATTTGACTGTGAAGTCATGGGTTCAGATCTTGGTGGCAGCATCTGGTGAATTTAGGATTGGGATGTTTACAATCTCTCAGATAAAAATCCAAGTGCAGACTTGCATTAATTCCTTTCATGCAGAAGATCAAATATGCACATTAAAGATCTTGTATTTTGTGTCAGCGATCAGTAGGTTTTGGAAACATGAATACACCCTGCATGCAACCTGTACAATGAGATGAGCTGCTCTGAAGTTAGAATGTTGCTGAGGCCAGCAGGCATACCTGCAAAATTACAAGTACAGGAGCAGACCAGGTACTAGACACCTCACCCAGTAAGGGAACGTAGAGAAGAGCAGAGAGATAGAGAAAGCTTTTTTGATATTGCTACATGATTATTGATGAGCAATATGAAAATCGCAAAAACTAGTTGAGTTGAAAGGGAAAACAAAACAAGCAAACGAAAAAATGCACATTTTAAACACTCACACAAATCTCACCTATTTCAAACCATGTTTGGTAAATTTGAGGAAGATATTGAAGTGCATAATTCCATTCATCATCACTCACTCATCACTCATCCCTTGGTCGGGACGACCGTTGGGGTACCCGCACGGACGCTGCAAGTGGACCGCCAAATGGTTCTGTCCTGGGCTGTTTTCAGGAGGCTTGGTACAGTGAGGCCGGTCCACTCCTTGATGTTGGATATCCAGCTTTTGCGTGGTCGTCCCTGCCTCCTTGCTCCTTCCACCATTCCCTGCAGGACTGTCTTTGACAGGCTGTTATGCCTTGTTGTGTGGCCAAACCACTTCAGTTTCCTCCGTTTGACTGTATCTAGCAATGGTTCTTGTTTGCCAGCCATTGCCTCGATCTGCTGCCAGACGTAGTCATTGGTTTTGCGGTCTCTGTAGGTGATGTTCAGGATCCGCCTGAGGCACTTCATCTCAAAGGCTTGAATGCGACGTTCTAAATCGGCAGTAAGTGTCCATGCTTCACAGCTGTACAAGGCAATGGATGTGACGAGTGCCTTGTAGAGTCTGACCTTATGTGGGTTCTGATGATGTGGTTTCTCCACACTTTCGCCAGCTTAGTCATGGAGGAGAGTGCCACAGCAAGTCTGATCTTCACCTCTTGTGTGCTCGTGCCTTCTTTGGTGATGACTGCTCCAAGATACTTGAAAGTTTCCACCTCCTCTAGTGTCTCGCCACTCATCTTGATGCTGGTGGGAGTGGTCGGTGTGGTACTGTTCACTAGGATCTTGCTCTTTTCCGTGCTGATCTCCATACCGTGGGCATTGGCTGATGTTTCCAGTCTGGTGGTGAGATCCTGGAGTTCTTCTTCACTGCGGCCCATGAGATCAATATCGTCTGCGAATCGAAGATTGCAGACTGGCCTTCCTCCTATTGTGATTGTGGTCTTGAAGCCAAGGAGGGCCTCCTGCATGATGTTCTCCAGGAACACGTTGAAAAGAACGGGGGATAGCGGGCAGCTTATGAAAAAAAAGTCTCTTTGTTAAAAGTCTTTTAATTTTCCTTTTTATAGAGATTCTCTTACTTTAATTCATGAACAGGAGGGGACAAGATAGCCTGGTGGTTAGAGCACTGTATTTGCAATCAGATGACCCCATACACTTCTGTGCCTGTGGTGAGTTTGTGTCAAAGCCTTTGGGGTTGGAGGTTTGTGGGAACGGTCTTTGGAGGGACGTTGTGGTGGTTGCCACCTCGGGTGGGCAACTCAGTCTGGCTCCGCGACTAAGCTAATACTGTCGTTAGTAGGGGCCTTAGTAGGTGGTGTCCTGCATATGTTAGCTCAGAACAGGCACCACTGAACACCACCAAAGTTACCCAGCAGTAGTGCAGGGCCCCTCTGGCTGGTGGCCCGATATTGATGGGCTCCCTGTGGACTTCCGACCCTGGGGATAAGACATAACAAATCTGGGTATCACTGTGGCAGAGAGATTGAAATGAGCGGCGTGGGAACAGCAGAAGATGAGGCATCCAACAAAAATAATCTTCCAAAAACCCCTGCATGCACCGTGGTATCATGTTTTGACCCAAAGTCAGAATGCAGCTACCTTCATGGAGAGCAAAAATTGTTGTATATGTATATATCTCGCCATTGGTGAACCTTTGAGCTGTAGCCGAGGAATGAAATAAAAAAACATCAGAAGGCATCTCGCTCTGACCTTCAGCCAGGTTTAGGTAGGCCTACCATATTTACTTTAATTCCAAAATGTTTATCATCCAAAATAAAAATTATCATAACAAATTTCTCTGGCAACATATTCTCCTAAAGGAGAGAGGCCAGATTTCTGCCATAATCAAAAAGTCATAAAATACAGTGGAACCCATAAAACCCTCCGCAAAGAGTGCAGATAGATGATCCTGTGGCTCTTCTGCTCTCCCCCCTTTTCTCCCAGATTGTAAAAGTCGACTTTTTTGTTTGGTTGGATTTAAAAAAAAAAATTTTTTTAAAGTCTATGTTGTAGAACTTAACACACATACATGCACACAGCTTCACTTATTTGCATATGAACACTCTGGCAGATGAAAAAACACTGGATTATAATTGAACTTTTTTTAATTTAATTCAGATCATGAAACAACTTCTCAAACACAAAAATAAGTTCTTTATCAGTGGAAATGAAGTTGAATTAGGTTTCTCATGAAGCATCTGACATGATAATTCCTCAAAGAATGTGTCTGACATTCTTTATGGTGTGGTTGTACAAGTCATGAGAAATAAACATGTAAATTTATAGGCAGTCTTGTTCCCACACAAAGTACAATCAAGAATTTTTAAAAAAACATCTACAGGGACAGGATAGCTCAGTGGTCAGAGCCACTCGCTCTCCCCAAGCTATGGTTAAGAGCATTGAGCATGGTTACTATGTGGATAGGTGACTGATTGTGCGCAATGGCTTCAGAACAGCCCCCAGTTCACCCAGCTGTAAATGGGTACCTACCCTCTTTAGGGACAGGGAAGGAAAAGCAGCGAGGGAGAGGAGGTGGGCACTGCCCTCATAGGCTGAGGTCTCTGACATCTTGCTCCCAAATGACCACACAGGTTATGGGAACACCGTTACCTTTTTTATATCCACTTTACATTTGACCTCAGTATCTGTGAGAAATACTAAATGGATTTTTAAAGAACTGCAAACATGGATCATAAGTTGAAACGTATCATGCTACAATTCCCAATCCCCTCCCTCCCTCACTTGCTTTACCTAAACATTTTCAGCAACAAAGATAACTGAGACACTTCAATGACTTATTCTTTATGCCATTTGCTGCAAATGAGGCCAAGCAGTATATATGGTATTATGCCATAATGGTAAAATTGACATTATTTTCTTCTTGCCTCTAAAATCATACACAGCAGGAAATAAAAAGTGAATGAAGGAGGTCTAGCAGGCAGAGGTGGGATATTTTAAAATTCATATAATGAGTGAATAAATGTGTGGATTGGGTGTGCATGTTTTGTATGTTTTTACTTTGTCAATAAAAAGTTCACTTCTGTGAACTGAGTGTTTTGCTAACTACACATACTGCATTCAGACGCTTATTCTCAGGGACATACATTGTTTAAAGTGAATAGAGTTTGGTTCTCAAGCTAAATCAATCATTTCATTTTGTTTAGAGCCCTCCTGACCACAAAAGCCATATCAGAGCTGTCACCTCATTCTGTTTTCAGTGGCTCCTGTAATATCCACTTGAAAATCAACACCACATACTCTGTTAAAAAATTGAACACTGTCACCCTGAAAAACAAAAACCCAATGGCATTAATTAAATGACACAGTACTGTATTCCTTTCACTCCAATAAAACCAGGCCATGTTAATGGAGTCGCAGTGAAATGGATCCCGCCATTTTGTGGTGACGCGTGGTTTTGGCTACATTTTAAAAATTCAGCAGACTCACACAACATAATAATGACATGCACATTATACATCATTGAAAAGTTTATAATGTCTACTTTTGAGATTGTTTTACAGTTTTTCAATAGATGACTGTATTTATTTTTTATAAATTGTCAAAATATGTCACTGAATGCTGAAAAATAAAGTTTTGAAAAGTAGGACTGCGTATCTTACATGGCTTGAACTGTTCATCAACTAGTCCCCTTTAAACAATGTGATGATTTTTCACCAAAGTTCCATGAAGCTGGCTGAATCCATCTGATGTCACTTTTTGTACAACAGATTTTTTAAAAAAAAAGAATCATAACACTGGAGAGCCTGAAATCCCAAAGATATCACTTGTTGACATGTCAAACAAAATTAGCCAACACACAAACTAGGCAAGCTTAAGGTCAAGGAAAGCAACTGTGTTTAGAAAAATGATTGCCCTACAGGCCAGAGTACTTTACCTTGAGTTGATCACTTAGTGTATTTTAAAAAATTCGTAATTCTGCCAGATCGCTGAAAAAGGGGAAGTCAGCAGGGGCTGACAACATTCCAGCCGAGTTGGTTCAAGCTGGAGGGGAAGCCATGATCAGCGCCCTACTAAGAATCTGCAACAAGATCTGGCAGACAGGAAAATGGCCAACACCATGGACACAGTCACTCATCATCACCCTCCCCAAGAAAGGAAATCTACAACAATGCCATAATTACCGCACAATCAGCCTCATATGCCACCCAAGCAAGGTCATGCTGCAGATAATATTGAATAGACTGAAGCCACAAGCAGAGACCATCATTGCTGAGGAACAAGCAGGTTTCAGAGCAGGGCGCAGCACAACAGAACAGATATTCAACCTCAGAATAATATGCGAGCGGTACCTTCAACATCAACAAGACCTTTACCACGTATTTATCGATTTTAAGAAGGCATTTGACAGGGTGTGGCATGCAGCTTTGTGGGCAACCATGAATTTGTACAGCATCAATGCAAACCTGATCAGAGTCATCAAACAGCTGTACAGCGAGGCCACCAGTGCAGTGTACTACAACAACAACATTGGAGAATGGTTTCGAACAACAGTTGGAGTAAGGCAGGGCTGTCTACTCTCACCCACTCTTTTCAACATCTTCCTTGAGAGAATCATGGCTGATGCACTGGAACATCATGAAGGATCAGTCAGCATTGGTGGCAGAACGATCACAAACCTCCGCTTCGCAGATGACATTGATGGAATAGCAGGATCAGAAAAAGAGCTTGCCAGCCTAACAGAACACTTGAATAAGGCCTCCAAAACATACGGCATGGAAATCAGTGCAGAGAAGACCAAACTGATGACTAATAACACCAACGGCATTAGCACTGATATCAGGGTTAATGACCAGAAGCTGGAAACAGTTCAAAGCTTCAAGTACCTGGGAGCCATTGTATCAGACCAGGGATCCAAGCCAGAAGTAGTATGCAGGACTGCACAGACAATAACAGCTTTGTTAAAACTAAACACCATCTGGAGAGATAAAAATATGTCACTTATCTCCAAGATCAGACTAATGCGCTCCCTTGTCATATCCATATTTCTGTATGCCTGTGAATCATGGACCCTGACTGCAGATTTGGAGAGAAGAGTACAGGCGGTGGAGATGAGATGCTTTCGGAGACTCCTTGGCATCTCCTACAAAGACCACATAAGCAACGAAAGTGTGCATTACAGAATCCAGCAAACCATTGGATCCTATGAGAACCTTCTAACGATAGTGAAAAAGCGTAAACTTAAATGGTATGGGCATGTCACAAGATCCAAAGGACTTGCAAAGACAGTTTTACAAGGCACTGTCCAAGGAGGAAGAAGAGGCAGACCAAGGAAGAGCTGGGAGGATAACATCAGCGAATGGACAGGCCTAGAACTCAACAAAACCCTGAGAAAGGCAGAACAGAGAGAGGAATGGAGGGAACTGGTTGTTGAGTCTTTGAGGGTGCCCCCACGGTCGTCAGACTACGGGACAGATAGATAGATAGATAGAATTCTGCCAAAGCTTAAGCTTCGGCACGTCACAGTGAAGGAGAGGAGTGCCGAAGCTTAAGCTTTGGCACAACCTCAATGAGTTAAGGATAACAGCCATTCTGATTTATCATCCCCAAATCTTTTTTTTTTTGTAAAGGGAAAAAAAAGGTGTAACCAAAAAACAAACACTTAAGAGTAATACAAAATATTGTATGGGCACATAACGCTGCATAATGGACATCCTGTGCTTATCCCACTGGTCTCCAGAACAAAACAATACAAACAAAATGTCATATAATACCTGGGGAAAAAAAATCGATGTCAGACTTGGTTGAACTAAAGCTGGAGAATGGACTAGGAAGGCAGAAAATTAGTGAGAGGATAAAAAGGTAAGGAAAAACACAGAAGCAAAGAGAAAGAAATGGGAAAGACAGAATATAATCAAGAGGACTGATTGAAAGTTTAGAAAAGACAGGCAATGAGAAAAAAAAAAGGGGGGGGGAAAATTCTAGCACCGAATTCACTAACAGTAGAGATGCTAGTTACACTAAATGAACCCCAAGCATCCTCATGGGGGCAGGAAAATCAATCAGTTGCTAAAAAACAACAGTTATTAATTAATGAATAAACAGTCACAGTTAAGATATAGATGAAACTAAGGGAAAAAGAAGGGCCAAAGCCTTGCTGCCAATCTCTAATTCATGTCTGAGTAAGCAGGAAACAAATCTTGATCTTTTTGTGCATTCCCTTTCCAGGTAGAATGTGTAGTGCCTGGTCCGCATGGATACCATGCAAGTAAAATTAAATGCATATCATGCAATTGACTCAAACTGCATTCTATGAAATTTGAAAATGGAGCTGAAATAGTATTTTTTACACTTTGTACCAGTAAGACATCCCGCCCAATGAAAATGATAATAATAATAATAAATGACAATCTTATCATGATACAACAGTGTTTTCTCAAGGCTCTAAAAACTTAGAATGGGGCAGCATGGGGTTCTCAAGTGCACACCAATCTGGTCTACAATAAATTTGCAAGAACTTGCGACCAGCTTCACCTTACAAGGTCAGTGAAACAGACATCAACTTGCTAAGAAGTATTGTCTCACTGGCTCTATTATATGGCTGCTCCATTGACAAGCTTATTGAATTCTGTATAGTATGTGAAGTCATTATGAGCAAGGAAACTTGAGCGTTCCCCAGCTTAAAATAATACCCTGGGGTCACTCAGAATATGCACTCTGTCTCTTTTACTCATCACACGTTGAATTCTGTGTGATGGTTAATATACATTGGATAAGACGCAAGTATGGCTGCTTTCTAGTACCTTGCCATATAGGCAGCCAAAAATCTAATTTCAGGGATTTTTCTCCTTAAATGAAGAGTTCAGGCTGTTTAGCCATGAGCTTGTCATGGTTGAAGAAATGTCACATTAACATTAAAATGTATATATTATTTACTTGCATCAATAACTGACAAAGCATTTAGCCTGGGCTATATAAGAAAAACTTTGTGAATAATTATTGAGAGAAAACCTAGTTTGTTCTACAAATACATTTTGTTTATCATGAACAAACCATTATCTTGCTGGAGTCACTTTAAGATTTACGTTGTAGCTATTCTGTGACAAACTATTTTGGCTATTTTTTTTTAAAGAATTCAGCAAATATAATAAATTGATAAAACCAGCCATATTATGCTTTGATATCAAAGTTAATTTTGTGTATTTTTTATATTGACACGTGATTTTTCCAATATATGTCACTGTGTATTTTGCTTTAAATCAAGTTGGTGAATGCAAAAAAACGCCCCCAAAAAAGGAAAGTTTTGACACTCACATGCTTATCTTGACATAGTATAAACACCATACAGCTAAACCACAAAAAAGAACAAGACCAAGAAGGAAAGTGGCAGGATGGTTTAGACATTCACCTGCCTAACAAGTGAACTGAGGTTCTGGGTTCGATTCCCAGCCTGGCCATTTCTTCCCAGTTTGATGGGAAAATCAAACTGAATGTAAAGTCTTTTGGAAGAGATAAACTAGTGGGACCCATGTGCTTTATGGACTTGTGCATGTCAAAAGAATCCATGACAGCTGACAATCGGAAAGAGCAGGGAGGTACAGGTTCTCCTGTCACATAAGCAAAATTCTCACCATTGGTGAACCTCAGTTCTAGCTGAGGATTGAAAATTTTAAAAAAGGACTTGATTTTACACATAGTTAAGTTTCTTCATCCTAAAGAATCAGTTTTGAAGTCAAGTTTTTACATCCATTGAAAAACCATGAACTTCTTTGGGGCTGGCATCTTTTTAGTTCTTTCCTTACACAGAGCGGTGGTACATGTTTCCCACAAGTGTCAACAGTGTGGGACTCACTGCTGATATAGCAAATGTGGTAGTTTTCTAGCAGTAGTAATAGTAAAAGGACTGGCTCAAACCTAACCCTCACAGCTTACTGAATGTCACATCCATGATGATTATTTTCTTTACATATTTATTTATTTATCTATTAATCATTGTAACCACCTTGAATACATTGATTACGAGTTGAAGCAAAACGATTCAAGAAACCTGGCAATGTGAAGCCATTTTCAGCAATGGTAGCATACAATAAAAAACATGTATATGGTGTCATTAAGTGATTTGTGTGTCACTGAATGGATGAAGATGTTAAACTGCATGAACGTGGCCAAAAAGAAATGGGAACTTATTAAATCTGTTGATATTGTCCATTCCTTCCCTGAGGGGATGCCAGGACCTGTCAGTATAAATAGCATCTACACCTTCTGGAAATTCTGAGCTTGGAATTCCCCCCCTTTTTTTTTTTAGCCCTCTGTTTCTGCCTTGTTCCTTTTCTTTCTGTCACCTCTTACTTGTCTCTTTTCTGCCTTTTTTTCCAGAGACTTAAAAGATAACAATTCTCTCCTATGCTGACGTCAGATGCAACGAACCTGACTTGTCAGGCACTTAATGGCAGTGCAACACATTTGCTCATATGACAGACAACAATATTGCTGAGCGTTCAACCAAGAAGAAAAAGAAGAAGCCAGCCCATTCTTTGACAAGAGTCACTTCACGATACCATGCATGGCGTGCAAGTGAGCCAGAATGGAAAAATCTGAAGTAGAGGGTTGCTTTGTTTTTGCATCACTAGTGACTGTCAACATCTGGTGGAACTGTACATACCAGACCATAGGAATGTTCCTCTAAGCTACAAGACCAGTTACTTTGGTTTGACCACAACAGCTTGAGAATAGGAATTTTCCAAAACATTTTCTGCTGACCTGTGCACTAGTTTCGGAAAGACAAATATAACCAGCTGATGCACTGGTTATAGTAAGGATGGAATAGCCCGAAGGCATACTGTACCACTACATAGTCCAAATAAAAAGGAAAATACCCTGTTCTATCCTTCATGATCTGAGGGATGCAATAACCCTAAATACTTAAGATCGTGGATGATGTAAAGAGTCGGTCTGCTTGTGCTAGTGGTATACTTATTGACCCGACAGTAGTTTAATTAACAGAACCCCCCCCCCACCCCCCCCAAAGTGTCTGCTCAGCAGCACATATGGAATTTCTCACTTGCCAACAAGTTCATACTTGTTAGTGTATATGCTTACATATGTGTGAGTATCTTTATGTGGGTGAGCCCGGAGGGGAATATGATGAATGTGTGTGTGTGCGCGGGCGCATGCATCCCTACATTTCTATCCATTTCTCTCCACATACTCTCTGTGTGTGTGTGCGTGCGCACGCATTCCTACATTTCTATCCATTTCTCTCCATATACTGTGTGTGTGTCTCCACCTACATTTCTATCTCCCTCTCTTTGCTCTCTGCACACACCTCTCCTCCCTTGCTAGTATTGCTGTCCACATTTATATATATACCATCTTCATTTTGCTTATGTTGTTACATTTCAACAGATTTCTTATACTAGCCAAAGGACATTTAACAAAATGCTCTAAGCAAAGTGCATTTTCCACTGTCTGTTGATGTATAACACTTTACTATTGCAGTTTTTTAAAGGTGTGAAATAAAATCAACAAGGGCCAAAACAGCGCATCAGTTGGGAATGTGCCTGCAGAGCACATGGTAGTGAGGAAGTGATGTTGCTATGTTGTGCTCGTCAGGAAACAATGATGATTATTCTACACACAATGGTGCAGGCCATCAGGAGAGAAGCTTGGTCAGTCTGCACAGCAGCATGCGCTGCATCAGCTCTGGAGAAAAACTTAGAACATGGAGGCATGCACAGTCAGGGGGAAAAGTTAGAAAATCAACTGCAAAGTCTGAAAAAAACAACCCATTCAATTTTTATAATACAGCACTGCCTATCAGTTGCCAGTTGAGGGGAAGCAACTTTACATCAAGGGAAATTGTTGATGCACAAGTATGCCTAAATTCCCTTTAATTGAACACCTTTTATTCATTTAAAAAAACAAATCTGAAATCATTTTGCAAAGTCAAAACTACTGTAGCTCACAATTCCAATGAGTTCTTTTTCTTTTCTTTTTCAATTCCAATGAGTTACTTCACATTAAAATACAAAACAGAAAAGGCACCGTTTTGTGTTGTACTGTAAATCACTTTCAGTCACAGCACATTTCTCTGCATGATATTCAGGCTGCTTTCCACAGGAAGAGCACATCGCCATGGAAGCAGCGCCACCTTTCAGATAAAATAATTTCCTGTCTGCATGTGGATTTGTTTCCCTATCAGAATGGCTTTTTTTCTTTAAATAATTAAAACATTTTTTGGCCAGGTACAACTCTTTGCAGTTATGTGCGCTGAACGTATGCTGCACACAGGACCTCACTTTATCCTCTCATTCAAAAGACTAGCACCCAGACCACCAATTAAAGTCTCTAAAAGATGGGAAAAAGTTCAGGTACAAACCCGCATTTTTTTCTAGGCATGTCCTTTACCTCTAGACCACCGAAAAGAACAAAATAAACTTATACAAATGGAACAAAATTGGAAGCATTGTGTAAAGATAGAATATTCTCATTAGGCAGAGCTGGAACTTTTTGTTGATGAAGAACCCATTGACCATGTACTGTCTGTTTCATCACTACTACCAGCCATATCCAATAACTGGAGGGTACTAGGAGCAACAGGTACATCATCTATCTGAACTGTTCTGTCTGCATCAGTTGCATGCCATCTTGTTTCTATTCTGCCACGCTCACTCTCAGTTCGTGTCCTTCTTCGTCCACCCCTCTGTGCCCGTGCTGTCTGTCTCTCAGGAGAAGCTGTAATGCTAGGAGCATGACTGCCATCAATCTGCATTATCCTTCGTCCTCCAGTATTAGTGGGTACAGTTTCTCTCTCTGGATACTGAGCTGCTATACTTGGGGCACAACTGCTATCAATCTGCATTACCCTTGGTCCACCTGTCTGTGTCTGCAATGTCTCTCTCTGTGGATGACAAGCTGCAATGCTTCTGGGACCACTGCTGTCACTAACTTGTGAGAAGTCAGATGCTACCACTCTTCGTTCATTGCCCCTTTTCCCTAGAGTCTCCACCGGTCTCAGGGAATGTCTTCTTCCTCTGCTGCTAGCAGGACCATGATTCAAACCAGTGCCTTCCACTCCATTGTCTGTTCTCTCTGATAATTCATGTCGACTAAAAGTATGGCTTCTTGAGCTTCTTTTGGGGTTTTCAGCTGTCCAGCCAATGCTTCCACTTCCATGGCCTAGCGACACAAGTGGGTTCCTTTGAGTATTTGACTTCGGTATCGAAATGGTCGAATTGCTATCTGGATACTCTAAATTAGCTGATCTGCCAGTAGTATCTGGCACCACTGTTCTACTTTCTCTGTAATTAGAGCTGTGGTCAAGTCTGGCTTTTTTAACAAGTGGAGGACTCTTACTTTTGTGTTTCTTTTTTTTCTTTGAATTTGTTTTCAGCTTGACTTTCAGCAGTCCAGTGTTTGCATTTATTTTGCTGGAGAAGAGTTTATCTTTCTTTTTTTCTGATCCTGTTTTTTTCTTTCTTTTATCCTTGCACTTTTTTGCATCCATAGTTTTAGATGACCACTGACTAGTTGACGGTAAATTGCTTTGACCATCAGCTTTATTGGCAACATCTCCACCCATCAGGTTTATTTGAGTTTCAGTCTCTTTTGCAGATACATCGCTGTTAGATGGACTGTCAAGTAATTTCCTTACTTTGATCTTCCTCTTGAAGCAGACAGTTGAGTCACTGTCTTCATCAGTGTCTGACTGAACAGATGATACCTTTTTTTTTCTGTTGGATTTCAGAGCTTTTCCTTTTCCTTGATGCTTTTTCCCAGTTTGTTTCTTTGTTTGGTTAGGAATATTTTCATCAGAATCTATACTGTCACAATTTTTAGGGCTGATTTTTCCACTGTTGCTTCCATGTGGCTCTCTTGTTTCACAGTTTTGGCCCAGATTTGATGCAAAATCTCCTTCACCTGAAATACCCTCTGCAACATGTTCCACTCCGGTGTCTGGTGAGTTGCACACTGAACCAGAGTCAGGTTTGGGGTTTAGGTCTTCTGTTGGTATGTCATAGTCTAAAGAAGTAGCGTTAGAAGAGCTTTCCCACACATTCTGCGACAGCCCTGGATTAAAAGATCTCTGGTGTCCATCAATGGCTGTTCCTCCTTGGATGGATTCTGCGTTCTCTACAGCTCCATTTTCGCTGCTCTGTGCATAAGAGCAACTGGGGGCAAGGTAGTGTAGTGTCTCCTGTTTTTTACCATCAACAAAATCATTTGCAAGTCTTTCCTCAGCTATTCTGCTGTCAAGATTAATGTTTTCAAATGTTGTGATATTGTTTTGAGCAGATGAAGACTGCTGAAAATGAGTTTCTGAAGGAATGGAATGGCCTACAGCATGTTCTTCAGGGTGACTTTGGTGTCCTGAATCTGGGGAGTTACTGGCATGCCTTTCTTGCTCTTGAATCACAGTAACAGACACATCTGGATTTAACTCTCTTTCCTGAAACTCAACTGAGTGAACAAGTGATATTAGCAAATCCCTTTCTACTTCTTCTAATGTTGGAGACAGGATGCTGTGATTGGTCTGAGCTCTATCAGTATCATCAACTAAAAAGTGAACTTGACCCTGAGATACAACTTCATCCAATACATTGTATGTGTTTTCGCTGTCAGTCTGTCTTCCATGTTCGTTGACATGGGAGGAAGACAGGATGGGGGTAAAATTTTCATTGTCTTCCATACCGTCTCCCAACTCTCCCTCAAAATCTGGCCAGCGCTCAATGTTAGAACCCCTACGGTTATCATCCCAGTTTGTGGTCCAGTCACCACGGTTCCCATCTGATCCATCATTTCTATCCTCATTTGTTCTCATCCAACCACGGGCATCTATAAGGTGTTCCCCAATATTCTGAGAACTGGAACTTAAAGACCGACTACTGCTGGAAGACTGACTCCGACTCCTTTCTTGATGATGATCTGGACTTCTTGATGAACTCCTTCCTCTTAATGTGCTACAGCTTCTGGATCTGCTTCTTCTATGCCTCCTGTTAAAACCTTCCGAGTATCTTCTTTCACCGTTTTCAGTAGACTGACTTCTTGGAGAGGAACTCTCTGACCGAGGACTGTGCTGTATTCTTGCCCTGTAGCTCCTTGGGTGCCCCTGTCTTTCATAATTTTGATCATGTGGACTTAAACTTCTGTTCCTAGATCTGCTGTAATACGGCGAATCTGCATAGTGGGATCCATAATGCGCTTGTGAACTTGTTCTATAATCCCAGTCTGGATCTGCTGAATCACTGTCATGTTGATGTCTATCGTAATCTTCGTCATAATGAACATTTCCATAAGAAGGTGACTCTGGTTGATGAGAAAATGTAGCCGACAGTTGTGAAACTGAAGAGTAGTTGTCCTGGTTAGTGAAGGAGCTGTAGTGACCTGTTGAATCAATGTACGATCAGACTGATCACCCTCAAAGCCAGAACGTGATCCTTCAGGACTATGAGAAACCAGAAGATAATTTCTGTCCTGCCCCTGAGTGTTTCCTCTGTGTCTTCTGCCTCTTGTGGGAGAATTGCTTGGGGACTGATACTGGTGCACCACAATGCTATTTTCATATGGACTAGCACCACCATCATCGCCTGCATTGCTGAGGTAGCTAGGATAGGATGGGTCTGTGGTAGTGTCCCACGATCCAGTCTCATCAGAGGGATAGTATCCATTCCCTAATGACGCCCCTCCTACCACATCTACATCTTCCTCATACCTAAATCCTCTTGTAGGAGGATCCCGCACAACATGTGCTGGAGGACTCTCCGCTCCATCGGAATTTCGTGAACCAAACATTCTAGGTCTAGTCTGGTCACCACTGGCTCCAGCAACCAGCTGCTCCAGCACTGAAACACTTTCATTTGTATTGGCTGCAGAGGTGGACTGGCTGTTTGTAACAGGGGCAGATGGAGCTATGTAGTTCCCACATAACAACACTGGAATTGGTTGATCTTCTGGCCAGTAGTGATTTATATCCATTAAGAATTTTTCATATGCTTCCAGTTGCACATCTGGAGACTGCTCAGGCAAATGCACATTATTCAGTTTCGTGCGAATCCACTTGAGCATCAGCTGATGCCTGTGAAGGATTTCATCCAGTTCTGGAACAGAATGTAGAGCATTATTGAATGAATGCATTTCTGAAAAGACATAACAAACGAAAGTAAAAGAAACATTAAGGATTAACATGAAAATGGCTTAATTGTACTGATAAAGTTGTTCACAAATTCTTTCACAGGGCAAACTTTATTGGTGTAGAGGTAGAAGTTAGTCCTCACTTTTGTGTTCATTCAGAAACTTGACCTCCCTCCCTATCATGCCCTGGTGATTGTGGGCAGCACACACAAAAACTGAGTTACTTGAGTGTCCTGTTTAAGGTTAAAGCAAGAGAAATAATGACTGTTGACATGCATGTTTTAGCCAAGTATGAGCTTCTCCCATCTCAGAAATGTTACAGGGCTCCCCAACTGAAAACTTTTTGACGTAAGAACAGTTTTATCCCTAACTCAGTTTTCCTACTAAATAAATAAAGAGCACTCATGGAGACAAAAAGAGAGATAAAAAGAGAGATTCTTTTACTTTGAGGGTTTTGAATGAGCACTCATGTGCTTTCAGTCCTCATGTGCATGAGGTCTTGTGATTTTGTCGTCTGTTCCATGATGTTCAATGATGAAGAAGGAGGCAAGAGAGAGATTATGATGATAATTATGAAGTTTATGAATTTGCATGAAATTGCTGCTTTCAGGATGTAATGATTACAGATTTTCAAAGTTAATGTTTCTTTTTACACAAATTATTTTTATTATGTCTGCTCATAAATAAATCAGAATTTTATTATTCCTGAGTGTTATGTGCACATGTGTGTGCATATGCACATGAATGTTAAACTTGTACAGGCATGTGTGTGTTGTTTGTACAGAAGATGAAATGCGTTGATTTTGTATGGAGCAGTAAGCTATGTGATGACATGTTTGCTACTGTCTTATTCTTTTATCCTTTAATGTTTAATCATTGGCTCGTGACCCATATGAATTTCTTGTTGTTGAAAAAAATTAAGTATATTAATTTGAATTTGGTTGCTTCCAAAGGAATTTGTTTCAATATCAATCCAAGAAATGAATTGTACTGGAGAGAGAAAGAGAGTATGCATCCATGCATGCTTGCGTGGGTGTGTGTGTGCATTTGTGTGTATGTGTGTGTGTGTTCTCCAGTTTAAAAATTTCTAGGCTTCCACAACATTGAAATAACTCAATAGCACAGCTGAGTTCAATTGGCTACCACAGAGATGAGATAACTCGTCAATGAATTATCCAGATTTTTCCTAGGCTCATTTTCGGTTTGTTTAAATCAGTGGTAGCTTCAGATAGGTGGAGGTCCCTAAAATCTATGGATAGCTGGAAATTTTTTTCCTCTTTTTTTTTAGCAATTTGAATCATTTGATGCTCATGTAGTAAAATGGCAACACCAAACGTAGCAGCACGACCAGCAGTACACCAAAACGACCCAAATTGTTAACTCTAGCATGAGCCCTGAAAGAATTAAAGAGTCAACTTGAAGGATAAGACTCTGAAGACTTGATATCAGATAATTGTATCGAAAATAAAAAGTGTGATGAGGAGCTTTACATGATTGGCAACCCAACAGTGAATGACCCAGTTCCCATACAAAGCAGACATGTATATGGATGATGTGACAAAGTTGACCGTGTTGAAAACATAACTAGTGGGGGTGAGAGTGAACCACCACAGAGCAGGGGAAAAAAATTACAGTGGAGAGGAGATTAGGGGATGGTGGGAGCAGTGGGGGTAGAGGTCAAAGCATAGTGAGTAAGAGAGGGGAGGAGAGGAAGAGGGCGAAGTCTTTCTCTCCCTTACTTATAATACCATTTACTCCTCACAGTTGCTACATTGCCTTCTGATCTTTTCTATAATTTGCACAAGTGTTATAAAGCATGTCACTTCATCAGCAATGGCATACAAAACATAACTTTTAACTTTTTGTGTGCTGCCCCCACCCCCGTCCTCATTTTTTTCTAAGAGTTGGGAAAAAATCTTTAGGTATGATGACCCAGGTCATCTCCAGGCAGCACAGCCCGAATTTCATGCAGAGAAATCTGTCATGACTTAGAACACTATACAAAAACACAGTCTATTTAAGAGTTAAAACATAGGTGGCCGTCAGCACCTGGGGTTTATCACAGTTCTTGATTAAACCATTGACACTGGGGGCAACAGCAAAGTGAGAGGCTGTATGACCAGTGGTTTCCCACTCATGGAATTCCACTTTACAGCTTAGTCTTTAGTGATCGACAATGACTTTCTGACTAGGAGGCTTGACTCGCACAGTCCTTATGCGCTGCAGCCCTGGGGGCTAGTTGGCCTTTGGAGAACATCTCCAACGCTGACTGTCCTTATGGCCACTTGGCCGAGAGAGTGGGGATGTACTGTGGGCAAGGCATCTCCACTATAATCAAATTTCTGCCCAATTTCCGAAACAGCAGCTGCCTCCTCTGCTGTTTTGGAGGTCATCGTTGAACACGATGGACAAACATACATAGGTGACAAAATTTTACTGTCACATCACACAACAAGCATGCACATGGAAGAGATCTAGGTCAGTGATATTTTAGCTCTATACAAAATAGATGAATGAAGGAGTCAATGGGTTGTGAAAGAATGGAAAGGGGAGGAGCGTGTACAGATATCCAGTATTTATGCCTTTCAATTATCTTGTTCATTCAGTGAGAAGACTTTCTCCCTGATCCACTTCTCTGTATCTCTCCACACAACAAAACACACAGAGACACACACACAAATGTATAAGTATCAAAAGGTGAACATTTATCACATAAAACAGCTCCAATGAGTATCACAGTTTCAGGAAAACTGTCTCCTATGCTTATAAACAAAGAAAAAAACCAACAGCTTTTAAAAAATGCAAAATGTGAAAAATAGAATTTAAATTAACATTTACCGTGGACCCTGCCCTGCAAGGCAGAAACGCAGTCATGTTTCTCCAGCTCATGAGCTTGAAGATGAAGCTGGCATTGTTTAAGACACTGCAAGCTGCGGTACTGACATTCTTTTGTGTGGGCTGACAGGTCACGAGCTGTCACTTCCTTGGAACAGTTTTTGTGAGGACAAGATACAGGCTGAAAAAAACCCAATTAAGATTGAAAACTGATGTCCAACTAGTTTAAGACCTCAATAAATGTAAAAAAAAAACCACCCCAAAACTGCTGTCTATTAACATTAATAAGCAAAGCTGAGTTTCACACACGCGCACATACACATGCACGCACGCACACACACTGAGCTAACCACTCACATGCTTATTCTTACTCATTCTTCCCTTTCCTCCTATCGTCTAATATCACGTTAAAAACGTTAAACTGAACAACACACACAGAACTTCAAACATTTCTATTTTCCCAATCAAGTGTGTGTTTCTCTGTGTGTGTGTGTGTGAGAGAGAGAGACAGACACACACACACACACACACAGAGTCAGAGAGAGCGAAAGAGAGAGAGAGATCACTTTGACTTTAAACCTGTGGGTCCATGATTTCATGCATTCGAATATCAGCATTGTTGTCTGGTGAATTAAGGGTGGGAATATACAATCTCCAAGTCAACTTCAAGAGCAGACCTACAGTGCCTTTAAATTCTCTTTGTGTTTTTACACAAGTACGCAGAAGATCAAATATGCTCATTAAAGATCCTGTAATTCATGTCAGCATTCAGTGGGTTACAGAAACATGAACATAGCCAGAATGCCTCCACTCCAATATAAAAAAAATGAGCTGCTCAGAATGTGACAGATTTTTTAAAAAAAGAAGAAAAGATTGTGACAAATGAGGCAAGCAGTGAGCACTGAAGCAGGCATACCTCCTGCAAAGTTACATGCACAGGTAGATACCACAGGCGCTATGCATCCCACGCAGTTAGGGAACATGGTATAAGAGAGGGAGAGAGAAACACACACACACACAAACACACACACAGGAGAGAGTCACTTGAATCTGCATACACAGGTCATTGAATCTGCATACATGGGTTAAAGCTGTTATCACCCAGGACAGAACTGTATCAGGCCATGCAGACCTTTCAATTTCTGTAAAACTTGTGCCTGCTGTGCATGGCTGTCAATGTATTTAACATGTTCCCCTGACAGCATGTGATATATGCTTTTTGTTTAACACATCAGTCTTCTGCACCTGGGTTTAAGATACATGTAAGGATATTCATTGATATAATTCAGCGACAAGACTGTCAGATTCACACTAGATTTTATATTGACAGTCATAAGTGCACATCACTTTTCAGAATAATTTGTTCCTGTCTTTATTAAGTTTATCTTTTAGGCACCCGAGCACCGAAGAATCAATAAAACATAGTTATAGTCATTCACCACATTTGCATCTAACCCATCAACTGCCTGGTCAATTGTAGAAATCAGTTATATTTTTATAATTAACTGATAAAAAAAACAACGTAATTCACAATCAGCATACAAGAAGTTTTTATTTACCTTATCCATGTTTAAGTCTTCTTCACTATTTCACAAACCTATCAAGTGTTAGCATGTTTTTTGTATGAAAGTAGAGTAGAACGCAAATTTCTTCGAAAAAAAAAATTGCTGGAACTGATACAGGTAACAAACCAATGAGTGGATCAGGGGATGGTTGAACATTTTCCTGTTTCTGCTGTTGTTGTTTTGCTATGTCCTCTTTTTGTCTCATTACAGCTGACGAGGTGCCTCCTTTCTCTATTGTACTACAGTTATGAGGTGCAACTTAGCAAGGGATCTGCCATGTTGTTTGCCGATGCCTGTATGGTGGCTGGCTGGTTTTGAGTTTTAAAATGAACATTGATGAACCACCTCACCTGCAATTTTTCACTACCATTATAGCTCTGATGGTTGTTCAGGGTCATTTTTACAGATGTTGAGAAGCCATTTATAACTGGCATGGTGGTATTTTTCTTGTTATGTCATGTAAGTTCCACTAAGAAAGGGAGGGAGGGTGAGAGAGACAGAGAGGGATTGTTTTCTGTATAGTTTCTAGCAGTTTTGGTTTGACCACAAAACCCTGATGATCCTGACAAATTTGGAAATGAATTTTAAAAATAAGAAATAATTTTGACTGTAGCGTTCCATAATGAAAACCTCATTATATTGACAGAACAGAATTTCAAACAGCCCAAAACAAAAGTCAACAGATTTTCTACAACAATGGGATGTGATCTTCAACTGGTAAAAAAAACAACCAAAAAACAGCTGGTATCCTAAAACTGCACAGCAGAGAAAAACGAAATTTACCCAATCCATGTATACTTTACTGAAATGCTCATTGACACTCATTTAACCTGACACTCCAAACTAGACTATGTCTTTACACTTTACAGTACCAAAACCTTCCTTTTCACTGATCAATCCCAAAGAAACTCATGCTGTCTGAGAAGTGTGATTTTGTAATCCTTTATCCTTTGCTCTTTCACAATCTTTTACAGTTCACACCTTATTTCCATGCCAATTAGATTTTATATACAAATTATGAGTCTCTATCACAAGGGCTTCAAGGGTTTTCTCTCTAAGGTTTCAGCTGTCAATCACTACACATGCAGCTAGGAAAAGAGCTTGACGCACATCTTTGTTGACCTGGAAAAAGCTTTTGATAGAGTACCCAGAAAGGCAATCCAATGGGCCTTGAGGAAACAAGGTGTACTGGAGCACACCATCTCAATGGTTATGAATTTGTACAAGAACTCCAGATCAAAAGTGAAAACTATAATTGGGACGTCAGAAAGTTTTGAGATAAAAGTAGGAGTGTACCAAGGATCTGCATTGAGCCCTCTGCTCTTTATCCTTGTGATGAATGAAATATCCAAGGAAGTGGAGAGGCCAGAAGAGATCTGGGAACTGCTGTATGCTGATGACTTAGTACTAGTAGCTGAGAACAGTGATGATGCTACTCAAAGATTTGGCAATTGGAAACAGAGATTAGAACACAGAGGAATGAAGGTAAATGTTGACAAGACCAAAGCAATGACAGTTGGAAAAGACTGCAGAACACATAGAGAGCAAGGCAAATACCCGCGTGGTGTCTACCACAAAGGTGTAGGGAACAATTCAATCAAATGCTCCAAATGTCAATATTGGTGTCACAAAAGAAGCTCAAAAGTCTGAAGAAGGAGGACAGAGTATTGATCTGCCCCAGTTGTATGAATAAGAAGGGTGAAGACAATACCGATGCAGGAAAGGAGCTAGAAATTGAACAAGGGAAGATAGAAGTGGTAGACAAATTCTGCTACCTGGGAGAGATGATGAGCTGCGAAGCAAAATCTGAGTTAGCTGTCAGAACCAGGATTGTGAGTGCTTGGAAGAAATGGAAAGAATTGGCAAGTCTGCTCGGAAATAAAAAAATCACACTGGAGAGACGCTGTCTGATATATAAGGTCTGCATCAGACCCATTCTCCTGTATGGTTCGGAGATGTGGGTTTTCACAAAAACCATAAAACGTTTGTTGTAGAGCTGTGAAAACCGAATGCTATGCTACATGACAAAGATCAAATGGGAAGACAGGATCACGAATGAAGAACTATGGAGAATGTGCAAAGTTGATGATCTGAAGTCTGTAGCTAGTACCAATAGACTGCGCTGGTTTGGGCACGTTCAATGGAAAGCAGACCACCACATCACAAAAAGAGCAATGAACTTTGTAGTGGATGGAAAGAGACCAAGGGGAAGACCTAGCAAAACCTGGGCTGCCTGTATTGAAGATGATCTTAGAGAAAGGGCATAAATAAGGAGGAAGCTCAAGACAGAGAGAGATGGAGAAGGCTCATCAATGTCAAACCTCCCCTGGGAGAAACATGACAAAAAAGGAAGATAAAGAAGAAAATGGACACTTACTACTCAACAAAATGATTTTTTTAAAAGTCACATGACTGCCAATTCTGAATAATAGATCAAAACAAAACAAACAAACAAAAAAGAACAACACTGCACAGAGTTCTATGGTCATTTTTACTAAGTTAATATAAGTACAAACCTTATGACCTCTCTTGCATCCTTTCAATAGGACCTAAACCTAAGGCACAAAGAATCACTAGGTGTTTATTTTCTCCTATTAATTGTGTGTGTGTGTATGTGTGTGTGTGTGTGTGTGTGTTTAACATAAATTTTAGCGTATTTTCTTTCTCTTTTTATTATCGTCCTTTGATGGCAGTTTAATAAGGCCGCAGGAATTTCAAATATTCTTGTGAATGCAAATGACACTTCTAAATTCTGAAAAATGTCTTGCTGTAACTGGGTAAGGTACCCTCTTACTCAAGTACTCAAAAATGCCTGAATTGCTGTCACTGAAACTTGAAAGATATAATTTTCTAGAGGTGGATTAAAAAAAAATTTTTTTTTAGTTGAACCTTTTTGATAAATCATTTTAAAAATGATTGAGAAGATGTAAGTGGTTACCTGCACTTATTTTCCTCCACCACTATTTCCTCAATTGTAAGTTAGAATAAGAACATCAAAAAGTTTTATGATCCAGATGGAATCAGAGACAGACACTGAAAAGCAAGTTTCTTTTGCTACAGCTTTTTGGGTGTTTTGTTTTGTTACAGAATAAATGTTCTTTTGGAAAAGACCCCACCCCCAAAACACAAGGCAAAACAAAAAACAAAACCCACCAAAACAACAAGCAAGTAACATTTCCACTTGTAAATTCATATCTTCTGGTTTTAATCCCTAATTCTACATGAGGCTGAAAATACTATCAAACAGAATAAATTGTTGCCCACTTAAACTTCGTAATGATTTATGAAAATAAAATGTCCAGTGGAAGTTTGGAGACTGACAGCACACAATCTTATTGTCACTTAAGATGGGATGGGAACAGATTAGAAAATCTACAGTGTTTTTTTTGCAAGAAACAGTGTGAGTAGCAAGCAACACAGAAGGAAAAGGTACAATAAAACCAACACACAAGAAGGGCAGATTAAGTAACACCACAAATTCTTGAAATCGACTTCAGATATAATTATAAAAATATGAACCACCCCCTTCTCTCGCTCTCTAATACATAAATATTATATGCGCACGTGCATGCATGCCTGTGTGTGTCTGTGAATGAATATATATATACATTATGCAAGAAGGAGGGTGGCAGGATGGTTCGCCTGCCCACAACACTGCACAAGTAAACCGTGAGGTTCTAGGTTCAATTTCCAACCACACTCTTTCTACCCAGTTTGACAAAAATATCAAACAATGTCAAAGTCCTGTAGATGAGGCTATAAACCAAGGCCATGTGCAAACGCACACAGAACACCTTGCCCACATGTTAAAAACCCATTCTACCTTTCGGAAGAGTAGGCAAATGTGTGCTAGTAGTAACAGACGACAAAAAACCCAAACCAGTATGCACACAGGTGTCATGTTTAGACACCATCCCTGAAGTCAGAATGAGGCTACCTATTGCAGTATTGGTGGGGAAAAATGGTCCCATATGCATAAATGTCACCACTGGTAAACCTCAGAGCTCTAGCCGAGGAACAGAAAAAAAAGAATTAAGCATGAACATTTTTTAAATGATATCTCTACATTCATGCAACAAGTCAACTGGGTGTTTACTAGGAAGAAGAAAGGATACATAATATACATCTGAAATATTCACAAAATCTCTAACTGTAAATACTCAGCAGTAAAACAATAAATGATTTGTTTAAAAGACACAGTTCTTACCCTGAAGTCACAGGTTCCAATATGAGAAGGAAAGTTTCCCTTTGAAATGCTTCCTTCACAGCCTTCATTTTTGTATTCACAGTCCATGGTTAAATCGTTTAGCACATTTTGAACAAGAGGTGGCGCTAACTCTAACTGATGCAAGTTGACAGTACCTCGACATGTAGGACAAGTATTGTTGTGCTCCAGCCATTTCCTGATGCAGGAATTGCAGAAAATGTGGTGGCAGGGGCACATGCAAGGCTCATGCAGCACGCAGAAACAGATGGCACAAAGCAGCTCCGCATTAGGTTGTGGATTGAATTTGTTCACTTCATAAGAAATGGACGCCATGATTCGAAGGCAAATCTGAAACAAATAAATGAAGCATTGTAGAAGTGCAGAGGGAAGGAAAATGCCTGCTACTGCTATGATAACCATGAACCCTAAACGAGAGAGAGAGTGTGTGTGTGTGTGCGCGCATGAGCACGTTTGTGTGAGAAACAATAATGTTGATCAATACTAGAATTTCAATACTCCTTTACAAACTCTATCTACAGTCCTTCACAATGGGAATAATTTTTTTTTACAAAAACACTCAACCCCCCCCCCCCCCCCTCAAATATAATTTAAAGATGAGAACTGATTTTTGTTGCTTTTTATTTGTTTTACTGCAAATGAAGTCTGAAAATAGTGTCAAATCTGAGCCAGAATACATCAGCTCTTGTAGTTGGCTACAGCTGCAAATCTGTCTTCCACTGCCTGCAGGTTCAAACTATTTATTACATGCTCACAGCTCAGCAAAAACACTTGGGTATTTTTGTTTAGACTACTTCAGTAATCTAGTCTCTGAACTCTGCTCTCTTTGGTTGTAAATATGGTATTTGATGAAGTTTCTGTTTTGCTTGGAACTTTGACAGACACAAATCCATCCAGATGAGGGGGTGGGAGGGGGGACAATACCCGACATCCTTGACTTTATGTGCATGCATACCATCAGTGATTGTCTCTTTTGGACATTGTCATCTGCTAAAGCTACTTCTTGTTTGTCATGTCTGTGCATTCAAATTGGTGCTATAAACCCACAAAAATCCCTCAGAATTTTTGGGATCATAACTAAATAGCAAGACAGTTGAAAACAGAACTCAGAGAACTGTTACGTCTAAATCCAAGAGTAAACACTGGTCTTCTCATGTGCAGTAATGCTATTCCATCCACCACGCAAAATATAAAATCTCAATGGCACAGTTAAGACTGCAGCAGAAGGCGTAACTTTTGCCTTGTTGAAACTGATCAATGTATGGAAAATCCTCCTTGTATTTGAGAAAAAATGTACTTAACATTTTCTTTTACATCTCGGAGATTGGCATTCAAAACTAGCACGTTTGTGCTTCATATTTTCTTCAGCATATTGGAGATTGGCATTTGAAACCAGTGCATGCAATAATGTTCACTTCTATTCAATTAATGCTGAATTTTTTTTTCAAGTTTTGGAAACTGTAAAAATTTCTTGAAAACCACAACTGCTGATTAAAACCAGACCAGGAATGAAAGAAAGATTGGCAGCTATGCATTGTAAGGATGATATGGTAACAGAGCCAGTATCAAGAAAGACCAAGGTGAGGTGACAACTCAAAAGAGAACCAACACCAGACTTCCCTTCCTTTAATAAAGGAGAAGGAAACTTGAATATAATACAAACAAGAATGTCTTCACCAAATAAGCAGAAGGTGATGGTTTAAGCAGCTATCACAGTATCAGTTTGGGGCAAGAGACAAAAAAACCCATGCCAGTAGAATACCAAATGTTAGCAAGAGTGTTCATGGTATGTCTGATCGCTATGGCAGAAACTGAAAAAATATGAAGGAAAAATGCCACGCACGTGCTAGCTGGGTGAGGCTCATGTGAAGCAGAGGCATCTTTCTACCCAGAATATATATTTTTTTTATTAAGGTAAACCTTTTGGCTATCAGTATCAGGGCCATTGTGAGCAAGTTTCTGCATAAAATAAATCAAAAATAGTAAATATGGTGAAACTAAACATTCATTTATGATGTACACAAGAGTAAGAACATAAGACGATATGGATGTCTAAGTGAAAGAAAGTTCTTTTATTTATACTAAATATTAGATTTAATCTAAATTGTTGAAATAGTTGGGTTTTTTTCTATTTTTATGCAAGTCAAATGATAACACGTTATTGAAAACAACTCCCAGATCCTTATCATCAAATACTACAATTTTTCTGAAACTGGTTTCCCAGTTCCAAAATGTAATCATGTTCAGGGTTGTATTTTCCAATGACTTTGCATTATAAGACACTGAAATCAATACATTTTCCACACAATTCATCTGACAATTTTTGTAACATGTCTGAGATTTAAAGTTTTAACCTCCAGAATTCACACAAAACAGTTTCTTCAAAGTGTGAACTGTCTGCAACTGTACATTCCCCAGCATAAAAAGAGTTAACCACATACAATGCTTAACTTCTTTTGGGGGATTATTAATACAAATTTTTTTAAAAAGTTGAATCCAGGAGATGAAAATTCTGCATAGGTCTGCCCTGAGGGCAGTGAGGGTGTATACCCTGGTTCTTTTCTAAAATTTCGACATAATCTCTTTTGTGCCTATTAACCTCTTCACTGCCCAGTGCAAGTGCACCTTATATGCCGGGGAATAAAATTCTTATGTACCACTGCTATGTTCATATCCCTCTTACTCAGAAACCAGTACATGAATATTCCTGATAGTCTACCCAATGACAGTATATATATATAGATTACTTGGAGGCAAGCTCAAATTAGTTAGCATGATATTTTACTGCGAAAATATATTTAAAATGTAAAAAATCGACCATAAATACGATTTCTTCATCACCACTGTCATTCTGAGTACCCCTGATCTCAATAACGTCAAACATAAATCTAGGCAAATCTCATTCTTTTTTTCTTTAATGCACGATCAGCTGAATCATACACGATCGTTTTCATCACTGTTAGGTAAATCTACAGGGGTTTTTTTGCCACTTTTACAGCTGTTTAAAGTTATTGATGCCTTCAACAAGAAGTGTCCGCAATTTTGAACAAGAACTTCCCAAGCAGTCATGCATAAAAACACAAAATACGAGCGAAAAAACGATCGTTTTTGGCACGGTTTTTGCAGCTAGATGTTGCCAAGCAACAGGAGAGTGACCTCCATTAATTTTGGAGTTCTTTCCCTTTAACTGTAGTCAAGGAAGCAGGCTTGTTTACTTCAGTTCGACACCCCGGAAATTTTCCGGGTTGTTGGCGTATAGGGTGCACGTTTAGCCCCGGAAAATTTCCGGGGTAAGGCAGTCTAGTGGTTAAAGTATTATCGTACACTTTAGTTCATCAACACGGAACAATGTCAACACTGCTATATTCAAAAGTCACTGATTCATCAGAAGTTTCAATGAAAAAACACTTAAGTAAATTATAGTCTACAAACTTGATCGTCTGTTTGCTGACGATCAAGTCATGATCAATGATAACAAAGACAAGCTGCAAGAGCACACAGACCAGCTCAATACATGCTGTGAAACCTATGGCATGAAAATCAGCCTAAGCAAGACCGAAGCCATGACAGTCAGTAGAACTCCAGAAAAGCTCAAAATCAACATCACCGGAGCCCAACTAAAGTGGACGACTGAATTCAAGTACTTAGGCAGTATATTCACAGATGATGGAAAACTGGACAGACAAATAGAAACATGCTGTCAAAATGCAAACGCAGTCGGCTATCAACTTGCCCCACTTCTGCATCATCCTAGCATCCCTATGAGCACCAAGACAAAGCTGATCAATGCCATCTTCCTGCCAACTCTCACTTACCAGTGCCGGACATGGCCCCTGACAAAAGCCCTGAAGCAGAAACTGGTAAGTGTGAGATGAAGTGCTTGAGGAAAGCCGTCAAGACCAGGAGAGACAAGATAAGAAACGAGCTGATCAGAGACATGGTAGGAGCTACACTCGTCCTACACCATACTGAACAACAACAAACCAAGTAGTTCGGGCACCTCACACGGATGCCGCCAAACCAGCCTGCCTTGCGTGCTTACAATTTGTGGTACTCTGGCAGGAGGGCCAGAGGATAGACCCAGGCAACGCTGGAGTGATTCCGTGGCAGAAACACTGAAAGTCCATGGATTGTCCCTCCTCCAAGCTACCCACCGCCTTGCAGCAGACAGACATTTATATCTCCCCGCGACGCCACAGAGTACAAGCGGAAGGAAAAAGTAAAGTAAAAGTAAGTACAAACTTGTACAACTACCAAGGGGAATTATTTACAGAAGTTTGTTTAAGCCATTCACATGAACTTGTTACGCTCACCAGTTATTCTGCAAAACAAGCAAGTACCTTCCTTATGTTCTTTTCCCCCAAAAATTCCAATGATGCCTCATGAGTTATAAAAACCCAAACAAATAAACGAAGCAGTCTTGTTCATCTCATCCCTGTGACTGTTCAGTCTGCCACTGTTTCTGCTCAACGTCTAAGAGTGGTTTGCGTAGTCTCCCTTGATCACGTGACTCTTTACTTCCCGTTCCCCTGTAAATATTATTGGCGAGTCGATTTCTGTCACATGACCATTTCATGTGACCCAGTCAGCAGACTAGACAACTGTAGGCCTATACAGACACTGGTAGCCAAGCCGAGGAGACAGAACTTTGTTATTAGCTGTAACGCGCGACATGAAAGTCCTACTACTGCTAACTTTTGTGGCCATTGGTGAGTTCTTAACTTGTTTTAACTTAGTGCTTGTGAGAAAGGAATGATCATCTACTTCTGTCACAACGGTTTCAGATTATTTCCTCTGGATCTGGATCTGGATCAATACGTCGCAGTAACCACTTCTGGCTTTACGCGACGGATTGGGGGTTTGCGCTTAACTGCTAGTACTAATGCTGGTTGGTTCTGGAAAACCTAGTGCTGGTTCTCCCTGGTGAGGGCCCCTTTGAAGGAGCTCAGGGTCTTGGAATTGACGGTCTGGTCGCTGAGGTGGTTCCAGTCTATAACCGTCTGCACGAAGAAGGAGTGCTTGTACTGGTTGCACCTGCTGTCTGGACTGTGTAGCCTCTGTTGTTTGTTGCAGGCTGTCCTTTCTACTATGTTTACTGATTTATAGTCCTTAAAAGTCTTAGTCTTAATTCTACGTTTACCTTGGGGTTTGGGGGTAAAAAAATTTGATGGCGGCATGGCCGGGACAAGTCCCTCAACCACTTTATACATAAAGGCTAACCTAAGCTGTCGCCTCCGGTCTTGTAATTTCGGCAGATGCAGGTCTTGGAGCATGTCGTGACACAGCCAGGGTCTCTAGTATGGTAGTCTTGTTTTATGAATCTGGCTGCCCTGTTCTGGATACGTTCTAACTTATCTATGTCTGTTTGGCAGTGGCTATCCCATACTGTGGCACCATATTCTAATGTGGATCTAACTAGTGATAGATAGGCTAATCTACGACATTCTTGTGGGCAGTGTTTGAGGTTTCGCTGTAAAAATCCTAACATTGAGCTTGCTTTTTTGGTAATTTTGTCTATGTGGGTGGTCCATTTCAAGTCGTTGGAGATGTGGATCCCTAGATATGGTGTTGATGCCACTTGCTGGAGGATGGTACTATTTAGTTGGTAAGAGATAGTCTGATTCTTTTTTTATGTTTAGAATATAACACTTGCTGGCGTTAAAACGCATCCCCCAATTTTCTGCCCAGGTTTCTAATTTCTTGAGGTCTTTCTGAAGGGTGATGTGGTCATCGAAGGTGCCTATTTCTCTATATAAAAGACAGTCATCTGCAAAAAGTCTTACTTGGGATGCGACTGATGTTGGTAGGTCATTAATGTGGCATAGGAAGAGTATGGGGCCTAACACAGTTCTTGTGGTACTCCTGACTCTACTCTAACTTCTTCTGATGTTTCTCCTTCTAACACTACTCTCATTGTTCTGGTGGTTTAGGAAGTTTTTCAGCCAGGTGTGAATTTCTCCTACTATGCCATATTTTTCTAACTTATATAGTAGTTTCCTGTGGGGGACTGTATCAAAGGCCTTGCTAAAGTCTAAGATTGCTACATCTACTTGTTCTCCCTTGTCTAATGATGATAGGAAGTCCTGGGTGGTGGTCAGGAGTTGGGACTCACAGGAGTAGCCAGAGCGGAAGCCGTGGTTTAAGTGTGTTAGAATATTATTCCTTTCTAGGTGTTCCATTAGGTGGCGGCATACTATATGTTCTAAAAATCTTGCAGCATACTGAAGTAAGTGAAACTGGTCTATAGTTGGATGCTGTGTGTTTGTCCCCTTTTTTAAAGATACCTGATATATTAGCTTGTCTCCAGTCCGCCGGTAGAATTCCTGTGTCTAATGATTTTTGGTAGATGGTTGTTAGTGCTGGTGCTAATATGTCTGCGCAGTTCTTTAGTACTATGTTGGGGATGGCATCTGGTCCGTGTGCTTTGGCTGGGTCGGTGTTTTTGAGCAGTTTTTCTACTCCATCTACTGTGACGGTGATGCTCTCTATGGGTTGGTGATGTAGATTGTCCATTGGCGGTGGTGGTGTCCTATCCTCTGGAGTGAAAACTGATTGGAATTGTTTTAATAATATTCTGGCCTTACCTAAGCTATCGCTAACTAGGGTTGCTCCTTCCTTCAGTGGTGCTACTCCTACATTGTCCTGTCGTTTGTTCTTTATATATCGCCAGAAGGGTTTGTTGTTGTTTGCTTGTAGCCCTTGTAGTATTGTCGTGTTGATGTGGTGCCATTCCGCTTTGCGTATGTTTCGTTTGCATTCTTTTTGGTAGTGTTTGTAGTTGTCCCAGTTGTTGTGCATCTTGGCTTGGTTGTAGAGTTCCTGTTTATTCCTGAGCATGCGTTTTATATCTTTCGTTATCCATGGTGTGCTGTTGTTTCTGGTCTTCAATCTGTGAGGGATGTAGGTGTCTATTTCTTGCATTATTTTCCTTTTAAAGGTTGTCCATAGTGTGTTGGCGTCGTCCCCTTGTTGTTGGTTGTTACTAATTGTGTCTTTTAGGTCGCCTAATCCTTCTCTAAGTCCTGTCCAGTTTGCTCTTGTAAAGTTGTAGTATTTCCTTCTTGCCTGTTTGGTGTAGTGGGGTTTTGTGTCGATGTCTGTTACAACTAGGTCATGGTCGGATATTCCTGGGACCGAGATGGAGGATCTGATGAGTGAAGGGTTGGTGGTAAAAACTAATCTAGTAGGTTCTTTTCTCTAGTGCTTTCTCTGTGGATCTGTGTAAAACCTGCTTCGGCGGTGACTTCTGCTAGCTGTTGCTGAACTGGTCTCGCTGGTGATCCTGGTGGTACAGTGTTTGTGTCCCAGTCTACGTCGGACAGTTGAAGTCCCCTGCTAGGATGGTTTGTCCGTTTCCTGGTCTAAGCTTCCCTAGTGCTATTTCTAGTTCTTTCATGTCCTTTGTGTTTCTATAACGGTGTGTAGAAGGATCCTACTATAAGGTTCTTTTGCTTTGTGGAGTTTTACTCTAACCCAGATTGTTTCGCAGTTGGCTGTTATTTCCTTTTCTTCTGTTGAAATAAGTTCCTTACGTACTAGTATGAATTACCCCCCCCCCCCTAACTGACCTCTGTCCTTTCTATATACTACATAGTTATCTGGAAACACTTCGCTGTTTGAACGTTGTTGTCGAGTTTGGATTCGTCCCGCAGACAATGTCAGGTTTGATGTAGTGGAGGCTGCTTCTAACTCTGCTGTTTTATTTCTAATTCCTCTGCAGTTCACTGTCATTAGTCCTAAGGTTTTTCCTCTCCGGTAGTTGGTATGCTGGAGTGTTGGAGGAAGTGTTGGAGTGATCGTTTATTTTAGTTCTATTGGGTGGCGTAACTATTGTGGGTTTCGGAGTCATAGTTCTAGCTGGTCTGGGCTTTGGGGTTGTTCGTCGGGTTTGTAGTGGGGTTGGTCGGGCTGGTGTACTGGTTGTCAGTGGGCTTAAGTTGTCAGTCGTTCACTTGTAGGGCTGTCCTTGGTAGTTTGCTGGTGGCTGCTGTTTGGGGGTGCTTGTTTTTAGTGGGCTGAAGGCTGATGCGTGGCAGTCAAGTGATGTGTTGGAGTCATGTAGTGGTAAGTAGTAGTTTGTGTGCTGCTTGTCAGGTTCCTAAATGTAAATGTGTCGCAGTTGGTAGAGTTGCATCTGTAGCACATCCACTGTGTGTTGGTGTCTTCTAATGTTGAAAGGGTCTGTGCTACATAGTTCTACGCACGAGCTGTGGAACCAGATTCCACAGTCGTCGCAGGCTATACCCTTGCAGCTCCATGTCACTGGGTGATCGCAGAGGCCGCAAGGGTAGGTGGATGTTGCTGTAGGTCCAGGGTTTAGATGTATGTCTCCTGAAAGGAGTATGGATAGTATAAGTAGAGTGGGGTTCGTGCGCGGTCGTTGAGCGGTGACTGGTGGTTTGGATGGTTTGCAGCTGATGAAGGCAGCGCATGTTGCGTCAATGCGGTGTTGGCTGTTGGTGGTAACGTTGCTGAGGTTGATGTTCTGTTTTGTTGTCAGTAGTGTTGTCCTGGGGCGGTAGGAATTTTTGACAAAAAAGCTATAACTAAGAGTAGGCACAGTGTTGTTTTAAGCATGTTGATAGGTTGTCTAGTCTAGTAATAATATTCTTCTGGTTTCCGGTTTTAGCCTAGGCCTACATCTATGGGACATGACCATTATAGTTCGTAGTAATGTTATTTCAAGTCTATGCACAATGATGATGAAATGGTTCGTAGTATATACACAATGATGATTGCACACACTAGTAATATTTAAGTCCTTAGGATGAGATGATATGAAGATGAGGTTGACTAGGACACGGATCATCAAATGAGGTTGACTAGGTGAAGTTGGCGGGATGGGGTTGACTAGGTCAGTTACTTACATACACTAAGTAGTATTTACGTCCTAGTATGAGATGGTGTTGACTAGTTCATTATTCAGTAGGTGAGGTTGACTAGATCAGTAGGTGAGGTAGACAAGGTAGAGTTGGCGAGATGAGGTTGACTAGGTCAGTTGACTAGGTAGTAGTTGGTAGGTAGATGACTAAGCCAATTAATCAGTCTAAATTATAATCTCAGTAGGTGAGGTTGACTAGATCAGTAGGTGAGGTAGACAAGGTAGAGTTGGCGAGATGAGGTTGACTAGGTGACTAGGTCAGTTGACTAGGAAGTAGTTGGTAGGTAGATGACTAAGCCAATTAATCAGTCTAAATTATAATCTCAGTCATAGGCATGTCTCTATGATTAAATAATAAACTAGGCTTTGCAGTTAAAACTAAGTCAGAGTCTATTCTGTTCTGCTCTGTACTATACTTCACTGGGTTTTGAACTGGTGGTTGTCCTTGACCGTTTCGATGATAGCACAAAGTGGGTCATTGGGTGATACAAAAGAAAGTTAAAAATACACTAATCACATGAACTTAGAAGAAGCACAATGGGCTGCCTGTCAGCAGTAGGTGGTCGCAATCAGAGGTTGTCCTTGACCGGTTTCGATGATAGGCACAAAGTGGGTCATTGGGTGATACAAAAAGAAAGTTAAAAATACACTAATCACATGAACTTAGAAGAAGCACAATGGGCTGCCTGTCAGCAGTAGGTGGTCGGCAATCAGTGGGAGTAGGAGGTAATGTTAAAGTTGAAGGCTATTGTTGAAATTTTGAAGAAAATAAAAAATAAAAGGCACCCTACGAAAAAAAGCGTCTTACTTTGACGCATGCGCAAACCCCTGCTCCTCTGATCATACTGTTTTATTATTTATTTATTTATTTATTCTTTTATATCGAGGATAATGGAATAAGCACTTAAGTGCTTTTTTACATCCAGTCTGTGATAGGCCAAGACAATGATTCTGTCAGTAAACAGAATTTAAAGTCCCATCTCTAGGGATGACTCCTGCCTTGTTTCAAGCAGTTCAGTTTGACTTTGTTCAAAAGTTCACCCCAATTTGGATTATTAATATTAGGCAGGGTTATACTGAATGAAATACTTGTCTCTGTTTTCTTTGTATCAATTGATCAGTAGATTGCTGTAACCTTAACAAGGTCCCTGGCATAAAAACCCTTTCACTAATTCAGAGGATTGCTGTCTTAGTCAAGTTAGTGTCTATCTGGTTTTGCAAGGTACTAAAGGCAGTTTGTATGCATACTTGTACATATCTACAGCAAACTTCTCATACATTGTGTTCTCACAGTGAATCTAAAGTGGGATGAGTGACTCCCAGGATTTTTAGCTGGGTATCATACAATAACAGTCAACAAATTATTTTTTAAAAATATATATATTTAGCTGTTCCCATCTAGATCTAGTAGATGTCTGCTCCAAGTTCTGTTCTTCGGTTTAAACAACCTTTACAGTCACCATTTTAGGTATACTACTATAGTATGCTAAGTTTGGTAATGTTTCATAACCCATTGAATTTTTTAAAATTCTGCAGTGTGTCCTCTTTGTATTTGGCAGGGAGTCAAGATAGTGAAAAGAAGGAAAGCATACTCACCACCCAACTTCTGGGTCTTGATCCAACAGGATACCAGGGAAAACCATAGTCAGATGCATACTTTTCAGTCTGTAAAAATTTACAGAATAGAAAAACTCTATGAAGCTCTGATATCTTTATATTAAAAAAAAATTCTTATTTTATTCTTTTATATCGAGGATAATTGAATAGGCACTTATGTGGGTTTTTTTTACATCCAGTCTCCGTGTGTATGTAGTTTTGTAAATTCTGTCATCTGTTCCCACCGGCACACAATGGCATACTCTTACAAAAGCAGAACAGGATTTAATGTGTGCGCAAGATGTTCTGCGTGCGTTCGCACACAGGGCCTCGGTTTATAGTCTCATCCGAAGGACTATCAGTTTTAACTAGCCGTACAGCTGTTTGACCTTTGATCTACCAGCCTGAGACTGCACAAGATCAAATCTTGGTGACAGCACCTTGTGTATTAACTTAGTCTTAAGTGAGAGAATTAGGTCTCTGTGACCAAGGGAATTACACCTTGGGGATTGAAAAAATCCTGGTTCATTTTTCATAATAAAAAAAACAACAACCTACAGCTACATATTCTCCATCCTATGATATGCCTTGCAAATATTATTTGAATTAATTAAGTTTGTGATTTACTAAAACATCATTAATGTGTATCCTGATCTATCTTACATTGATTAGTGTGTGACAGAACAAGATTTATTAGTTGTAGGCTTCTTGACATTAAATCAACTAGTGAACTACTGAACTAGGCCTATGTAGGAGAAGAAAGCTAAGCAGGGTAACTTCCGTAAGCTACTTGTCAGGCATCTTGGACTAGTATCAAGGTCCTCACTCCAAATCTGTTTAAAAAAGAAGATGAAGTGGGAGTGGTTTTGCTGACTTAGATAAGTTAGAAGTTACTCAGGCAATCTATTCAACAGTGAAGTTTGAAGGACTGTTGTGAAAACAGAGCTAAACTGTGCAGTTGATGTGACCTGATTTCTTGAACCACTACAACATGTGACACTGAATCAGTGGATTTGAAACTTGGCTGTTGTGTTATGTTGTCTTTTGATGAAGAAGAATTGACATAAGCTGAGAAGTATGTTTTATCATCAACACTTAAATCTTAAATGAAAACTAGCATTATTAAAATTAACTTTTTTGTTGAACGCTTTTTTCTGCCTTCTTGGTCCATTCTCCTGCCTTTTTTTCAGATAGACTTAAAAGATTTATGACAGTTCTCTCCCATACCAAAGTTAGATGTGCTGGGCTGACTTGTCAGGTGCTTAACGGCAGTACAGTGCATTTTCACTCATATGACACACAAGAGAGTGTTTGCTGTCTGAGTGTTTAACAAAGAAGTAGACATAAATTACAAACCATTTCCGACTCTGAGTGATTTGTTTTGAAGCTTTGAATAAGCAGAACAAAAAAGAAACAAGGATAAACATTAATTTTTTTTTAAAATTAAACAAAAAGTGTGCACAGCATGTGATAGTGTAATAATTGTACCCTTTGGGAAAAGTTTTCCTTAACAGTACATTTTATATTTCAGGCAATAAAGCAAATTACAAAATGACAATGACATGGTATAATTATATATAAAATGCTAGAGTTAACAACAAAAACAAGTTTTCTGTCATGCACACATGTAGACTTTTACCATCGACAACCATGATGTCTTTTGCATCCAAGCCTGATGATATAATGTTGTTTTGCGTTTTCAAAATTCATATCAGTATGACTATGAGTATTGAACATGAAAATTGAAATATATCATTCAAGAAAGAAAAATTGCACCACACACACACAAATAGGCTATAAACCGAGGACCCGTGTGTGAATGCAAGCAGAACGTCTTGGGTACATGTTAAAACCTGTTATGCTTTTTGGAAGAGTAGGCCATTGTGTGCCGGTGGGAATGGATGACAAAATTAACAAAACTGCATACACACAGGGACTGGTTGTAAAAAAGCATATGAGTGCTTATTCCATTATTCTTGAAATGAAAGAATATGCACCATTTATTAATGTGAATTTACATTCTTGTGTGCAAGTAAAGTCATCCCCAGCAGAAGTGTGTGTGTGTGTCACTGTGTGTACATGTGTATGTCACTGTGTGTGAGATTAGTTTGTCAGTCAAATCAGAAGTCAAATAATTTACTAAATGATTTTTGTCATTGTCAGTTTATGGCTATAATTTTGTCTTCACTCTCATTTAAATCATTCTCTGTTTCTTTTTTCCTAGGTTTTTTGTTTCACAGTAACTTGAGTAAGGTTAACGTGTCATGCAGTACTACTGTCACTGCTAGTACTATTTGAAGAGAGATCATCTAGTATCATTTCATGCACTACAGTCACAGATTCTATAGGATAGCTGAGTGGTTAAGACTGTTTGACTTCAATCATTTGGGTCCTTTAAGTCATGGGTTCGAGTCTTAGTGGCATCTGGTGAATTAAGGATGGTTGTTTTTTATGATCTCCCAGGCCAACTCGGTGCTGACCTGCCAGTGCCTTAATTTCCTTTGTGTAAATGCAGAAGATCAAATGAATTAATGTATGTATACATGTGTGATAAAGATCCCATAATTCATGGCAGCATTTGGTGGGTTTTACGGAAACATGAACATACCCAGAATATATTCCCGAACGGCCGAAGTCATAATTATGATAATGCAGCTCTACCTTCATGGTGGGCAAAAATGATCACACATGCAAAATCTCACCATTGGTGAACCCTGGAGCACTAGTTGAGAGAGAGAAAAAATGTCATACACTGATACAGCATATTCTGATTATTCTCACTACATTAGCAGCTTTACAAGAGGAGGCTGTGTATAGGGGAGGGTTAAAAGAAATGGGATAGCCCTTTGTATAAATTTATGCAAAGAGAGGAGTTCATAGCTTGTGAGAATGATCACAAGACTCTGCAGAAAAGTATCTGCATTACTTATTAGTCTGGATGTTATGGATTTTTTTAAAGTTGACTTTCATGCTTGCTTACTGACTCACAAAATATGTTAGAATGTTACTGCTGATTCTTAACTAATCATAAAATGAAAGGTGCTTATTTAGTAATTGCTGCTCAGGTCACTGTGCTATACTTGGAAGCAAGAAGTGCACATATGGCCCCTCCTACTGGTGCAGTCACATAGACCATGCCAGAGAATGCAAGGCATGCAACACTGCTGTCCACGGTCTGGAAGAATCAGTTACAAGGATAAATGGTCAGTAAGTTTTTTAATTTCATCTGTGGTGTCACTGTGTGTGTCACTGTGTGTGTGTATTTTATATATATATATATGTATATTGTTTTTTTATATATATATATTTATATATATATATATATATATTAAAATATATATATATTTATATGTAAAATTATGCCTCTGTGTGTTTGTGTAGAGATAACTTTAGGCTGAAATTCATAAGTTTACTCAACTGAATTTTTGACTGCCACAGACCATGAGCAGTATAGTGTCCCATTGTTAATCCTTGACCACCAAGCCTTTGAACTGTCGTTCCAGCATGATTGGAAATAGCTATTACATAATCCTGGCACAAAGTCACTAGGCTATGCTTAGTACATATGTACACATATGTGTGTATACATGTGTATGCATACAGCATGAAGGAAGAGTATAATGAAGGCAGGATAAGTGTTTGGAAGGTGATCCTTATTTTGGAAAGGGCTACAGTATGTGGCCCCCACTTTCACTAGAAACAAGTCTGCAGCTGATGATTTCTGTTCCATGCTTTCTACTATAGATTCTAGTGCTAAGAGGAACTCTTTGGAATGGATATGTTACGGAGGAAATCATACCTAGTAGAAGGAAATCACTTTGAAAGAGACATAATTGACACATCTGATGTTGGAATAAATTGTGTAGGTGAAGAAGGGATGGAATAGGAGATGATAGTGAGATTCTCAGAAAGAAACTAAGAAAGCAATGCTGGTGAGAACAATCCACAGGCATTGTATTTGTGGCTGACAGCTTGTTGAAATGCACAAGTTCAGGTAGCAGTGATGGAATTTGTGCTGCTGACAGGCCTCATTCATATGCTGTAACTCAGTGCTAAACCTCTGTTATCTGGTGGGGGAGGGGGTGATATGTGAGCATTTAGTTTAAACTGTGGTTGAAGGAATGAATAGCTATACAAAACAGAGGATTGGTGCTTACTTGACCGTTGACTTGGGCGTGACACAAGGCTGTGACAACTGCATTGTGAGAACTATCCAGGGGGAAGTGATAAATGAAGCATCCAGCCATCTTGTAATATAGGCAATTTCTCAGATAAATAATATATAGTGTGCTCTTCATTTCTTGTTACCGTTAGCATAAATATTAGGTAGCTCTTCACTTTGCAAATTTTAGGCTTGGTCAAGTTGGTGACATTAATTTTGTGAAGAGTGTGACCATTCAGTTGGACTACATTTACAGTGACTAATGCTACAGTGAAGACACATCAACAGTATAACCTCTGACTCACAAATACAGTGTGCACATGTGTAAGGTGGTAGCTGTTGACAGCATGATGTCACCACCATGATTTTACCTTTGTTTGGTGACCGAGTACAGGCAACAATAGCATGACAAATACACGTACAAGAAGGATACGCATCTTATGATACAGAACAAAGTTTAACCTTGTGAATCTTGCTTCAGCTAAAAATCATTGTTCATTGAGCAATACTGATAGTAACTGTATTGTGTTAATGTACTTGGAGAACCCTGTTTTCATGAAAAAAAAGCACAATAGTTTGGTAATACCAAAAAAGGGTTTATTAGTAGCATATGTGAGTTCGGATTAATTGAATGTCATTTGTATTTCATCAGTATCATTAAGTTCTGACATATAAACTTAATATATAAGAACAACTGCCATAAAAGTTAAAATTGTTGTCAAGGGGGTGCTTTATTAGGGGCCACTCTAGTGGCTTGTTGCTGTGTCATTTAATATGCCACTCAAAATATCTCATTTTGAGATAATAAAATATTATTGAGTCTCGTGCAGAGTCAACCAAACCTTGAGGCAGCCTATTGTCAGATTACCAGTAAATTTTTGTGTGTTATGATGAGAATATGAATGAAATGTCTGTCTTTTGTTTCCAGGCTGAAAGTTGCTTTGATGTGATCAAGATTCTTGATGAAGTTCGCCAGCCAGGAGATGTAAGTGTACAGAATATTCTCAATTATATTCAGTGTGTGTTTGGGAGGGGCGGTGGGGGAGGAGGATAGCGTAGTGGTTGGAGCGCTGCACTTGTGATGAAGCTACCACAGAGGTGCCCATTTTGGGGAATTGTACCCTGGAATTAGCATTAGCACTGACTCCACTCCACGGAGGCCCCATGTGCGAATACACACAGAACATCATGCACATATGTTGAATACCCATTCTGCCTTTGAGAAGAGTAGGCTATTTCATGCTGGTATGAACAGATGACAAAAGTTATAAAACGCATGCATATAGGCGTCGTGTTTAGACACCACCTCCCAAGTCAGAATATGGCTACCTTAATGGTTGTTAAACACAGCTGTGTACGCAAAGTCTCACCATTGGTGAACCTTGGAGCTCTAGCCGAGAAATGGGGGTAAAAATTCAGTATGGAATGTTAATAATTCTGACTTTATACAGAACTGTTTCTAAACATCATAAGTGTAGTATGCCGATGTATTGCCAGAGTTTGAAGTGTAAAGTATGTGTGTATTTCTGTGTGCTTCCATGGTGGTTTTTTTGTAGTGAAGGTAGTTAGATATTCCTAGCTTCCTTTCTTTTTTAAGGGAGGGGGGAGGTGTGAATGCTAATAGTATTCATAGATTATTTTGGTACGACATGTATTTGTTACCAAATACTCAGCTACATCTTATTGTGAAGACAAAAAAATCAAATGATTGTGATGAAGGTCCCCTGAGTAACTTTGCGAGTGGACTTGAATGAAATAAACAGTGATCTGTGTATTAGGTTTCAAGGTGACAACTGACATGCACGAAGCACCGGTATCTGTATGCAATGTTAATAAACATGGGTATGCATACAGATCAAAGCTGCAGATCTAGACTGTTCAGATGATACTACTGGGGAGACTTTTAGCATTTCACCTGTCAGTGCCTGACATGAGAAAATCAGCTGTTTTAAACTTACTTTACATGTGTGTGTGTATTTATTTATTTATTTATTCTTTTATATCGAGGATAATGGAATAAGCACTCATGTGCTTTTTTTTACATCCAGTCCCCATGTGTATGCGGTTTTGTAAATTTTGTCATCTGTTCCCACCGGCACACAATGGCCTACTCTTACGAAAAGCGGAACAGGATTTAACGTGTGTGTGTGTGTGTGTGCTGTTGTTGTTGTTAAACTGAATAAATTAGTGTGTGTGTGAAAATGATCAAGTCAAAATGATCTTTATTGAGGGTAAAAGATTAAGTTTACACAACTTTCTTTTCATCCTGCCCGTGTGTGTGTGTGTGTGTGTAATTAATCATACTAAGTACTATTCCAAACACTATTTTTTTGTGCTTAGTTTCAAAGTAAAATGTTTGACAATATTTAGTACTTACATCATTACGACAAAGTGAGTGAGTTCTTTATAGCATAACTGTCACTTTGTTTCAGTTGAAGTATTTATCATGTACCCAGGCATTTTATCAGTTAAAAATACATCTTCTGATCATACCTGGCACAGTACATACTATCAAAGAGTATATCTTTGCAATATCCTTTTCTAGTACCAATTTTTGTTGGTATTACCAAAGTGCAACATCCACATTTTATAAGTTTAATGTAGATTTACAGGGTTTAGCCAATTGTTATAGTGAAGAAGCAAGCAGTGTATGAGGTATTGTGAAAATTGAGATTTTCACTTGTTAGTGTTTGATCTTTTGACTGAACACTGCTGGCTAACATCTCAAAGCAACCTAGAAATTAAACAATTTGATAATTAAACTGATACTGAATACTAATTAACTATTAATAATAGTTCATAATGAAAGTCTGCAGAAACAGACTCTGTGTGTGTGTGTGTGTGTGTTTTTGATACAATACTTTTTGTTTTGACAACAGTGAATAAGCAGTCATGAGCTTCAATTCAGTCCCCATGTGCATGGAGGTTTAAAAAAAAAAAAAGTCATCCATTTCCACACTATGGTCTACACTTTGTGTGTGTGTGTGTGTGTGTGATGTGTGTGTGTGTGTGTGGTTTCTCTCATTTGAAGTCATTTCTTTAGGGTAATGAATAAGTAATATGTGTGTGTGTGTCTGTGTGTGTGTGTGTGTATTTCCTTGAATGTTTTGATTCAAGGAAAATGAATTAGTACTCTATTACTTTTTTTTCTACATGCAGTCTCTGTGTGCATGCAATATTTTGTCATCTGTTCCCTCTGGATGGTGTCATACTGATAATATATTTTCTTTTTTTCTGGTAATCAAATGCTATTGAGTGTGATTGTGTCTGATTTCACTTGCATGTATTTGTGCATGGATGTGTGTGTATGTGTGTGTGTGTGAAGGGGAGAGAGAGAGCAAAATTAAAGTGAACATTTTATTTCCAGATGACAACATTGAATAAGCAATGCATAACATTGTTGCTTTTTATGAAGCCATCCGTCTAAAAATTTATAAAGCAACAACAAAATCAAAATGAAAATGTGTGTGTGAAATGAATAACAGACAACCGGGTATGTAGTTATTATTATTTTAATTTATTATAACATTTTAATTCATATGTAACCAAGTATCATTTATTAGATTCTACATGTTTTCAGCTGAATGAGTTAATATTATATGCTAGTCAGATACTAGCAAGTCTCCTCATTAACCCCTGTCCAAAGTTCTTCCACTTAATGCCCTTTTTTGGAGGAAGGGGCGGGGGTGTATGAGCTAAATGTCACAACGATGACAGTCAATATGTACAGTATTTTTTGTCTGATGCTGTGAAATGGTATGTTTTAACACCTGCTAAGGTGTTAGTTAGCTAGAGTGGTGAAAAACTTTAAACCTGATTTTCTCAGAATGTGAAATCGCTGTGTCACCCATTTCAAACACCCATAACTTTGTCAATTCTATAGGTAGAATAATGTATTATACATCAAAAGAAAGGTAATGATCTGTAGATTTCAGAAAATGTAACAACTCAATTTGAGCGCTTAGATTTGTTGCTTTTCAAGATTCAGTGCTATATATAAATTCCATACATTATTATTATTATTATTATTATGATTAATTTTACCCAGTTATACCGTTAGACTCCTTTTGTAAAAACGGGTCACAATTATCAAAGTAGCAACAAACAAAACAAGTGTATTTTGCTGAGCTTCTGATGAACATTGACCTGCAAGCAGTAGTAGACAGATGTCAAACTGTACCAACAACTAAATGCCAACTTAGTCTGGCCCAGATTTGACACTTGACTACATTTGGTACAAAACAAATAAAAAGTAACAAAAATCAATGCAGCTGGTGCACAGCGCTCACCTTTAAATGATTCTGTTAACTGATTTTGTACTTTATGAAAGCAGACCTGATAGTGATCTATGTGCTTTTGGTTTCCACCTACAGCCATTTTGTTTCAAAGTTTGGCACTTTAGTCATTTCCTGACTACACTGTCTTGTCAGGAGATGAAAACTTTGCTCCTTTAACCATAAAGAAATGCTTCAGCTTCAGGTGGCTGCACTCCCTGACCCCCACTAAACTTTGGTTTTGGGGTTCTCAAGGGTTGGCAGCTATGGAGTATTTGTGAATCCTCTTTTTGTGTAACATCCTGGCCTCTTGGTGTTTGTCGTGACTTTGCCAGACTACCACACCCATATTTGGCCTCATGTTGTGACTTTGCATTTGCAAGAAGTTGGTTGATGTTAGGCCACTGTGTTGTCTCAAATCAGAAGAGGCCGTGTACGGGTTCATGGTTTATTTCTGAATTTGCATACCTTTGTGTGTTTGTTACAGGTTGACCTGCTTGCAAACATGGCAGGAAGTTGCACAAAGATGGCAGCAGAAAAGCGTTCAATGGTAAGTTTTTCTGCTTGTGTGTGTGTGTGTATGTATGGAATTTATATAGTGCTGAATCTTGCAAAGTAAACAAATCAAAGCACTTGCATTCAAATCATTCACACGCATGCAACCAGTCATAAATATCAAGATAAACAAATATCAAATTTATATACACAACACACTTAGGAGGGGGTGGTGGAGGTGAAGGCAGCTATTGAGAAGTAGGAACAGATAACAGGGGAAGATCTCAAGTAGAGTATAAGTGCGTTTTGAGGCTAGATTTGAAAGAATCAAATGAAGGCTTTTGGCGAAGTGGAAGAGGGAGGTCGTTCCATGTGGAGGGACCGGAAACAGAAAGAGTGACGGCCAACAGTGGTTTGTTTAAATCTGGGTGTCCGAAAGCACAACGCATCTGCAGATGAACGAAGGGAACGGGACGGAGTGTACAGGTGAAGACAGTTACAGAGATAAGAAGGTGCAGATTTGTGGAGACATTTGAAACAAAGGGTATTAATCTTATACTTTATTCTTTGTGAGACAGGCAGCCAGTGAAGAGATTGCAAAAGAGGAGTGATGTGTTCAGATTTTTTCTTTCTAAGGACCAGTCGAGCTGCAGAGTTTTGTATGCGTTGAAGGGAATAGAGGATGATGCCGGAAAACCAGCCAAGAGAGAATTACAGTAGTCCAGTCGAGAAAGAATGAGAGATGTGACAAGTTTGAATGTTGCTTCAGTAGACAGATACTTGCGAATTGCACTTATGCACCATAATTGATAGTAGCAAGACTGGCAGGTCTGGGTGATGAATTTTTTCATAGAGAGTGTGTTGTCAAGAACCACACCTAGATATTTCACAGAGCTGGACAGAGGAACCGATGTATTGCTGAATTCCACTGAAGTCGTTGTGATGGAGGAAAGTTTATGTTTGATCCTCATGAGCATGGCTTACGTTTTATCGGCATTTAGCTGTAACTTATTTTGAGTCATCCAGTTTTGAATGTCTAGAAGGCAGTGGGCCATATTTGTCAGGAGGGAAGGCAGATTTTCAAGGGTATTGCTACATTGAAGCTGAGTGTCATCGGCATAGAAATGATGATCAATATGATGGTGGTTTATTATGTGTGAGAGTGGAGCAGTGTAAAGAGTGAAGAGAACAGGACCCAGAACCGATCCCTGTGGGACTCCACATTCCAGTTTGACAGGTTTTGATTGAATTTTGCTGACAATAACTTTCTGGTATCGGTTTGTGAGGTATGAACTAAACCAGGTGAGGGCAGTGCCATTAATACCAAACATGTTCTGGAGGCGAGAAAGAAGAATTGAGTGATCTGTAGTGTCAAAGGCAGCGGATAGGTCGAGAAGAGTGAGAAGGGATATTTTCCCTGCATCAGCAGCGAGTAAAAGTGTATCTAAAGTGTGGACTAGGGTGGTTTCGGTGCTGTGGTTGGCGCGATAGGCAGATTGAAAAGGGGGAAGGAGATTATTGGAATGAAGGTGGTTGTGAGTTGTTTTAGAACAACTTTTTCAAGTACTTTGGAGATGAAAGGTAAGTTAGAGACAGGTCTGTAATTCTTTAAAATGTTAGGATCAAGGTCATGCTTTTTTTTTAGTAGAGGTGTGACTAATGCGGTTTTGAGAGCTGATGGAAAAATTCCTGACAGAAGAGATGAGTTTACTATTTCGGTGACAGAGGGTACAAGTTGTGGAAGGCATTGTGAGAAGACAGGAGCAGGTATGGGATCAAGATCGCATGATTTAATCGTCATTTCTTTCCGAATTGTTGTGATGTGTGTACATGAGAAAGAGAGTATGGATGTATTGATTCTGTCTGAATTATGACAGATTTTTTTATGTTTTCAGTGCAAGAATCTGATGATAAACAACTGGAACGAAGTGCAGCTGCTTCTTCAAAGCGATCTGGTAAACCTCACAAAAATATTAATTGGGGATTCAGCAATTAATCACATTAAAAAAAAGAAATCATGTAGTATGTGATTTAAAAGAATGTTTGACATTGGTTTAATATGTAAACTATGTATGATTGTGGATAATGCTCTGTGTGTGTGTGTGTGCGTGCATGCATGCGTGTGTGTGTTCATGTACACATTCTATTTAGGAGGCTTATATCTGTGTCATACATAAATGGGTTTGCATTTCTATGTACATGCTTTCAGTGTAACTCGTGTCAGCTAGACTGCTATATCTATGTATTTTTTACTTGATATCAGACTTTCCTTGCAAAGGTGGAGTTTAAAAAAAAACACAACTTTATATATCATTGCTGAACCTCAGAGCTCTCTGCAAAAACCCCCAAAACATGCACTTAAACATTTTCCCTCTCTTTCTCTCTCAGAAGAAGGAAAGATGCATGCACTGTTAAAAGCTACTGTTGTGTTGTTTTTTTTAGTTTATGAGTTGCTTAATCAAATTGTTCTCAATGTATTTCATGTGTGTGTGTGTGTGTGTGTGTGTGTGTGTGTGTGAGACTGACACTGACACTGACACTCTTGACACTGACACTGGCACTGACAGTTTTACTTTTCATTCAGCATTACAGCCCTGTAAACAAGGGGGGAATAACAATTTTAGATTTGTGTAGCATAATACAGTCTTCAAATATTCCTCTCACTTTGCAGTTACATACATGTATGTACAACTGTACAAATCTATTTGCCACGCACACGCCTCTCTCTTTCTCTCTCTCTCTCACACACACACACACTCACACACACACTCACACAGAACTCTGATGGACCATTTGGGAACTAAGTATTCTGTTCCATTTTTTCTTCTTCTAATAATCATTGTTTCTCTGATAAATTTAGCTAGGCTTTTTATTTTCTCTTTGCTGCTGTCAGAAAGTATATTTATAACATAATTCATATCAGCTCTGCCTATAAAGACGCTTAGTGTCTCACAATTTCTGCATTTTTCTGAGTACACCGCACATGTTATCATTAGAATTATATTAACTTGAAAACCAATACTTAAAATTTTTAAGGCCACTAACTCTTAATTGAAATCTAATTAGGCTGATCTTGTACCATCTGTATTTGTCAGAAAAGGAAAAAATATCTCTGTTTGGAATACGCTTTTGAACGAACTGTAACAATTCATTTATGAAACTTTATTCACATCCTACCCCCTCCCCCCCCCCCCCCCCCCCCCCTACGACCTTATAGGTTATGGGACACCTTTACCATTACCTTTTATACCTTGACTCAGCCACACAATACCAAATCCATCTCACATAAGGTTTTCTGTACATTTGACTCCCAATTGTGTCTACCAGTTTCATGTAGTAAGACTAGCATTTCATAGGCCTATCTGCGTATTCTAGAGGCTGGTAGATTGACCAGTTTTCACCAGTATTTAATGCTTTTTACATATGTTCTTATGTATAACGGATATCTTCCGCTCTCCCCATAGACTAAATTAGTTGATGCATGAAAGGGCGCAGATAGAAGTTTCTTTAAAGCAAATGTATGAACTTTTTCAGTCAGCTTACCCTCTTTGCACAATCCCCAAACCTCAGATGCATACGTTAATATTGGTTCTATTTGTGTATCAAAGATCTCCCAAAACAGTTCTAGATCTGCTGCATTTAATTTTTTCCATAGATTTCTGTATATCCTTAACCCCTCTTTTCCCATTGTTACAAACATCTACCATGGCACTTCTGATGCTCAGTTTTGTTGTGAAACCCATCCCTAAATATTTATATGAATTAGTGACCTTCATGTGTTCATTCCTATACATCCATCTTTCTCAAGAGCCTAAATACCCTCCCTTTCTAAACACCATCACATTAGTCTTTAAAAGATTAACAGCCAAACACAATCTATCCACTTCTGTCTTAAGACTGTTCAATTGATTTGGAGACCAATAGCAGTATTAGACAGAAGAATAATGTCATCAGCAAATAACAACAAAAATATTTTAACTGTATCATACATTAGTTGGATGCCATGTTTTCCTGTTTTGGACAATTCAAAAGCCAATTTGTTTATGAATAAGGAGAACGAAAGAGGACTAAACAGACAACCCTGTCTCACTCCTGGAGAGCCAAAATAATCTGAATAATAACTCTTATCACGCACGCATGCCAATATAGATTTATAAACACTTTGTAAGCCTTATGGGGACAGGATAGCTCAGTGGCTGGAGCACTTGCTTTTCCCCAGCCAAGTTAGGCAACATTGAGCATGGTTACAAGTTGGATGGGTGACCGTTTGCACGCCTTGGCTTCAGTACAGTCCCCCAGTATACCCAGCTGTAAATGGGTACCTGCCTCTTTAGGGTCAGGGAAGGTAAAGCAGTGAGGAAGAGGAGATGGGCACCGCCCTCAATATGTAGGCCCCTAGAGAAGTGAGGTCTCTGAAGCCTCGTTCACCTACGACCTTACAGGTTATGGGACACCTTTACCTTGGCTCTGAAGCGTGCTTGTTGTTCTGCTATCTTTTCTTCTTCCCTATCCCATCTAGAAAGCCTTTTGGTTAAAATCCCTGTGTAGATGTTGACAAGTACACTAGTTAAGGCTATTCCACAATAATTGCCTGGTTGGTCTACATCTTTCTAGCTTACAGCTGTACAGTGTGATGGGCCACCCCCCATCATGATTGTGGCTTCCTGGTAAACTGGGATGGGCCACGATCATGGCGTTGCATAAGTCAGGTTCAACATCAATCATCTATTATTGTAACTTTAGGGAAAAGTGCCTCCTTTTCACTTGGTAGGGTCCCTCAAGTGTCTAACTTCCAGTCCTTTGTGTGATTAGGGTTACTAGGAGTGATGATGATCTGGAAAGGAATGTTGTTGACACCACCCTAAAGGAGTCAGTTGTGGAAGTGATAGGCTAGTGACCAACATAAGACCCTGAATGAAGTGGAGTCTTAACCATTCCACAGGGAAAAGGCCAAAATCAAAAAGCTTAGTGAAGTAGGCAACAAGAAAGTCAATAGCATCATTATCAGCATGTTTCAACATTACACTGACAATCTTGTCAGGACCAGCACTTTTTCCATACTTGAGTTTACCCATACTGGTAAGAACCTCTTGTCTAGAAATCGGCTCATTACATATTGCCATGGAACCATCTGACACGTCACCCTCTTGAATGTCATCATTTTCTACTTGCTGTGGTACACTGTCTTCTTCATGAAACAGTGCAAAGAAATAGTTGTACCACTGATTAATGCTAATGTTATTATAAAGTACTCTTTTTCTGTTAACTGATCTAATAGTTTGTCAAAACAATTTTGCATCATGAATTGATTCCTTCAGTTTTGCTAGTCTTGCTTCATCAAATTCATTTTTCTTCTTTTTTAACATAATTTTGTATTGATTTCTTTCTGTTATATATGCTATCCTTTTTTTCTTCGCACATTCTTTTCAATCGTTTAAATTTTCTTAGTAGCCCTCTCACTGTTCTTTTCTTTCATTTACATTCTTCATCACACCAGTTATTCGTTCTTTTCCTACTCCTTGTTGTTCTCACCATGCAAACAGCTGCATTATACAGTGATTCCATGAATATTCTCAAAGATGTGTCAGTATCAGTATTGATAGAGACGATTGTTTGTTCTATCTTCTACTTTAAGTCTGCTGTTTGAGGACTGTCTACACACATATGTAGATGAGAATGGGTGTGGGGGTGCATGTGCATGGCAAATAGACTTGTTCAGTTGTACATGTAAGTGCAAAGTGAGAGGATTATTTGAAGACAGTATTATGGTACACAAATCTGAAATTGTTATCCCATCTTGTCTACAGGTCTGTAATGCTGAATGGACAATAAAACTGTGTCAGTCTCTCTCTCTCTCTCTCTCTCTCTCTTTCTCTCTCTCCTCTCTCTCTCTCTCTCTCTCTCTCTCTCTCTCCTCTCTCTCTTCTCTCTCTCTCTCTCTCTCTCATGCATGCACTGTTAAAAGCTACATTTTTTTTCAGTTTTTGACTTGCTTAATCAGATTGTTCTCAAATGTATTTTCTAGCCATCCATGAATGTTGCGGCTGCTCTTGGTCTTTGTGGAGTCCTGTCCAACTCCATTCAACAGCCTAAAGAGGAAAACAAACAGGTATGATTTTATTCTACAGTTAAAGCCAATCTCAAATTTATCACTTGTACAGGAGCTTTAAGAATATGTACAGAACAGTTAAATCATGAATGACAATGCCTTTTACACATATAATAATAATAATAATAATGTATGGAATTTATATAGCGCTGAATCTTGTAAAGCAAAAAATTAAAGCGCTCAGATGACTTTTTAAAAAATTTAAATATTTTATATCGAGGATAATGGAATAAGCACCTGTGTGCTTTTTTACATCCAGTCCCCGTGTGTATGCGGTTTTGTAAATATTTTGTCATCTGTTCCCACCGGCACACAATGGCCTACTCTTTTGAACAGCGGAACAGGATTTAAATTGTGTGCAAGATGTTCTGCATGCGTTTGCACACGGGCCTCGGTTTATAGTCTCATCCGAAGGACTTTGACATTCAGTTCGATTGTTTTGTCAAACTGGGAAGAAAGGGCGAGGCTGGGAATCGAACCCAGAACCTCACGGTTTACTTGTTGGCAGGCAAACGTCTTTACCATCCTGCCACCTTTCTTCCATATGAAGACATGATATCATGTAATGTATTATTTGATTGTTCAGACATCATCACATTGCCAGTTCACTTATGAGCATTCATTTCCAAGAAACATGCCTCAAGGTTTGTCTTCACATACTGATTTTAAAAGGGGTGCAACAAAACCTTCAAACACTCCTATGAACCCTGTGAAAAATGTTTTAATTTTCCTTAGTATATTCTTGCAATCTGAAAAACTGGTTGTTAAAATTGCTAAGCTATTGGCTGAGGTGCTTCATTGTGTATGGGCCCTGTTGCAGGTGCTCAGCCTTGCAACCCAGTAGGAACAGGGCAGGGTTCTAGACTTCAGCTTAAATGATCAGCACTGTCCCCAACCACTGTTTTCAGTTTCTATGCATAGAAAAAGAAGTTAACTAGAGGTCCCATGGTACAAGTTTGCATTGTTTGCACAGGTTGGACAGGACACTGAGGACTACTGCACTGATTGCTTGAACTTCTTCAGAGACTTGCAGGAAATCGTCAACAACACAGAGGTGAAGAATGCTGTATCTGGTCATATCAAATCAGTATTGAGAATTGATCAGCTTTCTTTTGCTGTTGCATGTTTATCCACCAGCCACTGCTGTTGATCAGTATCATTCATTGGCTCTGAATCTGTCTGTTTAAAACCTTTCTGTTGATGCAGTAAAATGGATGAGTGTTCAGCATTTTTCATGGGAAAAAGTTTGATAGGATTTGCAGAGTACTTAGTGTAAAAATTTTTAAAAGTATGTTAAATGACCAGTGATGATGGAATGAACAAAAATAAGGAAAATGGAAGTCACAGACATTGAACAGGTTAAGTTGGAAGAAGTCCATTGAGCATAAGATTTACAGTAAAGTTTTATCACTGAAAGATTTCCTTTTTTGCTTTTGTAAAAATGTTTCATGAGATTTACTAGTACATAGAAAAGCTTTATTTTTCAGCATCTCTCTCTGTAAATTTGTGTTACATTGTGAGAGCTGGAGTTAAAATTGTTAGATAATCACACAAGAGCATTTTTTGTGCAGGGGAAAATTGATGAAAAGCTGAAAAGCAAAATTTGCACCAGAATGGGCCGTTTTGAAAGTCTGGTGAGTACACCGGCTGGAAAGTCAGCATGGTGATAATATATATGTGTGTCTGTCTGAGAGTTTGCCTGGCTATCTGTCCTTCTTGAAAACTGCATGATGGATTTTGATGAGGCTTTGACCTGTTAATACACTATCTATATAACAGTGGAAAATGGTCTTTAATTTTGGCCATTATTAATTTGAAGTCATAAGATTGAAAACACTTTTTACAGCATTGCTTCTTTTGAAAAATGTCTAATAATGTGGGTACAAAGATTCTTGCAAAGAATGCCAAAGCTCTGACCTTTCAAAAAATTACATCAAGCTACAAACACTGTTTCTCATTACCTCCGTTTAGTACCCCAGTCAAAGTTCATGACCGGGTAGCTGGCAGCATGTGGATATAAATAAACGGGGCAAAAGGAAAGGCGGCACTAGCCGCTTGCCGCTGTAGCCGTGTTCAGCCGTAAATTACCCATGTGTCTTTCACACATCCTCTTGCACAGTGAATTGTCAAAAGAAAAGACAAGTGAAGCACTCTTTACAATGGGCTTTAAACAAGCTTTCTTTTGACTCCAAACTCCATATACTTTCTTTCATAATGGTTGATGTGACAGCAGTTCAAACATACATGAAGATAAAGAGGAGAGGTACAGGTAGAAACACAATCACAAAAAACAGACATTTCTATCTCTCTCTCTAAAAAAGCAGACATTAATATTAAATAAATAATGAACATAAAGAAAACATTGAACATGTTTGCATGCAGACTAACCTTTTTTTTGGCTGCGAAATTGTCCCTATTGGCAGAGCGAGGCCATAAATAAACACACCTTAGCGGCTACCGCGTGCAGTGGCATGAGAGGCAGGGTGATGGAGAGCGTGTGGTGAGAGTCTGGCAGTCATTAGTGTCGGCAAACCTATCTGGCTTCAATATAAACACTACTGCATGGTCAGCCGATACAGCACGTACACAGTTCACTGCTTTCAGCAGTATCCTTGCTATAGCAAGGTTTGTTCATGAACCAATTCCAGTACAGCTCATAACTATAGCCCCGACAACACAGTAGAAAACCAATGTCTAGTCAGTATCCTACTGTCATCAGGCAAAAATAGCTCGCAAATGACTTCGATTATTATTTCACTGATGTTTCTGACAATATACAAAATATTGTGATAAAAAATGTATCTACTTCCGTGATGTAAAGAAAAGAACAAACTGCACATAGGCCTACACTTTGAAATCAAAGCAAGAAACAGACACAAAGATCACCCACACACACACATACACACACAAAACAGATGACAAAATTTACAAAATTGCATACACATGGGGACTGGATGTACAAAAATCAGATGAGTGCTTATTCCATTATCCTCGAAATAAAGATAAAATAAAATAAAGTAACCAGCACAGATGCATGCATGCATGCCCTATACACACATGCATGCATGCACTCACACATGCACTCACACATGCACACACACACATACAAACACGCACACACACACACATGTAAATTATACAAGAAGACGGGTACAGCACACACATGCACTTGAGAAAACTAACAACTTGATACTGACACACATCCAGGAAGTACATGTAGGTGCTGTGGCCCATCACGTAATACACACACGGGCACATATACGCACGCACACACATATGCACACACACATGTGCGCACGCATGCACATGTGCGCACGTACACACGCACGCATGCGCGCGAACACACACACACACAAACACACACACTGCACTCACGCTCGAATATATACGCACATGGTTGATGCTCAGACAAGTACTGATACAAACTAAGTGAACTTAAAAAACACCAACAAAGCACAAGCAAACACAGTAGCACTCACACAAATAAACAAACTATTAACAAACTACACCATCAAGTAGAAGGTTCACATAATACAAATGCCACATGCAAAGAGAACATTCTGATTAAAATAAAAATTCACAGAATTCCTCTCAGATAAAGATGCTTTGCCTATGAAAATCAGGAACAAGCTGATACTCACCCCTTCGTTTCTTGGAAGACACCGTGTTTGTTAGAAATTTTTTTTTTTAAATAGTTAACCAAAAATGACTGCGCAAGAGTCACCACAAACAAATAAACCAAGTATTAAAGTTTTGTTCTCTGAAGTATGAACACTGTAAAAAATGTAGAGAATCTGGCAGCTTATGGTAAAAAAAATGCCTTTAAAGTAAAAATTCTCCCAGTCGCTAATAGCCAGCAAAGAAGGAATGTGTGCTGGCACAGCGAGATGCTGGACTTTGACCCCTGACCGCGTGGTGCCTAGGCAGCCGAGAGTTGAAATTTAGGTCACGGAGAGCAAGTTCTAGCCGCCAACTAAAGAGTCTGGTTTTTGCTGTTTTGAGCAGCCATGCAAAATCATTGAAGGGAAGTTTGATAATCTGCTTATTTTAATAAAGCTTCAAATTAATTGGTGGTAAGTTTAATAATCTGCTAATGTGAACAAAAGATTCTCACATGCTTGATTTGGGTTCTGTTCACACTATATGACTAGAGTATTACCAGATATTTGAAAGGAGGAAATATTTTGACATTGAATGTGGCTTTTTTTGCAGTGTAATGAAATGGTAGACGCATACACAGACTTCATCATCAACTTCCTTGACCAGCAACTGGTAAGGCATCCATCTATCAGGGGACTTCCTCACTACAATGCCAATGTGTGGCTGATTTTGTTGGGGCAGACAGAAAGAGAGGTGGTGTGTGTGTGTGTGTGTGTGTTTAGTTTTGTTTAATTTTTATTTATTTATTCTTTTATATCGAGGATAATGGAATAAGCACTCGTGCTTTTTTACATCCAGTCCCCTTGTGTATGCAGTTTTGTCGATTTTGTGTGTGTGTGTAGAGTTTGCAGCCTTCTGTGTACAAACATATATTTGAAATATTTCGATGCTAATAATTATAATATTATTGAACTGAAATATGTTGCTGCCATGTGTTCAGGATAATAAAGTTTTAAGTTATAGGGAGGCAACGATGAAACAGATTTAACCGTCTTGACCCTGTTGCGACCGCAGCCGATGGTAACGGCGGCCGCCGCTAGATTCCAATACGACCGCAGCCGACAGTGGTGCTGCCCACATGGGCAGTACTTTTCCATCACACACAGATCTCGTGGTTTTCACACAATGTGTCTGAAAATTGGTGGAGCGATGCAGGGAGGGTTCCAGAGGGTGCCAGTGATAAATTTAGACCACTAACATGTCTGTAGTAGGGAGGGAAGGAAGAAAGAAAAGCCAGCGACCGGAACACTTTTCAATCATAGCAGCGTGACGGAAAAAAATGGCGTCTTCTTTGGTAGCAGACCATTTATCTGATTAGCGTGAGCATGAATTGAATGTTATAGTCTTGGAAGTAGAAAAATTTGAACAATAATAAGTGAGTCCAATATTTAACGCTTATGAGGAAGAGGAGGAAGGAAATGGTGCAGTTAGGGAGAAGAGTAAGCCAGAAAATAACGTGCTACACGGCACAGTCATGACCTGTGCAACACACACGGACTGTGGAGAAATTTGACCTCCAGGTGGGTCCGTGGCATAGATGTCTTTTGGCTATTTTCTCATTATTTACCACACTATTCCTTTGAAACTGCAATGGCAGAAACGAACAGATATACTGATAACGAAAATAGCAAGAAGGAAAAGAAAATAGGTCTCTGTCTGCCAAGGCTGACAGGTGATAGCAATGGGTACACCCCCCACATCCACAATTTGTGCTTTCTGTAATGTGATGTGACCCTGTTCCACCACTAGTACTATAGAGACTACCAAGATTACATTTTTTTAGGATTACAGAAGTTCTGTGTTGTTTTGAATTTATCACACCTGTTCAGTGACAGTGTGACACATCGGTACACTTTAATAATAATAATAATAATATATGGAATTTATATAGCTACAAACGTGGTAGCACGCGCAGATTTGAACTGCAGCATAAAGGTCTTATATTGATTGACTATGACTTGTTCTCAAAAGAAAAAAACAGTTAAACAAAAGTTTTGTCTCCTTGAGACATAACACAACAGGTGTTATGGGGACATTGTGTGACACATCCTTGAAGTACAATTGCACATAACCATTGGTAAACATATCAACTAGGCATCAGTTCCTTATTCAACACAAACATGCATGAGCTATTGTCAAATCCATGGAGGATTTGCTGTTTTATCATATATACCATACTTTTTACCAGTGATTGGTGACAAATAAGGTGACAATGACAAGACATCTGGTGACCAGACACATAAACTTGCGTCTAAATGGAAGTACAAAGACATACCTAACTTGTGACAAAATTTCAGCTTGATAGCTTGTCTTGCACACACACAATTGTCTTAGGAGTAATGTAAGTCATTTGGGGTAGAAACCTTCAAAGAATTCAAAATCTACAAGGCAGTTTAGCTCTGTATAATCCAATAACAAGAAGGTTAAAGTGAAAATTGGTTTGCCTTTTTTTGGTTGTTGCTGAAATTCTTTTCAGTTTGATGTGTTTTAATTTTTTTTTTATAATTTAGGTACAGGAATATGTTGTTTGATCAGCTGTGTTAGTTTAAGTGGTCTCGCAGTGTGAGATCATTTGATGTTTGTATATTTTTTCTGACATTATTTGGTAGGGTTTTATACATCTGATTTGAAGACATTTGAGCTTTTTTTGTGTGTTTATTATATAAAGTCAGTGTTGGAAAGAAATCACATCAGTTTTGATTTGCCAAAAAAAAAGAGGAAAAAATAATCTTGTGGAAATTATCTTTTTTTTGTATCTGCTAGCCTGCATTATTATTATTATTATTATTATTATTATTATTATTCTTTTATTCTATCAGCATTTCAAACTAATTTTTGGTTGCCTCGTCTTTTGTTTTGACACTGCTGCCTTTCTCAGGTTGTTTATCCTGACTTAACTACAGGCAACCACATTCAGGCTTTCTTAGGCTCACACAGCAATGAAAGGATTTTTTAATGTTGATTTTTCATACACCATTTTCTATTTGGTTTTCTTTCCAGGAGGTAGTTTGTCTTGATTTAAAAATATAACAACAAATAACGCTTCTGCTTTTGGAGGGAGAAGGGTCACATTTAAAGGCATCCATTGTAAATACTTCTCATTTCGGCTCTAAATTGTTATTTGTTTTACATTGTTATTCACATTTTGTATACTTCGGGTATTCCTTTATAGCCTAAGACATCTTTGTTTGCTATGATTATTTGGCAAAGACTAAAATTTAGGTGCTGGCTATGGTAGACATAAACATTTATAAGTTCAGTATTGGACATTTGTTTGAAAATCACCTCTGCAATTGATAAGTCATAGAGCCAGACTAATTGAGAAGCCCACTTTGGAGCAGTGAGCATCACCACACTTCTCTAAGTACTGTCCTGTTCTATATGCAGACAGTAAAATCTTTAACAGAAACTTACCACACACTTGGAAATATGGTAGAAATAAACCTGTGAGACTCAGGGCACAAAAAGTGACAGTATCTGAGAGTTTTTCTCATTGCATGAGAGCTGCTGAGGGGTAAAGATGATAATCGAACTGAATGTCAAAGTCCTTCGGATGAGACTATAAACCGAGGCCCCGTGTTCAAACGCATGCAGAACATCTTGCGCACACAATAAATCCTGTTCCGCTTTTTGGAAGAGTAGGCCATTGTGGAAACAGATGACAAAATTTACAAAACCACATACACACGGGGACTGGATATAAAAAAGCACATGAGTGCTTATTCCATTATCCTCGATATAAAAGAATAAATAAAATAATAAAATAAATAAATAAACTATGATCTGTAGGGATCCAAATATGTTTGAAACAAGAAGTCTTCTTCTTTGTTGAATACTCAGGCAGCAACTATTGTTTGTTGTCTGTTATGTGAGCGAAAATATGTCACGCTGCGGATAAGTGCCTGATAAGTCAGGCCTAGTGCATCCGACTTTAGCATAAGAATTGTTATCTTTTAAATCTTTCTAGAATAAAAGGTAGGAGAATGGACCAAGAAGGCAGAAAACAGACAAGAAGGAGGTGACATGAAGAAAAGGAACAAGGAAGAAACAAAGAGAATGATTAAAAGGAGCAATTTTTTAAGCGCAGAGTTTCCCGAATGTGGGGATGCTGTTTATACTGCCTGGTCCCCGGCATCCCCACGGGGGAGACAAGGCGTCTGAAGTTTCTGTTTCTTTACGACAGAAGAAGGATGAAGTCTCTGTTTCTCTACGACAGAAGAAGGATGAAGTCTCTGTTTCTCTACGACAGAAGAAGGATGAAGTGATGACAGAAGAAGGATGAAGTCTCTGTTTCTCTATGACAGAAGAAGGATAAAGTCTCTGTTTCTCTATTGCAGAAGAAGGATGAAGTGATGACAGAAGAAGGATGAAGTCTCTGTTTCTCTACGACAGAAGAAGGATGAAGTTTCTGTTTCTCTACGACAGAAGAAGGATGAAGTCTCTGTTTCTCTACGACAGAAGAAGGATGAAGTCTCTGTTTCTCTATGACAGAAGAAGGATGAAGTCTCTGTTTCTCTACGACAGAAGAAGGATGAAGTCTCTGTTTCTCTATGACAGAAGAAGGATGAAGTCTCTGTTTCTCTACTACAGAAGAAGGATGAAGTCTCTGTTTCTCTATGACAGAAGAAGGATGAAGTCTCTGTTTCTCTACTACAGAAGAAGGATGAAGTCTCTGGTTCCCTAGCACAGAAGAATACTGAAGTATTTACTTCCTTACTACAGAAGTATACTGAAATGTATGCTTCCCCTCTCTCTCTTTCTCTCACTCAGTTTATGTCTGTGCATGCATGTTTGAATGCCTATATGTTTGTATCAGTGTGCCTGCTTGCTTTTGTGATTATATGTGTGTGTGTGAGAGAGAGAGAAAGAAACAGTGTGTATATATGTGCACTATTTTTTTCTGAACTTTTCTTGATTTTTTTTTATAGTTTCATTTTGTTATGCATCTCACACTTGTTCATGTGTACATACATGTGTGTTTCAGAATCCACAGGATATGTGCTTCCTCTTCCAGCTCTGTCAGAGTGAGAGCAGTGCAGGGTTTGCCCTGCGGTTGGAACATGCTGCTGCAAAAGTATGTGGGTGAAAAAAAAGGGAGAATTTGTTACCACCAAAAAAACCCACACCTCAGTTAGGGATGGTTTAAATGAGTACTGTCTTTGATTGTGTATAATTTCAGTTTTGAAGTTCATTATGTTCCTTCTCTTTGGTGATTTTATGTCAGTGTGTTGAAGTGTTTTCTTCTTGACTTGGAAGAATTGTTTGTAATTTTTGATGGCATGAAAAATTTGTAAGTGAGCTGACTTCATTGAAGTCTAGTACAGCATTCTCAGTGATTTCCGAGTGTGTTTGTGTGTGTGCGCATACTTGCGTGTGCTTGTTTTTGATGTATGTCTGCATGAGTCTCTGTATATCTGTCTATGAGATAGAATTAGTACTAACACAGCACTAGAACATCTATCCAGTGGCACTTGATTACTTCCCTATTTAAGAAAAAGTACCAGACAACAATTTCCTGATACATGAGTAATTAGATCAGAACTGCATGTCTCCTTATTGATACCTGTAAAATGCAATATCAGCTTGCACATTGTCAGATCAGGACTTGTTCCACTACTGTTACCTGTGCCATGCAGTATTACCTGGCATATAGTCTGATCAGGCTTTGTTGTATCCCTTGTTGTAAACCCATGTTTGTAAATATCTGTTTGTTTAAACTATTGATTATTTATCATTGATTGCATGACTGTGTAAGATTAGGTTGATGCATGCGCTTTGATTTGTCTTTGCAAGATATAGCGCTGTATAAGTTCCATTTTATTATTATTATTATTATTATTATTGTTGTTGTTGAAGCCTAACCGATGCTGCAATCGCCATTCTACACAATGCATGCTCTCACTTAAAAAATCTTGGTTCCTTTGATGGCATACTTATTTGCTTCTCCTCTGCCTTCAATACCATTCCACCCCATCTCTTAACACTCAAACTACTTTCACTGAAGGTCAGTTTTTGGCCCATTCTGTGGAGCCTGAGATTTATTTTAAAAAAATACAAATGAACACAGTTGTCCCAATTTCAAAGGGCAATATCTACAGAAAAACTGACTTCTTCTGGTTCTCTACAAGGCAGTGTACTTTCCCTGTCCATTTCACTCTATATACCTATGCCTGTACTGGTCAGATCAGGTACTCCATTCATTGGATATTTTGATGACTCTGCTCTTGAGGATCTATCTCACTCATGCCTCACACTATCTAAATGAGTTGAAGAGTTTTCCTCCTGGTGTAATCTGAATTATCTGGACTTATATGTCAAAAAGACAAATGAAATGTTAATTGATTTTCACAAGAACCCAGAAGCTGTACCTAATCTTTACATCAATAATATGAAAGTAGAATGTGTGAATGAAGATAAACACTTAGGTACTGTTATTGATGACAAACTGAACTGAACACCCAATACAGATGTCACAAATAGAAAATACTACTCTTGTATCTTCTTTCTTCAAAACCTCTAAACTCTTGAGGTAAATGTTCATGTTTTACAGGTTGAACAGGAAGCTGGAGACTACTGCACTGACTGTGTGAACTTCTTCACAGACTTGCAGGAAATCGTCAACAACACAGAGGTGAGGAATGCTGGGTCTGGTTAGATTAAATCAGTTTTGAGAACTGCTCGGCTTTTTCTTTTGCTGTTGCACCACTGATGTTGATCAGTATCATTCATTGGCTCTGAATCTGTGTGTTAAAAACATGTCTGTTGAAGATAAAATGGGTGAGTCTTGAGCTTTTTTTTTTTAATGGGAAAAATGTTAGGATTTGCTGAGTAGTGTGTGTTAAAAATGTATGTTAACTAACCAATGATGGGAGTGAAAGAAAATGATGAAAATGAAAGTAACAGAGGTTGAACAGGTTAAGATAAGATTTACAGTAAGGTTTGTTTAGTTAATAATCATGGGAAGTTTCCCTTACCCCTTTTTAAAAAAAACCCAGTTTCATGAGATTTACTAGTACGTAAAAAAGCTTATTTTTCAGTATCTCTGTAAATAAGTGTTACATTGCAAGAACCGGAATTAAAATTGTTAGATAATCACACAAGAGCATTTTTTGTGCAGGGGAAAATAGCTGAAAAGCTGAAAAGCAAAATTTGCACTAGATTGGGCCGTTTTGAAAGTCTGGTGAGTATACTGGCTGGAAAGTCAGCATGGTGATAATATATATGTGTGTCTGTCTGAGAGTTCGCCTGGCTATCTGTCCTTCTTGAAAACCGCTTGATGGATTTTGATGAGGCTTTGACCTGTTAATACACTATCTATATAGCAGGAAAAGTGGTTATCAGTTTTGGCCGTTATTAATTTTAAAGCCATAGGATTGAGATAACTTTTAACAACATTGCTTCTTTTGAACACTGTCTGAATAATGTGGGTACAAAGATACCTTGCAAAGAACGCCAAAGCTCGGACCTTTCGAAAATGGCATAAAGCTTCGATAATCTGCTAATTTGAACAAACCTTCAAATTCATTGGTTGTAAGTTTAATAATGTGCTAATGTGAACAAAAGATACTTACATGCTTGAATTTGGTTTTGTTTACTTTGTATGACTAGACTATTACCAGATATTTGAAAGACATTGAATGTGGCATGCCTTTGCCCATTTTGTTGAATGTAGTGGTTGATTGTATAAGTTATTCTACCTCTTACCTAGTCCTGAAGTCATTGGTTTGAGATTTAGCTGTTCCTAGTGGACTAAGAGTGGGGAGTTTTATGACTTCTGTGGTCAGTGTTTGTGCTGCTCTGCCAGTTGTGTGTCCCCTTCATGCATGGCATGTGCTGAAGGTAAATTGTGCTTGATAAAGATTCCATAAAGGTGGTTACTGTGCATTGCATTGCAGAAACAGACCCAGAATAGAAATCAGCTGTGAAAAACAAATGAGTAGTATACATTTTAGAACTTTATTTTCCAACAAATACAGTATTTCCTTAAATCTTGTCATTTGTTTTGAATGCGGCTGTGTTGCAGTGTAACAAAACAGTGGACATATACTCGGACTTCATCATCCAACTCCTTGCAGAGCAACTGGTAAGGCATCCATCTATCTATTGGGGGACTTTTTTTTAGTATGATACCATCATGTGTGTATAATTTTAAGGCTGATATTGTTGAGACAGAGAGAAAGAGAGACTGTGTATGTGTGTGAACACGCACACGCATAAGTGTGTATGCATGTTTGTGTATATATGTACATGTGTGTTTGTGCTGCTGCTGCTTTTCAGTTATGTTTAGTAGTGTCTGTTCTGATGTACAAGACATTACCTGCTAATCCCCATATAACAACAGTTGGTAAGTCATAGAGCCACACTTGTTGAGAAACCCGCTCTGGATCAGTGATCATCACCATGCTTCTCTAAGTACAGTCCTGTTTTATATGCAGACAGTAAAATCTTTGACAGAAACTCACTACTCAGTTTAAAATATGGTAAAAATAAACTCATGAGACAAAATATCTCAGTGTTTGGGAGTTTTTCTCATTACATGAGGGCTGCTGAGTGGTAAAGATGATAACTGTTATCTGCAGTGATCCAAATAAGTTTGAGGCAAGAAGTCTGAAGTCTCTGCTTCCTTGCTGCTGAAGAAATTTAGTTTATAGCCTCATCCAAAGGACTTTGGGGGATTGGAATCACCACTGATGTTAACTCCTGGGGTAAAATCCCTTTGAATTGGTGGTGGCTCAAATCTAGGCTTGAACCTGGGCCGTCACATCACAAGCACAACATACGATGCTCTACCAGTCTGCCCTGTCTAATAAAGTATACGCTTACTACACAAGCATACTAAAATCTATGTTCTCTCTCTCACTCTCTGTCTCTGTCTCTCTCTTATCTCTCACACTCTGTGTGTATCTGTTCATGCATGCCTGTGTGTTTGCATCAATGTGCATGCTTGCATTTGTGAGCATGTAATGCATGTGTGTGTGGGAGAGAAAGAAGCCGCGTTTATACATGTGTGTTGTATTTTTTCGGAACCATTCTTGATTTTTTAAAATTTCATTTTGTTACGCATCTCACACAGTTGTTCATGTATGTGTGTTTCAGAATCCACAGGATCTGTGCTACCTCTTGCAGCTCTGTCCCAGTGAGAGCAGTGCAGATTTTGTCCGGAGGTTGGAACAGGCTGTTGCAAAGGTAGGTCGTTGAAAGAAATGGATTTTTAAAAAAATCTCCTATATGGGGAGAATTAAGATTTTATTTTGGTCCATGGTTTGAGCTTCAAGGTTCACCTATGGTGAGATTTTTGTGTATGTGTCCATTTTTTCCCCACCACTAGGGTAGCTGCATTCCGACTTTGGGAATGCAATCGGGAATTGAGTCTGCCAATTTTGGCAGGGTTTTTCAGGAGGTATCTCCCTGCTTTTTCCAATTTTCAACTGTTGCAGGTTCTTTTGACATGCACAAGTCTGTAAGCACACAGGTCCGACTGATTTAGAATTTGCTTTGTAAGGCTTGGCATTCAATTTGATTTTCCCGTCAAACTGAGGAGAAATGGCAAGGCTGGGAATCCCACCCAGAACCTCAAGGTTTACTTGTTAGGCAGGTGAACATCTAAACAGTCCTGCCACCTTTCATCTTTACTTTAAATGAGTACTGTCTTGCATGGTGTAAAATCTCAGTTTTGGAGTTATGCATGTTGCTGTCTTCATTAATTTCACGTCAGTGTGTTGCAGTGTTTTCTTCTTGACTTGGAAGACTTGTCCATGATTTTTGATAGTGTATAAAATATGAAAGAGAGCTGACTTCATTGCAGTCCATTGTAGCATTTTTAATGATTTCAGTGTGTGTATGTTTGTGTGTGTGCATATGCTTGAATTCATGTGTGTGCTGATGTAGATGTGTCTGCAGGAGCCTCTGTGTGTCTACTGTCTGAGATAGAATTCATATCTTCTTCATCAAAGTATTAATACTTTCTTCATCAAAGGCACAAACAGCAAGTAATGTCTGTCATATAAATGAAAATGTGTTGTGCTGCCATAAAGTGCCTGACAAGTCAGGCCCAGCACATCCAACTTTGGCATGGGAAAGAATAGTTATCTTTTGAGTCTTTCTGGAAAAAAGGCAGGAGAATGACCAAGCCAGCGCACATTCATATCTGAAAGCTTCAGGATGCATTTCTGTTTGGACACAGCAGTTAGCAGTTAAGATGTTTATAGCAGACATCGGTTTTAGAAAATGACACTGTTTTCTTGTTGTTTGTGCAGATGCAGTCCCAAAATGGGGGTTGTGAAATGTGCCAGAGTATTGCCAAGGATCTCCAGAATATTCTCAGAGACCCAACATTTCAGGTAAATGAAATGATAGGAGAGGACAGAGTTTTCAGATATAGACTACATGCTTCAGAGTAAGAAGTTCTGCAATGCCTTGTATAAAGAAGTCAGCGAGTGATGTCTTTTTTTATTTCACACCTTTAGAGGAGTAATAAAGAGTACAAGAAATAATAGAAAACACACACAAGATAGAATTTTACTGTAATTGAATATGTGATGTATTTCCTTATTTCAATGCAAATTTTACTTGCTTGGTGTATTCAGTTGGGTTTTTTCTCTCAAGAAAATATGAAGCTGATGAACACTGTGTAACATTATACTAGCTCTTGCATGTTCTTTTCTTCTTCTTTGTTGAACTCTGATTTTGTGGAAGCACCAGTCTGTTTGATGTTGAGAATGTGTTTTGTGATTTTTTTTAAACAAAAGAACCCAGGTTCATACAGATCTTATAGGTCTGTGAAAGTTCTTAATTTTAAGCATCCTCATTTCAAGGCTTTGAAAGTCCATAAAACTCAGAAATATGCCTCCAGGTTCTTAGAAAGTGGTGAATTTTGCTATTATCATGGACAAGAATAAACTTTCAGTAAAATATGTAGTGGTTGTGATTTGAATTTGAAAAAGAAAACACGCGTTAAAGGGAATTTTAATGTCTGATTGTGTGCATCCATAACCTAACTGATCATTGCAGTAGTTGCTTTAACCTTTTCCCTACAGGAAGGGTAAGGGTAACCAACCATCTACTAACCCTTCCCTCTGTATCACCCACTACTTGGTTACAGAAGTATAAAAATGTGCACAGTGCATATGTACTGGGAAAGAGGGGTTCTCTCCCTTAAAGTAGGGATAGTGTTAAATGGATAAATTATAGCTATAATAGATGACAGCAAGTATACCCATCTCCTCTTACCACACATGCAAGGAATAATTGTCCTCGGTTCTCATTATTATTATGATATTATAAATGACATTACTTCACATTTTTTTCTTTTTTAAAGTACTCTTGTTAATCCTTCCTTTCTTACAGAAAGATTTTCTTTTAAACTGTTAGAAATATATATATATATATTACTACAACAGTAATGGAGCAGTAAGATCACTTCTATTGCACTTAATATGCACAGATTCAGCAGCTTATTTCAAAAGCATATTCTTGGTATACAAGAATGAAAACATGTGGATTTTCTTCCAACATGGCTGATCTGATTATTGAAGTGTCTTCTTTTCAGACTGAGACCATTGCCATGGTGAGGGATGAAGTGTGTCCATTGCTGCCAGGAAGCCTTGTGAATTCGGTAAAAAGCCTTTAAGTAGATGAAGAGTTTGCATGTTGTAAAATCAGTCTCCCTTTCAGAATGTTTATGTATGCCATGTTTCAAAAGTTGTGTGTATTCCATTAGTCAGTTTTTGTCACTGATCTTTTCTTGTGAACTAGAAGTAAAAGAAAGAGAATTAACATGCTTGGTGGTGTTAAGATTTTGTAGCTTTCTTCTTTTATGAAAGTTGTAAGAAAAAGCTTCGCCTTTATAGACAAAAAAATCATCAAATTTAAACAGTATTTTCATAAATTGGGTAACATTTCATCAGGAACCATTTAAATTTTGCTTTTCCTTTTTGAAGGGGGGGGGGGGGGTATTTTAGCATTTAAAAAAAAAAAGTGCTGTAAGTATGTTAGTAGGAAATTCAGTGACATGAAGAAATAAAAAAAAAATTGTATATGGTTCATGTTCCTTTTATTTATTCATTTTAATCTTTGTGGCATACTGGTGGAAAGTGTCTTTTACAAGTTGCATTAATTCAAATAAGGGAAAGGAGGAAACCAGACATGTAGATGCAATGGAAAATTCAGTGAATTGTTGGTCAGGAGGCTTAAGTCATTTTACAAACTTGTTTTTGTTAATGGATTGTTTGGGCTCCAGCAACACTTGCTCAAATTGTGCTAGTGGCTCAGGGTGGAGACTAGGACTGCACCGCCTGTCATCCACTTTAAGTTGTGAATTCAGGAGTGATGATCAAAGTTTGTGACCAACACTGCAAATGTTTGTATCTTTGTATCTCTTGGGCCTGGCAGATGCTGAGACTTAGAGTGAAGTAAAGTATCAAGTTCAGCTCTGCTACAGTCTCACTTATTATCACCCTCTCATTGTTTTTATTAATATCATGTCATGAAAAATAATATCTCAGATTCTGTGGCTTTGTGCTCTGTTTTTATAGTGAGCTCAGTGCTCTCACCACTTCCATGACTGGTGAGTGCGTGTCTGTCTTCATAGTGGGCAGATCCCTGATTTGCAGATGAACGAGGATTGTTGCTGGAGAGATTACCACTGCAGTGGTGGGCATTTTATTCCATTATTCTCAGCAACTAAGCTGGTGTTGTCCTATCAGCTGGGAACCTAGTGAGTGGAGTCCAGTAAATGCTGAACAGGAACCTCAGAACTCCATAGAAGTGCTCCAGCAATGGTGCAGGGCTTCTCCTGTTTGGGGTAGCCTGAGGGAGGCCTGATATTGATTGTTCCATGTGAATTGTGGCCAGGCAGTCCTAGTTGTGACTGGTAAATATAGGGATAAGGTGGGGGGAATTGTAGCCTGCAGATGTCGCAGGGGATAAAGCACTAAAAACATGAAACAGAAAACAAAAAAAAGGAAAGGACAGAACAGGTCTCTCTCTGGTTCTCAAAATATATCAAAGAAAAAGTAACTGACTTGTCAGGCCCAGGGCATCCTATGACAATGAAAGTGAAATTTAAAAAAAAAGGACTATGAGTCGAGTGATAGTGAAGGAGGTATAGAAGAGGAAGAAGGATTAGGTGACCAACCTTTGGAGAAGTACAGACTGGTAGACATTGACTTTCTGAACCAAAACGTTTTCATACAGTTGTGCTGCATCTCTTCAAACGGAAAGTTACTCTGCCTGAAGTTTCCCTGTAAATGAGTGCTTATTCCATTATCCTCGGAAAAAAAAAGTCATCTGAGCGCTTTGATTTGTTGCTTTACAAGATTCAGCGCTATATAAATTCCATACATTATTATTATTATTATTAAAAGACACTAAATTTCAGACAAAAAAAGAGGAGCAAGTTGTCTGTAGATATTCAAAATTCGTGATCAAAGGTTTGTTTATCTTTCAGTGCAAGACCTATGTGTCTCAGTATGGATATGTGGCAATTCAAGTGCTGATTACTGAACTGGTATGTACAAAACTAACTTTTTCTATTGCTCCCTCTCTCTCTCTCTCTCTCTCTCTCTCTCTCTCTCTCTCTCTCTCTCTCTCTCTCTCTCTCTCTCTCTCTCTCTCTCTCTCCCTCCCTCTCTTTATCTCTCTCTCTCCTTCCCTCCCTCTCCCTCTTTTCCATATTTGTTGAGTGTTAACATTTTTCATTTCCATCAGTGACCCAGAGGTTAATGGACAGATAATTAATTAATTGATTGACAACATATGTAAATTGAATGCTTTTGTATTCATTCTTGTTTTTGTTTTGTTTTAGTTTGAAAAATCAGGAAACAGTAGAAAGAGATAAAATGTTTTTTATATATATATATATTTTTAATGTATTTTAAAAAAAATTTTTAAATAAGGTTTAGAGAGGGTATATTTTAGAGGGTTAAAGTTGTTGGAATCTGATATGGCATGGAATAGAAAAGAGACACGTGAAAGTATGATTTCATTGATGATGATGGCAATGATAATGAAGATGAAATCATCATTGAATGATTTTGCCAGTGCTGATGCAGCAGAGTTAGAGTTGAATAAACTTTTGTCAGATGTTTGCAGTGTGTCAAAGTTTCAAGCATGTTAAAGTGCAGGGAAACATATTGTAATGACAAACTTGTACTCAGATTGGTACTACTCTTTGTTTGTTTTGTTTTTTGTTCCTTAGCTAGACTCCAAGATTCACCAATCGTGAGATTTTTTGCGTATGTGACTGTTCCCTCCCGCTCCTCTCCCCCCCCCCCCTCCTTCCCCAACCATTTAGGTAGTTGCATTCCAACTTCGGAGATGGTGTGTTTTAAAAATTGTTCATCCATTCCTACCAGCATGAAATGGCCTACTCTTCCAAAAGGCAGGACAGGGTTTTAACATATGCACAAGATGTTCTGCATGTGTTTCCACATGGGGCCTCAGTTTAATCTTCATCTGAAGGCCTTTTGACATTCATTTTGATGTTCTCATCAAACTGGGAAGAAAGAGCAAGGGCAGGAACTGAACCCAGAACCTTACGGTGTACGTGTGAGGTAGGTGAATGTCTTAACCATCCTGCCACCTTCCTTCTTGTGATTGGTTCTGAAATGGGTTGTAATGGCAGGATCCTGTCAACATCTGTCAGACCCTTGGCTTCTGCAATGCTACGGAGAGACAAGAGAAGCTGAGAGTGGTACCTCTGGCTACAGCACTGAGCACTGTTCACCTGAAGGCCCCTGAACCTGGACACCAGGCTGCGCTGTCACCACTGTGTGGACTCTGTCAGTTGATCATGGAGAAGATAGAAGGCCTGATCAGCACCAATGCTACAAAGGTATGGATTACCATTTGAGAGCTCAGAAGAAAACTATTCAGTTTTATATTCCATACTGTGTCAGATATTGGCTGCTATAGAACTTCTTCCTGTTCATTTTATTCCTTGAGCATCCTAGTAATGGTGGTGTGAACATGTGTGCGCGCATCTGCGCGCATGCACACATACACACACACACACACATACTCTCTCTCTCTCACACACACACACACACACATACACATACACATATCCAAGTGTCCAATAGAGAGAGAACATTCTGAGGTATCCAGTAGTCCAGAGGCAGACCCAGCAGGATGTCCTTCATTAGTGCTTCAGCTTTCTATTCATGGCGCTGTGTCATCACAAAGCTGACCAAATCCCACCCCATTCTTGCCGTAGCCATTTTTTTTCAGTCTTCTCTATCAGATTTTATTTTCCGATGATAAATACATTGAATAAGCTAATGAATGAATAAAAAAAGAAACTGACCAAAAAATAATAACTCTGCATATTTCATCAACATAATTATTGTATTCGGCTGATGCCTTTTGAGCATATTATGAGGTATCTTGCTATACAATGCAATCCCTCCCCCGTGCCCACTTAGAATTTTATTTCAGAAACCACACAGCTGCAATCAAGATGCTGTATATTCATCAACTTTTGGTGTGGTTTTTGTTTGTTTGGAGTTTTTTTTGTTTGGTGATGTGAACTTGTATCTCGCTAGCTTTTCCGGCTATCGGTCTGGGTAGAATTGACCTGAAGCCCATATCTCATTTATCTATTGGCCCAGACCAGCAGCTTTGTCAGTTATTGATGTAAGCAAAGCACCAAGGCCTGCATTAAAATGTTGGTATGCTTTAAAATGTTACATCAAATTTGTCTTCAGCCATGAGAAGCTCAGTGTAGCAACCTGCACGCTTGTATGGCTGCCGATGGGAGAGGTACTTGAATAGAGTCGTTACATACAAACTTCTCATCCAGTGCATACTTTGTGGTCTCACACTGAAGTGAATCCCAGGTAGGTTGAGTCAGTCGGTGCATATTCTGGGCGATCTCCAGGGTGTTGAGCTGGGAAACGGGCAACTTCTGGGCAATGTCTTTTTCAAACAATTAAAGCCTGTGAAACAGGCAGCTAGTCCTTGTGTAGTTGAGATCCATCAGCTCTGTCATGGGATTGATAGCTGGTGAGAGGTACCACAAAACTCTGTAAGAAAATGTTTTTCTGTTATATTTACATAGGTAGAGTCAGGTAGTCTTTTTCTCTCTTCTCCTCTTCTCTGCATTCCCCTACTGGATGGGTTATGTAGTGCCTGGTTTCTCCTGTGCCTATAACTCTGTAGGAGGTCTTCCCACTGGCCTCATCCAACACATTCCAACTTCAGAGTAGCTTGTTTGGACAGGATGCATTATGGGTATGTTCCATGTTTCTATAAGCCTCTGAATGCTGATATGAATCACAGAATCTTTAACATGCATATTTGGTCCTCTAAATATGTATATACACAAAGGAAATAAGGCACTGGCAGCTCTGCACTTTAAGTTGACCTGGGAGAATGTAAAAATCTCCACCCTTAGTCCACCAGAGACTTATGGACCCATGGGATTGAAGTGAAATGCTTTTAACCACTCAGCTGTTATAATATAACATCTGTCAGTCTGTGTTCAATTTTCCTGTCATCAATCATGTTCTTGTTGCATCAACCCTACTTTGGCTGCCTTGGACTGCTGGACTACAAACCACCTGAATGAATGAAGAAACCAAATAAAGAAAACAGTATTGCCCACTTTATCCAGCCAAACAGAGCAGATTGTTAAGTTTATCTCATAAACTTCAACTTGTTGAACAGACGGAGTACCTTTAGTTTTCGGGCCCCTTTTTTAACAAGGGTGGTATCAGTAGATGCAGAACATTCCATATACGCTGCATCTGCTAAGAAACACATACCGTGTGCGAACGCACACACAACATCTTTCTGTACCGCTTTTTGAAAGAGTAGGCCATTGTGTGCCGGTGGGAACAGATGACAAAATTTACAAAACCGCATACACATGGGGACTGGATGTAAAAAAGAACATGAGTGCTTATTCCATTATCCTCGATATAAAAGAATAAATAAATAAATACAGCAGATGCTTGGCGAATTGCCTAACTCTGTGCGACATGAGTCGGATATGTGTAGTGGACTTTCTGCATGAATGTATGTACACATGAAGGGGAGTATGGTTGAGTAGTTCCTGCAGACTGTCTGCAGGTGGCAGGTTTGAAAAATTTTGGACAGCGCAATGTGTCCCAAAAAACCCAGACAAATTAATTTACTGAATAGCCTGACTTTTATGCTTAAAAAAAAAGAATGAAACTCGTAATTTCAGTGTGAATGACTTGAAATTCTATGTGGGTTTTTTTCCACTAATAATAATTTCTGCCAGTGTTATTCTTTTTTTGTGGTAATAAACAAAGGAAGATTGGTTTTTAGGGATATACAATGAAAGTGAAGTTAGTTTGATAATCTGTCTGCTCAGTTTCTCCTTTTTTTCCCTGCTCTATTGAAGATCATTGGGTGAAGGTAGGCCTCATCAGTATATGCTGACATGATACATAAACAAAAAATTTCCAATATTTTCTTATTAAAGATCTGAAACAGCCTGTAAGAAGCTCAGTCTGCGTATATTCTGTCATATTTTAATGAATGATGTACATGTAACAAATGTGTAGTGTTAAGACTAGCATGTTCTGTTCTGCAGGCAGAAATAGAAGCAGCTCTGGAGGAAGTTTGCAGTTTGTTGCCTCAGTCAGTGAGAGAGAATTGTGACAGCATTGTGGCCGAATACGGCCCTCGTATTATCGATCTTCTCTTGACAACTGCTCCAAAGTTTGTGTGCTCTATTCTTGGTCTCTGTGTTGTTGACCAGCCTGTGCCAGGTGAGTGGAAGCTGTTTATTCTGATGTATCTAATAAGTTCTGTGTTACATTGCAGTTTATTCTGATGTATCTAATAAGTTCTGTTACATCGCAGTTTATTCTGATGTATCTAATAAGATCTGTGTTACATTGCAGTTTATTCTGATGCATCTAATAAGTTCTGTGTTACGTTGCGGTTTATTCTGATGTATCTAATAAGTTCTGTTACGTTGCGGTTTATTCTGATGTATCTAATAAGTTCTGTGTTACATTGCAGTTTATTCTGATGTATCTAATAAGATCTGTGTTACATTGCAGTTTATTCTGATGTATCAAATAAGATCTGTGTTAAATTGCAGTTTATTCTGATGTATCTAATAAGTTCTGTGTTACATTGCAGTTTATTCTGATGTATCTAATAAGTTCTGTGTTACATTGCAGTTTATTCTGATGTATCTAATAAGTTCTGTGTTACATTGCAGTTTATTCTGATGTATCTAATAAGTTCTGTGTTACATTGCAGTTTATTCTGATGTATCTAATAAGTTCTGTGTTACATTGCAGTTTATTCTGATGTATCTAATAAGATCTGTGTTACATTGCAGTTTATTCTGATGTATCTAATAAGTTCTGTGTTACATTGCAGTTTATTCTGATGTATCTAATAAGTTCTGTGTTACATTGCAGTTTATTCTGATGTATCTAATAAGTTCTGTGTTACATTGCAGTTTATTCTGATGTATCTAATAAGTTCTGTGTTACATTGCGGTTTATTCTGATGTATCTAATGAGTTTTTTTGATTTATTAATCAGTCCTGGCTGTCGCTTGTCTGAATTTGAGCCTGATGACATCTTAAAGAGTTTAGCAAAGTGTCTTGTTTAAAGAGAGCCTAATTTCATACATATAACTTGGTGAAAGTGGCTGCAAACATACTTTAATATGTGTAGAAAAGGATGGGATATTTTCTGCTTTTGACTGCAAATCTAAAATATTTTCTCTGCCATGTAGTTTCTTTGTTTGTATGAAGATTGGAACGCCTCAAGAGAGAAGGAATGGGTAAAGACAAACATTATGTTTGGTCATCTTCTTCAGAGGAGGAAAAAACTGTAGGGAGAAGAAAAGATATTTAAGATTTTTGTGTTAGCAACACCATACTGTCTAGAAAGTGAAAAGTCAGGGTTGGAAGTGTGTGGTGGTTCGAATCCTGTTTGGACCCAAAACTTTCCCCCCGTCCATTAGATCATGAGTGGTGGTCTTGGCGCTTGCCTTTTGGATGAGACAATAAACTGAGGTCCCGTGTGTTACACATAATTATTTTGCGCACGTAAAATAACCCATGGCAACAAGAGAGTTGTCCCTGGCAAAATTATCTAGAAAAAAGCCACTCTGATAGGGAAACAAATACAGTTGCAGACAGGAAAAAGAAAAAAAATGGTGCTTTTGCGGCGATATACTCTCCCTGGGAAGAGCAGCCCGTATTTCACGCAGAGAAATCTGCCATGACTTGAAGTGGTATAAATAAATAAATAAAATACTTACCATCGTCTGAACTTGCATAAGACAGGCGCAGAGCCCCCCCAAATAGCCAAAAAGTTTTTACCGAGATAAAACCCTCTTGGAAGAAAAGACACTTCTGTTTCCAGTTTCCACCTTGCTTGCGCATTCACCCTGCGTCCTCTTCCTATCTTTTTGGCTGCCATGACAGCAACTGGACGTAGTGTTCACACCCTTATCAGTTATCAGCATTCATATGTGGGATGTCAAAACCTCTTGCTCTGATGGAAGCTTTGGGATTTCTTCTATGGCAGCAAATGCTGCACTGCCACCTCTGTGAGGGTTATGGGCCCTCAACTAGGTCAGGACTGTTCCTCCTCCAGTTGTTGAAATCTGCATAAGTCAGAGGAAGTGAGTATAGTGCATCTAAAAGGAGGATTCCATTTCAAATCTTCATGTAACTAGACATACTTAACATATCTGATGATAACTCTTGCCCTGCCATCCCAGCCTTTTATTTTGTTCGTGTGCTTGATTATGTATGTATGTATGAGTTATGTGGCATATGTATACATGTTCTGTGTATGTTTATTATTGGTTGTTTTGAAAGCACTGTTTAAGTACATCTTTTAAAAATCATACTTTCTTTATTTTTAATGGTTTTTTTGTGTATTGCTAAAGTCATGTTGATATTAAAGTGTTATAGCTACATTTTGTTTAGTGAACTGCTTCGTGCTACCTCTGCAAAGGAGATGGGAAGTGCTCTAAACATGACCACTAGTAGTAGTAGCATTGTGAGTTGTCATGTGTTGTGTTGCAGTGGAACACTATGTGCCTGTGAAGGGGCCCTCCCCGTGTGAAATCTGTAAACTGGTGGCTGGTTATGGCCAGGACTTCCTCAAAGATCCTCGCACTGAGGGCACCATCGAGTCTTTCCTGGAAAACGTCTGCACTTTGGTTCCCTCCAGCTTCAAGGAAGTAGTAAGTAATGTGACATTAAATGCATGTTCAAACTGCCTGTGTGGCAGTCCATCACTTTATCCCTTGAAAGGAAAGTTTCACAAAAATATATAGGTCAGTGCTGTAACATCATGCGGCACAGCGACATTGGTTGAAGCAGCCAGTGAACTGAGCTTTGTCTTGACTGTATACTTTGTTGGATATAGGGTGGTATTATGAGCTATGTTCAGGATATTGATTACTGCTCCACTGTGGAGCAGTTTTTCTTTTGTTTCACCTGTAACTCAAGCGTGCTTGCTGACGGTAGCTAAAAAATTTACAAAGCTACTGTTGGAAACCTTTATTGTTCTAATGCTATTCAGCTGCATGTGGTATTACTGCATTGGGATGTTTCTTTTTAGTTTTTTGGGTTGTTGATTTTTGTTTTGGAGAGGGGGGGGGGGGGTCACTGTCTCTATACTCAGAGCCGCTTTTCCCACGACCTTTTTGTTTGAAAGTTTTACGAGGATAATGGAATAAGCACTCATGTGCTTTTTTACATCCAGTTCCCATGTGTATGTGGTTTTGTAAATTCTGTCATCTGTTCCCACCGGCACTCAGATTCAAACATCGCCACCATAACATCCATTTTTTTGAGAAGAGTTAAAAAATGTGTTTATAATACCATGTTCTCTTCTTCCATTGCTACATTTACAAAAGAAAAGCATTTTCCACAGCAAAGTGCATCATGTCTATCCTCCTTAATTTTCCACTTTAGGAGTTTGTTAGTAGTGTATAAATACATGTATATTATTTATCTCTTCTGCTTTTCTTGAGAGGGCAAGGGGTTTGGTTGGTCTGGAGTTAATTTTCCTACTATCTGTTTCCTGGTTTTTCATCAGAAAAACAGATGACAAATAAACTTCATAGTATGTTTGGTTCTTATATTCTGAGTTTTCAGTGTTTAGGTTGAAAAATATTGACATCAGCCTACTTCCTTCCCCATGGCAGGCATTATTATCAAATGTAATTTACTGTATGGTATGTAACTGGAGTTGGTCCAAGAGATAGCACTGGAAAAACAAATCAAAGAAAGGATGTTTTGGCAAGTCATTGATTTAGTCTTGTTTTTATTTTAGGCAAAGCTTATCAGAAGAAAATAGATGATACTCCTGTGTCCAGCCATACTATGAAATGATAGACTCTCCTTTGTTAGGCTAGAGTAAACAGTGTGTTTGCAGTGGCAGGACAATGAACAGCATGTATATTTTAATGAGGAATATGTAGTGTTGATTAAAAAACCCAAACAAACAAATTAATTGCATGCAACAATAATAATGAGGTTACCAAAAGAGAATATAACCTTTGTGTTTTTCAGTGCACCGAGTTCGTCAGGACTATGTCTGAAGATTTTGTTGACATGCTGTATCAGGCTGATGACCCCGAAAAAGTGTGCACAGTAAGTTTTTTCCGTTTTCCTGAATTTTGCTGATAGTCAAAATATTTACACACGTGCATGCACGCGCAACACACACACAACACAGAGTCACACATAACTTACCACACAACAACAAACATATACACACACACACACACACACACACACACACACACACACACACACACACTCACACACACACACTCACACAAATAGAAGGAATAACTCAAAAGAAAAAAACAACCAAAAAACCCACAAATACACAATAACGCACACTTGAATATACCAAGTCTATCATATAAAAATAGATGTGTACTCATGTGAATGTGCAATGCTTATCAATCTCCTTTCAAACAACAGTGGTTGAAAATATCCTCATATCTTTTCAGGTAAACATCAATCTCCTTTCAAACAACAGTGGTTGAAAATATCCTCATATCTTTTCAGGTAAACAAACTGTCATAAGATGCATCCTTATGTTCTCTACACTGTCTTTATTTTCAGAATCTGAATTTCTGTGCTGAAATGAAGATGGAGGATAAAAAGAGTGACCGTTCATCTGACCACCCCCTGACCTTTGTGCCCATGGCCATGCTGAAGCCTGCAGTGGCTGCTGCACATGGTGGTCTCTGTGAGCAGGGGCCTGAAGTGTGGTGTGCCAGTATGGAGAACGCCAAACTCTGCAATGTAGGTCGGCTTGAAAGATTGATGTCTCTTTGAACCAAAGTCAGTCAGAAGTTGTCAGCATGGTTCTGTCATTTGCTGAATGTGAAATGAAAATCCGCTGTATGTGTATACAAAACCAACAACAATCAGAAGTGAGGGGGTGGGGGAAGCAGCTGTATGTACTACCAGAAGTAAAAGCGAAGTTGAAATTGGAGGAAGGTATTTTTCAGCTTACTCTTCATTTTGTGGTTTGGATTTGTTTTTGTTTGTTGAGTTGTTTTTTGTTGTTGCTTTTTTTTAGAGCATGTTTCAGATACTGCTTGTGTATTTAGCCAGAAAAGACATACATTTTTCCTACAATCTATCACCTACAATGCAGATGGTTAAATTGTCGTAACAGTGTGGTCCCTTTTCTCCTTCATCCAAATGTATCCAATTCTTTTCATTTTAAAAATAAATGTGTATGAGTAATGACATATCTAACTGGCTATCATGATTACAGTCCAAGAAGGCATAAAAAAAGGCCCAAAATTCAACAAAGAATAGTGTAATTTTGAAAAAAGACTAATAAATCAGTAAGACTTTCACATTGATCTGTCACCTCTCCTCAGTTTTCAGTGACAATCAACAAATAGCTTCTTTTTTTTTTAATCTCATTTTTATAGTTCAGTTTCAGTAGAAAAACATGCTCCTGATAGCATTTAAAAATGTTTGGTGAGCTGTTTACTGTAACTGATTGTGTGCCCATGGTTGGTTCACAGTACACTCTGTTAGGTAACACTCTTTTGTGTGTTTTTATCTCGGATTATTATTTCAGTGGCCTGACTGTTTTATATGTAGGTTTGTGAGGGAGTAACCAGATCTGACATAGCTTGCGATAAAACACCTTTGTTCACATGCTATGTCTGATGTTGCAGGCTGTGGAGTACTGTGCTGAGAACAAGCTGAAGATGGATGGATAACTCTCTCAAAAGTGCCGAGTCTGGACATAACAGAATCTGGACATAACAGAATCTGGATATTATTTTTTTGTGTGTTTGCAAATTTTAAGCCCTTTGGCCTTGTGAAGAGTTATTGTCTTTTTTGCTTTGCATCCCTTTAAAAAAATATTTTTTACCTCAGACAAACAGACTTGTCACAGCTTTTGAGATTACTTTAGTCACTGACCTGCTGTTGTGCCTTGCTTGTATTTCTCTTTATTTTTACATGCTTGACATGTATTATGCAGACTGCCTGTTGGGAATCATTGCTTTCTTTTGCTTGTTAGAACAAAGGAATGTAGATGGTTTTGGTTAGTGTTGGTTTGTTTGTTTAGTTAGTCATTGATAGTGTTTTGTGGGATGGAGAAGGGGAATGTTTGAATTTGTTCCTTTTCTGGGCATTGAAAAATGTGACGTAAATCACACCCAAATTGTTGAAAGTAGTTTTTGCTGATATCTAAAATCATGATCTTGATCTTTTTAAGGGAATGTTCAGTTTGGTTGGTTGATTTGGTCTTGTTCACAGCTGTCAGTTTCCCCCACTTTCAGCTACTCTCAACTGCTATTCATCCCAGCCCAGCCCAGCCCAGCCAAGCTGGGGCCAGCTAGTGCTAATTATAGCAGGACCTGACCACACTTCAGCAAGATAAAAGGAAGGGAATACTAAATTTAGCTCTCTTGACTGAGTAATGATGGATTTGCAAGCTGTGTGTAGTCTTGATTTTAAAAAAAATTAACATTAAGATAACATGAATCAAATATGAACATGTACAAACATGCAAGCATTTCAGTGCTCATGAAAGTATGATGTAGTTATATGTGAAGATACTATTGTGATATATTTGTATAACTTTCATGTGATTAAATATCTTTGGATCAAAAGTTTGTTTCAGAGGCCCATAAAGCATCCATTCATGGCCACAAATAAGTTTGTGCAAACTTAATGTCTTGGTGTATACATATAAATAAAAAAGAAAAAGCTGATCTTTGCTTTATGTGAAATAGCTTTGGTGCCCTTTTGAATCTGAAAAAAAAAGTTTAATGGTACTGGGTTTTCTGTTGTTTTTTTGTGCTTTATTTGTTTATAATATCTGAACAATCTGATCATTATTTGTGGGGCATTGACAAAGTTCCTGTATACTACATTTTGCTGTAAGCAGTGACAACATATTATCCTTTTATTACTTTTTTACCTAAATGTCTTTTGGACTTTTTAAAGTTATAATTATGTACCATGTCTTTCAGTATATCTGTCAAGTTGCAAGAGGAACTTGTAAGTCATGCTTTGATTTGGTCTTGAGAGCAGAGTTGTCTAAAGCTTGTGTTTGCAGGCTGGCCACTGTTTAAAATGAGATGCTTTCTGTATTGTTGCTGGACTTATGTACATGTGAGAAAGGATGAGGTTGGTGTTTTATGAAAAAGAAAATAAAAAGAAAATGTTTCATTGCTTGAATGGAGACAATGATGGACCTTGAATTGTTTTGTGTGTGGAGAAAAACAAGGCTGTCAAATCAAAGTTTTTATTGATTGTCCCATCCCCCCCCCCCCCCCAAAAAAAAAAAAAGTTTACTGGTTTGTGTTTTATTTTGTTTTTGTTTTTTTTAATTGGAGTAACAGCTGACAGGATGCATTAAAAAAAACAACACACACCCAGACTTTGTGAAATGGTATGCAAGTTTAAAGATACAACTTTGTATCAGAAATGAAAATGATTATATAAACAAGATTGTATGCCTAACAATAAACAAAAAGAAGCAAGCTGAAATTTGAGTCTAGTCTCTTGCTTCAGAACTTAAGACTTCACTAGTTGTTTTACAAACTTTGCTAGCAACAATTCTTGTAAGGTCTTGATTTGCTTCTGATTACATTGAAGTAGGAGTTATAGAACAAAATCTTCCAATTTTGCTTGAGTTTTTATCTCTAGCCCTCCGAAGGTTTCTCTTCCTTGTTGCGTTCCCATCCTTGCCTTGCAGCTTTGAATTTATGCTGTTGGTCTTGTGTGGTATGAGTAGACTTTATCCTTAGGATATTGCATTTACAGTTTGATCTGACTTTTTTCTTTCTTTAGTAAACTGATATCAGATTGTGTATATTTTTGTAGTGTTTGTGAGATTGAGTACTTGCAACATACCTCTTTCATTTTGTGTGTGTGTCCAAGCATGTGTGTCATATATACAGCTGCTAGCTTAATGTAGTGTTTGATAGTAAACACATTCCTTTTTCCCTCAGAGTACAGGTGTATATGGATGAGTTAGAATCAAAATATATTGCCCTGGAAATGGTGAAGAATTACTAAATGGAATCAAAATGGACCAAAACTGATATCCTCAAGTTTATGAGAAGAAAAAGGATTATTTTTTTCAGGTTGCTTACATTAGCCAAAAACAATTGAAGTGTGTGTGTGTGTGTTTGAATTTTTGAAAATGTGCTTTTACTTCTCCAAAAATGTCACAGATAGGTTTTATTTTGGCCGTGCAACAGTTTGTTCTGTTTGTGATCACAGAACTTTCCACTAAAGGTGGTAACAGTAAACAAATTTGATGATATAATGGAGATGTTGAATTGAAATAAGTTGATAGAATAATGAAATTGATAATTGGTGAGACTGACTATTGTAGACTGTAGATGCTATTTTGTTCTGATAATATATTAAGTCTTTCAAAGAATTATGAGGCATTAAATATTAGTAACTTCATTGCACTTACGTAACAGTGTGTTCCTGCTGTGATGTGTTAAATGTTAGTAACTTCATTGCACTTATGTAACAGTGTGTTCCTGCTATGAAGTGTTAAATGTTAGTAACTTTGTTACACTTATGTAACAGTGTGTTCCAGCTTTCTGTTTCATCCTGATGTAGTTGGATACCATTACTGTATAAACAGGATTTTCAGTTTTGCTTGGATTCTTGTTTTATGTACTTGCACAAAGATATTTTCTGGCATCTGGTGAAGTCAACAGAGATCTGCATTTTCAAATACCCAAAGTGGGTCATACCAAACATCATTAGGCAAAAGTGTTGAAGATCTGCTTTTGATAGTGAGAACAGTGCTATGTCAAATTAACAAGAAGCACTGTCTTTTTGTGGCGGCATGATAGTGAAACTTATTATTTTTATTATTTTTTTATATCCTTTTTTTGCCAAATCATGTAAAAACTATAATTTCAGGCAACAAGGCACACTTTGGATTAAAAGGTTCATTATTTAGATTAAAACAAGTTTTTTGTCTTACCTAAGGTGTTTTTAAGAGCACGTAGATTTATGTGTGGCTTGTGGAATATAGATCTTAGAGGATGCACAATATCAAAAAAAATTCTCAACGTCTGGCAGCGTACTGTCAGTCACTTGGGTATATCAGTCATGCAGTCAAGCTAATTTCCTCTTGCTTAGTTAAGCGAAAATTTTCAGTGAATTTTGTTTAAACAATTACTGATGTTACCACTGGTCTGAGTAGCGGTTAAATATGTTTTATAACCAACTTAGCATATCATCCAGAACACATGCTATCTAATATGCGACACAAATGTGAACTGACCAAGTCACTCAACATTTTGAAGTACATCTATAGGAGTACTCAAGCTTAAAAACAAACACCCCCCATCCCCCCACCTCAATCAGATGCTAAACTATGGTTTGCTCATGGTAAAGGGCAGGAGTCTAGACGATCTGTTATGCCTTGTGCTCAGAATTGTTAAAAAAAACACCCAAAAAACAACAAAACCTTCATTAACTGCAAATTACGCTAATGAGGAATCTTTCAAGTAGTGAAATACTAATTGTGCAATGATGGACACTAATTAGAGAGGAATAATTTTTCTCTGAATATATTGTATAGATTTTATTTACAAGTACATAATTATCTCTAAATATATGGATTTTATTTGCGTTCTCCAAAAAATGTTGTTAATAATATATTTTCAATGTGTTTTATTGTTTTTCTTTTTTAGTTTAATTGGTAGAACCTATTTTATGTCTTTTTCTTTGGAAGATGTCTTACAAACATTAAAGCTTTATTTCATATTTTGTGTTGCTTATTTAGTCAAAATCAAGATTGTGTGTGTGCGTGCGTGCGTGCGTGTGTGAAGTTTTGTTTTCCAAGTTCTGCCTATCCAACTGTCATCTATTTGAAATGATTCAACATTTTACAGCTGGCATTTTTGCCTTGGTTACACCACCGATATTTCTGTTTGTTTTCAAATTCTGCTTCATCTTTTGAGTTTCCCTTGTCCCCTCAATTTGATTTTTTTCCCAACAGTCAGGTTTGTTCCATTACACTGGCGAACCAGCCATTTCACCTGTTGGGGTCAATGGGTATGACGTTAGCCACCGCACTCAATGACACTGACATGATCCTCCTCCATTTGTTCCAGTCTTCACTGGCCCTACCACCTTCATGGATTCTCATGCCACAGGATTTGATGATGCTGCCAAAGAGAGGAGCTGGTGGTCTGCCTTTTTTCTTTTTGCCTTGGTCTTGCCTTGAAAGACAGTCTTTGTAAGGTCCATATCTAGGTTTTGTAGGGCATAACCTGCATGTCTTAATTTCCTGTCATTTATATGTTACAAGTTTTCTTGTTCCAAGTTAATGTAGTATGCTTTCTTTTGTTCTTTTATCTGTCCATTTGACTCTGGGGAACCTTTTAAAACACACACACACACATATATCTCAGCTGCCTTGATCCTTTTTTCCTGTTCTTTTCTTAATATCTGTATGAACCAGCCATTAGACAGATATAAAAAAAAGCCCCTAAAAACAGATGAGGGTCTGCTATTTTGCTGGGCTACTTTTCCCCTTGTCTGCCACTTCCTTTGTTTGTCTTTTTCATGCACAGAAGACGACCAGGCACTATGTATTCCACCTAATATGGCCATGTTAACATCCAATGTATCCAATGGGATGGTGCTCGTCCCAGGGCTTTCCAAACAGTGACAGCACTGGGCCTCCAGCCTCGAAGTGGCCCAACAACAGCTACTGGAAGACCAACACAAGAAGAGATCAGGAAAAAAAAAAGGAAAGAGAGCAGGAAGTGAAAACCAAGCTGCCAAGAAGTCGGCCAGAAATACCAGCAGCCTACATTACGTCTTTGCAAAATGGAATGCTGGGGCCTTTGCAAAGAGAAGCATGAGCTACAAAAGTTCCTAAAGCGGGAGCTAGTGCACATCATTGGTAGCTAGAAAACTCCCCTGACAGACGCTGATCGCTTTACCCTCAGAGTGTACCTCACTCTTCTGGTATGACTTTGCCAGTTGACACAAGGTACTATCATCCTTGTTTGCATTACAATCCTAGCAATAGAGACTGGGATATCAGGAGGCCATCATGAATTTCTTGCCATCAAAGCTAGGGGAGAGAATTGACAGTCAACTGCTACTGTCCCACAGACAAAGATCTGCAACTGTACACTCTCCTCCTGACAGCCAGAAATTATTACTGGTGATTTCAACAGCCACTCACTAAGCTGGGGATACCCTAATCTCAACAGCAAATGAAAACCGCTGGAAGACTGGATGACTGAGAATAACCTGGTACTAGTCAACAGGCCTGATGACCAGCCCACCAGTCTCTCACATGCATGGAAGACCACCAGCACCCCTTATCTTGCCATTGCCACAAAATAATAATAATAATAATAATGTATGGAATTTATATAGCGCTGAATCTTGTAAAGCAACAAATCAAAGCGCTCAGATTTTATTTCATACCACTTTAAGTCACGGCAGATTTCTCTCCGTGAAATTCGGGCTGCTCTCCCCGGGGAGAGCGGGAGAACGCGTCGCCACTTAGCGCTGCGCCACCCTTTCACCCCTTTTTTTTTTCTGCAGCTGTATTTGTTTCCCTATCAGAGTGGCTTTTTTCTAAGAATTTTGCCAGGGACAACTCTCTTGTTGCCGTGGGTTTTTTTACGTGCGCTAAATAATTACGTGTAACACACGGGACCTCGGTTTATCGTCTCATCCGAAAGACTAGCGCCCAGACCACCACTCATGGTCTAATGGATGGGGGAAAAATTTCCGGTCCAAACGGGGTACGAACCGCCGCACACTTCAGACCCGGACTTTTCGCTTTCTAGACAGGCGCGTTACCTCTAGACCACCGATCCACCAAAAACACATCCAGAACAGTCTGGAACAGGGAAATGTGCTCCAAGCTGGGTGGCAGTGACCACCTGCCTGTTCTTGTGACAAAGCAAGCTTCTCCCAAGAGGAAATAAGCCAGCTGGAACTACAGGAAGGCAAGACTGGTCCAACTTTCAACACCTGACTGACAAGCTCTGCAGAAATAGCAGCACTGACAATGGTAACAACATCAACCACAATGTCAAACAACTGTTATACAATTATGACTCTGGTTGTGAGAGTTTGGTAAAACTTTGTTTGCACATCATGTTTTTGAACTGTACCCCAATCCACAGTTTTTGTATTGTAGCACAAGAGTGATGTACAATAAAACCTTTTAGGTATTCAGTCTCTCTCTCTCTCTCTCTCTCTCTCTCTCTCTCTCTCTCTCTCTCTCTCTCTCTCTCTCTCTCTCACACACACACACACACACACACACACACAGTGTACACACACAGCATCAAACTTGAACTGAAATGTTAAAAACGTTTAATCAACCAGTTATCACAAGGAAAAGAGAAATAAATAACATTGTGATGTAAATGAAGAAAGCAAATATCACAAGGAAAAAAGATATGAATAACATTGTGATGTACATCAAGAAAACACACAGAAATTAACCCCAATAGCGTGCTTTGACAGATCCATAGGCCAAAAATATTTCTAGTAAGAGTTTTTAAAAAAAGTAATAAAATTGAATAAATAAACCAACCAACAACATAACAGAAAATGCAAACATATTTAACAAATCATACATTCAGCAACTTTGACATTTACATCCAGAAAAAAAGTAACACGTGATATGTTATTCTCTCATTTCCATTTTTTCAACATCTTACTGTAGTTACAACACTGCTGATGACAAATTTGGTTTCACAATCATTTGAGGTGACACTAACTAGGCAAACTTTGCACTAATGTCATTGAATTTTTCCTTTAAATCAACTACAGTGAACTAAACTCTTTCCAAAAACAAAGTGTGCAATACTGAATACTGTGTAGGAAAGCTTTTTTTAACTGAATGGACCAAAGACCCTGTGCATATGCAAGAAATATAGACAGAGTGACGCAAAAACAGATACAACACTTTTCAGTCTTCTCCAAAGGCTAGGAATAAGGGTACGTCTATTGTTTTGGGGTGGGGTGGTTTTTTTCCTCCCTCGGCTTGAGCTCTGAGGTTCGCTGATTCAGTGATTGTGAGACTTTGCATATGTGACCAGTTTTGCCTATCATGAAGGTTGCCGCATTCTGACTTCAGGGAGGTCTGTATCAACACTAAGTGACAATCCCTTTAAAACGTCTGGAACTGACCGCAAAGGCAGATTCAAACAAATAACAAAAGTGATCCCAGGGGACAGATGGAACAGGAAAGCAAAGTGAGAACCAAGTAGGATAGTTGACAAGCTTTGAGTGCTTATTATACACTAAACTTCATTGTTTTAATTTGAAAAAGTTATTGGTATGTTTGCACAAGTGTGCCCTTTCACTTCACCTAACCAAAGAAAACAGGCACTGATTGATTTTGTACAATCAAAACTTTTTCCTGAAAGCTTTCATAATGACTGGATATTATGACTGAATAATAATTGGAACTAGTACTTTTTTTTTAGGGGGGGGGGGGGGGGGTGAATGAAAGAACAAAGGTATGTATACACCACTCAATTGAATGTTTCCACTGTTCGTGAGAAATAAAGCAGCTTGCATGTGTAAAATATTTAGTCAAAAGCGAAACCATAGCAAAGCTGATATATCTCACAGATATGAACAGTAATTAAACACATCAAAAGATCAAAATCTTTCTAATACTTGGTATCATAAGGAAGAAACTGTTTGACCTGTCAGGAGAGCACTGGTGTTAATTTGCTTATCCCTTGTGTTGGATATCTCCAGTCTAATTAGACTGAGGCACAGATGATTTTCTTTTTTTGTGTGTGTGGAAGAATGGTAAACAGTTGTAAAGTTGTTGTTTTTTAAATGACACCTGTAGTTTTTTTCACTGCAGTTTTTGAGAGCCAGTCTCAACTCTCTTAAGCACTTAAATACAAAAGTTTAAGTCCAGGATTCTGTTTCTGAAAGAGATAATGCATCTTTATAAAGATTCACTCGATATGAATAAGGGTGTAAGGACTTGATTCCTATTTTGATAAAACTAAAAGCTTAATAACAAGCTTCACACAAAAGAATATTAAAAAAATGTACATAATCTTCATTTTCTTTCAACCTTCCAAACACATCAGTCATAATAACACAGCCAAGGTATTAAAATTATGTAACCACTTAGTCAAATGACGTAAATGGCAAAACCTTAAGTGTGATCACTTATAATTATTTTGAGTTCAAACAATGAACACATTTGTGTACAAAATTGCATCCTTTCCAACGAGTGAAATGTTTTGTAAAAAACAACCTCTTTTAAAAATGTTGTGCCCATTTCCTTTCACAGTGTAGATTCAAAACGTTGTACAACATCAGAATGAAGTATTATGCCTAAATAACGATGAAAGAAGAATAGTTTCAAATAGAGCAATTTCGTTAACCAAAACTCATCCTGATGAGAACATTTTTCCTGCACAGGGTTCCTGTTAGTTACCTGATGATGTAGTAGCCTTTTTCAATTATTCACCTTCTTCAAATCTTCACTTTCAGCTCCATCATGTCATTTATAGTATGGGTGGGGGCCAGGGGGCATATGGACAGGCAGTAATTCCTGTTTATATCATTCAAGTTTTGTTTTTATGCAGGCCTTTTCTATTAACAAAAAAAATTAAAGTGTAATGTTTGAGATTACTAAGTTACTTGCTACAAACAAAGCCATGTATACACACAGAAAAACTAGTAAGTCAAGAAACTCAGTAAATAAACAAACTTAGAAAATGCATTCATACTAATAAATAAGTAATGAAGTTTGAAGTCCTGAGGTAAGATGCAGCATTTCAATCAATGTGACCAAGCTACAACACCAATCCTCCATGCTAAAGTTTATTTCCATGTAAAAGGTGAAAAGTGGACAACCAAGGCAGTGTCAGAATTGAAGAGAGAAGGCAGGGACTCATGTTGCACACGGCATGGACAGTGGGTTTTGCCATCTGAAGGTGAAACAGAAATTATAGTTGGTTAATTAACACCAAGTAGCAATCATTAACTTCTTTTGTTTATATATTTTTTTTCTCTTTTTCATTTGTTCCTTGAGCAGAGCTCTGAGGTTTACCAATGGTGAGATTTTTGTGTGTACCATCAAGGTAACCGCATTTTGACAATGGGGATAATGTTTAAAAGCAACACCAGTGTCCTTGTGTTTTTAAAAAAAATGTTTGTCATCTGTTATTTCTGGCATACAATGGCCTACTCTTTAGAGAGGCAGAACATGTTTTAATATGAACACAAATGTTGTGCATACGTTCACACATGGGACCTTGGTTTATTATAGTCTCATCCAAAGGATTTTTGAAGTGCTTCAAACCTGGGCCATTAGACTATGAGCACAATGCTCTAACCACATCTTCCCACCCCCCTTTTTTGTGCTAATTATTAAATATTTGATCTTCTTCATATCTAGTCTTAACTATGTACATATTTATATCTTAATCACGACACAAGAAATATATTATCTTACAGTTATACTCTAATATTTACCTCAATCTCGGGGATGGGATAGCCTAGGGGTCAAAACATAGCGCTCACAATCTGACGACCCAGGTTCAATTCCCGTTCAAGGGGATATTTTTCCCTGGAGTTAACATCAGTGCAGACTCCACTCTCCCCAAAAGTCAGGTCTTCAGATGAGACTATAAACCGAGGCCCTGTGTGCGAATGCATGCAGAACATCTTGCGCACACGTTACATCCTGTTCCGCTGTTCGTAAGAGTAGGCCATTGTGTGCCAGTGGGAACAGATGACAGAATTCACAAAACCGCATACACACGGGGACTGGATGTAAAAAATCACATGAGTGCTTATTCCATTATCATCGATATAAAAAATAAAATAAATAAAAATAAAATAAATACCTTGAGACATAATAATAATAATAATAATAATGTATGGAATTTATATAGCGCTGAATCTTGTAAAGCAACAAATCAAAGCGCTCATGAGACAAACTTACAGGAAACAACATAAGACAGTTCACATTCCTGTCTGGAGATGTTTCTTTATCAGTTTATGGATGTCTTCAGTTCATAACTACTATACTGCAACTGCATGGGGGTCTCCTACTTCAAAAGCCATTCATTAAAACTAGTATTGACCAATGCATCTGCTGAAAATGGATTGTCTTGTTTTGAGTTCATTTCATATTAAATCACACGATATGAAAAAATTGAAAATACCTGAAATTCCATACCAATGTTGACATATTTCTGAGTTGCCAAAGATTTCTTTCAGTTACATGGAGGCATATTTATTATAACAATCGATGATTTCTCTTAGTCTTAAATTAGCATGCCTCTCTAAATGGAGATAATGTACAGCCCACATATTCTAGAATTACATAAAAAGATCACTGTAAATTTTTATACATCACAGAATGCAGCTAAGTATATCTGGGTAAGCTATAGTACAATATACTACATGTTAATACTGGCATTTTCTTTTGCAGCAGATTAAGCTACATCCTTTATATGTATAATCTGTTCATGTTATGCATGCATTCACATATGAATGGAATCATTGTATTATAATCAAATCCAGAAGCTTTGCCTGGGATTAAAGTCAGAGTCAATATTAACTTGGGGGGGAGGGGGGTGCACACTCAACCTAACAGTTTAGGGCCAACACTTTCCAGAATTAAGCCTCATGCTTTGTCCACACTCCATAATCAATATATTTTTTCTTCCACAATCAATAGGATATTCCAGCTCTAAGACTTTTTTCCCATTACTGGCATTATATCTTGAAAAAAAAACCCATTTGTGTTCATTACTCTTCATCAGGTTTACTGTTTTTATCTCTATGATAAGTAGCATTTTAAATCAAGCTGAACAACAAAGGCCAGTATATTAGTTTTATTACTTATAGTTATACTAGTTATAACAATAACATGTAAGGGGTCGAGAGGCCTCCAGTTTGCCCATATCACATCAAAATGCCCTATCATTTGACCACAAGTTTACAATATAGCAGATGCAAAGAGACTCATTGCTAGATACTTTCATATACTATATAGTATCTAAACTTATTTCATGATTATGATATCTTCATCCCCCCCCCCCCCCTCCCTCTTTTTTCTTTTCTCTTTGCAATAGCATTTACCCAACAAAAAGTTAAAGTCTTCTAACCTTTAACAAACAATCAGCAAAACGTAATATATCCTTCCGTGATATCTTTAGTCGTCATCGTCATCGTCTGGTACAAACAGCTCGTGCTCTTCCAGCAATGCAGCAAACTCTCGGCTCAGGTAACCCCCAGTCAACAAGAATGGAGTAACCGTGCAGGCAACTTTCAGGAGGCCGAATTTGACATGTCCTGGCTTTTCCAGCAACGCACCTGTTTCAGAACACACCTTTGTCCTGATAGGTGTAAGCATAACAGATGCATTTTTCTTTATGATTGGTAGAAGTAAACAATTAGCGCTCTGTCTTGCAATTTTTGTGATGTTGGACGCCATGTTGTTAGGCCTTGTTTCCGTGTTCGCAACTATCCAATCGGCCAATAGCCTAGACTAGGCCTAGACAAACTTATTCGATAAGCCTACTTGACTGCATATTAGAAAGCTACCTCTTTAATCAGTACAGACTTTTCCAAAAATTATAATTACCTGTTTTGATATCTAAACTAAGCTAATGTATTTCTATGTACAATCTAAATTCTTAAAATAAAACAAAGGGAATTAGCCATTGGCAAGCGAGTTCGAGTAAGGGATGCAACTGTTCAAGCGCTGCAAGGTCAGGCAAGTCGCAGGATTCGCCTCCCTGCCAGGTAGGCACGTACAGCCTTGATGGGCACCATCTCCTTGTGATGATTCTGGCTATGTCAGGCTTTTAAATGACCTTTTGGTTGCTGTTATCGTTGCTTTTTGCTGGTGGTGAAGGTGGAAGCGAGGGGTGCTTTTGTTCTGTGGGTACCAAGTCACAAGACAGCAATTTGGGCTGCAGCAAGACAGAGAATTAAAAATTAATGTGTGTGTGTGTGTGTGTGTGTGTGTGTATGTGTGTTTGTGTGTGTTTGTATGTTTGTGTGAGTGTGTGTGCACGTGTGTGTATGTGAGTGGGTGTGTATATGTGTTAGTGTGTATATGAGAGAGAGAGAACATACATGGGTGTAGATGTGTGTACATATTTGTGTATAGAGTGTGAGTGTGCGGGCGCACGTGTTTGTATGTGTGTGTGTGTGTGTGTGTGTGTGTGTTTATGCCTGTGTGTATGCCTGTGTGTGATTGTGTGTGTGTGTTTATGCAAGTGTATGTGTGTATTTGGGTGTATATGAATGTGTGTGTGTGTGTGTGTGTGTGCATAGGAACTGTATACTCTACATCAGCTAGGAATCTGTAGGCCTACATAGATGTGATGTTTAAAAAAACAAATAAAAAAGAATTATATTATGTTAAGAAATCAAACGGAATCAAATTTAACTTAAACAGGAACAACAAATATCTGTTATAAAAACCGACCGACTGGGCTCTTACTCAAGCCTTTCACTAATTCTAGCATTTTAAGATTATCACCCAAAATGTCTGTGTGGGATAAACTAGCAGAGTTGTTGTTAGACAACCAATCCGGCAAAAAAGGCTTCAACTGATCACAATAAAACATAACATGTTCTGGCGTAATCTGATCACCACAAATACGTGACACATTTCGACTGAATTTCGTTTTGAGAGCATCGAGCCTTAATCTGTATATCAGACTTGTCAACAGTCTATGACACAATTTGTTCTGATCAGAGAAATCGTTGTATTTAGACTTTGTCGACTTAGGTCTTGCACATCCTTTTGAATGATAAGTTTCATGATATAGAGTGCCAAACTGATCCCAGCAAGTCTTCTTTAGAAGACAATATCCCTCTTGTAAAGACAGCGGCAGTTGCATTTTGATGGTATTTTCCTTGTTCATTGCACCCCTTTTAGCTGTGCAATCTGCCCATTCATTTCCCCAAAGACCACAATGGGATGGAATCCAGCAAAATTGTATACAGGTACCACGTGTGGACAAAAAATGAATTAAATGAACAATTTCAGTCACAATTTCACCTCTTATATTAGAACTAAACGATTGTAAAGACTGTAGAACAGACTTGGAATCAACACAGAATAATACTTGTTCACAGGCGAAAGGAAAATTAAGCAGGAAGTTTAACGCCATCACAATTGCAACAAGCTCTGCTGAGAAAATAGAAAAGTGTGTGTGTGTGTTTAGTATTTTTTAATTAAAGAAAGACAGATAAAAAGAAAATGAAGAGCAAAACAAGCAGATCAAACAAACAGAAAAAAACAAGTAAACAAAGAGAGCCTGACTCATATCTTTTGGTCCGTTAGATCCTCAGGGTTTTTTGTTTAAATTCCCAATCTCTCTAATGTTTGTTGTTCAAGCTTTAAGTTGTGTGACTTTTTCACATTATTGTTGGTGTTGTTATTAGTGGTATTTGTGCTCTCGCGGGAAAATTTAATCAAAACAATTGCGTTTGCTGATCTCTAAAACTTGAAAGATGTTACGATTTGGTGGATGACTGATGTTGAAAGGGATTCATGCAAAAGCCTTGTGATAATTCAGTCTGGAAATTTGTTGTTGTGGTGGTTCTTGTTGTTTTTAGTTAGTTTTATTGGGTTTTCTTTTTTTCTTCTTTTTTCTTTTTGAAAAATGTGTTTTTGTTTTTTGGGGACGGGATAGCTCAGTGGTCGGAGCACTCGCTTTCCCCCAACCAAGTTAAGCATCGTGGAGCGTGGTTACCAGTTGGATGGGTGACCGTTTGAGCGCCTTGGCTTCAGTACAGTTCCCCCAGTTCACCCAGCTGTAAATGGGTACCTGCCCTCTTTAGGGTCAGGGAAGGTAAAGCAGCGAGGGAGAAGAGATGGGCGCCGCCCTCAATATGCTGGCCCTAGAGAAGTGAGGTCTCTGACGCCTTGCTCCCCTACGACCTTATAGGTTATGGGACTCCTTTACCTTTATCCTTTTTTTTTTTTGGCTGCAAACTGCTTGTCTGGTTTGTTTCCATTTTGTTTTTGTTTTAAAAGAGAATTAAATAAGTACCGGGTTCCAAGACACACAAGTTACACGGAAACTAAGGTGGGAGAGGGGGCGAAGAAAAAAAAATACATGCCCCGAGTGAGGATCGAACTCACGACCTTCAGATTGCTCTGTTTCAGTGATTATGAGACTGACGCGCTACCTACTGCGCTATCGAGGCACTGTCGAGGGGGTTCTTCTAGAACTTTAACAATTCACCTCACAGCACAGGCCAGTCTCGGCTAGGCTAAGGCCTAAGCCCTACATAAAGGCCTAATTTTTTTTTAATCCTCTTTTTCATTCAGATGCCATACGTTGGGTATTATGAATCAATCCCCTTTAATGATAGGTATATACCTAGACTTGATTAGCAGTGACCACAACTTGCTTGTTTTACAACAAGAAAGTGTCTTTGTGTACTGTTACCCATTCTGTAACAGACTGAGATCTCAGTCTTCAATTTCGTTGGTGTCAAGCCCTTAAATCTAGAGTCAGCTGGATACGACGACAACAACAATGACAACGGTGAACAACAAAACGACACTGCTACTACTACTACTACTACTAGGCCTACTACTAGGCCTACTACTGCTCCTGCTGCTACTACTAATATAATACTACTGCTAGGCTACTACTACTACAACAACTACTACTGGACATACCAGGCCTACTACTACTACTACTACTAACGATAATAAAATAATAATGATAATGACAACAATAACAACAACAACCAGATGATGAAGAAGAAGAAAATTAATAATGAACGCTCAACAAAACTATAGAGACCCAAACTGCCGATGTGCTTGGTAGGCCTACAGTGGAGGGTAGACCAAGAACGTAATTAGCCTATGATGAAGTTTATGAAGTATTTTTCGCTTCACACACGCACACACACACACACACACACATTATTATTATTATTATTATTATTATTATTATTATTATTATTGGTTATGGTAGTAATTTAGTTAGATAAAATTGATCAAGTTTTTTGTTCCTAGATAGATGGCTTGATGAAAAAAAGCAAATACATTGCTTATTCAATGTACCATCTGGATATGAAAATTTGACTTGACTTGACTTGACTTCACACACACACACACACACACACACACACGTTTGGGGGTACGGGATAGCCTAGCGGTCAGAACATTGCACTCGCATTCTGACGACCCGGGTTCGATTCCCGTTCAAGGGGATATTTTACCCAGGAGTAAACATCAGTGCAGACTCCACTCTCCCCAAAAGTCCTTCGGAAGAGACTATAAACCGAGGTCCCGTGTGCGAACGCACGCAGAACATCTTGCGCACACGTTAAATCCTGTTCCGCTTTTCGTAAGAGTAAGCCATTGTGTGCCGGTAGGAACAGATGACAGAATTCACAAATCCGCATACACACGGGGACTGGATGTAAAAAAGCACAGAAGTGCTTATTCCATTATCCTCGATATAAAAGAATAAAATAAATAAGTAAAATTAAAAAAAATAAACAGAGAGAGAGAGAGAGAGAGGAGAGAGAGAGAGAGAGAGAGAGAGAGAGAGAGAGAGAGAGAGACAATGACAATGACAAATTCTTTTATTTCGAGGATAATGAATAAGCACTCATGTGCTTTCTTACATCCAGTCCCCGCCCGTAGGGATACATCTTAATAATAACCTTAATAACTTTAATGACTTAAAGTGGTATAAATAAATAATAAATAACCCAATGCTTATAGGCCTACTCTCACACAGAAGAAACAAAGGGAAATAACCCTTTTCAAACCCCCCACCCAAAAAAAACAACAACACAACAGCAAACAAACAAATAAAAGAAAACTCTAAAAGCACCCCTCACCCCCCAAAACCCCCCAACCAAAACAAATCAAACAGACAAAAGAAAAAGAAAAACAACAACAAATCAACAAAAAGAAAAAAAAAAGAAAAAACAGACAAGAACAACAACAAGAATAACAACAGAGAGAGAGAGAGAGAGAGAGAGAGAGAGAGAGAGAGAGAAGAGAGAGAGAGAGAGAGAGAGAGAGAGAGAGAGAGAGAGAGAACTGAACTCAACTCGAACTCCAAGGATTTATTCACAAAAAGGCCATTGGCCCATACATGAAGGGGGTTGCCGAACTGCTTAGTATTTTGGTGGGGGTAAAAGCAATAGTAAAAAAACGACAACATGTTACTGTATAACAAAAAGTCAGCTACAAAAATATGACTTAGGATAACAATATCTCTCTTATTCTGAAAGCTTAACACAAATATAAAGTGAGGCTGCGCACAACCTCAGGATGACTTGATGCCAGGAGTAAACAGAGTCTAAATAAATTAGGGAGGCTTTCTACTATATTTAACAGGGATGTAGTTCTGCCTAACATCCTCTAATACTGGACAGCACAACACAAAATGTATTTCATCCTCCGGTGCTTGCTTACATAATGGGCATAGCAGCCTGAGGTAGTCGATATCATGTTCTCTTTATCTGAATTTATGAACATTTATATCTGATACACCAAGTCTAAACTTAGACATAATTCTTTTCAAATGTATATCCATATCAAGTTTTAGATAAGGTTTGACATCATGCGAACTTATAAATTGTCTGTACGTTTGAAATCTTTAACTGTTTTGTATATGATCACTCCATTGCTGCCATTGTCAGTCAATCAATCTTTGCCTGAAAGCGTTTATAAACTCTCTACAATTTCCGACTTCTTGATTGAGCCAAACAAATCCAAACCCGAGTTCACACAAACAGGTACGTATTTGTGTTGCCCAGTTGTTTTCCCCTTTGACATCTAGATCATAAAGCATTTTGTAGGATTTAAAAGGTAGCCTGCTCTCATTCATATGCAGAATCTTAATCCAATATCTAATGCATCTTACAGCAGCATTAACAGAGAGAGGGTATCTATTAGTTTCACTATAAACAAGATCATTAGGTGTATGTCTATCTAAGCCTAAAAACTGCTTTAAAGCAAAGAGGTGTACTGATTCACAATGTGTTACAGCTGCATCCAAGCCCCAAATTTCTGCACCATATAACACAGTGGGTCGTATTTGTGCATCAAATATCTTAATGAACAAGTCAAGAGAGTTATTATTCAATATTCGTAGTTTTTTCAACACAAATAACAAGCTTGTTTACCTTGACTTGCCAGATCTTTACATTTATATTCCCTTCTTATGACACAGTACTCGTTTTTGTCCTCGCTTCTTAATGTTTTTCGGAAAGTCTTCAGAAGTTTTCTGACCTTATATTTCATACTTTTACATTCATTATCAAAGCAAGTATCATTTGATGGACTTTTATTGATATGTACCTGTTTCTTCATACATTCAGCACTGGCTTTTATGAAACCATTAAACAAGTCTAAAGTTTCATTAATGTTCTCATCAATCATCTGAAAGGTATTAATAAAAATTTCACACATGTTCACATTGTCGAGATTTTCTTTATAAACTGAGAGCTTGTTTTCATCCCATACAAAATTTTCCATAACAGATGACTCCTCAGTTTCCACACCTGTATTATATATTGGATTAATAAATCAATCAACAGGAAGGTGATCGGAATCAGAACGCTGGGCAACAAACAAATGACATGAGTCAAAAATCTGAGAGAACAAATCATCTGACACTAAAAAATAATCATTAACACTACATCCTCCATCAGAGATGTATGTATAGCGTCCTTGTTGGTCACCATTACATACCCCATTTAGAATTTGTAAACTAAGAGCAGTGCACATATTCAATAGTAATTTACCATAATTGTTGATAACACAATTTTCAGAATTACGATTGCTGCTGAGAGACATACTTTTACTTTGGACATCTGAACTAAAGTCATTTTCTACATGCTGACAAGAAAAGTTTGAGGTCCTGCTATTTAAGTCTCCACATAGTATTATATCTACTTCATCCAGTGTCACCACACAATTTATTAAACATTCTTCCAACATAGCAATTCCATTATCATTGTCAAACATGTTATAAAAAGGCGAACCTTCAGGTGGGATATACACACATACAAGCAAAACATTTCTTGCTGTACACAACAGAGATTCGTCACAGAGAAAAGTGCAAATATTAGGATATGGAACATCTAAACAAATCACAAAGACAGTTAACTCGTGCCTTATTAAACAAACTAAACCACTAGATCCTCCCTTGATGGCTAACTTTAATTGCGGACTTACAGAAGGCCTTATAGCCAGTAAAAACATCTAGCTGGACATTTTCCAGGAACGTTTCTGTCAGACATAAAATCAAAGCTAAGCACATAAGATATAAAATCTCTATCACACAGTTTTGACAACAATTCATTTAGGTTCCAAAACAAAAATGAAAAAGTTTTATTTGTTTTATCTGTATTACCACAATTCAATTGATCCACACCATCTAGACTGACACTATCACCAATTACATTGACATGACAAGACACCACATTTATGCTTTCAACAGCAGTTAAAGAAGGCTCTTTATTAGAAGACTGCCTACAACACTCATGGTCAGCTGGTGTTAGACCTAGGCCAAAGTCAGACTTGTCTGTCTTGCCCTGCCCATGTGGATGTGTAACTGCATCACATCTCACTTGGCTAAACCCTATTACATGAGTGTCTAACTGAGGCTGAGTGACCAGTGTCCATTTACTTTTCCTACCTTGTGAATTGAGACTATGGTAGGATGATTGTATGGGCCAGCCAACAAGCTATTCCCTTCTTTGAAGATCATTAAGGGTCATCCTTTCGCCATTAATGACCAAAGACCATTCTCACATTTTCCCCCTCTGCCCTAGCCCTCTTCAAGTATGGGGTCAGATTGTGCCTGGAAAAATCGTCTACAAAAATCTTTGAACCTTTCAGACGATTTTTTGCTTTCAATATCCTAAGCTTATAATAATAATAATAATAATAATAATAATGTATGGAATTTATATAGAGCTGAATCTTGTAAAGCAACAAATCAAAGCGCTCAGACTTCATTTCATACCACTTTTAAGTCACGGCAGATTTCTCTCCGTGAAATTTGGGCTGCTCTCCCCGGGGGAGCGGGAGAACGCGTCGCTGCGCCACCCTTTCATTCTCACACCTTTTTTTTTTTTTTTTTTTTTTTCTGCAGCTGTATTTGTTTCCCTATCAGAGTGGCTTTTTTCTAAGAATTTTGCCAGGGACAACTCTCTTGTTGCCGTGGGTTTTTTTTTACGTGCGCTAAATAATTACGTGTAACACACGGGACCTCGGTTTATCGTCTCATCCGAAAGACTAGCGCCCAGACCACCACTCATGGTCTAATGGATGGGGGAAAAATTTCCGGTCCAAACGGGGTATGAACCACCGCACACTTCAGACCCGGACTTTTTGGCTTTCTAGACAGGCGCGTTACCTCTAGACCACCGATCCACTATCTTGATAAAAACGATAAAAACAACACTTGGCAATATGGGAGAGTTGGGTTTAGAATTTATCCTGTGCACTCTATCAGACTTGACATCTGCTACATCCATTTTTTCGGAATGAAGATTTTTCACAACCATTTCACAATCAGCTCCAGTCTCATTATTTTTCTTTTCCATGCCATGAATAATGATATTGTTCCGTCTTGACCGGCCTTCTTGATCGTCTGCTCTCCTTTCTAGATTTTCCACTCTGTCCATTAGTTCTGTATTTGATTGCTTCAACTCTAAATTTTCAGTCCTAAGATTGTTGATGTCTTGTCTAATATGCACATTTCCTCTTTTAAGGCATCAACACTGTTTGTCAACATTTGTATTTCATTCTTCATACTCTCTGTTGTTGTCTTTAACAAGTTCTCCACTTTCTCCAACTTGGCAGTCATCGTGGTAAATGTTTCCTCAGGAGCCACTGTAGGAGAGGACTCCTGTCTACTGTGTATGGTTGTAGGTGTGCTGGCGGCCATATCTGCACTTACTTTAGTTTTCGGTGCACTTTTTCCTGTGATGGTGCTACGACCACTAGCACCGCTCATCAGGCTGGTTTGCCTCAGCTTTTGTCCTTGACCAGCAGATTTAGGGGAGGGGAGTCCAGGTTCGTCTCCACATCACCACACCCCAGCAAAAGGCCCCCCAGAAGAGATAGGTGAGGGTCAGTCCTAACAAGACACTTAGCTTCAGGATGGACGTCCACATGGCCGATTTAAATTCTGCCTGTTTCAACATGAAACAGGCGAATACTGCCGCAAATGTCCCACAGACAGCCCTGTACAACTGCAGCCATATTCCCATCCTCTTTATCTAACTGTATGCAAACAATGAAAAACTAAGGCCTCTTAAAACTAGTTACTAATTCACAAAAATACTAGAGCAATTTCTGTACGTCTTCACCTTCACATTACGTGATCGCCCCGAGAGAGAGAGAGAGAGAGAGAGAGAGAGAGAGAGAGAGAGAGTTAACATCAATGTGACTCCCCCCCCAAAGCCCTTCAAATAAGACTATAAACCAAGGTCCCATGTGCAAACGCACACAGAACATCTTGCGCACCCATAGAAGTAGGCCATTGTGTGCGGTGGGAAAGGATAACAAATTTACAGAACTGCATACACACGGGGACTGGATGTAAAAAAAGTAGATGAGTGCTTATTCCATCATCCTCGAAATAAAAGAATGAAATAAATAAATAAATAAAAACATACACTACTCATCTCTCTCTCTCTCTCCAACAATCTCTCTCTCTCTTCTCTCTCTCCTCTCTCTCTACACACACACACACACACACACACACACACACACACACACACACAGCTACCTACTCTCCATTATTTCTTTATTTATCTTATTTAGTCTTTTATTTGGAGGATAATGGAATAAACACTCATGTGGTTTTTTTTTTCATCCAGTCCACTATCACCACCACCACCACCCTTAAAACCCAAATAAATTACATACCCACTGACTCAGTAAACAACATCTGGATATGATTTAAGTTTTACTGGAGAATAATAATGAATTCTTTTTATAAATTAAAAACAATTCCTAAGTAGCATGGAACTGTAAGAAAAAAAAAGAGGAAAAAATATATCGCCCAATAAGGGACTCGAACCCTCGACCCTCAGATTAAAAGTCTGATGCTCTACCGACTGAGCTAACCGGGCACTAATAAAGTGTTGAAAAGAAAGTTTATAGTATTTAAATTAGATGGTCGATAACTGAACATTATTGATTTCTTACCCTGGAGTTTCTTCTGTTTGTAATTTTCTCCTCTCTCTCTCTCTCTCTCTCTCTCTCCTCTCATCTCTCTCTCTCTCTCTATCTCTCTCTTCTCCCTCTCTCTCTCTCTCTCTCTCATTATATTATATTTGTGTGTGTGTGTTTGTGTGAGACAAGTTCACATATCAAAGCCTTTTTAATAGAAATTTTTGTAATGAATGGAGAACTGAGCTGTGGAATAATAGTAGGTGGATTTGTTTGTTTTTTTACAAGATTCAGCGCTATATAAATTCCATATATTATTATTATTATGTCTTTACTATAAAAACTATAAGATCGATGTTGGTATGGAAAAATATATAAATTGTCTACCAGATGTATATGTTTACACTCTTATGAAGTTTCTTTGTAACTTCCTATTGAGTTTGGACGTTTCCATAATATACCAAGGGAAGAAAGAATATTTATGTTCAAAATGCAGTATGTCTGTTTAAGGGGATGAATTTCATGTTATCATGGAATGTCCCCACTTCAAGCATTTACAAGATTTTATACCGGACATTTTCTTCATTCCATGTCCAGTTAGAGTCAGAGTCAGAGGTGTTCCTCTGCTACTGGTAACCTGTAGCCCAGTACTACCTGTCTCAGTGGGGAGATAACCCGACCCAAAAATCCCCAGCTATGGGCAAATAGCAGCTTGGAGAGGAGATGGGCGCCGCCAAGCAATCCACGCCCACAGAAATACCAACATGGACAACACTGCAAGAAAAGACATGCCGGATCGGTTGAGGCCCGGAATACCAACAACCGCGCTTTCCATTGGAGCGTTCCAGGATGGAGGTGAAAATATGCGACTGGGACGCAAACAGCGATCAAACCCAGGCTAAAAGGACCATCATTGGTACATGGAACATCCGTACCTTGCACCATTGGGAAGCTCCAAGAGCAAACCCCATGAACTTTCGAAATACGAATGGGACATACTTGGTCTGGCCGAAGTCCGTTGGGTCGGAATCGGCGAAACAACTACAGAAAGATCACAAACTATGGTATAGTGGCGACGACTCCAAACACCAACACGGAGTAGGATTTCTTGTCAACAAGAAGGGGAAACAAACAGTTTTCATCAGCTGTACCCCAATCTCAAGCAGACTGTCTCCATGCGTGCCCGCAGCAAAACCACAGAACATGACCATCATACAAGTCTATGCACCAACAATCAACTACGATGATGAAGCAATTCGAGTGTTTCTACGAGGTTTTGGAGAGCGCCATCAAATCAACTCCAAAAAGAAGGACTTTCTCGTGATCCAGGGCGACGGGAATGCCAAGATCGGACCTGACGCTTATGACCAATGGCCAGGGACAGTAGGCCGTTTTGGCGTGGACGAAACCAATGATAGAGGTCTCAGACTTTTGGAATTCGCAAACACCCACAATCTTACTGTCGCCAACACCCTATACCCCCACAAGACATCAAGAAGAACGACGTGGCACTCACCAAATGGAAAAAACACATAACCAGATTGACTTACATCTTGGCCCCCAAACGATTTAAGTCGAGCATCAACAAAGCCCAGACAAGAACTTTCCCTGGCGCTGATATTGGCAGTGACCACGACATGGTACTAAATGAACCTACAGATCAAGCTGAAGACCAAGAACCAGAAGAGAAATCCCCGTTTGCGGTTCAAAAAGGGACAAGCTGAAGGACCCTGAAGTCGCTGAAATCTTTAAAGCTGAGATAGGGGGCAGATTGCAGCATTGAATTTTCCTCAAGATGACATCAACACCTCACGGGACCTTCAGAAAGACCATTCAGGAGACAGCGCTGGAGATCCTTGGGAAAGAAAGAAAAAACCAACCGTGGGTTACCAACGATATCCTGGACCTGTGCGACCACGTAGGAGACTAAAGCCAGAGAAAAAAAAAAACCCAGAAACGGCCGAAGAGTATAGAACAGTCAACAGGTCAATCAAGAAGAAGAGACTGAGGCCAGGGGGAAAACTGGATGTCAGAACAATACTCCAAGGGTTTTAAAGGCAATGGCGAAAGGAGACAGCAAAGAGGCGTACCAGATCCATCAAGGTACTAACCAAGTCCCAGCAGCCAAAGACCCCGTTATGAAGACAAAGAGGGTCAGTCCTTACAGAGAGCGCCACTATCATGAAGAGATGGACAGAATATTGCGCGACCGTACAACTACAACTAAAGGTTTGATCCGAACAAACTTCACGAACAAGATCCCGACCATCAATCCGAAAGCACACAGGTGCTGGAGGAAGAGGTAGAAGAAGCAGTAAGATCCTTGAAAGGAGGCAAGTCACAAGGGATTGACAACACCCCGGGCTGAGCTCATCAAGAACGAGGCCCAGAGATGATCAAGGCATTAACAATCATCTCCAGGCATCTGGACCAGCAAAGAGTGGCCTGAACAGTGGACCCAATCCATCATAGTTCCACTTCCAAAGAAGGGAGACCTGAAGAAGTGCCAAAATTACAGAACAATCGTCTGATAACCATCCCAAGCAAAGTTATGCTACGCATTGCCTTGAACAGACTGAAACCACAAGCAGAAGAAATCCTATCAGAAGAACAGGCGGGATTCAGACCAGGTCGAAGCACTGTCGAGCAGATCTTCAACATCAGAATGCTCATAGAGAAGCATCTCCAACTCAGCTACAGCTCTACAACAACTTCATTGACTTCAAGAAGGCCTTCGACCGAGTGTGGAAAGGGAAGCTCTGTGGCAAGCATGAGAGACTATAGCTTCGACGAGGACCTGATTCAAGTCATCCGGGCGCTGTATGACAGCTCCCACAGTGCAGTCCTCATGGGTGGAGAAATCGGGGAGTTTTTCCCGGACTTCAGTTGGAGTTCGACAAGGCTGCCCGCTATCCCCGTTCTTTTCAACGTGTTCCTGGAGAAAATCATGCAGGAGGCCCTCCTTGACTTCAAGACCATCAATCAAAAATAGAGGAAGGCCAGTCTGAAATCTCGTTTTGCAGCGAAAAAAAATATTCTCATGGGCCGCAGTGAAGAAGAACTCCAGGGTCCACCACCAGACTGGAACATCAGCCAATGCCCACAATGGAGAATCAGCAACGGAAAAGACAAGACCTATGAACAGTAAACCCCACCGACCACTCCAAACCCGCATCAAATGATGGCGAGACACAAAAGGAGGTGGAAACTTTCAAGTACCTGGAGCATCATCACCAAAGAAGGTACAGGCACAAGAAAGGAAGATCAGACTGCTGTGGCACTCTCATCCATGACTAAGCTGGCGAAAGTGGGAGAAATCACAACAAAAAAAAAACAGAACCCACAAAAGTCAGACTCTACAAGGCAATCGTCAAAATCCCTTGCCTTTGTACTCGCTGTGAAGGCAATGGACACCCTATTACTGGGCCGATTTAGAACGTCGCATTCAAGCCTTTGAGATGAAGTGTCCTCAGGCCGGATCCTGAACATCACCTACCAGGACCTAAAACCCAGTGACTAAGTCTGGCAGCAGATCGAGGCACTGGCTTGGGAAACAAGAACCATTGCTAGATACAGTCAAGGGAGAAACTGAAATGGTTTGGCCACACAACAAGGCATAAAAAACCTGTCCCAAAGGGCAGTCCTGCAGGGAATGGGGAGGGGCAAGGGAGGGAGGGACGACCACGCAAAAGCTGATATCCAACATCAAGGAGTGGGACCGGCCTCACTGTAACCAAACCTCCTGAAAGCAGCCCAGGACAGAAACCCTTTGCGGTCCACTTGCAGCGTCCGTGCGGGTACCCCAACGGTCGTCCCGACCGAGGGATGAAAGAAAAAAGAATGTCCAGTTATAATTTTTTGTAGGCTAATGAAATGCAAATCTCGAAAAGTTCTCCTGTGGTTCTCAAAATTCATAAGATTTGCAGTTATTTCTTGAAATTTCAATTGTCTTTCACAAGTGTAGATTATATCTTTTAAAGAAATAAATGTGTATACTTAAAAATAGTATTGAGTCTTAATACTGTTCGCTTATCATTTTGCAATGAACTCTTGCTTTTCAGTTCCTGTTAATATTCATATTATTTTTGGGTGTATTGCTGTTAGGTTTATTCTCCTGTTCAATTTGTTTGTAAGCAACCATACGCCCAAAAAGCACCAAAATCAATATACACATTCTTAGATACCATTTTAGTGATTTCACACTAGGGTAACTTGTAGAAATGTGGTTTGAGTAGAATTCTCTTGAAGTCAAATAACTATCAACAGGCTTGCAATCTCCACAGATCTAGGGCATATATATATATATATATATATATATATACTGAAAACTTTACATGCATGAACTCTATTCACCCCCTTTTGGGGTATGGTTGATTACAAACAAATTGAACAGGAGAATAAACCTAACAGCAAGATGCTTTATTGGGCTTGTTTCTTTCTTTTCTTTTTTTTCCTTTTCTTATTATTTCTTTTTCTTTAGTGGGAGCTTGAATTGTATCATTGTAGTCCCTAATCTGGCTACAGGCTGTATGAATAAGTATGGGAATATAACTGTAACACTTGGAAATAGAGTTATCAGCTTGCCAATCTTTTTTTCTCTCTTTATTATTCATTTTGTTTCATATTCCTTTGTTCCTCAGCTGGAGCTTCCAGGTTTACAAAAGTGAGATTTTTGCATAATTATATGGGACCGTTTTTGCTCACCATTATGTAGCTGCAGTCCCACTGTGGGAATGATTAATTAATTCTAAAGCACAAACACAAACCCCACACAAAATCCCCTTTAAACATTAAGTGTGTGTGTGTGTGTAAAAGGGATATAAAGAAGTGAGGGTGAGGTAAGCAACACCCGCAGAAAAATTTCAGTCTTTCTCCAAAATTTAGGCTGTTGTGTGTTTCTTTAATTTAACCGTGGTGTGTGTGTGTGTGTGTGCTTGGAATGTGCCAGTTTATATCATTTTTGTGCTGTTGGCAATGACTGAGCTGGTTCAGTCTCATTTTTAATACTTTGGGTTTTTTCTTGGTGTGTGTGTGTGTGTTGTGGTGTGGTTCTTTCCAATTTTCTTTCGATTTTGGTTTGTTTTTATGGGAGGGAGGGGGTTATTTGTTGGTTTTTTTGTGGGGGTAGGGGGAGTTGAGGGGATGAGAAATTAGCCTTGTTTTGTTTTGTTTAAAGAAATGATAAACTTTGTATGCTCTTCTGGTTCTATTTTGTAGAACACTTAGAATCTGTCCAATGCTAGAGATACTGGGGGTGCATACAGTAAACCGCCCAACTCATCAACATCACTGTCCTCACCACCATCATCATTAATCATTATCATCATACTTTGTTGTTCTTGTTGTTCATGTTTTGTGCTATTTGGGGTTTTAGGTATTGTTGTTTTTTTAAAAATTATTAATTGTTGCTTTTTGTGTTTGTTCTTGTTGTTCTTTTTGTTATTGCCTCAGTGTTCTCAAAGTGTTCTTCGTTATCCTTTTTTATTTTTTATTTTTTATTGTTCTTGTGATGCTATTCCTTCCAGTGCCATATTTACAACAAAACCACTCAAGTCGTGATATCTAAAACAGCTTAATTCTGTGTTTACCTGCTGTAGCTTCAATGCTTATGTGGTTTATGCTCATGGGGGCACGGATAGCCTAGTGGTTAGAGTGATGCATTCGTGATCTGCTGACCGGTTCGAATCTCGTTCAAGAGGATTTTCCTCTGGAGTTAACATCAGTGCCCACTCTATTCTCCCCAAAAGTCCTTCGGATGAGACTATAAACCAAGGTCCCGTGTGCGAACGCACACAGAATATCTTACCCACACGTTAAAACCTGTTCCTGTTTTCAGAAGAGAAGGACATTGTGTGCCAGTGGGAACAGATGACAAAATTGACAAAACTGCATACACACAGGCACTGGATGGGGGAAAAGCACAAGAGTGCTTATTCCATTATTCTCGAAATAAAAGAATAAATAAATAGTTTTTTATAAATGAGACTAAAATATTAAAATAAACAGCACTTTTGATCATAGGACACAAGCTTGTAGCTTATGGTTTGCCAATTTAAACAATGAAGATTAACAGCTCATAGTGTTGCTAGTATTTCATTATACTGTACTGCAAGTCAGTTGCTATACTGTGACAGCTTTGGTTGATCTTATTCTAGTTGTTGGACATCTCAATTAGTATTGAAACTTCGTAATTTTGTTGTTTTGTGTGTTGTTGTGTGGGGTTTGCGTGCTTGTTTGGTGTGTGGTGCGTGTCGTTGTGGTCGTTGCGTGCGTCTGTGTGTGTGTTTGTGTGTGTGTGCCAAATCCTGTTCTGTGCTTTTCTTGAACATTGACTTTGGCTTGGGTCTTTTTTCTAATCTTCCTCTTCTCTCTCTCTCTATCTCTCCCTCTCTCTCTCTCCTCTCTCCTCATCTCCTCTCCCATCCCCCTACCTTCCCCCCCCCACACACGCACACACACGTACGCACACACATACGTACACACATGGCCTGTACATACAATGATTTTGTGAGACTGTGTTATGCAATGTCAATGTGTAGGCTCCTTTATTATTTATTATTATTTATTATTATTTATTTCGAGGATAATTGAATAAGCCCTCATGTGCTTTTTCATCCAGTCCCTGTGTGTATGCAGTTTTGTCAATTTTGTCATCCGTTCCCACCGGGCCACAATGGCCTACTCTTCCGAAAAGCGAATGGTTTTAACTGTGCGCAAGATGTTCTGCATGCATTCGCACTCGGGACCTTTGGTTATAGTCTCATCCAAGACTTTTGGGAGAGGTTGAGTCGGCACTGATGTGAACTCCAGAGGAAAAAATCCTCTTAAACGAGAATCGAACCTGGTTGGCAGATCACGAATACATCACTCTAACCACCACAGGCAAAGCAATGATCAGTGTTCAATTCAACATGTGAGATTTTGCCGTCAATTCTTCCTCTAAATTTTATGAATGGGTGTGCTGCTATGTGCGACTTGACTTTCACAATAAAATCGAATCCACATTAAAGTCTTGATTCTAAACACACACTCATGTGCACCGCACGCACGCCACACACAACACGCACGCACGCACGCACGCACACACGTACGACACACACACAAACACACACACACACACATGAAACGTGTACGCACTGATGCACTGACATAGCTAATACAAAATGCCATGTTTATAATTCAGTTATGACAGTTGCACACAAGCACACACAAATAGAAGACAAGTCTATTCAATATGCGAATGAGCTTTATTGGTAATCTCCCCGTTATAAAAACAAAGAAACAAGCAATAAAACCTGAAGGCTATTCTCAATAAAGCAAAACTGTTATCAAAAATTGCTAATGTTTAGAAACGTACCATCCAATTCGCATACAATACCGGACAGTTACTAAGAATGACAGCATAATAAAGACAGAGAACAGAGATTGCATATATCACCACGATAGAAATCCCCCCAAAGGTTCACCGCCAGATCAGAAATACATTATGTACAACTCTTACCTTTCTTAAAAAAACCATATATTATAATTATCATACATTGGAATAAAAGCACATTTCACATAGTCCTCTTTTGTAAGCATACATCTAATAAGATACAAGCACAAAAGGTGATGCCAACACATTCTCTCTCTCTCTCTCTCTCTCTCTCTCTCTCTCTCGCGCGCGCGCGGCGCGCGTGGCGCACACACACACACACACACAGCACACACACACCACGCACCACACACGCACCACACACAACAACACACACAACACACAGAGCCTGTATACCAATCTGAAACAAAAAGAAAGAAAGCTGGCTGTTAAAAAACTAGGGTTTAGTCACCTCACACAATCCACCACAGTCTTATGCAATCATCATTCTAAACACAGTTCTTTTGGAGCACAGCAGATTGGCATGATGTTGACTGTTCACGGCTCATTCTAGTCCGTGGGGCTTACGGCAGTCGAGTTTTCTGGCCCTGCTACTGGTAAATCCATCCAATGTACAACAACCTGCTTTGTTTATATCTGAATAATTTTTCGGGGCTTTTAGTTCTATTTGTTTTTGTATCTATGTAATATAGTAACTGCCTGATTTTTAATTTGAATAGTTTATTGGGTTTTTAATTCGTCTGATAGCCATGAAATGTAGTGCTACACGCTTTTTGGTTTGGAGAGTTGGTCCCGGTTTTTTACACCTGGTATCCATGTAATCTAGCACCTCTTGTCTATAGTCCTCTGATCCTGCGACATCAGCAGAACTTGCTTCATGGTTGAAAAAACTAGGTAAGTATTTCTAGTTTTGCAGAACTATACATGGTAGATAGCATCAGCTAATTTATTTCTGTGGTTTACATTTAACCATGAATTCAGATCTTGCTTCTAGTATCCATGTAATCCCTCATACTTCTCTCCTGGTGGAATTGTGAGGTCATAAGTTCTAGTCCTGCCACAAATATTAATCTAACGACCAAGGCTTGCCAAGTTTAAGGTTACAGTGTAAAGTAGGGAAAGAAAACGGGAAATGCATGACTATAGCATCAGAGGTCTCATGGAAGGAATGGTCAGGACAGAATTTCCATAGTCCTACCAGAGTTTTCAATTCCATCCTCCATTGTACCCACCACATGTAGAATGGAAAACGTTAAACAGGAAAGTTAACTTTGAGAAGGATGCACTTGGCACGTCAGGTTTTCTCCCCCTGTCACTGGTTTACCAGCTTCAACTGCCATGCTATTTCAGCGCTTTTCTGTTCACTGCTAGGTTTTTTAGCTGTGGCCCATGTACAACTTCAGTATGGACTTGGTGACTGTGCATTTGTTTTATCTTCAATGATTTACAATAAATAAAAAAGCATGTTATTTACAGATGTTCTAGAACTATTGGTGTTTTTCCTTTTAAACAAAGAATAATCAAACAAACAAGTCTACCGAAAAAGTAAACAAGTAAATCGTGCAGCAAATATCACCAAGTAGTTAGTGCTCATGAAATAAAACGTTCACTGTTTGCTAAGTTTACACCTAAGGGACAAGGAAATTATTGCATGCCATAAAACTAACGAGACTAGACTATTGCATATGCCAAAAAAAAAAAAAAAAAGTAAAAATACTAAGCCCAACACACACAAAATCATACAATAGGCCCTACATGATGCAAACATACGCGCTTAAGTGAGTCATCAATTGAATTCCAAGGATTTACACCTGAAAACAATCTTTTTTTCAAAGGAGGGGGGACGGAATGATAGAGCAAAGGTAGAGGTGAAATTTGGAAGAACATTTTGTTACGTTATAAGACATAATCTCCCAGATGAAGAGAGCACCATGGTGCCTTTCTCAGGTTAAATTCCATCAGTAACAGGCACGAATATTTTTAAAAAAAACACAAGATAACTGCAATTAAAATCAACATCTTTTTTTTTTTTTTGGGGGGGGGGGGTAATGGTGATAGGGGGTGGTGTAATGGAAGAACCGGGTCTTTACAACAGTCAACTGATTTCTATACTTCTTAAAAGGACTGTAGGCCTACATGAGCCAAGATAACGTGGGGCCCTTTATAGAAAAGGTTTTTAATTTTTTCTTTGATTCTTTATACAGCGTTTGCAAGAGAACCCAAAGCACCACCCGGCTGAACAGTGCAGTGTCTTACCATGTTCAAAGTGCGTTCAACAGCACAAGCGGGGAGCTTCATGCAAGGAGAAGCCCATTGACTGCTATGTCCCTTCCATAATCGATCCTGATCAACCCCGGAAGTTCAAGTTGGAGCTCAGTGAGGCAGACTGGTACTTTTGTCAGTGGTTTGGCTCACTCACAGTGAAAGAAAAGCCTGAATGTTAGCCTCTTAGAGCTGTGTGAAGAACACCAAAACAACTACTTTTATGCTTATACCTGTCCTCACTGAATGCCCGAGTAGCGGTAAATTTTTGTGGCGACAAACATTTATAATGGGCTCTACATCTTTACCACCTCTGCAGTTTTCCAAGGGAATTGTAAGCAACCAAAAAAGTTAGCAGTGTAACTTCCTTAAAGAGTTTCACGATCTGAAACTGAACAGCATGCCAAAAAAAAAAAACCAAAGCCCTCATCCAATTATGGGTGCACTGCCTTGTTTTACGTGGTCAAAAAACGGGTATATTTATCTTATTATTGCCCGAAAGGACAACGAAATAATGTTACATAATAAACTTCAATGTTTTCATATATAACAATGAAAGACTTCTGATAAAGAAACGTGGTTTTTTTTTTAAATAAATAATACAAATGGAGCATGATATGCATGATGCTGCAAATAATTTGGACACCTTTTTTCAGCAGTAACAAATGTTCATCAAAACATTCAGCACCATTCTGAAACAAAAACAAGAAGCGGAAAAATAGGGCCCATGAAGATTGGTCAAAAATTTTTTCATGCTAATGAGTGTGTGCATTCCCAAGGAATGTGCTATGTGCTGTCATAGGTATATCTAAGTTACAGCGCGCGTGTGTGTATGTTGTATATGTATGTGTGTGTGATATCACATTAAGTTTTATGCTTAATGTGTACAGAAATTTTCATGATTAGTCAATGTAATATAATACGTTTTTGTATAAACCCCCTGGTATGCCACGTGCTCATGAACAAACTTAATCTTTCTTTTAAAAATAATGTGCTTTCGAACTGGCTTTGCTTCCCCCCCCCCCCCCCCCCCCCCCCCCCCC
>CM054134.1:21573378-21590878 GCA_028751875.1 Rapana venosa
CCCTTTTTGACCACCGATCCACTATTTTGATAAAAACGATAAAAACAACCACTTGGCAATGATGGGAGAGTTGGGTTAGAATTTATCCTGTGCACCTCTATCAAACTTGAAAATCTGCTACATCCATTTTTTCGGAAAGAAGATTTTCACAACCCATTTCACAATCACTCCAGTCTCATTATTTTTCTTTCCATGCCATGAATAATGAAATTGTTCCGTCTTGACCGGCCCTTCTTGGATCGTCGCTCTCCTTTCTAGTTTTTCCACTCTGTCCATTAGTTCTGTATTTGATTGCTTCAACTCTAAATTTCAGTCCTAAGATTGTTGATGTCTTGTCTAATATGCACAATTCCTCTTTTAAGGCATCAACACTGTTTGCAACATTTGAAATTTCATTCTTCATACTCTCTGTTGTTGTCTTTAACAAGTTCTTTCCATTTTCTCCAACTTGGCAGCCCATCGTGTAAATGTTTCCTCAGGAGCCACTGTAGGAGGACTCTGTCTACTGTGTATGGTTGTAGGTGTGCTGGCGGCCATATCTGCACTTACTTTAGTTTTCGGTGCACTTTTTCCTGTGATGGTGCTACGACCACTAGCACCGCTCATCAGGCTGGTTTGCCTCAGCTTTTGTCCTTGACCAGCAGATTTAGGGGAGGGGAGTCCAGGTTCGTCTCCACATCACCACACCCCAGCAAAAGGCCCCCCCCAGAAGAGATAGGTGAGGGTCAGTCCTAACAAGACACTTAGCTTCAGGATGGACGTCCACATGGCCGATTTAAATTCTGCCTGTTTCGACATGAAACAGGCGAATACTCCCGGGCAAATGTCCCACAGACACCCGTACAACTGCAGCCATATTCCCATCCTCTTTATCAAAAACTGTATGCAAACAATGAAAAACTAAGGCCTCTTAAAACTAGTTATAATTCACAAAAATACTAGAGCAATTTCTGTACGTCTTTCACCTTCACATTACGTGATCGCCCCGAGAGAGAGAGAGAGAGAGAGAGAGAGAGAGTTAACATCAATGTGACTCCCCCCCCAAAGCCCTTCAAATAAGACTATAAACCAAGGTCCCATGTGCAAACGCACACAGAACATCTTGCGCACCCATAGAAGTAGGCCATTGTGTGCGGTGGGAAAGGATGACAAATTTACAGAACTGCATACACACGGGACTGATGTAAAAAAAGTAGATGAGTGCTTATTCCATCATCCCGAAAAAAAAGAATGAAATAAATAAATAAATAAAACATACACTACTCTCTCTCTCTCTCTCCTTTTCTCTCCCCTCCTCCTCTTCCTCCTCTCCCCCTCCTCTCTCTCTCTCTCTTCACACACACACACACAACACACACACACACACACACACACACACACCCCCACACCCCAAAACACAGCTACCTATCTCCACTATTTTTTTTTATCTTATTTAGTCCTTTTATTTGGAGGATAATGGAATAAACACTCATGTGTTGTTTTTTTTCATCCAGTCCACTATCACCACCACCACCACCCTTAAAACCCAAATAAATTACATACCCACTGACTCAGTAAACAACATCTGGATATGATTTAAGTTTTACTGGAGAATAATAATGAATTTTTTTATAAATTAAAAACAATTCCTAAGTAGCATGGAAGTGTAAGAAAAAAAAAGGAAAAAATATATCGCCCAATAAGGGACTCGAACCCTTGACCCTCAGATTAAAAGTCTGATGCTCTACCGACTGAGCAAACCCCGGCACTAATAAAGTGTTGAAAAGAAAGTTTATACTAATTTAAATTAGATGTCGATAACTGAACATTATTGATTTCTTTACCCTGGAGTTTCTTTCCTGTTTGTAATTTTCTCTCCTCTCTCTCTCTCTCCTCTCTCTCTCTCCTCTCTCTCTCTCCTCTCTCATCTCTCCCCTTTTCCTCTCTCTCACTCTCACTCTCTTATATATATATTTGTGTGTGTGTGTATGTGTGAGACAAGTTCACAAAATCAAAGCCTTTTAATAGAAATTTTTGTAATGAATGGGGAACTGAGCTGGGAATAATAGTAGGTGATTTGTTTGTTTTTTTTCAAGATTCAGCGCTATAAATTCCATATATTTTTATTATAAATTTTGTCTTTATATAAAAACATAAGATCGATGTTGGTAAAGGAAAAATAAAATAAATTGTCTACCAGATGTATATGTTTTACACTCTTATGAAGTTTCTTTGTAACTTCCTATTGAGTTAGGACGTTTCCATAATATACCAAGGAAGAAGAATATTTATGTTCAAAATGCAGTATGTCTGTTTGAAGGGGATGAATTTCATGTATCATGGAATGCCCCACCTCAAGCTTTTCAAGATTTTATCTATCTCTCTCGACATTTTTCTCATTCCATGTCCAGTTTAGAGTCAGAGTCAGAGTGTTCCTCGATACTGGTAACCTGTAAGTAGTTGGAACGGTGGGGGATTTGAGACCCATACTACCTTCTCAGGGGTGCGTGATAACCCGACCCAAACATCCCCAGCTATGGCTAAATAGCAGCTTGGAAGGAGATCTATCTGCGCCGCCAAGCAATCCACGCCCACAGAAATTACCACATGGACACACTGCAAGAAAAGTGCGCATGCCGATCGGTTTGAGGCCCGGAATACCATCAACCGCGCCTTCATTGGAGCGTTCCCAGGATGGAGGTGGAAAATATGCACTGGACGCAAAACAGCGATCAAACACCAGCTAAAGGACATCCCTTGGTACATGGAACAGCCGTACCTTCACTCATGTGGGAACTACAAGAGCTAACCCAGAACTTCGATGATACGAATGGACATACTTGACTGGCCGAAGTCCGTTGGGTCGGATTCGCGAAACAACACAGAAGAAGCACACACACACAACTATGGTATAGTGCGACGACTCCAAACACCAACACGGATAGGATTTCTTGTCAACAAGAAGAGGACTAACATTCATCAGCTTTACCCAATCTCAAGCAACTGAAGCTCCATGCTGTCGGCAGCCAAAACCACAACAACATGACATCATACAAGTATCTATGCACCAACATCAGGGCTACAATGATGAAGCACTCGGATGTTTCTACAGGATTTGGGAGAAGCGCATCAAATCAACTCCAAAGAAGGACTTTCGCGTGATCCAGGCGACGGGAATGCAAGACATGATCGACCTGTCGCGTATGACCAAGGACAGACAGTAAGGCCGTTTTGGGCGTGTACGAAACCGAAGGATAAGGCGCAGACGGTGAAGTCCTATCACAAATACTTATCTGTCGCCACTCACTAAAAAAACAAAATAATTCTTAGTATAAGAAGTGGCATATAAAATAATGATGAAACAGAACAAAATTGACTACTTATTGAACACAAAAGATTTTTTAGGAGAGGATGAAAATTTGGATAAATTTATTTACAAGGAGATGATTTTGATGTGTTAATCGTCTGGGGAATCAAGATAATAAGATAATGAGGTTGTATATTGTTAATTTTGTGTTATACAAGGTGAGGGAATATTGTATTGATGTTGTAACTGAAGTAGATTATGAGGTTTAGAGGTGTGTGGGATGTTTGGGGATGATGGGATGTATATAGTGGTATGATTATTAAGATAGTTAAGGATATTTAAGGATGTTATGAAGGTTAAGGGGTTTTTTTGTTTTTTTAATTAAGGTTAAAAACGTAGATACTGGGAGAAGGTGAGGAGAATATGTGAGAGTTTGAATTTTTTATTTTTAAATTTTGTAAGGTTGTGTGTTATGATTATGGGATTTATTTGTTTGGTAGGTAATTAGGAGGATGTTATTGAGAATTGGGTTTATTGGAGTTTTGTATATTTTGAGTAATTAATGATTGGTAGTTAATTGAAATGATTAATTTTAGAAGTGGTGTTTTATTTTGATGAAGGTATGTTGAAATAGTAATGGTTTGGGTATTTTGGGATAGTAAGGTTATTATATTAGGTTAGGACACGAATTATTTAGATATTATTTAAATTAAAGATTGAGTTTGATATATGGATTTTTGGTGTTGTTATGTTGTTAATGGTTTGTATTGATAATGTGAAAAAATCCCGCTGAGCTCTCATGGAACAGGACCTAATGTCAAGGCTTTAACAATCATCTGCCAGCGCAGCGGAAAAGCTAGAGTGGCCTGATAAGGGACCCAATCCTTGCATAGTTTGCCACACTCTCCTCTCTATAGGGAGACCTAAAGTCCAAAATTACAGAACAAATCAGTCTGATAAGCCTCCAAGCTAAGGTATGCTACGCATTGCCTGAACAGACTAAACCACAAGCGAAGAAAAGCCTAGTCAAAGAACAGCAGGATTTCAGACCAGTCAAGCACTGCGAGCAGAGCTTCAACAGCAAGAATGCTCATAGAGAACATCTCCAACATCACTACAGCCTAGCGACGCGAGCGAGACGCGTTGACTTCAAGAAGGCCCTTCGTGCGCGCGAGTGTGGCAAGAAAGCTCTGTGGCAAGTCAATTGAAGACATAGCTTCGACGAGGACCTGATTCAAAGTCATCCAGCGCTGTAGGACAGCTCCCACAGAGCATCCTCCATGGGGTGGCGCGAATCGGGGAGTTCTTCCGACTTCAGTTGGAGTTCGACAAGCTCCCGCTATCCCCCGTTCTTTTCAACGTGTTCCTGATAGAGAACATCATGCTGAGTGAGGCCACCTTTGACTTCAAGACCACAATCAAAATAGAGAAGCCAGACTGCAATCTTTCGATTCGCAGACGATATTGATCTCATGGCCGCCAGGGAAATTAACTCATAGGATTCGCAACACCAGACTGGATACATCAGCCAAAGCCCAAGGAGTGGAACAGCACGAAAAGAGCTAGGAGACAGTTTCATACAAACACCGAACACTCCCACCAGCATCAAATGAGTGGCGAGACACTAGAGGAGGTGAAACTTTCAAGTACCTTGGAGCAGTCATCACCAAAGAAGGTACGAGCACACAAGAGGTGAAGATGACTTGCTGTGGCACCTCTCCCATGACTAAGCGGCGAAAGTGTGGAGAAATCACAACATCAGAACCACACTAAGGTCAGACTCTACAAGGCACTCGTCACATCCATGCCTTGTACAGCTGTGAAGCATGGACACTTACTGCCGATTTAGAACGTCGCATTCAAGCCTTGAGATGAAGTGCCTCAGGCGGATCCTGAACATCACTACAGAGACGTAAAACCAGTGACTAAGTCTGGCAGCAGATCGAGCACTGGCTGGCAAACAAGAACCATTGCTAGATACAGTCAAAGAGAAACTGAAATGGTTTGGCCACACAACAAGGCATAACAGCCTGTCAAAGACAGTCCTGCAGGGAATGGTGGAAGGAGCAAGGAGGCAGGGACGACCACGCAAAAGCTGGATATCCAACATCAAGGAGTGGACCGGCCTCACTGTACCAAACCTCCTGAAAGCAGCCCAGGACAGAACCATTTGGCGGTCCACTTGCAGCGTCCGTGCGGGTACCCCAACGGTCGTCCCGACCGAGGGATGAAAGAAAAAAGAATGTCCAGTTATAATTTTTTGTAGGCTAATGAAATGCAAATCTCGAAAAGTTCTCCTGTGGTTCTCAAAATTCATAAGATTTGCAGTTATTTCTTGAAATTTCAATTGTTTTTCACAAGTGTAGTTTATATTTTTTAAAAAAATAAATGTGTAACTTAAAATATATTGAGTTTAAAATTTTCGTTTTCATTTTGCAATGAATTGTTTTTTGTTCCTGTTAATATTAAATTTTTTTTTTTTGGGTGTATGCGTTAGGTTTTTCCCCTTTCAATTTGTTTGAAAAGCAACCATACCCCAAAAAGCCCAAAAAATCAATTACACATTCTTAATCCCTTTTTTAGTATTTCACATAGGGTAATTTGTAAAAATGTGGTTGAGTAGAATTTCTTAAGTCAAATAACTATCAACGGGCTTGCAATTCCACAGATAGGGCATATATAAAAATTATAAAAAAAAATTAAAATAAAAAAAAGAAAACTTTAATGCATGAACTCAAAATTCCCCCCCTTTTGGGGGTATGGTTGTTTTACAAACAAATTGAACGGGAGAATAAACCCAAACACAAATGTTTTATTGGCTTTTTTCTTTCTTTTTTTTTTTCCTTTTCTTATTATTTTTTTTTTTTAGGGGGACTTGAATTGTATTTTTTGAGCCCCTAACTGGCTACGGGCTTAAATAATTTGGGGAAATAAAACTGAAACCTGGAAAAAAGGTTATCACTTCCCAAATCTTTTTTTCTCTCTTTATTTTCATTTTGTTTAAATTTTCCCTTTTTCCCTCACGGAGCTTCCGGGTTTTAAAAAATAAAGATTTTTCATAATTAATGGGCCCGTTTTTGCTCACCATTATGAGCTGCAGTCCCACTGGGGGAATGTTAATTAATTCAAAGCCACACACCCACAAAAAATCCCTTAACATTAAGTTTTGGTGGGGGTGTGTAAAAGTATAAAATGAGAGTGAGGATGAGGTAACAACACAGCGAACATTTCCTTTTTTCCAAATTTTGGGGCCCTGTGTTGTGTGTTCTTTTAATTTAACCGTTGTTTGTGGGTGTGTGTGTTGGATGGCCATTTATATCATTTATGTGTTTGTTAGGCAATACTGAGCTGTTAGTCTTTTTAATTTTTGGGTTTTTTTGGGTTTTGGGGGTTGTGTGTGTGGTGTGTTCTCCTTTTTTCTTTCGATTTTGGTTTGTTTTTATGGGAGGGGGGGGGGGGTTTATTGTTGTTTTTTTTTTGGGGGGAGGGGGAGTTGAGGGGGTGAGAAAATTTCCCTTTTTTTTGTTTTGTTTAAAGAAATGATAAAATTTGTATGCTCTTCTGGTTCTTTTTGAGAAAATTAGAATCTGTCCAATGCTGAAACTGGGGGGGCTACTAAACCGCCCAACTCATCAACATCACGTCCCACCACCCCATCATTAAACATTATCATCAACTTTGTTGTTCTTGTTGTTCATGTTTTTTGCTATTTGGGTTTGGTATTGTTGTTTTTTTAAAAATTATTAAATTTTGCTTTTTGTGTTTGTTCTTGTTTTCTTTTGTTATTGCCTCGGGGTTTTTCAAAGTTTTCTTCTTTTCCTTTTTTTTTTTTATTTTTTTTTGTTTTGTGTGCTATTCCTTCCCTGCCATTTAAAAAAAACCCCTCAAATGTGATACTAAAACGCTTAATTCTGTGTTTACTGTGTAACTTCAATGCTTTTTTTGGTTATTATTGGGGCAGGATAGCCATGGTTAAGTGAGCATTGGATCTGCTGACCCCGGGGTTTGAATTCCCTTTAAAAGGGGTTTTCCCCTGGATTAACACAGGCCCCCTCTTTCCCCCAAAAGTCCTTCGATGAGACTAAAACCAAGGTCCCGTGTGCGAACGCACACAGAATATCTTACCCACACGTTAAAACCTGTTCCTGTTTTCGGAAGAGTAGGACATTGTGTGCCAGTGGGAACAGATGACAAAATTGACAAAACTGCATACACACAGGCACTGGATGGGGGAAAAGCACAAGAGTGCTTATTCCATTATTCTCGAAATAAAAGAATAAATAAATAGTTTTCTTAATAAATGAGACTAAAATATTAAATAAACAGCACTTTTGAATCATAGGGACAACAAGCTTGTAGCTTATGGTTTGCTCAATTAAACAATGAAGTTTAACATGCTCATGTGTTGCTAGTATTTCATAATACTGTACTGCAAGCAGTTGCTATACTGTGACAGCTTTGGTTGATCTTATTCTAGTTGTTGGACATCTCAATTAGTATTGAAACTTCGTAATTTTGTTGTTTTCGTTGTGTGTGTGTGTGTGCGTTGCGTGGTCGTGGTGTGCGTGCGTGTGGTTGGGTGTGTGTGTGTGTGTGTGTGTGTGTGTGTTGCCAAAGTCCTGTTCTGTGCTTTTCTTGAACATTGACTTTGGCTTGGGGTCTTTTTCTAATCTTCTCTCTCTCTCTCTCTCTCCTTCTCATCTCTTCTCTTCTTCCTCTCTCCTCCTCTCTCTCTCTCTCCCTCCACCCCCTACCTCCCCCCCCCCACACACGCACACACACGTACGCACACACATACGTACACACATGGCCTGTACATACAATGATTTTGTGAGACTGTGTTATGCAATGTCAATGTGTAGGCTCCTTTATTATTATTATTATTATTATTATTATTATTTTATTTCGAGGATAATTGAATAAGCCCTCATGTGCTTTTTCATCCAGTCCCTGTGTGTATGCAGTTTTGTCAATTTTGTCATCCGTTCCCACCGGGCCACAATGGCCTACTCTTCCGAAAAGCGGAATGGGTTTTAACGTGTGCGCAAGATGTTCTGCATGCATTCGCACTCGGGACCTTGGTTTATAGTCTCATCCAAAGGACTTTTGGGGAGAGTTGAGTCGGCACTGATGTGAACTCCAGAGGAAAAAATCCTCTTAAACGAGAATCGAACCTGGGTTGGCAGATCACGAATACATCACTCTAACCACCAGGCAAAGCAATGAATCAGTGTTCAATTCAACATGTGAGATTTTGCCGTCAATTCTTCCTCTAAATTTTATGAATGGGTGTGCTGCTATGTGCGACTTGACTTTCACAATAAAATCGAATCCACATTAAAGTCTTGATTCTAAACACACACTCATGTGCACGCACGCACGCACACACACACGCACGCACGCACGCACGCACACACGTACGCACACACACACACACACACACACACTGAAACGTGTATGCACTGATGCACTGACATAGCTAATACAAAATGCCATTGTTTATAATTCAGTTATGACAGTTGCACACAAGCACACACAAATAGAAGACAAGTCTATTCAATATGCGAATGAGCTTTATTGGTAATCTCCCCGTTATAAAAACAAAGAAACAAGCAATAAAACCTGAAGGCTATTTATTCTCAATAAAGCAAAACTGTTATCAAAAATTGCTAATGTTTAGAAACGTACCATCCAATTCGCATACAATACCGGACAGTTACTAAGAATGACAGCATAATAAAGACAGAGAACAGAGATTGCATATATCACCACGATAGAAATCCCCCCAAATGGTTCACCGCCAGATCAGAAATACATTATGTACAACTCTTACCTTTTCTTAAAAAAACATATATTATAATTATCATACATTGGAATAAAAGCACATTTCACATAGTCCTCTTTTGTAAGCATACATCTATATAGATACAAGCACAAAAGGTGATGCCAACACATCCTCTCTCTCTCTCTCTCTCTCTCTCTCTCTCGCTGCGCGCGCGCCCTGCGCGACACACACACACACACACACCACACACACCACACACCACACACACACACACACACACACACACACACACACAGAGCCTGTCTACCAATCTGAAACAAAAAGAAAGAAAGCTGGCTGTTAAAAAACTAGGGTTTAGTCACCTCACACAATCCACCACAGTCTTATGCAATCATCATTCTAAACACAGTTCTTTTGGAGCACAGCAGATTGGCATGATGTTGACTGTTCACGGCTCCATTCTAGTCCGTGGGGCTTACGGCAGGTCGAGTTTTCTGGCCCTGCTACTGGTAATCCATCCAATGTACAACAACCTGCTTTGTTATATCGAATAATTTTTCGGGGCTTTTAGTTCTATTTGTTTTTGTATCTATGTAATATAGTACTGCCTGATTTTTAATTTGAATAGTTTATTGGGGTTTTTAATTCGTTTCTGATAGCCATGAAATGTAGTGCTACACGCTTTTTGGTTTGGAGAGTTTGGTCCCGGTTTTTACACCTGGTATCCATGTAATCTAGCACCTCTTGTCTATAGTCCTCTGATCCTGCGACATCCAGCAGAACTTGCTTCATGGTTGAAAAAACTAGGTAAGTATTTCTAGTTTTGCAGAACTATACATGGTAGATAGCATCAGCTAATTTATTTCTGTGGTTTACATTTAACCATGAATTCAGATCTTGCTTCTAGTATCCATGTAATCCCTCATTACTTCTCTCCTGGTAGGAATTGTGAGGTCATAAGTTCTAGTCCTGCCACAAATATTAATCTAACCGACCAAGGCTTGCCAAGTTTAAGGTTACAGTGTAAAGTAGAAAGGAAAAACGGGAAATGCATGACTATAGCATCAGAGGTCTCATGGAAGGAATGGTCAGGACAGAATTTCCATAGTCCTACCAGAGTTTTCAATTCCATCCTCCATTGTACCCACCACATGTAGAATGGAAAACGTTAAACAGGAAAGTTAACTTTGAGAAGGATGCACTTGGCACGTCAGGTTTTCTCCCCCTGTCACTGGTTTACCAGCTTCAACTGCCATGCTATTTCAGCGCTTTTCTGTTCACTGCTAGGTTTTTAGCTTGGCCACATGTACAACTTCAGTATGGACTTGGTGACTGTGCATTTGTTTTATCTTCAATGATTTACAATAAATAAAAAAGCATGTTATTTACAGATGTTCTAGAACTATTGGTGTTTTCCTTTTAAACAAAGAATAATCAAACAAACAAGTCTACCGAAAAAGTAAACAAGTAAATCGTGCAGCAAATATCACCAAGTAGTTAGTGCTCATGAAATAAAACGTTCACTGTTTGCTAAGTTACACCTAAGGGACAAGGAAATTATTGCATGCCATAAAACTAACGAGACTAGACTAATGCATATGCCAAAAAAAAATAATAAAGTAAAAATACTAAGCCCAACACACACAAAATCATACAATAGGCCCTACATGATGCAAACATACGCGCTTAAGTGAGTCATCAATTGAATTCCAAGGATTTACACCTGAAAACAATCTTTTTTTCAAAGGAGGGGGGACGGAATGATAGAGCAAAGGGTAGAGGTGAAATTTGGAAGAACATTTTGTTACGTTATAAGACATAATCTCCCAGATGAAGAGAGCACCATGGTGCCTTTCTCAGGTTTAAATTCCATCAGTAACAGGCACGAATATTTTTAAAAAAAACACAAGATAACTGCAATTTAAATCAACATCTTTTTTTTTTTTTTTGGGGGGGGGGGGGGTAATGGTGATAGGGGGTGGTGTAATGGAAGAACCTGTCTTTACAACAGGTCAACTGAATTCTATACTTCTTAAAAGGACTGTAGGCCTACATGAGCTCAAGAGTAAACGGGTGTGACCTTATAGAAAAGGTTTTTAATTTTTTCTTTGATTCTTTATACAGCGTTTGCAAGAGAACCCAAAGCTACCACCCAGGCTGAACAGTGCAGTGTCTTACCATGTTCAAAGTGCTGTTCAACAGCACAAGCTGGGAGTCTTCATGCAAGGAGAAGCCCTATTGAGCTGCTATGTCCCTTCCATAATCGATCCTGATCAACCCTGGAAGTTCAAGTTGGAGCTCAGTGAGGGCAGACCGGTAGCTATGTCAGTGGTTTGGCTCACTCACAGTGAAAGAAAAGCCTGAATGTTAGCCTCTTAGAGCTTGTGTGAAGAACACCAGACAACTACTTTGATGCTTATACCTGTCCTCACTGAATGCCTGAGTAGCGGTAATTCTTGTGGCGACATCATTTATAATGGACTCTACATCTTCACCACCTCTGCAGTTCTCCAAGGGAATTGTAAGCAACCAGAAAAGTTAGCAGTGTAACTTCCTTAAAGAGTTTCACGATCTGAAACTGAACAGCATGCCAAAAAAAAAATCCAAAGCCATCATCCAAGTTATGGGTGCACTTGCCTTGTTTATACGTGGTCAAAAAACGGGTATATTTATCTTATTATTGCCCGAAAGGACAACGAAATAATGTTACATAATAAACTTCAATGTTTTCATAAATAACAATGAAAGACTTCTGTATAAAGAGAACGTGGTTGGTTTTTTTTTAAATATATATACAAATAGGAGCATGATATGCATGATGCTGCAAATAATTTGGACACCTTGTTCAGCAGTAACAAATGTTCATCAAAACATTCAGCACCATTCTGAAACAAAAACAAGAAGCGGAAAGTAGGCCTATGAAGATTGGTCAAGAAAATGTTTCATGCTAATGAGTGTGTGCATTCCCAAGGGAATGTGCTTGTGCTGTGCATAGGTATATCTAAGTTACAGCGCGCGTGTGTGTATGTGTGTATATGTATGTGTGTGTGATATCACATTAAGTTTTATGCTTAACTGTGTACAGAAATTTGCATGATTAGTCATGTAATATAATACGTTTGTGTATACCCACTGGTATGCCACGTGCTCATGAACAAACTTAATCTTTCTTTTAAAAATAATGTGTCTTTCGAAGCTTGGCTTTGCTTCCCCCCCCCCCCCCCCCCCCCCCAAAAAAAAAGAATCCCCCCCCCCCCCCCCCACCCTAAAACCCAACCAAAAACAACAACCTCAAAATCATCAGAAAAAATCCCTGCTGTCGCACTCCCTCAATCCGTACTCTAGATTTCAGACAAGCAAATCTAGAAATAAAGAGAATGAACTACAGTTACATACATCATTACGTCGCAGATTCAAACCTACAAATTGCATACGAAACATAAGAAGACTGGGAAGGGTCACTTCTGACCAAGACGTTTCAGTCATACCCTCCCGCTCCTTCATTAGCTACTGCCTCAGGCAAGTTAGAGAGCGACCCGTCCCCCGCCCTCCTCATCCTGAAGTGAGACAGGTCAGGGCTGGCCGTGCTGGTTGCGCCCACCCCCATCCCTACCGCCGTGCTCTGTGGGAATGGGGGAGGAGGTGGAGGAAGAGGAGGAGAGGGAGGAGGAGAGGGGAGGATGTACGGTCTAGGAGTGGAGGTGGATGCCGGAGCCACGTACGAGCCCTCCTCGGTCTCCACCACCTCCGTGCCGCCACCGCCCTGGGAGCTGTAGTAAGTGGTGGTGGTGGTGGTGACGGTGATTTGCTTGTTGCCGCTGACCATGACGTCTTTGCTGACGTCAGAGGTGCTGGTGACGTTGCTGGTGACGTTCAGGTTACCGATGGCTGTGTCGAGGTTAGTGACGGCAGTGGAGCCTTCAGTGTAGCTCAGCCGCTGCTCCCCGCTGATGCTGCTGCTTCTGCCCCCCTCCCGGAGGTAGGAGGATGATCTGGGCTGCCTCTCTTCTGGGTCGACAAAGTCAATGATGGTGAAGCCTGTAGGTACCTGCAGCACGTCTTCAGAGTCCAGGTAGCTGTTCCGAGGGGAGACCTGTGCCCGAACCACTTCTTCCGGCGTGGGTGGAATCACCAGTTCATCATCCGAAAACTCGCTGCTGTCGTCTCCTAAAGTGATCGTTTTCCCCTGTCGACAGAACGTAATTCAGTGGTGTGTGGAATACCCTCTCTCTCTCTCTCTCTCTCTCTCTCTCTCTCTCTCTCTCTCTCTCTCCTCTCTCTCTCTCTCTCCCTCCCTCTTGCTCCTGTCATATGTCTTTTTGTGTGTGTGAGGGCAGGATGAAAACAAGTTGTATAAACTTAATCTTTTCCCTCAATAAAGATCATTTTGACTTGACTTGACATGACTTGATATGTTTTTGGCTTGAAGTTGTGTGTGTGTGTGTGTGTGTGTGTGTGTGTGTGTGTATGTGTTTGTGTGTGTGTGTGTGTGTGTGTGTGTATGTGTGTGTGTGTGTGTGTGTGTGTGTGTTTTAGGGGGTGGGGGTGGGAGAAGAATTTTTTAAATTCTGCAACAACAACAAAAACCCAGTCTGACCTACCTTACTAGGAAATGGTAGGTTGTCAAATGTTTGTTGAATCACAGTCAGTCAATCATAGCAGAAAAGAGAGAGAGAGAGAGAGAGAGAGAGAGAGAGAGAGAGAGAGAGAGAGAGAGAGAGAGAAAGAGAGAAGAGAGAGAGAGAGAGAGAGAGAGAGAGAGAGAGAGAGAGAGAGAGACAATTGACACAATTGACAATTGACAATTGACACAATTTTATTGCTATTTAGCGATCAAGCCATATAGCGCTGCTGCGCGGTAACGACGATATCGAACGCGACGCGATTACAATGACATGGAAACCATGGCAGTAGTGGTATGTACATCAAGATTCGATACATTATTGTCTGTGTCTCAAGTGTCCCAATTTTCAAACCAGCCTTTCCTTTTCCAGTCTACAGCCAGCGAAGTCAGCCCATGTAAGACTGGATCAGGTCCCCGAAGATGATGTAACTCCTGCTCAGCACTCGCCACCACTGTGGCTGTGTGTTGTGTGTTAGTACACTGTTTCCCTTTACGAAGTCTGGCAAGCCTGACACGTTCTTCTGGCAACATGTTTTCCTCTTCTTGCTTGATGTACCAGAACACACACTTAGATTCCTCGCCAGGATCTCCATTCCAAGAGTATTCCAGGGTGATGTCATCTGATTCACACATCACAATGTTTTGATCAACCGAACTAGGCCTATGTACCACCACCTTTCGAAACTGTGTGTTTCTCTTACTGTCCCTTAATCTACGCTGCACACGTTTGTCAGTTAGAGTAGACACATACTGTTTCACAATACCAGTATGAGAGTCATCCACTGTGCAGTCAACTGTTTGTTCTTCGTCCACATCAGACAACTCAGGAGACACACCGATCTTACTGTCTGTTGCTGGTTCACACAGCAAATCAAGAGAATCTAGTGTGGCTGGGACATTCACTGCACTGTCAACACACAGCTCTGTGTACACACTGGCTTGTTTTGATTCAGCATCCACTCTCTCACGATGCAGGGAGTCACTGTCAGACAACACCGGCTCTTCCAAAACACTGTCCTTGTCACACTGACGACTTGCCTGTCTTTCTTGATGTTGTTTACTTCTTTGGACGTCACGACGGATTTGGGAAGGGCACTTCTTGCGAAAATACTGAACTCGCGAATTACGATTCATCACTGGGTCCGCCATTTCTGTTGATACTGACTTGTCAACTGGCTTCAGTCGCAAGACGAAGACAACGCTGCCGCTCTCCCCCGCGACTTTCCAGCTCGATAGGACGTTGTCGATCAGCAGGGCATTTAAAGTTGTTACTACAGTTGCTGGAAGGCCAGTAACTGACATTTTGAAGCTTAAATGCAAAAATTTGCAGCAGCTTACTAACAGCGCGCCCTTTTAGTTCTCGTCCCGTCACGCCGTTCCCAGAGAGAGAGAGAGAGAGAGAGAGAGAGAGAGAGAGAGAGAGAGAGAGAGAGAGAGAGAGAGAGAGAGAGAGAGAGAAGGGGGAGGGTTATAGAAACCCTTCTCTCTTCTCCCCTAACCCTCTGAGAAGAATTTTTTTCAGGCTGTCTCTTGGGCAAGTTGAGCCTGACGGAGCCCATCCCTGTCTAGGTACACGGTGCATGCTGAGCATGTTCGTGTTTTCATAACCCACCAAAGGCTGACTTGAACTAGAAGATCTTAAGTGGCTTATTCATTATCATTAATAATGTTGTTATTGGTGTTATCATCAGCAGCATAATCAATATCATTATCTAGCAGTGGTGGTCGTGGTGATAGTGCATTCATTTCTTTGCTGTGAGTTGTTCTGGCATCATTCAGTGCTGTTTGTGAATGTGGGTGGCATTTTCATGACCAAGAGGTTTTTTTATGGTAGCTGTTTTCCCAAAGTGGTCATTGTCAACGTTTTGCCGCTGTTGCTGGTGGTGTTTTTGCTGCTGTTTCTTCTTCATCATCGTCTCTTTCCTCCTCCTCCTCCTCCTCCTCCTCTCCCGCCTTCTTCTTCTCATTCTCACCTGCCCTGTCAAGGATTTTTCTGTCACCATGGTTGAATGTTGCAGTCCTGACCATCCTCACCCTCATCACTGTTATCACTATTGCATGCCATCATTTAGATGAAGAAGCAAGCTTTATAAATCGATCTGTTCAGTTACTAGGGAAACAAATTCATAACTTAGGGGTTTCTTCTCTGTTCCCCATTAACATCTGTATCATATGTATGAAATTGTTTGTTTTTAAAACTGAAGCTTCCTAATATCTGTTTGGAATACATTAAAAATGAATACTCCTATTTTGCTAATCTTCTTCTATCCTGTACAAAGAATTGCACATAATTATGCAGGAGCCCTGAAAAAGAAAAAGCTGAGGTAGATTTGTTTACCAGGTCAGAAACTATATCAGAAGAGAAAGGGGGGTGGGGGGAGAGACACTAGAAACTAGGATGGGGTGAAGGAAAAGGGAGTGGATGGAGCAACCCCCAAAGTCTTTCACTAATCGTGTCTCTCCAGGGGGTTGTCCTGGCTCTGGCAGCTGAACCGGTTTCTCTTGTATTCAATACACACTGCAAGCTGTTAGTGGTGGTTTGCAAATCATGTCGCTGCCTGCATTGATTTTGTGATGGCCCCTGTGCTTTCCCTGTGACTGCCCTGGCCAACATGGAAAGACTTTTCCTTGATGCTGGTGGTTGTGACGTTTCATTGCTGTGTGTAACTGGGTGGGCGTTTTCATCACTGCATTTGACCCTCAACAAGTGGGGGTGGGGGATTTCATTACTGTGGACTAGATTCTGTAGGGCTTGTCTCGTTGGATGTTCATTGTTTGTTTGGCCTCTGAAGTTAGGGATAGTAGTTGTATGATGGTTGATGATGTCATTTCTAGTGTTGGTTCTGCTGCTGGTGCTGTAGTTTATGATTACATCATCCATACTTTTTGTTCTTCATATACTTTGCCTCAATCTTTCTCCTCAGTACATCTATAGCAAGCCATTGATTTTACTATAATTATCTATTATCTTTACAATCATATCTTATGAATCATCTTTGATTGCTATCATTCTAAATGACATCACAGCAGGGTGTAGCTGAAGAAATAGGTATTTATCAACAATGTTGGTTAGCTGTGGAATGTGAATTAAAGTAACCATTATCATTACTTATGTTCTGGCTCATTCTTTCTGGGCAGTATTTCAAAATCAAACAGAATGAAGGTTGACCTGATCAAGTGCGGCTCATTGCATGGCAAATCTTAACAGGTGTTAAAAAAACCCTGACCATAATGTAGTTTAACAGGCAGAGAGAGGAAGGATGTGGGTCTTGTCAATAAGCATTATCTCTTCAAAAGGAGTTGGAAGTACAGCAGCTTCACCAGTATCTTGTCATTGAGTATCTGATAGCAAACTAAGTTTTCTGTGATGTTCACCAGCAAGCTGCCATACAGGGACTCTGAGTTTTTAATGGTCACTATGTTTCCTTCATGGCTACCTTTCATTTCATTTTCATTTCAGTTTACCACTTTAAGTCACGAGATTTCTCTGCATGAAATTCAGGCTGCTCTCCCCGGGCAGAGCGCGTCGCCACAAGAGCAGCGCCACCCTTTTTTTGTCTGCAACTGTATTTGTTTCCCTATCAGAGTGGCTTTTTCTAAGAATTTTGCCAGGGAAACTCTCTTGTTGCCATGGGTCCTTTTACATGTGCTGAATAATTTTGTGTAACACACGGGACCTCGGTTTATCATCTCATCCGAGGACTAGCGCCCAGACCACCACTCATGGTCTAATGGATGGGGGAAAAGTTTCGGGCCCAAACGGCAAACCACCGCACACTTCCGACCGACTTTCGCATTATAGACA
>CM054134.1:21595878-21598378 GCA_028751875.1 Rapana venosa
AGACAGGAAAGTTCGCTGTATTTACTTTGTCGACATTGTGTCTAAAATTGTACCATAGACTACCAGCTGACACAGTTGACACAAAGAAATACAAGCACACGCATGCTAACAACTTTGCAAAAAACACATATTCGTGCGCTCACGTACATGCGCGCGCGCACACACATACACACACACGCGCACGCGCGCGCGCGTACGTTTGAAAGGATATTCTGATGCCTCAGAGCTATACCCACCAGTAAGTGAGTTATTTAGTCTACAGGGAAATCTCACAGTACAGACAGGGAAGTGTATGAGGAAAATCGAACGTATCCTGTACCAAACAGATCTCTGCATAGATATGTTCACATGAATTTGATCACACATTTAAACGGAGCAAAAGAAAAACAGAAAGAGGGAGAGGGATGGGGGAGAGAAGAGAGAGATGAGAGAGAGAGAGAGAGAGAGAGAGAGAGAGAGAGAGAGAGAGAGAGAGAGAGAGAGAGGACTGCTTGTTACCTAAACAGGACTACATGTTGGAAAAATGTCTGGCCATCATGTGTGCAGTGATCTGATCTTGTGGACATCTGCATAGGAACACAGAGAGAGCAGGGAAGGGGGTAGTACTCAAGAGGGAGGGGGAGAGGGAGTTCCTATGTGGCATCTTTGATGAGAGGGGTAAGCCTGTCTGCCCCTCCCCCCTTCTTTCCCCTCCAGCTGAAATTTACTCATTGAGAAGGGACACAAAGTTGCCCAGAAGAATGAGATAGTTCATTGACAGAGGTTAGATGCTAAAAATGGTTCCCAATGTGTCCACAAATGGTAGGATTTTAAACCCCTTAAAACTTTTCTTTGACCCCCTTACTCCCTTATTACTTGTGTGTGTGTGATTACTTGTGTGTGTGTGTGTGTGTGTGTGTGTGTGTGTGTTTATTTATTTATTTATTGTTTTATTTTGAGGATAATCGAATAAGCACACATGTGCAATTTTACATCCAGTCCCCGTGTGTATGCATTTTTTGTAAATTTTGTCATCCGTTCTCACCGGCACATAATGGCCTACTCTTCTGAAAAGCAGAGCAGGTTTTAAAGTGTGCGCAAGATGTTCTGTGTGTGTGAGCGTGTATGTGTGTGCATGTGTGTGTATGCGCATGTACATGCATGGCTGCACATACCTTTGTAGTTGAGACTGGAGGCAGAAAACTCATTGGAAACATTACCATTGGACTGCACAGGCTCTTCCATCTGCATCACTTCAATACTTGTCTCCCTTTGTATTGTCACCTCCTCTCTGCTCTCCCGTTGCTCTTGCTGCTGCGTTTGTAGGATCACGTGATCCTTCCGAATCACGTGCTCACCCACCACCACGTGATCACTAATCACTTGTTCATCCATCAAGGGTTCAGTCCTGGTCACGTGATCTTCCTCCACCTGTTCAGTCCTAATCACGTGGCCACCCATCACTTGCTCAATCCTAACCACGTTTCCAGCCATCACGTGTTCATTCCTAACCACGTGATCCTCCATCACGTGCTCATTCCCGATCACGTGATCATCCATCACCTGATCACTCCTAATCACTTGTGCGCTCGTCATCGTTGCTTGGTCGCCCATCAACACGTGGTCACTCTAATCACGTGATTAGTCTGTACCACGTGATCTTCCTGTCTCCCACGCTGCCTTTCTTCATCAGTTTCCTCTGTCTTCTGTCGCTGGCCCGAATACATGTACTAAACAAAGAAACAGAGGGATGACAGGTTTTTTATCTTTTTTTCTTTTATCCTTCTATTTCAAGGATAATGGAATAAGCTCTCATGTGCTTTTTTTACATCCAGTTCCGGTGTGTATGCAGTTTTGTCAATTTTGTCATCTATTCCCACCAGCACACGATTGCCTACTCTTCCGAAAAGTGGAACAGGTTTTAACGTGTGTGTGTGTGTGTGTGCAAGATGCTCTGCGTGGGTTTGTACATGGGGCCTTGGTTTATAGTCTTATCTGAATGACTTTTGGGGGGGAGTAGAGTCTGCACTGTTGTTAACTCCAGGGGACAAATCCTCTTGAACGAGATTTGAACCCAGGTCAGCAGATCTCGAGCGTAATGCGCATCACTCTAAGCACCAGGCTATCCCGTTCCCCACACGGTGTGTCTGCGTGCGTGCGTGCGTGCGTGCGTGTGTGTGTGTGTGTGTGGTGTTGGGGTTTTTGTTTTGTTCTTTGGACAAGGCAATAGAGCATGTTCCAAAACAAAGAGCAGACACCAACCATGCGAAGAAACACCCCTCTCTTGAACACACACACACACACACACACACACACACACACACACACACACCACCACCACCACCACCACCACCACCACCACCATACCACCACCACACCACCACCACCACTACAACAACAACAACAACAACAACAAAATATGAGACAAACCAGGAACAGCCTACATCGTCTGGAAATTTATGTGTACAGTTTGTGTGACGGTTCACTTTCCTCTATTCTTTTTTTTTCAACCCCCCCCCAA
>CM054134.1:21613378-21623378 GCA_028751875.1 Rapana venosa
ACCACACCACACACACACACACACAACACACACACACACACCACACACAACAACACACACACACACACACACACACACACACACACACACACAACACACACACACCACACACACACACACACACCACACACACACACACCACACACACACACACACACACACACACAACACACCACACAACACACACACACACACCACACCACACACACACAACACAACACACAAACACACACACACACACACACAACACAACAACAACACACAACACACACAAAACACACACAGGATAGAAAGAAAAAGTCATCACAAGCACACCACACACACACACACACAAGGAAAGGACACACAAATGGGGGAAATTCAGTAAGAAACCAAGAGATAAACTAGGTGGTTGTGGTAAGTAAGTGTTGTGGTGTAGTGTGCGCACGACAAGACACACAAACACACCACACACAGGATAGGAAAGAAAAGTCTTCAAACTGTAGAGATACAAGGAGGAAAAAGGAAGGAGGAAAGAATTTGGGGGGGAAATTCTAGTAGAGAAACCAAGAGATAAACTAGGTGTGTGTGTGTGTGTAAGTGTGTAAGTGTGTGTGTGTGTGTAGGTGTGCGCGCGCAAGCACACACACACACACACACACAGGATAGGAAAGAAGACTATCAAACTGTAGAGATAGATGGGGTAAGAAAGGAAGGAGGAAAGAATTTTGGGGGAAAATTCTAGTATAGAACCAAGAGATAAACTAGGTGTGTGTGTGTGTGTGTAAGTGTTTGTGTGTGTGTAGGTGTGTGCACGACTGTATATTTGGTACATGGGTAAAAGACACACACGCACACACGTGAGCGCCCTTACACGCAGGTACACAATTGTTGTGCAAGTTTTGTTTTGTTGTGTCAAGTTTTGATTTGTTCATGTCTGTGGTCATTTTTATGCTCTTATTCGCACTCTTCATCTTTTCTTTATTTCATTTCTGTTTGACAGGAATAGTAGAAGAAATTGCACGAAAACCACCACAAGACAGGCATACTGAAACTGACATGATGCACCTTTTCTTTCCTCAGTGAAATGTCTAGTCCATTTACGAAAAGAATACAGTGCATACAATCAGGCACTGAGACCACACTCAATATTTATGACTGGTCCAGGCCAAATATTTATCGGTCTCTTATACAGACATAGTGCTCAGGCCTCCATGAACATGTTCTTATGCTTTGAAATGGTCTGTGAACTTCATCCGTGACAAACTCGTAGCATTACGACCTGTACTATCTCTCTCTCTCTCTCTCTCTCTCTCTCTCTCTCTCTCTCTCTCTCTCTCTCTCTCTCTCTCTCTCCATTAAAAGAGAACAAATCCGCCGGAATACGGCTGCCTACGTTGGCGAGGCGCTTGAAAACAAGCTATACCCGTAAACTTCTCATCCAGTGAGTACTTCTGGTCTCACAGCGATTCTCAGGTGGGGTGAGTGAGAGAGAGAGTGTATATTGGGATGATCCAGAAGGTGTTAAGCTGTGGGAATGCCCAAGAACAACTACTACAATAATAACAACAATAAAAACAGCAACAATAATAACACAACAAGAATAACAATGATGACAATAATAATAATGATAATAACAACAACAACAACTTTTTGTGGAGGTGCAGAAGCTTTTTTTTAAATCAAAGAAATAGTCTCTCTCTCTCTCTCTCTCTCTCTCTCTCTCTCTCTCTCTCTCTCTCTCTCTCTCTCTCTCTCTCTCTCTCTCTCTCTCTCTTTCTTTCTTTCTTTCTTTCTTTCTTTACTGTCCTTTAGGGAATGTCCCATTGCTACCATTCTCGCATTTTTTTTCTCTCCTCTGTCTTGCAGCTCTTGCTTATTTTCTGGCTAACGGTCCAGTCATGTGAATCCGATCTGTGAAAAGCTTTTGTGATCTGATAATTGGACGCTTGTACTTTCGTGTTTCCTATCCTCTAAGACATTCTTTTCTTTCTCTCGTTCCTCTGCTAGAACTCCCTGGCTCACCAATGGTGAGATTTTTGCGTATGTAGCCGTTTACCCACCATTAAGGTATCCACTTTCCAACTTCGGGATCTAAAAAGTATGAGATACTAACAGGCAGTTTTGGCCATGTACATCCAGAAATGAAAGTTTGACTTGTTGGGTGGTTGCCTGGTTGGTTGGCTGGTTGATTGGCAGGTTGTTTGCGTGGTTGAGTAGCTGGTTGTTTGGTTGCTCGGTTGGTTGCTTGCTTGGTTAGATGGTTGCTTAGTTGTTGGGTGATTGGTTTCTACTTTCGGTTTTCATTCTTTTTTATGGTTGTCTATAGCTTTAGGGGACGGGATAGCTCAGTGGTCGGAGCACTCGCTTTCCCCCAGCCAAGTTAAGCAGCGTCGAGCGTGGTTACCAGTTGGATGGGTGACCGTTTCCGCGCCTTGGCTTCAGTACAGTTCCCCCAGTTCACCCAGCTGTAAATGGGTACCTGCCCTCTTTAGGGTCAGGGAAGGTAAAGCAGCGAGGGAGAGGAGATGGGCGCCGCCCTCAATATGCTGGCCCTAGAGAAGTGAGGTCTCTGACGCCTCGCTACCCTACGACCTTATAGGTTATGGGACTCCTTTACCTTTACCTATAGCTTTAGCCTTGTCTATCTTGGCCTTTGGTTTTGGTTTGGCATGGTTTGAGGAAGGGGGGGGGGGGGGGTGTTGTCTTTCTAATTGTTTTCACTCTCATGACTTATGGTCTACTAAAACATATTTGCTTCTTTTATTTTATAGATGATGCTGTGGTTGGTTGGTTGGTTGGTTGAACTGTTTGTTGTCTAAAATGATATGATTTTATATGACAGGATCTTTGTCTGGTTTGTAGGATTGTCATGCCTGCAAGTCACACACCCCACCCCACACTCTCACACACACAACACACACACACACACACACACACACACAAGATACCACATCACAACTCACACACACACACACACACACACACACACACACACACACACACACACACACACACACACACACACACACACTCGCATCCCATCAGAGATGGAAATAAATCGCCCAGTGCTCAGCCCGCACCACTGCTCTCTTCCATCTGCCTGGCAGTGAAGATGAAGATCATCCATCAGGGCAGCACTGCCTGGCCCGTGCAATAGCTGCACAGCACAGCACAGCACAGCACAGCGCAGCACAGCACAGCACAGCACAGCACTGCACAGCACTGCACAGCACAGCACAGCACTGCACAGCACAGCACTGCACAGCACAGCACTGCACTGCACAGCACTGCACAGCACAGCACTGCACAGCACTGCACAGCACAGCACTGCACAGCACAGCACTGCACAGCACAGCACAGCACAGCACAGCGCAGCACAGCACAGCACAGCACTGCACTGCACAGCACAGCACAGCACTGCACAGCACAGCACAGCACTGCACAGCACTGCACAGCACAGCACAGCACTGCACAGCACAGCGCAGCACAGCACAGCGCAGCACAGCACAGCGCAGCACAGCACAGCACAGCACAGCACAGCGCAGCACAGCACAGCACAGCACAGCGCAGCGCAGCACAGCACAGCACAGCACTGCACTGCACAGCACAGCACTGCACAGCACAGCACTGCACAGCACTGCACAGCGCAGCACAGCACAGCACAGCACTGCACAGCACAGCGCGGCACAGCACAGCACAGCACTGCACAACACAGCACTGCACAGCACTGCACAGCACTGCACAACACAGCACTGCACAGCACTGCACAGCACAGCGCAGCACAGCACAGCACAGCACTGCACTGCACAACACAGCACTGCACAGCACTGCACAGCACTGCACAGCACTGCACAGCACAGCAGAGTACAGCACAGCACAGCACTGCACAAAACAGCACAGCACAGCACTGCACAGCACTGCACAGCACAGCAGAGTACAGCACAGCACAGCACTGCACAGCTCAGCACAGCACTGCACAGCACAGCACAGCACTGCACAGCACAGCAGAGTACAGCACAGCACAGCACTGCACAGCTCAGCACAGCACTACACAGCACAGCACAGCACAGCACTGCACAGCACAGCACTGCACAGCACGGGATGGCTGTAGTGGCCCTGTTTGGGAATTGATCCAAACAGCTAGGGCCACACAGCAATGTTTTGCTATTAGCCTTTTTACCCTACAACTTCCTGCACGCAAACTTCTAGATATAGTCTTGTGTTGCTGCAGCCTTAGACGCTTGATAACGAATTGACGACCTGCAGCACAGTGCTGCCAGTACTGCGGAGACTGAGCTGTCCCTCTGATGAGCGGAAAAAGAAACAAAAGAAAGTCCCAGTCTTCTATAAGTATAACCTACCTCGCTTATCCTGATCTCACAACGCACAACCCCAGACTCGTTCGGTCACAGCCTTAGAGTCAGGAGTCTGCAGGAAGCTATTCAGTTTAGGCTGCTATCAGGCCACCAAACTGAGGAGGCTCAGCACTTCTCGCGGATCACTTTGGCGATGATCTGTAGGTGTCTGTTCTGATTCAGCGTATATATATGACACCATGACTGATTTAAATTCAGACAATAATACAAAAAAGAAAATAAAGGGTGGCACTGCTCTTATGGCCAGAAACTCTCCCCCAGGTAGAGCAGCCCGAGTTTTACACTAAGAAATTTGCTGTGACTGGAAGTAATCTACAATACGACATAGATTAAACTCCTTACCAATTCCCATCCTGGAGTGCTATCTCAACTCTGCAACTTGGCATGAACTCAGCACAGGCATACAAATATTCATGAGACCGAAACAGAAATCACTGTAAGACCAAAACAACTACTGGTTTTCATGACTTTTGATATAACTAAGTGGCCATAGCAGAGAATGTGGAAGGGGGGGGGGATTTCTCTTGGTGTGGTATGTATGGAATGTTCTGCACACTGTGACTTTTTATAAGGAAAAGTAAAGAAATGAATTTCAACTGTCGAGGAGGAGGAGGACGACGACGATGACGACGACGATGATGATGATGATGATGATGATGTAAAAAGAGGTCCAGGATGGCTTGAAACCTTGTGATACAGCCATACCCTCTACCTTTCCAACTAGGTCCCCATGTCAAGCAGGCCCGGCAGATTCTGCTGTCTTGTTCAAATAGACTGATTAAAACTAATTTGCATCCATACAGTGGATGATTTTCAAATGTATAATCCCAATCTTCCCACCGACTTCTGGGCATATTCATTTGTGGGCAGACTAGTTCTGGATCAATGGCACAACACATCCCACAAGCACACTACTTACACCCAAAGCCTCTGCTGGGGCTTGAACCCACGATCCTCCCAGTCAGGAGTGTAGTGTTTTGCATTAACCAACCCACGCCAAGACAGCTGTGCCTACAACATAGACTGAGTTCTTGCCGTTATGTATGCATGCAGTGATGCGGCAAATGGTTCCTTGCGAGGATGATTGTAATGGCATTAAACTGGGGCGTTGATAGTACAGCCCGGGCTGTCACCTCATGGGGTCCTCATGTTCTGTCTGGCTCCTGTCTGATCAGGTATCCGGACCAGTTATGTTTGCCAACACTTTCGGCCGGAGAAAAATCACAACGGTAAAGAAGGGATAAAATGTCTGATGTTTCTTTACTTATTCATGCCACACCCCCGCCCCCACACCCCATTTCTCTCTCTCTCTCTCTCTCTCTCTCTCTCTCTCACTCTCTCTCTCTCCTCTCTCTCTCTCTCTCTCTCTCTCTCTCTCTCTCTCTCTCCCTGTGCTTGTATGCTACACACACATACACACACAAGTCCTTCGGATGAGACTATAAACCGAGGCCCGTGTGCGAACAAACGCATATCTTGCGCACACGTTAAAACCTATTCCGCTTTTCGGAAGAGTAGGCCATTGTGTGCCGGTGGGAACAGATGACAAAATTTACAAAACCCCATACACACGGGGACTGGGTGTAAAAAAGCACACGAGTGCTTATTCCATTATCCTCAAAATAAAGAAAAAATTTTAAATAGCTAAAAATAAACACACACACACACATACACACACGCATGCACGCACGCACGCGCGCGCGCGCGCACACACACACACACACACACACACAACCACCACCACCACCACCACCACCACCTTCACACCATTTCTCAACATTAGGTTCAGTAACATAATCCTGATGAATATTGAGCAGTACAAATCCCTAAATCCTAACTGACTTTAAACAAACTGCCACTTTACATGTCTTGTTATTAAGCCAAGAGGACTAGATAAATCCCCCAGCCACCCAAGCAATCCTCAAACAGTCATTGACACAGGCAAACACAACACTCACCGGTCGAGAGGGTGGACAACGTTGCCAAACACGCAAGGCATGAACTCCTGATCTTGGCCATATTATCATAATCCCTCTCTCTGACTCATCCAGACCTACTCCTCCCGAAAACTTTCCCACCGATACAGTCTACTCTTCGCAAACTCAACCTTCCTATTTGTTTAACGCACTTCACAGATCACAACATTCCACGTTTCCACATACGTGACTTTTTTTTTCACATAAATTTTCAATAGCTCCCTTCAAATCTTTCAATCGAAGGCGTCTTCAAAAAGTGTTTACCCTCTTCGAAAAGTGTGTGCTGTTATACGCGGTGGGACACCTCCCTCCCTCACTACCACACGAAATAGTGGAGTGGTTTCGTCCGTCTGTCTGTCAGTCTGTCTGTCTTGTTGACACCGCAACCAACCACCGCCAAACACTCTGCCACTATCACACAGGTCTCCCCTTATTCTACCAGCCAGGCCGGCGTTGGTGGTTCCCCCCCCCCCCCCCTCCCCCCTGGTTGTCTCCGCATGTCAGCGGCTCTCATTTATAAAGTAGAATAAAACCAGCATTGGTTTGCCGGATGATTGAGCAGGTCCCTGGTTCTCTACTGCATAGTAAAAGAGGTAGGTGTGTTTGTTGTTAGGAATCTTAGTCACAAGACACACACACACACACACACGAGCACGCACGCGCGCACGCATGCATGCACACACACGCGCCGCGCACACACACACACACACACATGCAAACATCATTTTTCCCTTTTCACACACATACACACACACACACACACACACACTGCTCCCCCCACCCACCCACAAACACAGGGGGTGTTTCAAAATACCTGTATATATAAAACTTGCTCTTTTTTGACAGTTTGCCAAAATCTTATACATTTTCTATATATGGTGTCATTGATCCAGACTCATGAAAGAGAGAAATAAAAGGAGAAGGGGGGGGGGGGGGAAGGGGTAAGAAGCAAAGGGAGGGCACCACCATCTCCAAAGATCGGAGTGGGTGAATTTACAATTCGCCAATGGATATGACAAAGTCTTTCTCCCTGCCTCATGTTCCTATTCCTTCAAATGTGGTGCGATATGGGAATGGGCACGGGTACACCAGCAGTATTCAGCCCTTTGTAAATAAGTAGTGAATGGAAGATGATTGACTGCCTGATCTTATCAGCCTTGGACCTGGACCTAGCTTACTCACACAGAGAGTTGACAGAGGAATCGTTGAATGTTTCGGCTGATCTAAGTGACAAGCAGCAGTAGTGGTAGTTTTTGGAAAGGAAGGTAGTGCAGGGCCGTCAAGGATGTAGGAGAAATCGCCCCAAAGCTTTAAGCTAACAATCATACCGTCAGGTATAGTTTATTTATCTATTCATTTGTTTGTTCATTCATTTATTTATTCATTCATTTATCTATTCACTTTGAGGGAGAATAGAAGGACACCACCTTCCAATTGCTGACTGGGCCCTAGAGAAGTTGAGGTCTCCACACCTCTCTCCCCAATGGCTGTATGGGTTATGGAACACATCTTTCCTATCTGTTTATCACTCTATTTATTTATCTGAGTGTCCATTTGTTTCATTTGCCTACCTATTAATTAATTTATGCGATGAGGGCAGGCAAACAGTGGGTAGGCAAACTGTTGCATATGCAAAATCCCCCAGTGATAAGCCTTGGAGCTTTAGCCCATGAACAGGAAAAGAATAACAGAGACACACCATAACCAGTAGAGACAGTCGCTGAAATGGGGCGTTAACATCACTGTTCATATCATAGAGACGGTCGCTGAAATGGGGCGTTATCATCACTGTTCATATCATAGAGACGGTCGCTGAAATGGGGCGTTAACATCACTGTTCACATCATAGACTGATAGAGACAGTGGCTATCATTGAAATGGGGCGTTAACATCACTGTTCACATCATAGAGACAGTCACTATCATTGAAATGGGGCGTTAACATCACTGTGCATAACAAGGGTGACACACCACAGTGGCATTCATGAAAATGGGGCATTAGTATTTGTGGGCACAGCCCAGGGCACTGTCTGCAGGACACAGTACTCGGCCCTGCCCTGCTTGCCTGGCCTGGCCTGTGTGGCCCCTCCATTATCCTGATCACTCAGATCTGTATCATGTCTGTCACTCACTCAGCCGTGAATGAACAGAGCAAGTATATAGGAGGAAGTTATGTCCCTCATTTTAGGTTTTGGGTTCTTCCTCCCTTGTTTTTTAAATTTTGTTTTGGTGAGGTCCCTCTGCCTTTCCTTGCATTCTCCACCCCTCCTGTCTCTGCCTCTCTGTCTGTATGTATGTATGTCTCTCTCTCTCTCTCTCTCCTCTCTCTCTCTCTCTCTCTCTCTCTCCTGTTAATAATCCCGTTTTCCATTCTTTCTTCTTCTTTTTGTCTTTGTCTGAATGATGAAGTTTGTGCCTGTTGAAAGAGACTAGGGCCAATCCAGGCTTTACCTCCCCTCCCCACCGTCGGTTATTGACAATGTACAGAGAGAGAGAGAGAGAGCGAGAGAGAGAGAGAGAGAGAGAGAGAGAGAGAGAGAGAGAGAGAGAGGCGAGAGAGAGAGAGAGAGAGAGAGAGAGAGAGAGAGATGGGGGCGTTTGTTGTTAGGGGTGTGTGTGCCACTTGTTTGTTGTTAGTACAAACTCACACCTAAGTGCAAGTCTATGAGCATTATGTGGCTCGGCGATGGTATGATTATAAGCCATATTATATAAATAACTACACGCACGCACGCACGCAATCGCAAATACATTTTACAACGATACTTTACTCTCTGTCATGTTCGGGAACTCCCTGGATAAGCTTTTTTTTTTAAAGTCGCTGAATGCCGTTTTATCAAACTGCTTTGTTATGGAAATTATTTCTGATAGTATGGACACTCAGAATAAATCTTACACCAGACAGTGATCGATCCACAAGCCAATTCTGTGCAGGCGCTTCGATTTCTCACCCAGCTAAGTGTAGTGGTGTGTCGGATATTGGTTATGGCGTTCCATAAAGTCGTGTGCATTCGTGGATCAATACAGAACGGAGGAGAGATGACGGGGAGATAGAGAGACGGTGGAGAGGTTCCACCGATGCAAGACAGAGTAGTCAAAGTTCTCCTCCATCAATCAACAATTCCCTGTGTCCACTCTCAGCTCATGGGTGGCGCGCGACATACCTCGGTGGTTAAGTGTGTTGAACTCGCGGAATGGTCAGTGAGATTCGGGTTCTAGTCGGTTCTGAGGTGTCTGTTTGAGGGAATTATTTCCCTGGAATTGCCATTTCCATCCAGATCCCTTGCAGAGTCTATCTGAGGAGATTGTAAACCGAGATCCCGAGTGCAAATGCATATTATTTTAATGTCTTTGCACACATTAAAAAACAAACAAAAAATCCATCAATGGTAGCACAAAGTTTTCAGCAGATACTTGGACAGCTAGGGAGGGATGGGCTCTCTCAAGTTTGTATTTGTATATTGTAAACCACCTAGATTTATCTACATGAAATTATGGCGGCTCTCCCGGTGAAAGCCCGTCACCACAAGAGTAGCGCCAGCCATTTGTCTGTTATTTTCCTGTCTGTGTGTGCATTTGTTTTCCTACCAGAGTGCCTTTCTTGTACAGAATTTTGCCAGGGACAACTCTCTTGTTGCCATGGGTTCTTTTACATGCGCTGAAGACA
>CM054134.1:21628378-21654532 GCA_028751875.1 Rapana venosa
TCTCTCTCTCTGTCTCTCTCTCTCAAAGATTAATGCATCTATATATACACGCCAGGGTTAGATAACCCCACCTCGTCCTGACCCCCCACAAAAGGATAAATGTCACAAACATCGCACTCACCTGTCAAAAAAACGGAAAACGCCGCCAAAACTGCCAGTAGCCGTGGACTCCCAAACTTGGCCATAATCCCTGTTTCCCTGACTAAGCCTACAACTACCGCCACCTTTCTCTCTTCCTCTCCTCCCACCAGACTTTCAGACTGATCGCAGATCGTAGTGACGCTCTACCTACAGTCAGACCATTCTCCCTCAACTCTCCCGCGAGAGACTCTTTTCATCCAGTGAGAGATTTTTGCGCAGTCTGTATAGTTGAGGGGTGTCAGTCAGTCTCAGTCTTTCGCCATGTGGGCGGTGGTTGTTAGGCTATGTGCCAGGGACACAGACAGCTCCTCTGTGCCGACATGGAATATCATAGAGAAGACTTGTCTCTTGTTGCTGCTCTTGTTGACACCACAAGCGCTGTCGAACCCTATTTTAGTTTGCATGTCTCCCTGCTATTCTACAAGCCAGGTCGATTTTTCTTTGTGTGTGTGTGTGTGGGGGGGGGGGGGGTATGGGGGGGTAGGAGGGAGGGGGGGGGGTGTTGTGATCGGCTCAACACGTTAGGGGGTGGGGGGGTTGGAGGCTGGGGGGGGGGGGGGTGAGGGTGAGAGGAAAATACTGGGCGTTGAATAGTTGGTCGGTGGATTGAAGCAGTGAATGGAGGTATGGCCCTCCTCCCTCACTCTGGCTCTCTGTCATTGTGAAGTCTGACTACCAGTTTTCTGTGGAATATCTGTCTTTTTGCTAACATGTATGTATACACATATATACACGCATGCATGTGCAGACCGACAGAGAGACAAACATACACGCACCCGCACGTACGCACGCGCGCGCAGACACACACACCCACACAGACACACTTATTATATTGTATATTTTATACCACTGTAAGTCACGGCAGATTTCTCTGTGTGAAATTCGGGCTGCTCTATCCGGAGAAAGCCCGTAGTCTCAAGAGCAGCCCCACCCATTTTTTTTTCTTTTCTTGTCTGCAACTGTATTTTCTTCTCTATCAGAGTGGCTTTTTTCTTCAAAATTTTGCCAGGGACAACTCCCTTGTTGCCGTGGGTTCTCTTACGTGCGCTAAATGAATATGCGTAATACACGGGACTTCCGTTTATCGCCTCATCCGAAAGACTAGGACCCAGACTACCACACACGGTCTAGTGGATGGGGGGAAAGTTTCTGGCCCAAACGGGTATCACACCACCACACACTTCGAACCCGGACTTTTCGTTTTCTAGGCAGGTGCGTTATCTCTACATCACCGATCCACCGCGCGCGGGCGCGCGCACACACACACTCACACACATGTGGATGTGTATGCCTATGGTAACTTAAAAACTTATACTTATCATGTATACAAACACAGAGAGAGAGAGAGAGAACAAAGCAAAGCCAAAAGTAAGAAAGGAATAAGGGGGGAGGACGTAAAACTGTACCGATGTGGACACGTAATGCAGTCTGCAAAGAACTCACACATCAGGCATGTAGTTCTGCGCTGTGTTTTTTGTGGTTTTTTTGTTTTTTTGTTTTTTAGTCCTAGTGCTTTGAGTTGCCTTTCTGGGTGGTCTTCAAAAGTCAAATGATAGAAGCCTTGCTCCCCTTCGCGGATGCCGAGGATATGTCAGTCAGTATAAGAAGCATCTCCAAAATATGTGCCAGGAATTCCCTCTTTTCTAGCCCTCTCTTTGTTTCTGCCTTGTTCCTTTCCTTCCTGTTTCCTCCTGCTTGAGCCATTCTCCTGCCTTTTTTCCCCCCAGAGAGACTTAAAAGATAACAATTCACTCCCGTGCCGAAGTCGGATGCGCTGGGTCTGACTTGTCAGGCGTTTAACGGCAGCGCGACGCATTTTCTCTCATATAAAAGACAACAATAGCTGCTGTCTGAGTGTTCGACGACGACGACGACAACGACGACGACGACGACGACGACGACGAAGAAGAAGAAGAAGAAGAAGAAGAAGAAGAAGAAGAAGAAGAAGAAGAAGAATTGACACATACTCACAACATCATATGTTAACACTTTTTCATGTTTGTACTTTTTTAAAATTGTTTTTCCCCCATTTATCTATCTTTTCAAATATCATGCTGTTTTCCCATAAACTTCTGCCATTGCTTATATTTGTTAGGGATGTTTTCACTTAACTGAGAACGGCTTTTCTAAGCTTTAAACTTGTTGTTGCTGTCGGTGATATGCATCATTCAATAATTATGTATACTTTTTCAGAATTAAACATATTCACTCCGGACCACCTGGGATCTTTATTGACACCACTGCTAGACGTAAACGGAAGAGTGCGCGAATCGTGAGTCACTCTGAACTAAAAGACAGAATAAATTATAATAACAGTATGCTTTCATATTCAACTCTTTGTCCTCTTTTAATTCGATGTTCTTCTTTATTTTGTGGATCTTCGTCACTGTCTTCCTGTTTCTAAGTTTGTCCGTCTGTCTGGCTGGCTGGCTGTCTGTCTGTCGGTCTGTCTGTCTGTCAAATAAAAACCCCGCACGCATAGCGCGTGCAGTCTCGTACGCACGTGCACGTACGCGCACAAACACACACACACACACTCACGCACGTGGGTACACACACACACATACTCACGCACGCGCGCGCGCACACACACACATACAGAGCGAGGGATAGACAGACAGGCCAAGGAAGATGAGGGAAAGAGGGAGATATCATAAGATGAAGAGACAGAGAAAGACAGGTTTCAAAACACTCAGATCTATAATGTATTGGGATGGGGGAGGGAGGGGATAGCTTTGTGGTTAGAGCGTTGAGCTCGAGATCTGAGGGCCCAGGTTCAAGCCACTAGCACCGAGACACCTGCTCGATGATATCGCCCGGAGCTACCATCAGTGACGATTCCACTCTCCTAAAAGTCCTTTGATGAGACATAAACTGAGGTCCCAAGTGCAAACGCACGCAGAACATCCTGTGCACACGCTAAAACCCGTTCCCGCATGTACAAACAGATGACTTTTGTTATGGAGCGCACATACGCTGGAGTCGTGTTTATACATCATCCCTGAAGTCGCAATGTGGCTACCTTAACGGTGAGCATTGGTGAATCACGCAGCTGCAGCTGAGGAATGGTGGCAAACATCAAATAATGACTTTGAGAAATAACTAAAATCACCAGCATCCACATCTTGTGTCTGCTAGTGGATGGAATGGGGAGGGAGGGGAGAGGTCATTCACCAATTTACACAAATGTTTTCATCTAGTCACGTGGAACTACCTCTCACTGATCAATCAGGCCATAATTCAATGCCACTGTTTCGATTTCTCATTCTGCTAAGTGGGATGGAATGTCGGAAATCAGCGCATGATTAGAGCTGTGGTGTTCATTGATCAATACCTAGTGAAGGAAAGATGACTTATTGCACGATTTTATCAGTGATAGGCCCAGTGGCCAGAGACTGTGTCATAAAAATCACAGATTGTTTTCGTTTTCTTCTGATGTGGGTGATCATAGCATTGAGGTGATGACTGTTGCCCTGTGAACAAAACAGAGGCTGCTTGGATGATCAGTGAGGGTGAAGGGGGAGGTGGGGGGTGGGGGTAGGGGGTAGAGAGGCGTTGTGAATCAATAAACCTGCTCGATCTCCCCATTCACCTATGCCTTTTATACTCAGCCACTTAGCTGATTAATTTGTTAATTACTTACAGTTAATTACATCCCTTTCTGTGATTATGAGGAAGACAATGTGGCTACTTAATCATTGTTCAGGTTAATGGAAAATCTCTTTGCGAGTCAGTCAGTCAGACAGTCAGTCAGTCAGTCACTGAGTCAGTTATTGGGTCAGTTATTCAGGTGGTTGGTTGGCTGGTTGGTTGGATGGCTGGTTGGTTGTCTGTAAATTATAATTCTACTGAGTCATTCATGCACATGCGCCTTCCCTCCTGAAGTACATGTATTTCTTCACTGATTCATTCCTTGATTTCATTGTTTTCTGATTGTGTCATCTTTCTTCCTAACGATTTCTAAGTCACATTGAGGGAATACCAAATACTGATGGATGCACGTCATGGTCTTAAATTTGTTGGTTGGTTGTCTGTACAAATGTATTTATTCAATTATCAATTGATAAATTGGTGTAAGTGTTCATGTGTCTGATCAGCAAAAAGCAAGCTCCTCTCTCTCTCTCTCTTCTCCTCTCTCTCTCTTCTCTCTCTCTCTTCTTCTCTCTCTCCTTCTCCCCTTTTTCTCTTCCCCCAATTCTGTGTGCAACGGGTGCATTTATAAAGGGGTGGGGATATATTTTTTAAAATCCTAAAAAATTTCTGATTCCTTTCTTAGTCAGTCTTTGTTATTTGTGTTTCTTTCTCAATTTCAATTGATGACAAAAAACCAAAAGCAATTTGCCCAGGGTTAGGCCTTGGAAAAACCCGTTGTCCATTGTTGATAAAAACAGAAGTAAACTTTCCCCCACTAAAAGGGTTTGTTATGTTTTAAAAGTTTGTTGGACTGTTTACCCCTAAAAACTTTAAACCCAAAAAACGTTTTTTTCACATTAAAAATTGGGTGGGTGTCTAGAAAAAACCTATTTGGTCAAGCCGCGTGAAAAAAAGGAAAAGGTGTCCCAAAACCCTTTGGGGGTTAGGGCGGGGCATCAGAACCTCAACTTCTCGGGGGGGCCAGAAAATGGGGCGGGGCCCTTTCCCCTTTCCTCGTGCTTTCCTTCCCCTGCCAAAAGGGCGGTCCAATTTAAGCGGGGTGAAGGGGGGACTTAGAACCAAAGGCCCCCAAAAGGTCGCCCTCTAGTGTACCCCGCCCTGTTTTTAACCTTGCTGGGGAAAAAGCGAGTGCGGGGCCCCGAGCACCCCCCCTGCTGTGTTAAATACAAAAATGACTTTGAAAACAAACCCGTCTTGGGAAAAAGGTTTTAAATAAATAGACTGATGATTTTAAACAAAGAGACGCTAAACTTGCCTTTTCGCTGACCTCATTTTAACAGCGGGTTTGTGTCAGTTGCTCCTTGATTGCAGGTTTCTGCCCCGGTTCAAATACAAAAAATAAAAAAGCCTTTAAATTTGGGAGAAAATTTCCCGTAGGGTGAGGAAGCTAAAAAATAGTATACACCAAACTTAACCCCAGTGGTAGTAAGGTCTGACGCAATTTCTAGGGGGGATGGTGGCAAAGTGAATTTGGGTGCCCCCAGGTCTTAGTGGAGAAACGCCAACAACCCCAAAAAAACAAAAACATGTGGGAAAGAACAAAAACCCAGGTAAGAGAGAGGGGAAAAGGGAAAACTTTTTCACTGAAGCAAAAAAAAGATTAGGAACTAGGGGGTGGACCTTTGTTCTCAAGTGCCTCTCTCTCTCTCTCTCTTCTTCTCTCTCCTCTCTCTCTCTTCTTCCTCTCCTTTTCCCCTCTCTCTCCCCCCCCCCCCCCCCCCCACCAAAACCCCAACAAAAACCCGGGGCTCAAGAAAGTAGAAAGACAAAAAAAGGTTGTCATGTTTCTACCACCTGAAACTCCAAAAGTCTGCTGACTGCCCCGGGATGTACAGTCCTCGAGGATTGTTTGAAAGGTTATCGGAAAAAGACTGCTACCCCCCCCTCCTCCATCCCCCCTACCACCACCCCCTCTTCCAGCCCCCCCCCCACCCCCCCTCCATCTCCCCGCAGTCTCGTTTCAAGGTCGCTTGGAACAGGTAAAACGAAAACCACCCCCGGGTTTTAAAATTGTGTGTGTTTGTGTGGTGTGTGTGTGGTGTGTGTTTTTTGTGTGTGTGTGGTGTGGTGGTGTGTGTTGTGTGTGTGTTTTATAGTGATGGGGGACCAGCCCCGCTAAGTTATCACAGGAGGTGAAGATTTCCCCTCTGTATACTTCCAACTTTTTTTTATCCAGTGTGTACTTAAACGGCCTCACAGTGATTCCCAGGTGTGATGACTGAGACAGAGGGCATGTTCTGGGTGACCTTCAGGATAGTAAGCTTGGGGAATGCTTAACAACATATTCTTCACCTTCTTCACCTGTCCTGTAGTCCTGCGGACCGTGGGGGCACCAATGAAGATTTTGCAACCAGCTTCCTCCACTCCCCGTGGTCCTCTACATATACGCACATATAAACATATTAACACACGCATGCACCCAGGCACACATGCACACACACCACATATGCATGTATGTACCTTGCTTTATCAGAAGGTCTAAAAGAGTATGTTTCTTGAGATTAACGTCTTCTTCTTCTTCTTCTTTCTCTTCTTCTTCTTCTTCGCCATCATCATCATCATCATCATCATCATCATCATCATCATCAAAAGCTCAGACAATTAGATTAACGTCAACACAACCATTCCTGATATAGGTAATGGGCTAACTATTTGAGGAGATTGACAAATCGAAATGCAACACCTGATTACAAGCACGGTGAAAAAACCTCTTAATTTCCATGAACTGAACATAATGTTTTCTAAACGTGAGTCTGGTGCTAAAGCTGTTATTAACACCAGCATTCCAAACAAAAAGTCATAGAGGGAAGAGTGGACAGTGTCAGTACACTAGTCTGGAATCAAATGCAACAACAGCATGGCTTTTAATTCAATGGTAAGGTAGCCAGAAAAGATGATGGTGGAGCTACCACTCATTGATTGATCATGTCATAATTCATGGCCACTACTTCAGTTCTCCATTCTGCTAAGTGGGATGGAATGTCGGAATCAGCGCATAAGTAGAGCTCTGTGCTAATTAATCAATAAGTAGTGAAGGAAAGATGACTGATTGCAAGATTTTATCAGTGACAAGCCCAGTGGCCAGAGACTGTACCACAAAATCACATATTGTTTTCGTTTTCTTTTGATGTGGGTGATTACAGCACTGAGGTGATGACTGTTGCCCTGTGAATAGAATAAAAGCTGCTTGGATGTTAAGTGACAATGAAGGGAGTGGTGGGGAGTGGTGGGTGGTAGGGGGAGAGTAGAGGGGCCGGGTATTCGAATCAATGAGATTGATCAAACACCCCATTCAAGTATGCATGCCTTTTACACTCGGCAGTAAGCAAAAGGTTCATAATCATTTGCAATCCCTAACTATGATTATGGCATGAGTCAGACCACATGGTTTCTTAATCATTGTCAACGTTATGTGAACATCTCTCTAGTTAGTCAATTCTAGTTCCGATCCTCCAATTAATCAACATGTGTCAGAATAGCCATTCATTTGGTCTGGTCTGGTCTATCAATCTTTACATATATGCAATGCTAATTTCCTGTTGATTTCTAGCAACTAGTAATAAAAAAAAATTAATGCACTGAAATGTGTTTATTGTCTGTACGATACAACATCTAATTTAATTGATCAATTCTTGATAAATAGTGTCCGCTTTACATTTAATATTGGTATTATTATAAAGAGTCATTCCATCTCCTGTACCCGCTTCCCCTTCCCCCTCTCCCTCCCCCTCCCCCCTTCTGAACTTATAATTATATAACTCCTTCTCTCCCCCCTCTCTGTCCTCTCTCTCTCTGTCCTCTGTCTCCTCTCTCTCTCTCTCACTCTCTCTCTCTGATCTCTTCTCTCTCTCCTCCCACACACCCACACACACACACACACACAACACCCACAAAACACGACCGCGTCACAGAATTAGACCTAGACAAGAAGAAAAAAAACCATAGACTGAAACGCTGTCATGTATTTCCCCACAACCTTGACAACTCATCCAGTCATGTATGGCCGCCTCTGTAGTACACCGTCCTCACCCGATATAAGTATGTCTGTGAAGCTTATCCAGAAGAGGAGCCGCAAAACCCCTTCCCTCCGCCCCCACCCCCCCCCTCCCCCCACCTACCACCACCGCCACCGCAATCTCCTCGGCTCCCCCACCCTACCCTCATCCTCAGCGCATCTTGTTTCAAGGTCAGCTTGAGAAACATTGATAAACCACAAAATCCACCCCAGGTTTAAATGTGTGTTAGTGTTTTGTGTGTGTGTTGTAGTGAGTTTGTGAGTGTGTGTGTGATCGAGAGAGAGAGAGGATAGAGAGAGAGAGAGAGAGAGAGAGAGAGAGAGAGAGAGAAAGAGAGAGAGAGAGAGAGAGGGAGAGAGAGAGAGAGAGAAGAGAGAGAGAAGTAATGTGTGTGTGTGTGTGTGTGTGTTGTGTGAGTGTGTGTGGTGTGTGTGTTGAGAATGTGCTGTGTTGCGTGGGTGTGTATGGTGTGTTGTCGTGCGTATGTGTGTGTGCGTATAATAATATAATATAGGCATTTAATAGCGTCTGATCTTGTAAAAAACAAACAAATCGAGCGCTTGCACTCAATCATTCACAAGGCATGCAAATCTCCTTAAACATAATTAGAAATCCCTGCGCGCTGCACTACGCACGCACACGCACGCACACACACACACACACACACACACACACACACCCACACACACACACACACACACACACACGAACAACACTTAGACGGTGAAAGAATGCTGTTTAAAATTAGGGAACAAGATATGTGGGGGAAAGTCTCAGTAGGAAAAAGTGTGTTTTTAGGCTGGAATGAGTAATCAAGTGAAGGCTTTTGACGAATGCAAGAGGGATGTCAATCCAGTGTGGATGGACCAGAAACAGAAAGAGCGACGGCCAACAGTGATTGTTTGAATCTGGGTGTTCGAAACACAAGTATTATGCGCTGAACCGAATGGAACGGGATGGAGTTACAGGTGAAGACAGTTACAGAGATAAGAGGGTGCAGCGATATGTGGAGACATTTGAAACAGAGGGTATTGATTTTATACTGGCAGTCTTTGTGAGACGAACCAGTGAAGAGATCTCGCAGAGAGGATGATGTGTCCAGATTTTTTCTTTCTTAGGACAAGTCGAGCTGCAGATTTTGTTATGCTTGAAGAGCGTGGATAGATTATGCTGGTAGGCCTGCCAAAAGAGAATACAGTAGTCTAAACAGTGAAGAATAAGAGATGTGACAAGCTTGGAAAGATGCATCAGTGGAACAGATACATGCGAATCGCGCTTTACGCGCCGTAATTGATAGTACAAGACTGCCGGTCTGTGATGATTTATTTTCATAGAGAGGGTTTGTACAAACTACTCCTATATACTTCAACAGAGTTACAAAGGAACAGACGTATTGCCGAAATCTATTGAAGTTTTTGTGATAGAGGAAAGTTTAAGTGGAGTCCCTATGAGCATGCTTCCGGTTTATCGGCATTAAGTTGTAACTTGTTCTGAGTCATCCATTTTGAATTCTTGAAGGCATAGGACATATTGGTCAAGAGGAAGCAATTTTTCAAACCGTATCGCAGCCACTGAGAGATGAGTATCATCGCGCATAGCAAATGAAGACTCAATTAGGAGGTCGCGATTCTATTAATTAATATAATGTGAGTATATTGAGCATATGACATAGAGTCTAAAAGCAACAGGCCCAGGACTGATCCCAGCGGGACTCCACATCCCATTTGGACAGGTTAGAATTGAATTTGTTCTAACAATAACTTTCCAGAACCGGTCTGTGAGGTATAAGTTAACCAGGTGAGGGCTTTGCCTATTCCCAAACGCATTTTGTAGGCGCGCAAAGAAAATTGTAGTGATCTATTCTCGTATCAAAGCGCTGCAGATAAGTCAAGAAGTAGGTAAGCGACGATCTTTCCCTGCATCAAAGAAAATGCAAGTCAACGTGTAACTAATTCGTATGGACACATCAGTCGGTTTTAGGTGCTGGGTTGGGGCACCAGACTGAAAAGCATGGGTAAAAGATCATGGAATGAACGCGTAGCACGATGGTTCCGCCTGTTTGAGAACAACTTTTCTAGTACTTTAGAACAGATAAAGGGTAAGTTAGACAGCGCCTTATAATTCTTCAGAATGTTGGGATCGCGTCGTGCTTTTTCAGTAGAGTGCTGTGACTATTGACTGTTTTATAAGAGCTGATGGAAAATCTTATCTGACTGAAGAAGTGAGTTAACTATTTTAGTGATACTAGGCACAAGTTGTGGAGGCATTGTGAAAAACAGAGCAGGTATGGGATCAAGTAAGAATGATTTAATAGTCATTTCCTTCAGATGGTCATGATTTCTTTTTCACTGTGGATGGAAAGGAAAAGAAGAGGAGTGCCATGAACTGGGGGTCAGGAGGCTCAGGCTGGAAATTGAGTTGAACAAGTCTGGAGCGTATTTTCGAACTTCTTATCAGAAAAGAAGGCAGAAAATATGGATGAATTCAAGACAGGCTGTGGGTGTTAGGCAGAGAGTTGTTTAGCAGCAGATCCAAGGAGATTTGAGGTGAGGGAAAAAAGAGATTTTATGGATGTAGCACAGAGAATTTGGGAAGAGTATATCGTGTCTCTTAGCTGAATGATTAAGATTTGACTTTGTTTTAATTGTTTTCGGAAAAGCTGTTTGTTGATTTCGGTTTTGACTTCCGCACTGCCGTTCTAGTTGCCGGCGTTGGCATCGCTACACAAATGTCCTTGGGTATACATGGCGCACAGGTCTGTCAAGGGAGGAGATCATCAGTAGGAGGGTGCATGCTCACAAGCGTTTGGCGAGATAATAGTGTTATAGTGATCAGAAGTCAGTGTGCGGTCATAGGTTTGTGAACAAAACGTTCGGAACTTGGGAAGACAAGTAAGAATGTCAAGGCATAAGATAACGACGAGTAAACAATTTCTCTCTGACAGGTTATGTCTGAAGTTAGATGGAAAAGAATGGCGAATGTTCAGAATGCAGTTCGTCGTGACAGAAACACGATGTGACAAGATTGAATAAAGCATTAGTAATCAGCCAGTCTACAAATATGACCAATCTGTGCGTTGCTTCGTTTACCAGTTTGAGAGAGAGAATGGTTTGGACAGAGAAAGAGAAAGACGTTTGACATCTGGATAAGACTGAGTGAGATTGTCGAACATGAATGTTGAAGTCACCAAGAATTATAAGTTTAGCGGGAGACGAGATGAGTGGCGGAGTGACTCGGAAATCTTGTGAAAAAAAGCGAAGAAGATGTATTAGGTTAGTTTTTACGGCTGGAGGGGACGAGTAAGGCAGCACGATAGGAATAAGAGGCCAGGTAAGTTGATGATTGATCTCGCAACAACTTCAAAGATCAATCTACTATACATGTGAGAACTGAGGTTCTGGACTCTGAGTAAACAAGAGATGGTTCCATATCTTGAAGAATGATGGCAAATCCACCTCCGCGACAGAGTCGGGAAAGACAAACATTGTTATATCCAGAGGAAGTCAGCTGTCTTCACTCTTTCTTGGCTCAGGCCATAGAGTATAACAAGCCAGTTTCGAGGTGAGACAGGTTAAATTCAAATGTTTTTTTTTCTCACAGAGACGAAAAGCAGATATGCTAAATCAGGCGCTTTTCACTTGGACAAACCAGACTCGCACCATAGCGACAACAAACAACGTGAAGGAGATCCTGACGGATGATCTGGAAAGGTTATAGATGTAAGTGGTGGTATGTTGTGGAGTGGTAATGAGTGTGGTGTAATAGTGTGCGATCGCTGGGATTAGATAAGAAGAGCTGGTGAAGGTCACCAGTGGCCCCCTGCGAAGTATCACAGAGAGTGTGAATGATATTCAACTGTCTGCATACGTTCCAACTCCTTATCCATGAGTCTATCATGCACATGTCATGACAGCGGAATTCCCATGTGTGAGTGAACAGAGTGCATGATTTTATTATAATATTACATAATTACGCATTTAAATTAATCTTCTCTCTTCCCTCCCTCCCTTCCCCCTCCGTCCCGATGGGTAACCACGATCCCCAGGTACTAAGCTGGGGGTAATGTGCACAACCAAAATATACATATCACACGCACACACGTACACGTGATGCACGCATCACACGCACGTGCACGGATCGCATGCATACTCACATGCATATTCGAAAGATCAGTTTGCAGGCCATATTGGGAGAATGTGGTAGTGCCTGGTCTTCCTCTATCCTGTAACTCTGCAGGAGTCCTGCCCCTGGCCTCAGAACTTCAGAGCAGCTTTGTAATAATAATAATGTATGGAATCTTTATAATAGCTGTCTATTAAGATGTCATAGGGAAAAATGTCATATTTGCTTATGAAAACAGGCCAGAGAAAATAAGAGCTTGAGTAGCAAGGAAAATAAGCAAGAGAGGAGGAGAGAGAGAGGAGGGGGTGGGGAGTATGGAGAGGTAAGGGAAAAATGTAAAACGAAGGGAGTGATGGCATGGGGGAAATTTCCAGCACAAAATTAAGGCGGAAGTTGGGCATGCAGATTACGCGCTGAAAGAGCCCCCGGCATCCCACTGGGGACTCAGAAGACTACAAGGAGCATGTTGCTTTGTTTTATGGCCATTTAAAACCTCAGCACTTTTTTTACCGTGGTTTACCCCAGTGGGCTAAACTTATTATATCAGAATTTAACAAATGGCAGTTAAATACTTGATTAAAAGCACAATGGAAACACTCAATTTGATTCACAGAAGGGGGAAATGTGAGCATTGTATTCCAAAATGTGTGTTTGGTGCTAAATGAGCGGTTACTAGTCCCAGCACTTTGAACAGGAAACCAGGGATATAATTGATTAATTAGTTTATTAATCTTCTTATTGAGGAAAAGAATAAGCACACTTGATGACTTTTTACATCAAGCCCTAGTCACGGAAAATCAATAATGATAAAAACAAACAAAATGAAGAAAATCTGAGAGAGAATCAATCATGGACTAATACCAATATAAAAAACGCATCGATATAGAAATGGAAGAAGGAGATCAATAGACTGGCTCAGGTTCCAATGAGAAACTGCAAGGTTTCGGAGGCCATGGTGAGGTTGTGATGGGGTGGAGGGGAAGAAAGAGACAGAGAGGAAGCAGACAGAGTTGGTTCCTTTTTCTGATAGACTTTTCTAATACGTCACCTCATTAGGATGGGTGCACAGCTCACCCATGCACAACTCCAATAGAAGCAGTTTTGAAATCGGTGGTCCAGTGTTCGGATGTTCCCAAAGTGTAAATCTTCTTCTCTTTCATCAAATGCTCAGATAGTAACTATTGTTGTCTATCAAAAGCGCAAAAACGCATGGCACTGCCGTTAAGCGCCTGACAAGTCAGGCCCAGCACATACGATTTTGGCATGGGAGATAATTTTTATCTTTTAAGTCTTTCTGTGGGGAAAAAAAGGCAGGAGAGGGGACGAAGAAGGCAGAAAACAGACAAGAAGAAGACAGACACAAAGGGAACAAGGCAGAAACAAAGAGAGGGATAGAAAAGACGAATTCCTAGAACATCATTTCCAGAAAGTGGGCATGCTATTTATACAGACAGGCCCCCCAGCATCCCTATGGGGGAGTGTAAAGTATTATGCCCATGAACGTGTCACTTTTTTCTATGTACCTGCCATTGTACCCCGATATTTATGTGTCCTGTTTGTACTCAAGTAGTATTATGTCCATGCATACAAACCCAGATTCTCCTGAAAATGTCAAAACACGCTGGCTTTTAAAGACATGACATGTTGTTGTTCTTGTTGCACATTCCTCAGTTTAAACCCCCGGGGGATCGCCAGAGATGCACTCCCCCTCACAACAGTCAGAAACCCAAATGTCAAAAATAAGAAAACGCTGGAGAAAACTTGGGATATTGTTGTTTTAAAGCACTTTGCTATATGGGGCAGCCACATTCCGTTTTCGAGTTTATTTTCTTTTTTGGGGGGGGAGAGAAGGTCGCTAAGCTGACAAATAATTTGAGGACTTCTCAACTAACATTTTAATGTAGGCTTTGGCTTTTAGCTGACATCAGAAGTACAGTTTTTGGGCCCGGGGACTGACGAAAAAAATCAAACTCAGGGGTTCACCACTCAGCAAACAACCAAACAAACACTTTTTTTAAAGTCCCGGTGACGAAAATTTTGTCCAATTTGGGCATTTTTCAAACCACAAACTTCTTAAATAGATGTATCAACAGAAAAAACCCCATTAAAAAAACACATGCGAGCAACAAAAAGAACAATCACAAAACCCCAAACACCCATTAACACAATAACAAAGTAAAAACAACTCATGTTAAAGTGAACTCTAAGCAGAGAATCCTTCTCGACTCAATCCCAACCCCTTGCGGCACAGATTCAGACGTTGAAAAGGGCTTTGACATCGTTTTGGGCACTGACGACACAAAAGCATTAGCGCTCTCTCCCCTCACATACACAAGTGCAGGCCTGCAGGGCCTCCACACCCGCTCTCGGGAGGGGTGTATACTGCTGAGGTTTTGACCCTTCCTTAGAGGCCCCCTTGGTGTAACCCCCGGGGAGTACTTTTGGCGCACCCGTACCCCCAGGACTGACGCCCCCGTTCCCAAAACACCCCGCCCTTAAAGCAACCAAGCCCCCTGAGTCGCCCTGTGGGGAAAGAGGTAGGGGTTAGAGAGAAATTGGGACTTAAACGGTTTTAAATGTAAATCGGCCTTTCCAAAATAAACATTGGGGCAAAAAATTGAAGTAAAAAGGGGGAAAATGAAAAAAAAAATTCAAAAAGTTTGGTAAAAAACTTTGGCTAATCACTGAGGCACTGAGAAGAGAGAGAACGCGAACCGGAAATTTATTCACAAAAAGGCCTTGCCCATACATGAAGGGGGTTGCCGAATGCTTAGAATTCTAGTGAGAAAAAAAAGGGGAAAAAAAAAACAAAAAACAAAAACGATTTTGTATAACCAAAACACCCAACAAAAATCAGTTACAAAGAATATGACTAAGTAACCGAATATTATACATATACATATATCATTAAGGAGGGGAAAATTGTGGGTGTTGTGTGTGTGTGGTGTGTGTTGTGTGTGTGTGTGTGTGTGTGTGTGTGTGTTTGTGTGTTATGATATTATCTGTCATATTGAATGCAAAATACCCTTTTTTTGACATAACAATCATTTCCTTAGAAATTTACACAAGCATCGAAAAAAACAATACAGAGCGGGCGTTTACGTTTTAAATTCTCAATGCATCCACAAATGAATGCATCAACATGCAGCAAATGCATGCGCACACACACATCACAGCTTTTACACACATGCACCACGCAACATACAAAATAAAAGGGATACAAATTTAAAAAACCGCTTAACACGGGGATTGGGATGTAAAAAAGTGGATCGGGGGTCTAGGGGTAACGCGCCTGTTAGAAAGCGAAAACCCGGGGTCGAAGGTGGGGGTTCGTCCCCCGTTTGGACCGGAAATTTTTCCCCCATCCATTAGACCATGGTGGTGGCTGGGCGCTAGTCTTCGGAGAACAAAACCCGAGTCCCGTGTGTTACACTAATTTTTTAGCGCACGAAAAAAAAACCACGGCATCAAAGATTTTGTCCCTGGAAAAATTCTTAGAAAAAAGCCACTCTGATGGGAAACAAATACACTGCGGGAAAAAAAAAAAAAAAAAAAAAAGGGTGAAAGGGGGGCGCAGCGCTAAGGGGAGCGTTCTCCGCTCTCCCCGGGAGAGCACCCAAATTTTCACGGAGAGAAACTGCCGCGACTTAAAGGGTATAAAATAAAATCTAGCGTTTTTGTTTTGTTCTTTACAAGATCAGCCTATTAAAATTCCATCATTTTTAAAATTTTTTTAAAAAAAAAAAGACAAAAGTGCTTTTTCCCTTTTTATCCGATACAAAGAATAAAAAAAAAACATGTTCACACACTTCTTCTATAAATAACCAAGCTGAAAAAAAAAATTTTGTTCTTGATAAAAAATAACTGTGACTTCATTTTTGTTAGAAGAAGGGGGGGGGGGGGGGAGAAAACAGCTATCCCCAGCAAAACAAAAACCGATGTAAAAAAAAAAACAAAACAAACCAAAAAAAAAGCAAAACCAAGTTAAATTTATCCCAAAAACTTTCTAATGGAAAAAATCCTAACAGAGTCCTACTTCAACGGGAGACATCCATTTGAAACCCTACGAAAAGGGAAGAAAAAATTTGTCTCGTCCCCTTGACGCCACTAAAAAGTTACAGTCTAATTAGGAAAACCAACCACCGACGAACGATCAGAAAAAGCTTGGCACTCCAAATTGGAGGAAACTTGTCCCCCTGTACAGGGAGTAATCCTCTAAACTTTACCACCAGACCTGAAATTTAAAAGGGTAGGAAATTTCAATCTTGTCGCTAACGGTGGTAGGCTAGTTTCGCTTTTTTTATAGTTGATCATACATATTTGTTTTTAAAACCCACACTTAAGAAAGAAACAGTAATACTGTTTAGAGATGTATTGTATTTCGCTGCGGGAATTTTCGATTTTTTGAAGTGTATAAGTTGCTCCGGGTTAAAAAAAAAGGGTTTGGGGGAAGGGATCATCCCCCCCCCCCCCCCCCCAAAAAAAAACAACCCAAAAACAACAACACCCCAACAACAAAAAAAAACCCAACACCAAAAACTAAAAAAAAACATGAATTAAATTTGACATACTTTCACCTTTTTTTTCTCTCTCTCCTCTCCCCTTTTCCTCTCTCCTACTCTCTCTCTCTCCTCTCTTAATTTATTCACAGTCCCCTTTCCCAAAAAAGTATTCATTCCTCACAATTTTTACCTTTTCCTTTCGGCTACAATTAGAAATGTGCATGGAAAAAAATTAAGAAGCTTTCAAAAAAATTTTGGGGGATTAAAAAATCTATCTATTGGGGTGTCATCCACAGAGCTACCCTGCAATCAAAAACTATATCCTGTGACCACCCCCTTTTAAAATAAAAACCTACGATCGAAAAATTGTCCTTGCGTTGCCATTCGAAAGGAAAGGAGCCACAAACAAAAAAACCCCTGTTCTTGCGGGTTAAAACCCATTTAGAATCAAGTTGGGGGAGGCGGGGGGGGGGGGGTTCGTCTTTTTATTACCCTCTCTTCCCCTATTTTTGCCTTTGCCTTCCTGCACAGAACAATGTGAATAATATAAGTCTTGTTTTGCCCACAACGTTTTTAATCGATAAAAGAAAACTATTAAAAAGAAAAAAGTTTTTCTTCTACCTATTCTCTCTCTCCTCTCTCATCTTCCTCTCTCTCTCTCTCTCCCTCCCCCCTCCTGATTTCACTATCATTTTTGTAAGGTGGTAAACTAAAAGGGGTAAACCTTATTCCCCATTGTCTGTTTTAAAGCCACCCAAAAGACTGCCGGGCAGGATCCAACTGTAAAATGACTATTTTAAGAAGTTCGAGTGGGGGGGGGGGGGGGGGGGGGGGGGGGGGGGGGTGTCGGGGGTGCACTGAAAAAATCGAACTCATCGGGAAATTTGCAAAAGCTTCCTAAATTTTGTGTGGGGGGTTTTTAAAGGGTGGATTTTATTTTCTATGGGTCTTGTAAAGTAGAATTTCGCTCGAATTTTTTATTATCTTAGGGTTCTGCAAGTACCTTACTGGGTGTGATTGGACAACACACACACACTCACCCACACACACACACACACCCACACACACACCCAACACACACACACACACCACCACATACACACACACCACACACCCAAGGTAAATTCAAAGCAACAAAAAAACGAATGAAAAAAAAAGCTTACCTCCACAGGAGTGTTTAGAAAAACAAACAACCTGGACTTTTTTACATCCAGAAGTAAACCAAACAATTCATACGAGAGATATAAGAAACTTTTTGCCGAAGCACGGGAACAGCCATGCCCTTCTTCATCAATAAAATTGTGTGTTGACAGGGGAAGCCCCCCCTTCTCATTAGCCTACATACCCCAAGCCAATAGTGTAAAAAGCGCCAGAACTTTTCTGTTAATACATGAAAGAAATGATTTGTAAAAAAATTTCCCCTGAAAAGATAAAAATCAAATGTATGTCTTTTAGAAAAACCCGACATTTTTTTGTATTGTTTTGTTTTGTATTGCATTGGGCTGTTGTGTTGTATACTACTATAACACAGCAAATTTCTCTGCACAAAATTCTGCCTGTCTTCCCGGGGAGAAAAGCTCGAACCCAAGAGCTGCCCCCCATTTTTTTTTCCCGTCGTACGTTCCCCTAAAAGGGTTCTTTTTCGGCAGAATTTTTGGAAAAAAACAATTGCCTAGTTCTTTTGCAGGCGCTAGATTTTTAGCAACTGGATCTCTTTACCCCCTTCTTTAAATGAAAGACAGCACCAATTCTAACCCCTCAAGGTCTAGGTCTGGGGGAAAATGCGGGATCTGACAGGGATCGAACTGGGGCTTCTTCCCCTTTTTTGACTAGCGCATTACCCCTAGACCAGGATCATACCCCCTGGGCCACAAGCCCCCCAGCAGCAACTGAAACCCGACAGGGTCAACGCCGCCCCTTTTTTCTCCCGGGCCCCAGTCCCCCCAGCGATGGGGCCCTCCATCAGGTGGGAACACACCTCGTTGGTCACAGAGCACCGGGGCCCTTTTACAGGTAACGGTGCCGTATCCACCTGGAAGAGGGCGGAGGGAAAAATTTGGGGGTGAAACTTTAGGATGTTTTCAGTTTTTTTTTCGTTTAAGGGGCCGATTTTTTAAAAAAACGTTTGGGTTTTGCAGAAACTTGTTTATTAGGTCTGTAGTCGAAACTTTCGCCTAAGACGGGAAAAAGTTTAAAGGGAATGCTGTACTGCTGGGGTTCTTTTTTTCGGCTCTTCTTCCCTCGTCATCGTGTCGTCGTCGCCTCCTCCCCCATTTTTCCTTTTTCTTTTTTCCCCCTCTCTCAAAAACTCCTATTACTTTTCTTTCTTTTCTACTTCAATTTTGCCCCCCCCCTCCCCTGCCCCCCCCGTCTTTTTTTTTTGTTCTCCTTCTTTACTTGAAACAAGCAAGCGTGTTTATGCTCACAGAGAGGAGAGAGGAAGAGAGAGAGAGAGTTACTCTTGGTCTAAAGGGGGACTACTCACGGGTACATGTAACCAGCTTTCCAAAAAAGTACCCCCGACCGGGGTCCCTTAAAAAATAAAAAATTTTTTTTTAAATGTTAAAAAGTGTTTTCTTATAACCGCTGATAGACTACAAATCAAAAAACAAAGAATCTGGTCTCTTTTCCTGTCTTCTAAAACAGCTATCCCCCTTCCTTTCGCATTCCTTCTGACTGTTCCCAAAGTTATGCATCCCACCACCCAACGGGCCCCAATACCCATTGCAAAATGAATAAAAAGGAAAACCAACACACCAAAACATAACCACCACAACACCACAAATCCTTCAAGCGACTATAAACCGAGGCCCCGGTGCGAACGCACGAGAAAAATTTTGCGCACTTTAAATCCTTTCCTTTTCGAAAGGTAGCCCCTTGTGTCCGGGGGAACAAGACAAAATTTACAAAACCCCATACAACGGGGGTGGATGTAAAAAAAAACACTCATGCTTGTTCCATTATCCTCAATTAAATAAATAAAAAAAAAACAAATAAAAACAAACAAAAAAACAACACACAAAAATTTTAAACCAATCTCCAACAAAAGCAAATTTAAAAAAAAGCAAGCAAGCAACAAAATCGGGAAAACACGCAAAAACAAAACTAAAAAAAAACAACCCAAACCAACACTTGAGGAGCCAGAGCTAAATTTGGGCCATTGAAAGGCTAAACCCGAGTGGCAGCCCCCCACCCGTGAGGTACAGGTATTTGGAAGGCCTGTTTTCTCCGGGAACAGGAGGGGCACGAGCGTGGTACATAGAAAAAGTTGGGTGTTTCGAAACGCAACATGGCGATGTGTTACCATCTCCCGTGTGATGATGAGACGATGATGAGATGAGATGGACAATTCCCCGGGGGAATTTTCATTTGGCTGAAGATTTTTTTTCTCTGAGAAAAATTTTGACGATAGATAAAGTGTGTGGAGTTTTTGTCTGCTTGGGGTCGTATTCTCTGTATTATTTCTTTCTGTTAGTTTCCCCCTCTTTATCTCTTTTCTTTTCTCTTCCTTTTCTTTTCCTTTTTTCTCCTTCTCTCTCTCTCCCAAAAACCCCCAACCACACAATCAACACACCACAGTATTTTTTGTGTTTTTTTCTTGTTTTGCTTTGCATTGCGTTAGGTTCTTGTCTTTGGTTTTGCTTTCAAATCCAAAAAAAATGTTTAGTCAGATTTTGGTTGGCTTACAAAAACCTATGTATTTAGAAAGTGCATGTCAAGTCAGTACTTAAAAACCATTTGATAAACCTACTCTGTGTATCACGTTTATCAAAACATTCCCCTTAGCCTATCCTTTTTTTGTGGGTTGGGGTGTCCATTTTGAGGGTTTTACTTTAATTGGGATTATATTGTTTTTTTGTTCATAAATTTTTTATGGTTTGGTGGCTGGCGTTTTGGGTTTGGTTGGTTACTTGTTTTCTTTCTTTATGGGTGGTGACAGGTTGGTTGGTTGTTTGAAGGGGTTTTCGTCCATGTTCCCGTACATATGTGTGTGTGTTTGTTTGTACACACAGTTTGGGCAAGGATCGAGGTGAACCCAACACTTTCACATTGAAGCTGCTGTGGAAAATGACGTTCCCAATTACCGTCTCTCGTGCCGTCCCCGCCCACGGCATTTTCCCCCCGTAAGCGTTTTTCCAGGCAAAAAGGGGTTTTGTTGCTGTACACGTAAAACACTACGGGTCAACGCCAAAGGAGGAGAAACCCATGCACGGAATTATCCAGTTTTTTAAAACCCACTACCGGGGTCACAACCCCTCTTCCCGGGGTTAATACCCTCAGTGGTTTTTTATAACAATTTCTATGCAGGGTGTTCCCCCTGGCGCCAAATTCTTCCTTTTACTGTTCATGTCTTTTTTCTTTGGGAGTTGGACTTTTTGCAGGGGGGGGGGGGGGGGGGGGGGGGGGGGGGGGGGGGGGGGGGGGGGGGGGGGGGGGGGGGGGGGGGGGGGGTTTTGGGGGGGGGGGGGGGGGGGTTTTTGGGGGGGGGGGGGGGGTTTTTTTGGGGGGGGGGGGGGGGGACCCTTTTTTCATGAGAGGCCCCTCCACCTTGACCGTGATTCGTAAAAACCAAACACCACACAAACATAACAAAGGGGTTTTTTGTTTTTGGTGTGGTGCTGGTGCGGCTTGTGGTTCTGGCGTGCGTCTGGGGCGTTTAGGTGGGGGGGTTGGGTTTTCTTCTTTTTCTTCTTCCGTCCCTTTTTTTTCCTTTTAATTTAACCCTACCATTATTTATTTAACCAAAAAACCAATTCAGAAAAAAATGGTTGGTGTTTTGGGTGTTTTTTTGGTGTCCTTTGTCTTTCTTCCGTCGCCTCTGTTTTCCCCCGCTTGGGGGGTTTCTTCCTATCTTTTTTTTCTTTCTTCCTCAATAAAGCTTTTTACTTGTTATTTAAACAAAAGCCCTTTTTAAAAAAATGTAAGACTTTTTATTATTAAAAATAGAAAAATTTACAATGGTACTTTCTTTTTTTTCAGATTTAAAAATAATTTTGGATTTCCCCCCCCCAAAGAAAACCTAGAAAAAATTTTTTTATAAACATTTAAACTTTTGGTTTATTTAAAATAAAAGAACCTTTTTGGCTGTTACTAACCCCCAAAACAAAAAAAGGAAACAATTTTAGGGTAAAAAATTGAAAATTTCCATTGGGGAAAACCCCGCATTCAGTTTTTTTAAATGCCCACAAGCACTTTCTATAAGTTAATTTCTTTACCCGAATTGGTATTCAAGACAGAGAGATTTAAGTGGCGCCCCGTTTTAGTGCTTTCAAACCCCAAAAAAAAGAATTGCAAAATTTTATGGTAAACCCGAAAAGGTCCCTGGTTTTTAAATTGAAATTTTAAAAAATGGGTTTATTCATTAAGACATTTTAATTAAGACCCCGAGTTTTTAAGGTTTTCCAGATTTTGCAAACCTCAAATATAAAATAGCCGGGGGAAAGCCCAATTTAAAGAAAAGTAAAGATTTTAGAATCAGTTACCGGTTTTAAAATAGAAAGTTTTTTCCAATTGGGAAAAAATTTTTTAAAACCTTTAAAAAAGGGGGGGGGATGAACTGCACCTCCACCAGTGTTTTTAAAGAGATTTTTTAAATTTTAAGATGTGAAAAGGTATTTATTTTTTAAAAGGTCCTTTCCTTTAATTTATGAGAAATTTTTTACTAAAACCCCCTTTTTTTTTTTTTTCAGAGAATGATCAAATCAAAAAAAAGCTCTTGAAGTTCCCATGGGGGACTAGGAGATATAAAGGTGTGACAATTTATTTTTTCCCGGGATTAACTGTTTACTTTTTAAAAAATTCTGTAAAAAATGCCAATTGTTTTAAGAGAACAAATATTGTTGGGTCTTTTTAAAAAAGCTATCGATCTCCAAAAGATTTCATGTTCGATATTTTTCCGGGAGTTGAGCTTTTTACAATGACTTTTTCCAGCATCAATCCATATTCATCCCAAAAGGGAAATCCATTTCTTGTATTTTAACTAAAGAAACATGCTTGGTACTCCCCAAAAAAAACGAAAAAACTTTTAATCAAGACTCTTTAATTTTTTCGTAAAAAAATTTTGGGGTATTAAAAAAGACTTTTTGACTGTGTTCAGTTTAGAACAACAGCCCCAAAGGCAGATGTTTAAGAGGGGGAGTCTGGCCCAAGGTGTTTACTCACTACTTTAAAAAAAATTAATGTCTTTCTGGTTTTATTTAACAAATATTCAATATGGCTACTCCATGTAAGTTTTGATCTGAGATATATGCCCCAAAATTTAACAACAAATTTGTACTCAAGATACCTGTCTTGGAGTTTGAACTTTGGTAAGGAAGGGGAATCTGCTCCATTATTAAAGAGCACAATGTTAGTTTTCTCTGGAGACAGTTTTACACCATTTTCTACCATATAAGTACTAAGTTTGTCAAGCTCAAGCTGATATACTTTCTTAATATAGTTTGTCTTTTTGGTGTTGAATTTTTCATAGTTGTCTCCATCCACATGCAAATGTCATCTGCATACTGAAAAAGGACAACATTATTCGATAACGAACTAGGAATGTCATAAGCCAAAATGTTAAAGAGATAAGGAGCAATAACAGAACCCTGTGGTATACCCATTTGAGGAAATCTTGGGTTGGATATGTATTTCCAATTTTTGCTCTGATACTTCTGCCACTAAGGAAATTTTTAACATAAAAATAAATATGACCAGACAAGCCAATAGATTTAAGTTTGTACAACAATCGTGCATGCCAAACTTGGTCATAAGCTTTATGGACATCAAAGGAAGTAGCAAGAATATTTTTTCTTCGCGCAAACTGATGTTTAATTTGAGTAGTTAAACATTTGTGTGACACAGCATCAAAGCCATAGGAAAAACCCAAACGTGTTGGACAGACTTTGTTAACAATGGAATCATGCAGCATCATAACTTGAGGAAAGTCTTGTTCTTCTTTTGTTTCCAAAAGCAAATTACTGCCTTCTGAGAGTGGTACATTACCTCACCTGATTTTTCTACATCATTGTCGGAAGGTTGATCAGATTTTACGCTACTATGGTTATGGTTTGTGAAGAAACACGCAGGACAATCAGAGATAATGTAAAAGATATAGCCTACCGGGAAAAAAATGAATACATAAATTAAAATTAAAAAACAAATTTAACAAAATAAAATAAAAAGCTATACTGACTGACCCTGGAATAAATTTTAAATTTTTTACCAAATCCTTTTGCTATCGAGGTGGCAAAACACATGGAAAGGATATTTCAACACTAAAAATATAAACTGAAAATTATACAGAGATTTAGGCTCTAAAAAGAAGGGTTGATGAACTAGAAAAAAACAGAAGGCAAAAATTCATTCTGGGCCCAGCATTGGGGGGCCAGAGAGGGAGAAAAAAAAACCTGAAAAACACGAAAAAAATTTCTAAAGAAATTGGGGTTTGCATTGACAAAAAGTATAATATAAAAATAATATGATGATAATAATAATAAAAATAATAAATTTTTGGATGTGGTGATGATGATGATAATAAAATAAAAAAATAAAGATATAATAATAATAATGGAATTTAATTTTGCATTCTTGCAAAAAAAAACCAAAACAAAGGGGTTTCATTTTTACTATTTCACATCAGCCGTTACAATAAATATGATTTTTTTTTTCCAATTCAAATGAAACCGCACACCACCCCGCAGTCACACACACACCACACACCAAAATACACCCAAACACACAACACCACGCGCGGCGCGCGCGCGCGCACACACACACCCGCCCCCCACACAAAAGGGTTTTCTCTCCGGCAGGGTGAGGGGTTTTGGTGTTGAGGGCGGGGCAAAAAAGAATGGACAGAAGGGAGAATCTTGCTTTGAAATAAATGGTCTTGAGGCCCGGGTTTAAAAAACGTCAAAGAAGGCTTTTGGCCGAAGGGAGAGGGGAAGCTTCCAATCAATGGGGCCAGAAAAGAGAAAAAAGCGATGGCCAATGGGGGACTGGTTGAATCTAGGTATCTTTGGCACAAGGTATCTGCAGCACACGGGGGGAACGGGATTTACGTAAGACATTCAAGGGTAGGAAAGGGCTGTTTTAGGGGGTACTGATCTTATAGTTTACTCTCTGTGGCACAGGTAACCAGTTGGGGAGTTGCCAGAGGAGTAATGTTCTCAATTTTTTTTTTTTTGAGGACTAGGCGAGCTGCTAGTTTTGTAACTTGAAGGGAGTGGGAAATGTTTGGTTTTGACAGAGAGGGGGAATTTAAAAAAGTCCGATGTTAGAGAAATGAGAATCGACTTTTGGATTGCGCTCAGTGGACATGTACTTTCGAAAATGCACTGGGTGCGCCGGAATTGATATTTGCCAGGACTGGCAGGTTTGGGGGGATGAATTTGGCTGGAGATGTGTTGTCATACGCCCTAAAGATTTTCACGCAGTTTGATAGAGGGACAACGTATTGCCGAATTCTTTGAAAGCTGTTGTGTTTGGAAAGAGAGTTGGTTTGGTCCCTACAAGCAGGCTTCAGTTTATCTGCATTTTGCTGTAACTGTTTTTGTACATCCCATTTTTGGTATCTTGAAAGGCAATAGGACATATAATCAAGAGGAGGGGCGATTTTCAGGAGTATCACTGCTAAGAATTTGACATCTGCTAAAAAATAGGGTTATCTGTGACGATTTATTATTGTGAAAGCAGTGTAAGAGGAAACAAGGGGGCCCAAAGAACTGATCCCTTGGGACTCCACTTTAAAGTTTGGCAGTTTTTATTTAATCTTTTTACTGCAACTGTGTGGAATATTCTGTAAGTATAAATGAACCAGGTGAGGGGGTGCCTTTTAATACCAAACGTTTTTTTTGGAGAACGGGAAAAGAATGAGTGGTTTTAGTGTCGAAGTTTTCAATAAGTGAGAAGAGTGAGAAGGGAATTTTTTTTGGGTCAGAGCATGAGAAAGGGGTTTTAGGTTTGGGGGCAAGATGGGTTTCCCTGCGTGGTTGGCGCGATAAAGGCAGACTGAAAAAAGGGAGAAGGAGATTGTTTGAATGAAGATGGTGTTGGTTGTACAGAACAACTTTTCAAGGACTTTTAAAGGGGAAAAGTAGGTTGGTCAGGTCTATAATTCTTTTTAAGTGTTTTTTGTCGATATTTGTGCTTTTTGAGTAGAGGGGGTAACTTTGCGTTTTAGAGAGCTGTTGGAAAAAAATTCCGAAAGAAGTGATGAGTTTACTTTTTCTGTGATAGGGGTATAAGCTGTGGAAGGCAGATTGAAAAGAAAAAGCAGGTATAGGGGTCAGGATCACATGATTTTTTGTCATTTCTTTCATAATTGTCGCTATTTCTTTCTGGCTTTCTGGATGAAAGAAAAGGAGAGGAGTGCCAGAAAAATTTGGGGGCAGGGTCAGAAATTGCAGGCTGAAAAGGAAATTCCATCCAACATACAGCGAATGTTGCGGACGTTGTCAGAAAAAAAATGCAGAAAATATAAAGGAAGTTCAGAGGGGTCCTAATAGAAGGGAGAGGGCTATCTTTTTGCAGATCCAAAAAGAGTGGATGTGAGGGGGAAAGAGAGATTCCATAGATCGCACAAGAACTTTTAGAAAGTAATTCTTTTTTTTTGCAATGAATTTAAAGTTTTGACTTTGTTGAATTTTTTTATGAAGAAGCTGTTTTTTTTCTCATTTTTTTTTTTCGCCATTGCCGCCAGCTGTCGACTTTCTTTTGTGCCAAAAAGGCATGGGTTC